>AP028911.1:3377083-4052500 GCA_036186465.1 Nesidiocoris tenuis
TGATGATTGTCATCGGCAGCACAAAGAACAGGAATGTCGACAGTTCAAATGCGTGTTCGATGAGAATCCTTTTGAGGCCGCACATCGGTTGGCCCATTCTCCCATCGTCGACCAGACCGAACTGTAGCGCCTGCGAACATGCGACCAGATGGCATCGTAAAGGCTTACTGAATTAAACCAGGGGACCTATTCTGTAAAATTGAAGCGATATGTCTTGTCAGTTGCTTATCCGATTGCTGGTGGAGGGGTTAAGAATGCATTGCTGTGATTGGCCGAGGTGGCGTCGGCGTCTAACCAAATTGATTTTATTGGCTTTAGATCAAAGTCAACTTCGAGTCAAACTCAACTTGGAAATCAATGTCAACTTCGAGTTGAAAATCGACTTCGACATCAAAGTAACTTCGAGTTCACAATCGACTTCCAGTTCAAACTCAACTTCGAGATCAATCTCAACTTCGAGATCAAACTCGACTTCGAGATCAAAGTCAACTTCGAGTTCAAACTCAACTTCAAGCTCAACGTACATTTGAGATCAAAGTCAACTTCGAGTTCAAACTCAACTTCGAGATCAAAGTCAATTTCGAGATCAAAGTCAACTTCGAGATCAAAGTCAACTTCGAGATCAAAGTCAACTTCGAGATCAATGTCAACTTCGAGTTCAAAATCGACTTCGAGATCAAAGTCAACTTCGAGATCAAACTCGACCTCGAGATCAATCTCAACTTCGAGTTCAAAGTCAATTTCGAGTTCAAAATCAACTTCGAGTTCAAACTCAACTTCAAGCTCAATGTACATTTGAGATCAAAGTCAACTTCGAGGTCAAAGTCAACTTCGAGTCAAAGCCAACTTCGAGATCAAAGTCAACTTCGAGATCAATGTCAACTTCGAGTTCAAAATCGACTTCGAGATCATAGTCAACTTCGAGATCAAAGTCAACTTCGAGTCAAAATCGACTTCGAGATCAATGTCAACTTCGAGTTCACAATCGACTTCGATATCACAATCGACTTCGAGATCAAAGTCAACTTCGAGATCAAAGTCAACTTCGAGTTCAAAATCAACTTCGAGTTCAAACTCAACTTCAAGCTCAACGTGCATTTGAGATCAAAGTCAACTTCGAGATCAAAGTCAACTTCGAGTTCAAAATCAACTTAGACTTCAAACTCAACTTCAAGCTCAACGTGCATTTGAGATCAAAGTCAACTTCGAGATCAAAGTCAATTTCGAGTTCAAAATCAACTTCGAGTTCAAACTCAACTTCAAGCTCAACGTACATTTGAGATCAAAGTCAACTTCGAGGTCAAACTCGACTTCGAGATCAAAGTCAACTTCGTGATCAAAGTCAACTTCAAGCTCAACGTACATTTGAGATCAATGTCAACTTCGAGATCAAAGTCAACTTCGAGATCAAAGTCAACTTCGAGATCAAAGTCAACTTCGAGTTCAAAATCAACTTCGACTTCAAACTCAACTTCAAGCTCAACGTGCATTTGAGATCAAAGTCAACTTCGAGATCAAAGTCAATTTCGAGTTCAAAATCAACTTCGACTTCAAACTCAACTTCAAGCTCAACGTACATTTGAGATCAAAGTCAACTTCGAGATCAAACTCGACCTCGAGATCAATCTCAACTTCGAGTTCAAAGTCAATTTCGAGTTCAAAATCAACTTCGAGTTCAAACTCAACTTCAAGCTCAACGTACATTTGAGATCAAAGTCAACTTCGAGGTCAAACTTGACTTCGAGATCAAAGTCAACTTCGAGATCAAAGTCAACTTCGAGATCAAAGTCAACTTCGAGTCAAACTCAACTTCGAGATAAATGTCAACTTCGTGGTCTGGTCACCTTAGTGATGGTGCATCCTTGATTGGACGAGTTATTTGATTATGAAACGAAGGGTCACTTCAAAACCCTAACTAATGTAGAGATTATTTTTTTCCAAAAATTATTCAATCTCGTTTGGGCTGAGCAAACAGGACGAATCGAAATTCATTCAAAATGATCCCAGCTCTCCGTCGCCGGCGGCGACAAGCAACCCCTTCATTTTGAGAAATTCATGTCGGCCCGAGGCGAATGACATTGTGCCCTTTGAAGAACATTCGCCCACAACCAAAAGCTTCTCTGTACTTGACTCCTTGTCCCTTGCTCAAACATCAAAATTCTAGGCTCGTGATACGGGCCGTAATACCCGTATTCATACTTCATAAACGGCCCTAAGCATTAACCTTACTAAAGGGAGTAACTTTGTCCATTATAATCATCTAAATAAAAGCTACACATTTGATTGGCGTTTGCTGGAGCCAGCATGCTGTTATCAAAGTGACCTCACGTGTTGCAGTAGCATTGGCATATCGTGCAATATTAAGTATTGCAAGAAATTTTCTTCGGCGCAGTGTTCCACCGAATTTCCTACTCACGCGCATCCTCCGTTTACTGATTTCCAACAGAGGCCATCCATTTTGCATCTCAGAGCTGAAGTGAACGAGGAATTAAGGAAATTAGGGAGTGAACAAGGTAGGCCATATTGGGTTTCCTTGTTTAACCCTTCGCAATTCAAATGAAGTATCTCCTGATGCTGTTGTTGCCTTTGCCTCGACACAGAATGGGCCAACAATGCTTTGGATCCTATTCAACGTAATTTTTTTCGGGAGTTCCGGTAAGTAAATACGATCCCGCAGTTTCTCAAGAGTTTGAAGGTGATTAACAATGGCTGAAGAGTCGTGAAACAGTGTTACTCGGTAAGGAACTTTCTCACTGTTCTGTTAAATTGGAAAAACTTCAAGGCGTAAATCCCCTGCCAGCCATACCACAAGATCTCTTTCATTTTTACTTCCATATTGATTGACGAAGTAAATGGAGGAGGAGGAGGAGGAGGAGGTGGTGGAGGAGGAGGAGGATGGGCTCAATTAACTCAACATGACCGTAAGGGCCGATCATAGCATTCCAAGGATACTCTTCCTTAGCTGAAATTTCGGGTAGTGCAAAAATATCATAGCTCGGCTGGTAAAGAAAGAAACCAGCTTTCAGGCGATGCCTTTCACCCGGTAACCGAAGTGGTCCCGGGCTTGCCCTGCCGCCAGTCAGGGTCATGTCGGCCGAGTCCTTATGTACTGTGATACTCGGCTAATTTCCCAACCTCCTAGAGTTATTAAGCCACCGGATCCAACCCGTTGAGCTTAACTTCTGATGCTAAAATATTTTTACTGACGATCCTTTTACAATTTCCAACTCTAGTTTCGTTATTCGACGCTACGGTGACGATCGGTGGGTTTTGATGGGTGCGGAATAATGGCCTTTGTTAAGGTTATGGCTGATAAAAATGTTCCTCCCCGGTTAAAAAGGGTTCGATATCCATCCCGATATTCCGAGGCCTCCCTATCATGGTAGGAAAAAGGGAGGCCTCTCTTTCTAAGGGCAGTTCCACCTGAAAAAGGCTGAGACTGCCGAAATAATGGTTTTCCCAACCTGTCAAGGTGATACCTCGGAAGTAGGTGGATTTGGTGGCAATTATTGAAAACGACGATACCTTGGCTGCCTTACGTGGGAAGGTTTTCCGCTTTCAGGCCGAAAAAATATCGAGTTTCAAAGATCCTGTTGAGCCCGGGTTTGATCGAGGCTCTCTCGCCCACTTTTGTTTCAAAAAACCAAACAATTTAGGCCCGGTTTATTGACAAAATATTATTTTGATACGTGAAATTTTTGACACAATTTGATAATATTTTGACGACTTCGGAATCGGTTTAGATTTTAAAACTCGATTTGGTAATTTCGACAAAAATTGGTAATTTTGTCAAAAATGGTTAATTTTGTCGAAAATTGGTAATTTTGTCGGAAATTGGTAATTTTGACAAAAATTGGTAATTTTGACAAAAATTGGTAATTTTTACAAAAATTGGTAATTTTTACAAAAATTGGTAATTTTTACAAAAATTGGTGATTTTGACAAAAATTGGTAATTTTGACAAAAATTGGTAATTTTGACAAAAATTGGTGATTTTGAAAAAAATTGGTAATTTTGACAAAAATTTGTGATTTTGAAAAAAATTGGTAATTTTGAAACAAATTGGTAATTTTGACAAAAATTGGTAATTTTGACAAAAATTGGTAATTTTGACAAAAATTGGTAATTTTGACAAAAATTGGTAATTTTGACAAAAATTGGTAATTTTGACAAAAATTGGTGATTTTGACAAAAATTGGTAATTTTGACAAAAATTTGTGATTTTGACAAAAATTGGTAATTTTGACAAAAATTGGTAATTTTGACAAAAATTGGTAATTTTGACAAAAATTGGTAATTTTGACAAAAATTGGTAATTTTGACAAAAATTGGTAATTTTGACAAAAATTGGTAATTTTGACAAAAATAGGTAATTTTGACAAAAATTGGTAAGTTTGACAAAAATTGGTTTTTGACATCAACTAGGCGATCCTAATGAAGTAATCAAATGGAATTGATTTTGCTTTTTGGTCGCTGAAGAGAACAGTCGTAATTTGGAAAATCTTAGAAAAAAACGACTTTCCAGAAAAAAGCAAATTTGAAGTGGAATGATTAGCTTGACATTTCAGCCAGCTTAACGAACAAAAACCATTTTTGATTGACTGAAGTTTGTCAAGCAGTTAACCTTTTTGCCAAGTGTTGCGGGGTAGGTACATTGATCTTAAATGTCTTCCCTCCCACGCCTCGCCGAACAATGATCAACCCTATTCAACCGGAGCACGGTTCTTCAACCCTGTTCTGATAAGAATTCGATATCTCCCAGTAAGATCCTTTTTAAGGACCTGTAAAAAGTTGTCGAGGATTTTCTTGAGTATCTCGTGATACGAAGCGATCGACTGCCATTATATGCCGAACAATATGGATTTTTTATACAAGCTTTGTCCTCTTGTTATGCATTTCAGTGTAGAGAACTTATGTAGTTTGAGAATTAGGCACGCACCCTAAATTTTTTTTATCGCAGATTCTGGGGGTCGAATCCAAAATTTTGTTTGCCATTTTATGCCATTGGCCTTGAGCCACGTTCCCCCCTATAACAGCCAGCAATCGGATAGATCTGTAATGTGTGATCTCCGGTGGCGACTTTTATCGATACCTATTACCCGACAATAGTCTAAAATAACATTTTATTCATTCCGTTCGCTGGAGAGATTTAAAGGTATCCTATTGGAGAGAAACAGTGGAGCTGAGTGAGCACCTTAATGAAATTGCGGACCAGTGTAACAATTAATTGGAACGTGACCATCTTAACAATGAAACAATTCAACCTCGAGCAGTCAATTAAAGATGTCCTTTGCGAGAGAAAAAAATCCGAGCATCCTGGAATTTCAGTTTCTTTGGAATTAACTCTGTTCGAAGGCTTTTGAACAAGGAATTCAAAGGATTTGTCTTTTTGAAACTTTCTGACTATAAGAATGGCTAAGATGTTCATGGATAGACAAATTAAATTGATAAGCCGACCCTAAATTGAGAAAAATCGATAAAGCACTCTTGATTGCAAAAAACTTTAATTTCAAGTGAAGTTCGCCATACACGATTACTAGTGGAGGGGGTAAGAAAATGCATTACTGACTAACGGTTGGTCTCACCACCAAAATTCGAAATACAAGACCCTTTTGGAAAAATTTAAAAATAGTTTCTACCGTAGGAGGAAAGTGCCAAAAATGCCTTGTTTCGAGAAAAACGTTATTTTCCTTTTCAATATTTTCTGGTCTTAAAAAATTGTTTTTAGCGTTGAATACGATTAAATGTTGAAAATCATTATTCGACTTTCTCAGAATACGTAGATAAATTACCTCATTGTTTCATGGTTGATGAACGTTCAAAATCAGCTATTGAAATTAGGCAAGAATAACTTTATTTAAATTCAAACGTGATCGAAACGCAAAGACTGTATTCCTTAATAGTTCTTCGTTCGTTTCAAAAACGACGACTTTGACCAAAATCATGCCATGAACTGTTGCTTAAGAATCTCCAAACGCCACCGCAACCTTGCAGCTTCACCAAGAAACGATTCCGCCGTACTGATTTCTGATGCCCTTCTCCTCGAATCACAACAAATCATCCCTTCCCTGAAGTCGGAAAATAGGGCGTACTTGGACAAAATGGGTGACATTTCGGACAATAGAGCGGTTAAATCGAATCTTCCTTTTTTGAGGTTGAAGGCTTTCAATAACCGAAAGCCAGTGATGGGGTTTTCAGCTATTTCTGCGAAAATCGTCGAGAGCTCGAAGCATTCACTACTAGATAAACGACTACCATCTTCAGACGTTAAGTTGGAAGATTTCCTCATGTAGGCAGGTATTCCTGACTCCGAAGTGCCGATTTGAAGATTTAAATGCGTTAAAACACCTGCTCCTCGCGCCTTGACAATTGAATGCAGCATCCGTTTTACCGTAAGCGCTGCTCTGTCATTCGAGTCCCACCAACTTGTTCCAAAATGGTCGAGGAAACCACCAATAGCATTGAGAACACGAGGATAGTCGATTTCTTTGTCCCAAAATGCCTCCGACCGCTGCAGCTTCCACAGGCATTTAATCAAGAGATTGAAGATCGGCAAATCATCGAAAGCGTCAACCATCAATTTGAAAATGCAACGCAGGAGCGTAGTTTTATTTGCGTTCGCCAAGATCCCAAGGACGATTGAATTAACAGTTTTTCTATCGAAGAATTCCCCTTCTCCGCCGTCTTCGTACGAAAGTAAAACGATTAAATTTTTCAAAAGTTGAAGCAACTCGTTTTCTGGGAATCGTTCCATCCAAGTACGTGAGAGGGATAAAGTCGAAATCACTGAAAATAAATTGTCGGCCTCATTCGACGCAGGAAGCTGACTTTTGGCGAAAATCTTGACTTTTTCGACCAAACTATTGAGAAAAACGTTGATTTGGGATTCTTGGATGAAATTGCTGTCCTCTGATGATATTATGGCACCTATCTTTTCAAGGGCCACCTCTGAATCTTTTTGGTTTAACGCGTTTGCGTAGGATAGGATAAAATTCACGTTCGAAGTCTGCAGCATGTTGGTTTTTGATAAATTACCCATAGTCGGGAGTGGTATAGTTCTTTCGTTGATAAACGCGATGTCGATTTTGGTGATTTTTGGACGGATAATCGGCGCGTTCATTGCTTGGTCGACGATCTCGATAAGCGATTGGTCCAATTTGAACTTGGCGATATTTTTCTCTCGAGAAATTTCATTTGTTACCTCTGAGTTTTTATCCTCTGACTTCGGATTGGGATTTTGGCTCGTTTGGTTTTCGACATTGGAAGGGCTGAGTTGCCGAGTTTCTTTTTTGGTGGCCAAGTCGCCATTTTTCTCCAGCTGCTCCAGCATTTTCTCAACTGCATCATGAACATCTTTTGAGTGATTTTCGCTTGCAGATAAGATGAATTGAGAGCCGATCACTTGAGCGAATCCCACGACTGCTTGATTGGCTGCTCTTCTCAAATCTTGATTCCGATCCGTCAAATTGGTGAAAAGCGTCGGCAGAAAGTTTGCCAGCCACGGGCGGAGATTTTCACTCGGATTAACAGATGACAGTTTATCTGTTAACCATTGCCAGAGACGGATTCTAGCACCTAGAGAGCCTGACTGTAGAATAACAAGGACGGTATCGTTTTTGAGGAAGATTTCAAACCCGAAAGTTACGATCAATGCGTTGATGCATGTTTCTGCAGGTTGGCTTACCCTGATTTTAGGATGACCAATATACGCGAGAATGGGAGGAATGAATTGATGAAGTTGATTCTTGATCACGTAGCTTCGGTTCTGAGCTAGCTCTTCAATCAAAGATATCGCTGCACTGGCCACTCTCAAATTCGTATCTGAAATCAGATGCACTATAAGCTCGGCTGATTCTTTGAAATTGAGGATTCTCGATTCGTTGGAAAGCAGGAATCTCTGAAGATCGAAAATGGCTCGTTGCTTCTCGGTCCAATTTTTGGCTGCGAGTCTCTTGATGACGTCTTCAGGCAGCTCAGGACACGCGACGTTTCTTATTTTTGGGGATTTGTCGTGGTTTTTCCTCGAAAAATTTTCCGGCACCAATTTTGGTGGCATTTTTGAAGCTGATCTTGGCGGGCAGGGACGGATCACTTCAGATGACCAACTCGTCTGTGGTCTAACTTCCTGGGTAACAACCGCTTTATCTTCTGCAGCAAAATGCCTCACGTTGTAGTCGATGAGCTTGGCCAATTTTTGATCGTCTACAGAGGGGCACAAGTTTTTGAATTTACTCTCACCAAGTTTCTTCAATACAGAAGCGAGAGCCTTGATTGTAACATCTCTCACATTCGGATCTTGATCCGTTAACAGTGCAGCCAAATTAGAGAGTAGATTTTTCGAGAGTTTTCGATTTTCGAAGAAATTGGCGCTCGTCGATGGCAAATGGCGAGATAGGAATACGACAGTCTCATATTTCGCATTGGGGTTTTTATGAGCTAAATTTTCCATCACAACCTCCAAAATATTTTCGAAGCATGAAATTTTCAAAATCGCATCGATGGCATCATGCACCGCGCTCACGACCGTTTGTTTCTTTTCTTTGAATTTACTGAACAAAATTTTCACGACCGTACTTGCGTAAATGGTAAATTTGTTACCCAGCCCTTCGACGAGTTTTGTGATGCACTTCACAGCGGTGCACACGACCCCGATATTCGGATCTTTCGAGATAACCCCCGACAAAGATCTGACCAGATCGGAAAAATCGCCATTTTGGATTCTCGGAGCCGAATTGAGGATCTCCAAAAGTGACTCCAGAGCGTCCTTACGATCGCTCCATTTCTTGCTTTGTAAACCGTTGTAAAAATCCTCGGGAATTTTTCCGAAAACGTCAACCGTCGGCAGATCGTCCGGCAATTTTTCTGCCGAACGATTTTTCGCATCATCTGTTTCAGACTGAGGGACTGTCTCTAAATTAAAATTGTTCGCCAAGTTCGGTGATCGGAAAACACGCACTGGCTTTACTGGCGAGTTTGAAATTCCGGCGAATATTGCTGAAATTTCATTGAACAAGACGGGTTTCAAAGTGTTTTGCAATTTAGCCATCAGCTCCGGGCCCGTCCAACGGTAAAATTCGACGACCAACGACTTCGCCTCGTTCCTAACGCATTGATTGCGATCGTCCAAAAGCGGTAAAGCCCTTTCCAAAATTTGAGCGCTTTCGAAAACTTGGGCTCCGAACGCTCTGATGATTTCCCTGATCACACCGATACAGTTGGAGGATATTTTCGGGTTTTTCATCGTCGTACCTTTCAGCAATTCGTCGAAGACAATGCGTCCTTTGCCTAGTTCGACGAACAAGAGGATTAACTTCGTACCCAGTTCTTTAGCTCGGGGTCTTTGGGGTGCCATGCATTTTTCTACAATAACCGGTAAAACGGTATGGGCTGTTTTTTTGGCCAAACACGACCTGTCGACGAACTCTATGGCAGTTTCCAGGCCTTTTTCCAAAGCAGGCGCGTTATTATCGGAGCAAAAACGCTTTACGAAGTTGACATATTTGCTCCATTCTTCAACGTTTTCGTGATCTATTGCTCTAAACAACGAACCCGCTTTTTTATATCCCTCTATCCTGGCTTTCCAGTTGTTGTGGCACAGAAGTTTTTCCAATGGGATTCCGTCGTAGTTATCATCTTCCATATCTAAAACTATAGACTAACCAACACGAGTTCTCCGAATATTTCCAGGAAATATTGTTCACCGATTAATATCGTCAAAAGCTGAACAATGCAATGGCATAAAAATCTTGTTTGTTTTCTTCTCGTGAAAGACCTAGTTTTTAAACAAGAGATTTGAATCGAAGAAACCGAGTATCTACTGGATAACTATAATGCAGGCGTTGATGAGAACAACAATTTAATGATCTTCAGTTAGGTTTTGAAGGACCAAAATATAAAAATATCAAAAAACTCACTATCCAAAATTTAAAACTCGCTTAAAATAGAAATACGCCAAGTTTTCGGAATATCAAAAAATATCCACATATTCTGCAAGGTAATAGAAAGATTTTAAGACCAAGAACGCTCAAATCGGTTCATTTTTGTGGCCGGAATAAAATAAAATAGAAAACACTAAAAATGCAAATATATCGGAAGTACTGTGAGTTATTCAAATTCCGATTATACCAGGCGTTAGGTCTTACCGAAACCAACATTTCAGTTCAAGAAATTTGAAAAAAGGTTGAAAATTGAGGGAGCTATGTCCATTTTTGTAAACGACCAGACGGACAGTGTTTTTTTTAAGCAATGGGAAGTAATCCTCGATTTTGGGACGATTCCAATACTTCCATTTACTCTGTACAATTTACAAATGGAAGTAATCTGTAATGGAAGAAGTGGTAGCAATGGCATTTATTAATAGGATTTATCAATTTATATTTTTATCTCTCTTTACATATCTCTATTTAATTTATCATTATCATTATTTATACCAATTTATTCATCATTAATCATTAATATAATTTATTTGTCATTTGTCATTAACCATAATTTATATTAATTTATTTACCATTATTACCATTAATTACCATTATGGTATTAAATACCATAATGTGAGCAAATTTTGCTCAGTAAAATTTACAAATAGAAGTAATCCATCAGTACCTACTCTGGAAAAATTAAATATTTATTATGGAAGTAAAAATCGATCAAAAGTGCCATTTTTCATACGTCGTAACAAGTTTTTCATGAAAATGCATTTTCAAAATTTTCCACGAAACTACACAGTTTTTTCAAGATTTCCATTTCATAAACCTAGGTGAGCTATTGGCTTGTCAGAAGATTTTTTTAACAATTGCAAGGGTTTATTTAAAAAAAAAGAGGAATTTCAACGGTAGTGCGGGATTCAGAAGAAAGGATTGTCAAAGGTTTGTTCGTTAATGATAAATAAAATAAAGCGGGTTCTCCAAGTTGGGAACAATATTCCACGTTTATTTCATCGAGGTTTCCATGTTTTAAATTGGATGTACAGACCCGCAGGCTCCACTCCACTGCAAGGATCAATTTTCCTTATTGGTTTGAAGAAACTGGTCTTCTACTAGTGCAAGTGAGAGATCCGGCCGTTTCCTCAGTCAGGTCATTTGCTTCTCTTTCTATATAAAACGTTTCCCATGATTTCCTGCCTCAAACTGACGAGAGATTGGATCTTTCTGCGAGAGCTCTCCATCTCATCAATCATTTGCAATATAAAAATGATTGGACGTCTATTTCCCGTTAGATCAACTCAGAATTGAAAAAGAAATGTACCAGATGCTCAAGGTTAGCCACGCCTTATTCAACAATGAAGAAATACCACGAACTGACGAAACGGTGAATGATATTCCCACACGAACCACCTTACTCCAAACACAATGCAAGAAAACTCCCAAAAATCCGTGAAAACATCTTAAATGGAGTGTTTATTAATCGAATATCGAGCTACATCTTTGTTTGAAAGATAACAGAATAATTATTACATTGTCTGGATACTTAAATTGAATGCCTCAAAAACCATTGGTAAAACTTGCTCTCATGTTGCAGATTTGAAGATCTGACTACCTTGTCCAAGACCAAATTTTCAACTTTTTTCAATTTTAGTTTTGCTGATTCGTATAATACATCTGAAGTCTTCACATTTAAATTTAAATTTAAAAACAGAAGTTTTTGTGGGGATTAGAACGAGTGGACAACGAATTTTTAGCCCTCGTAGTTTTCGACTTATTAAGAATTTGGGAAATTCTAAAAAACTCAAAAATTTCTCGGTAAAACTGCGATCTTGAACGATTGAAGCTACCGCCGAGGCAGCTCATTTGATTCAGCATGCAAAATATAGAAAATTATGCATGAATTTCGCCCACTTCAACGGCTGTTCTACTAGCCTTGAAATTCAGGTAGGGTTCTGTCGAGACGTTAGGACCGACTAGATACGATACCTAATTTTTGGTGAAAATGTCAAAAATCTACGAAAACTCCTTCCCTTTGTACGGCGGACGGACAAAAAAAGTTTATTGCAGATTCGGATTCTACACCCCATGAAACGTAAACCAACAAATTTTCAGGGGGTGTAAAAAAAAAATTTCCTGACCGATTGAAAAGGTTCATTTTTTGAGAAAAATGAACGTATGGTTTACATGTCCAAGAAATTACATTTTCGGATATTGCATCATTATATATTCGACGAATAAATACGAACCTGCGGTATAGCGAACGCCAGGGCGATGATCCAGACGGCGATGATGAACTTGACTGCCCGGCTCAATTTGGAGATGGTGTGCGCCAAAAACGGATGGCATATGGCCACGTAGCGTTCGACGGTGAAGGCGGTTATCGTCAATACGGTAGCGTTGGCTGACGTTTCGGCCGCCAGTCCTCGAAGCAGACAGAACGTCTCTCCGAAGACGTACGGATATCTGTAATCCAATAACGGCCATCATTCGTCACATTTCACTCAGCATCTTAGCTTAGTGCCAGAAAAATATCGGGTCCAATACACAATATTTTGGGAGCAGTCGGTTCGTACGTACGAAATTGTTTGTGGAAGTTAATGGATAGGGTGTCCCACCCTAAGATTGTCTTCCGTGAAAGGGTCGATTTTTTTTAGCTAATTTGCTATAATTTTTGTTCTGTACATTTTTTCGTGAGCCCCGTAAAAGTGCTCTTTTTTGGAATAGAAGATTTTTTTACTCGTTTTCGACATATTGTACATATTATGATTATTATCCCTCATATTATGACAGGGGATGCGTAATAGGCATGAGAATGATGCATTTCGTCTAAAAATGACTCACGGCCAAACCCATTAACCGAAACACTATTTAATTGATGATCTATTTTTACCAATGATCCTAACCATCCGCCCTGTTGGCGGAAAAAGGCGAAAAAGTCGTGGAACAGCGTCAAGATTGGATACAATCAGTAAACAGCGTCTGGCGGTCGAAGTGGATCTAAGATTGACGGAATCAATCAACCAGCGAATCAAGGTCTTGATTCGCGGCTCGAGATTGAGAGTTGTCAATACAATCGACGTTAACCGCCGGACTCGGTGATTGCAATCGTTTTTCCCATTCGTGGAAAACTTTCCCCTCTTCAGCAGTTGGCGATCCCCTTTCCTTATTGGCGATTCAGATGTGCGCTCTAGTGGCTGAGCGGTGGAACTAGGAATAGTTGGGCTGGGGATGGGATATCGAAAAGAAAATATCGATATCGGTATCGAATGAAATATGAAATGAGAATATCGATATCCGATAGATATTGAAAGAAAAATATCGATATCCGATATAAATCGAAAGAAAAATATCGATATCCGATATATATCGAAAGAAAAATATCGATATCCGATATATATCGAAAGAAAAATATCGATATCCAATATAGGTCAAAATAGAAAAATATCGATATCCAATATAGGTCAAAATAGAAATTTTGATATCGGTTATGTAGGTTGCGAAAGAAAAACATCGATATCGGCTATATAGCAAAAGAAAAACATCGATATTTGATAAATTTCGAAAAAAAATATCAATATCCGATACATATAAAAAAATATCGATATCCGATATAGATCGATAGAAAAATATCGATATCCGATATAGATCGATAGAAAAATATCGATATCCGATATAAATCGAAAGAAAAATATCGATATACAATATATATCGAAAGAAAAATATCGATATCCGATATATATCGAAAGAAAAACATCGATATCCGATAAATTTTGAAAGAAAAACGTCGATATCCGATATAAATCGAAAGAAAAATATCGATATCCTATATGTATCGAGAGAAAAATATCAATATCCGATATACATCAAAAGAAAAATATCGATATCCTATATGAATCGAGAGAAAAATATCGATATCTTATATATATCGAATGAAAAATATCGATATCCGATATATATCGAATGAAAAATATCGATATCCGATATATATCGAAAGAAAAATATCGATATCTGATATTATCGGATAAAAATATCGGAACTCATTCATCCTACCTACCTATCTTTGTTTAATGATAGGTAATCATTTACATTTATATTCAAAATAAAGCTATTCCCCAACTTTTTCTTCTCAAATATCCAATACTTCTAAGTGATCATGTTTGGACGTACAGAAACCATTCTGAAACTGACTTGGCGGAAGTTGGAAAAGTTGGTGGATGGATACATTCCCTCCATGTAATCACTTCGAGGGCTCCGAGATCCGCAAGCACGCCCACCATCCACGACCCCTCGGAGGAATATCCAATCATGTGGGAGGTGCTGGGGTAAAGGTGGTTTTCATTGATAATCGGGGTAATGGTGGTTTAATCACCATTATAAATTGCGAGAAGATTCACCCCATTTAGGCGAATGAGGATCCCTTTACTCATTTGGTACTTATCGATATTGAATCCATTGAAATGAATCCAGGCTCTAGAAGATAAAATTTCAAAAGCGTCTGGTCATGGGAGTTTTGAGTCGAATTTCAGTCCAAATTTTTAACATCCTGATTAGCTTAATGTGCAGAATAATTGGTAATGGTAACTTTGTTCTTAGATATGATCCAACAACAACAACTAAGGATGCAAGAAGTTAGGTGAAATTTAATTAAATGAAATCGGTCACCAAATAGTCCAGACTAATAGTCCAGTAAATGCGCTTTCGAAAAGGGCGATTTGGAGAAAAAAATACTGAACTAGGTATCTCGACGGTTTTATGTTGTTTGGGGTGCTGCATTCGAATTTTTGGTTTGCCACAACAAAAATCGCTAACAACCTCAAAATTTCGGACTTTCGGAGAATCACCCATATAACAGTTGAGAAATAAACTTAATTTTTTTTCTCTATCGAACCCCCTTTTTACTGGGCTACAAACACGAGACATTTTTATGACATGGGTTGATCATTCTCATACAATTCAACGCCTTTTATTTGAATAGACAAACTAGGTACCTAACAATGAAGAAAAATTGTAAAAAATGCTCCTCCTGTCCTATTGCAAAATAAGTGAGCTTATTGGCGGCGAGTTGCATAGAATAACGACCAGCATTCGATCGGTAGTGCTGGCCATCAAGAACAGGGGTGGAAATAGTCAACAGTGGATGGTATAGTTCTACAATGCGGGAGTGGTTGATTGATTGAGGACTCAGCTGAAGAAACACCTGTACGGGTGTTGGTTAACAGGGAAGCCAAGTAGGTCACTGGCGAAAAACGATCAGCGGCCCAGCTTACCTACTAATTTCCATCGTCGGAAGATAAACGGACATCAAAAAGTTCATAATTTATGATTGGTGGAAGTTAGGGTTGGTTATCGACCAATTACTAATCGATTAATGTAATCGAAGATTATTTAATCCAAAGTAATCGATTCCCCGATTAATCGTTACCTTAATAATCGATTAATTGATCACTTTTTCCAATTAAAATTTGGTTGAATAATCGCTACACATTAATCGATTAAGCGATTATTCAAACACGTAAGCATCGATTAAAAAATAATCGATTAATTGACGTATTAATAGGTTATTTCGATTAATCGATTAACCGATACACATCCCTAATGGAAGTCCTGAAATTAACGAATCTTGCTTTTTAGGTCCGTTTATGATTAATTTTACGACAATTTAGGGTCTTCACCTCTTCGATGGTCAATGAATCAGGACAATTTTTTACAACTCATTTCCATCAAGTCCTACTCCTGGACTTGCTTTTTTGTCAGCTAGAAAATTATGTTTTTGGCATTTCTGTTTCCCCTACCTTTACCCATGATTGTAAAGGCTGAAGCGCCTTGAGTTGTTGAGTAAACTCAAATCTGCAGATTCCAATAGAACGCTCGTAAATTTTCCCATGTGAAAAGTGCGATATTCGAATTTTCCCTGCAGAGAAATACGGAAAGATCGAGGTTAAAGAGAAGCTTCACTTTTTCCAATCCAGGACAAACAACTGCGTAACAGTCTTCGAACGTAGGTAAACGAGCGAACATGAGAAAATAAAATAGGTACCTACATGGACAAACGTCGAGCTACTTCTTTGCCTCTCAAAACAAACCAAATCCATAAAAAACGAAGATACGTGAACTTTTTCATCAACTTAGTTCGTTGCAGAATATTTTCCTGATTCATTCGAATTTTAATAAACGAACTTTCAAAACAGAACTTTATTGACGTTTTGCCAGATTACTCATACTGCAAATCACCAAGGCTGCAAATCAAAATTACGACGAAATTACGAAGTTCATCAAGGGTGGGTTCATCAATTCAGTTTATTCTTCAAATAAACATTATTCTCCGAAAAAGTAGTTTCTTTGAAATGTAGACTCACATGAAATGTAGACAATCGTATAGCCTAAATTCTTACGAATTTCCTTGTTTACGTATCCATAGAAGTTTTAATTCGAAGAATATTGGATATCCGATAAATAAACTAAATTGATGAACCCACCCTAAAAATGTATGCCCTACTCAGTAAGTAGTACTACTACTACCAAATCATGAAAAAATCTCTATCAGTTCAATTTACTTTTCGTTTTTTGGAATTTATAGTCGCAGCGTATTCGTGAAAGGATTGTTTGCATCCGTTTGTTGATACAGGCTCAAGCGTCAGCGCTGCTGACGCCAGGAGACGTCATAAGTCAATCTATCAAAGGCTCTCTATTCTGAACTAATTTCAACGCTGTCGTTCCAGTAACGAAAAGCTGACAATGAACGGATCGGACGTAAGCCTGAGTAACTTGCCATATCGGCTGACAGTAGTCAGCGATTCGAAAGGGGCTTCAGGAGAGGGGCTTTCCGAAAACTTCCCTCCGGCAGCAAAGTTATGTTGTCAAAGCTTAATTCGTGAGGTTGCCCAAGCGTTTTGCCATTGGTAGGCACCTACATATTTTGGACTCATCAATATTGCTTAAGATTGGTATAATCATTTATTGGTGGTTATCTTTTCATTTTATGCCAATAATTCCAATTTCTTTTGATGTAACTAGTCCTAAAAGTTGTGGTTTGCTTCAACTTGGTGCATACTGTCCGGGCAATCCGATCGGAAAAGGTTAAGGGGTCCAATTTGGCATAATTAGGGTATATTTTTGAAAAAACGCAAAAACTCAATTTTGAAGGTGATGCCATGGGTTTGGAATTTTTTGAGTATTTTTCCCGGCTTTCCCGCTTGATTCACCATAGAATAGGGAGTTTTTCCGAAAAAATTTGAAAATTTTGTTTTTTAATCGGTTTGGTTTGAGATTTCTTACCGAGATTTCTCCTTTTTCGCGTTTTTGGCAATATGAGGGAGTTCTACTGAACCGATTTTGAATTTTTTGAGCTTGTTGGATTCCTTGAAGGTTTCTACACCGTTTTCACTCCCCGTAAGTCAAAATTGGTTGGATTTTAGTGCTCAAAAACTGGTTTGACGACTGATTTTTCAACGGGGGAATAAAGTCGAATCTGCAATGATTTTTTCTAAGGCGAGGAAGTTCTTTTGCAAATTCTTGAAAACGTTTTCATCAACAACACCAATCTCAATAATTTCCAATCTCATAACCTTAAGATGTACCTACTAATATAAAACGGCTGTTACAGCAACGGGAAAAATCTCATTCCCCAGGCAATTCGCACTCCGAACAACGGAAGTTGATACCGAAGTTTCTTTTCGGACGAAGCGCCGTGGCAACCGTTCGATTTCAGGTGAAAATCAAGAAATACGAACCAACCCCAATCTCTGCCAAGCACAAAAGAGAAATGATATTGAGTTGTAGACACAGGGTGATTGATGTACCCAGCACCGACGCAGATCCAAATCGTTGTTTCCTTTTGACATTACCTTTCAGCTCTCCCGACGTTTGCTGGCTTCGAATTCCGATTCCAAGCTATCCATCGCAGATGTGATTTGAGAAATGCCAGAAAGGTTGGGCCAATAATAGGAATAATAGAACAAGGAACAAACGCGAGTTTAGAGGTTTCGGTCCATAGCCTGTTAAAATTGAAGCGGTGAAAATTTTAGCGGTGAAAATCGCTTTTCAAAATTGGTAAAATAATAATGTAATTTTCAATCCGCCAGCCATGTCTTAGGCCCATCACAATTATGGACCGATTGAAAACTCGAGCTTCCGGGTGGCAAGGAGGTTGTTCAGATTTTCTTGGGTCCTGTTAATGTTTTTCCATAAATAAAACCTATCATTAGATTCAGCTTGAAACGGTTCCAAAAACGCTCTACTGTTTTTATCACGGGATGAAACGATTCTCGCCTTTTTCTTCGATAACCTAAAGGGTAACCGTAAAGGTGGCAGGGAACTCGAGGAAAACGTTAATAAGCTGCCAACATTCGACAAAGACGAACACCTCCGGACTAGCTAACTGGTTGAGCCGAACTGGCTCCCAACCGGAGACAATCCGTCCGAGTTGGCTCCCGGAATTTGATCTTTGATCGGCCGTATTGGCTCCGGCCATACTACGAGCAGATAAATTAACTGCTGTCCTCAGTCTCAATCTCTTAAGATTTCCTTGAACCGTTCATTTTCACTGACCACTGCCACTACAATGAAATGTAAAATAAATTATACCTAACACCAAAATTCTCTGAGACACGGAAAGAGGCCCGCAGACCGGCAGCCGAATGGTACACCAACCATTCTAGTCCCCAGAAGGTCACCTTACTTTGAAAATGCAAATTAATTATTCCATACCCATGGGAGCTTGAATAATGTTTTGTCGGAATTTCGAATTGAACGCTTCATGTAGATTGTTTGCAATCGTGTTATGGCCATCAAGCCAAAAAGGCTGTAACCCAATCTCGAATTTACGCGGGTACTTCAATTGAAACTCATAACTCATAATCAATCACATAATCAAACTCATACTCATAAATAAACTCACACTCATAATCAAACTCAAACTGACACCGGAACAGAAATTCAAACTTATAATCAAACTCAAACTGAAATTCAAACTGAACTGATCATAACTCATCAACTGATCAAACTCCGACAGAAACCAGTACTGAAATCGAAATCATAATCAAACTCATACCCACAATCAAACTCAAACTGAAACTTAACTGGAACTCAAACTCACACTCATACTCAAAATCATACTCAAACTGAAACGAGAACTGACATTCAAACTCTCAATCAAAGTCGAACTGAAACTTAAACTCAAACTCATACTCACAATCAAACACGAACTGGAACCAGAACTGATATCAAACTACTAATTATCACACTCATTATCAAATTAAACCAAAACTCGAACTGAAACTGAAACTCAATCTCATTCACACTCTTACGCATAATCAAACTCACACTCAAACTCAAGCTGGTACTCGAACTCATATCAAACTGAAACTAAAATCTCACAATCAAAGTCAAACTGAAACTGAAACTGAAAACTCATGATCAAACTCAAATCCAAACTTAAACTGAAACTGAAAACTCATGATCAAACTCAAAATGAAACTGATACTCAAACTTATAGGTAGGTATCTAACTGGAGGTTTGAGTTTCAGGTTCGGTTTCAGTTTGAGTTTGATTGCGAGTATGAGTTTGATTATGAGTAAGAGTGTAGAATGAGAATGAGTTTCAGTTCGAGTTTTGGTTCAATTTGATAATGAGTTTATAATGAGTGATAATGAGTAGTTTGATATCAGTTCTGGTTCCAGTTCGTGTTTGATTGTGAGTATGAGTTTGATTATAATGTCGAATTTCATGTCTGGTTTCAGTTTGAGTTTGATTATGAGTTAGGATTCCAGTTCTCGTTTCAGTTCGAGTTTGATTGGGAGTTTTAATGTCAGTTCTCGTTTCAGTTTTAGTTTATGTTTGAGTTTGATTATGAGTATGAGTGTGAGTTTCAGTTTGAGTTCCAGTATGATTTTGATTATGAGTTTGAATTTGAGTAATTGGTTTCAGCTTGAGTTTTCAGTATCAGTTTGATATTAGTTTGATGATGAGTTTGAGTATCAGTTTCAGTTTGATCTAAGTAGGTAAATTTGATTATGATTTTCAGTTAAGGTTTGAGTTTGTCTTTGAGTTCGAGTTGAAGTTTGCGTTTGATTAAGTGTCTGTACCTATGATTATGAGTTCAAGTATGAGTTGTTCATGAGCTTTGAGTTTCAGCTTCAGTTTGATATGAGTTTGAGTATCAGTTCCAGTTTGACTTTGAGTTTGATTATAAGTTTTCAGTTTCAGTTTGAGTATGAGTTAGAGTTAGAGTCAGAGTTTGAGTATCAGTTCGAGGTTGAGTTTAAGACTCCGTTTCAGTTTTATTTTAATTATGAGTATCAGTGTGAGTTTATCAGTTCCAGTTCGATTTGAAGTAAGTAGGTACCAGTTTGATTATGATTTTTGGCGGCTTTCCATCGTGAAGTAGCGATGGCAAAATGCAATGATATCCGTGCGATGACCGGCTCAAACCTAAACCGTTTAGTCTTTCTTTTGGTGACCTTTTGGATTGTATAGAGCCTTTTTCGGGTATCGTCTCCTTTCTCGCTCGTATTGTGTGCCTGTAGGTTGGCCCTTCGCGGTATCGGGCTGCTGGCTCCAATGCGAGGTGACCACCATCATCTCTTGGCACGATATTAATATCGGTCTACTCATGCCTCATCGTTTATCTAGGACGGCCCTGACCTCGGGAATCCTGCTGAAGAAAATATTTCTTTAGCCCTGGAAGCCTCTGGGCTAGATAGCTGCTCATTGGCTGAAAACGAGCACAAATTCGATATACATAGGAATGATTGTTGAGGTGAGGGAGAGAGTAGTAGCCCATCGCGCTCTCATTTTCTTTATCGCTCCTAGCGCTTTCGCCCCGTTGGGCCTCTTCAGTTATCGACATTTTTTATAATGGGTTTTCCCACACTGGAGGGGGGGCCTGGTTGTTTTTACCTAGTTACCATTATTATATTATATATATTTTTTTACTTTACTAGTCTCCAAGAAAACTGACGACCCCCCCCCCCAGGGTGATGTGTTGGAGAACCCCTACCTATATAAAACCAGTAATGCGTAGATAACACACAATACTTCCATATTTTGAAACGTAAAATTGTGACACAATTTGATCATATTTTGACTGTTTTTAAGGGTGTTTAGGTCAAAAAAATCAAAAAAACTCAATAAGCCAATTTTGAAATTCGCCAAAAATTAAAACAAGCCACATTATCGGAATATAAAAAATATCTACATATTTTGCAAGGTAAAACAAAGATTATAAGACCAAGAACGCTCAAATCGGTTCATTTTTGTGGCCGGAAAAAAATATATAAAAAACTAAAAATGCAAATATATTGGAAGTACTGTGAGTTATTCAAATTCCGATTGAACAGGGTGTTAGGTCTTGACGAGACAAACATTTCAGTTCAAGAAATTTGAAAAAAGGTTGAGAATCTAGGGAGCCAAGGCCATTTTTGTAAATGACCACAGACGGACACGCGGACAGACGGACACACAGACACTGTTCGGGAAGTGATTCTGAGTAAATGTGTATTAGAAAAAGTTTTTTAGGACGATTCCAATACTTCCATTTACTCTGTAAATATGGGAGTAAAAATGTCGATCTCTGAAGAGGCCCAGCAATAAAGAAAATGAGAGTGCGATGGGCGACCTCTCTCTCCCTCAGCTCAACAATAAACCTTCACCATCAACCAATGACAGATATTGGAATGAGATTTTTTTTAATACCTAATACGATTCCTCGAATTCCGACGGCAATCACTAGGGATGGAACGTTTCAATTTGTCTCTGCCGATTCATGTTGTGCTAACAGGTAATCGAATCGATTTTGCTGTCCAATTCGACCAAGAATCGAATTATTTGGAATTCCGAATCCTCAGATAGTATAGGAACTCTTGTGAATAACTGGGCTGAAACGTCCCTCGTTTTCATATGGGCAGGAAATTCGATATAACTCGTGGCACAGTACAAAAAATTCGCGTTGAAAACGGATAAGAGCCTTGTAATCCGAATGCAACAGAGAACAGCCTAATCGTTCTTCTGCAACTGGAAAAAGTTAGTCGGAAAAGCCCATCTCCGTTTTTTCTCAGCATGAAAAAATGGTTTGAGTGGAATTCGACGAATCGTTGAAATTGAACCCACGCATTTTATCGCACTATTGACGGAGCTCATCGAAGCCCAAAAATGCGTTGTTCAATGGTATTTGTGTTACTGACGGGCCGGGAAGCCTCGAGCAATCATCAAAAACAGTTAGCATAGGAACATATCTGCATGTTTTCACCATGAGCATCAAAATGGTCGATACTCAGATTTACCTTAGCACGGCATGTCTTTGGTGCATACCCGCTCAAAATTGGAGCCATTACAACGGACAACAGTCCTTCAAACAGTCGTTCAAATAATAGGTGTGTATTGTGTTTATTTGAACCACAAAATGCAACCAAGCTCGCAAGACGCAGGATCCAATTCACAATCGATGGAAAACATACGAATGGAAAGCAAACAAGCGAAAACATCAGGACAATGCCATCCAACCAATTTTGGCCTCAAACTTCACGAGGGTTTTCACCAATAATTTTGTCGTCCTTTTTCCGTTCAAAAGTGGTTCAAATGTCAGTTTCATGCTTTTGTTTCTCTTCGCGAAAAAAGGAAGTATGAGTTCACCGATGGGAAGCTGATTTTCGGGATTATCCGAAAAGCTGACGTTTATCCTGTTCAGACCAGCTGAAAACTAGTGGCGAACTTATCGCCAAATCGCTGATCCGTTTCGAGATGGAAACACGGAGGTTGAAGGGTGTTCCATTCCGACGAAGTATAGCCGTCAATATGCGAGAAAATAATTTTCCAAGACTACGCATGGATTTTCCAAAAATTATCTCATTTGTCGTTTAATGAGAGAAAACTTTGAAAAATATTGCGAAAGCAAGAGCCACCGTTGGGCCATTAAAAAAGATGAGATCACAATTGACCCAGCATCATCTTCTCCCTTTACGTTTGTTGACTAGAACACAAAAAAACCTGCAATTTGGTTGTTCCTTTCATATTACAAAGTAGATGGAAGTTGGTATTTTAATCGCCATACAATTAAAAATCGGAGGGGAGCTTTAGAAAAAACTTTTAATTAAGGTTCCACTTTTAATCAGGACCAGGTGTCAGTGTGCCCGTCTGTGAGCATTTACAAAAATTGCCATACCTCCCTCAATCCTCAACCTTTTTTCAAATTTCTTGAACTGGAATGTTTGTCTCGACAAGTACTAACACCCTGTTCAATCAAAATTTGAATAGTATTTCAACAGTATTTCAAATATACTTGCATTTTTAGTGTTTTCTATCTTATGTTCTCCTGGCCACAGAAATGAACCGGATTGAGCGTTCGTCCGAAAATCATTGTTTTACCTTGCAGAATACGTGGATATATAACTTGACGTATTTTGATTTTAGGCAAAGTTTAGAATTTGCAAAGTCGGAATTTTTGATTAATTTACTTTTAATTTTAATATTAAATAATTTAATTTTTCAATTTTTTAATTTTTTATTTTTTAATTTTTTAATTTTTTAATTTTTTAATTTTTTAATTTTTTAATTTTTTAATTTTTTAATTTTTTAATTTTTTAATTTTTTAATTTTTTAATTTTTTAATTTTTTAATTTTTTAATTTTTTAATTTTTTAATTTTTTATTTTTTTAATTTTTTTAATTTTTTAATTTTTTATTTTTTCAAATTTTTAATTTTTCAATTTTTCAAGTTCTTAATTTTTTAATTATTCACTTTTTAAATTTTGTAATTTTTTAATTTTTAATTTTAATTTTTTTAATTTTTAATTTTAATTTTTTTAATTTTTAAATTATTAAATATTTTTAAATATTTTTATTATAATATAATTGTAATTATTATTGAATATTTTTATTATTTTATTTTTATTGCTTTACTGGAGGTAGATTAGGCAGTCAGGGCTGGTCTTGACATGAAAAGTACGTTGATATTTTTCCATCCAGAATGCTCAACATGCTTTCACTTTTTATCGGATTTTCGATCATCGACGCAAAAAATGAAAATGAATTAATTATGTTTAAACAATGAAAATAAAAATATCTCCTGTGCTAGCTACTATAGTTTAATATCTTACTTTAGTGCGAGTTTCGCTTCACTGGCGCCTAATTATTTAATTTATTACGCGAGGCTGGCGGACTAAGCCCAACAGAATGAAAAATGTTTTCCCGCCAGTAAACGCTGGGTTTTTGAATCTAAATCACCATTAGTTTGACACACAGCAAGCATTCTCAGGCCAAGTTTAATAGAATCTCTAAAATAGATTGTTCATCGTGACTCCCGCCGGGCTATTTATTTATTTATTGCTTAAGGTTCGAATCTGTTCCCCAGCTCAAAAGTAATTTTTAATGAATATGGCCTATAATAGCTTTATAGGCCTATTGGGTTCATTTCGAAGCTATGCTAAAAATAAAAAACGAGTTTGGTGAAAAGGGATTCCCTCGGCCGTTAAACGTTGATAAAGCAACTTTTTTATTGCTAGTAGTTAGCGCAGGACTGGAATTTGTTTTTCAGTCGGTTCACGTTGGAAGCTTAGCAGTGTCCATTGATGGAGCTCAAACAGATACCTACTTCCCGGCTAGGCCGGCTGATGAGGCCATACAAGGCGAATGGCCTCCAGCTCCGATGGCCAGATCAGGTCCAGGCAACTTTTTCGTGCTGTTGTTTTACAAAAAAGCAACAACTCCCAGGTCCAATTTGGATGTAACCTCATGATTCAGCGAGGGAATTTCCACTTCCTTCGAGATTTTAATTTCCGCCCGCAGAACTTACAAGCAATGTTAAAATCAATTTGGACTGTAAAGCCTCCCAGACTTATTAAGTTAAATATTTGCTGAAATTAAACGTTTCCAATCGCCTTGTTCCGGATAACCAAAGTCTAGTTGAATGATTTTAGCCTTAGGATACACGAAAACGCTATTTTAAACATTGCGTTCCTGTAGGTTATATAGAATATATATTGATACCAGAGAGCAAGAAGGGCGAATCTGCTATTTAGGAAAGAAGCAGATTCGCCCTTCTTGCTCTCTGGTATCGATATATAGGTTATATAGAATGTTGTTCCCCCGTATTCAAACTCGAACTTCTGCGTGAAATCAGAAGATAATCTCAAAGTCGACCATAATACTAAAAAGCTGATTGAATGGGCAAATTTTCCTGAAATTTGACAGCTTGCACTTTCTCGCCAAAATGCTGTCAACGTACAAATATGTTTTAAAAATATATTTTGCCGATTTTTGATGTTTGAACTACAGTTTCGGTCTTTAGAAGTTGGTTTTTGACAATAACGCACTGGGCAAATAGGAAATTAATCAAGTAGACAGAAATTAAGAAGGGGGGCGTACGGTTGGTGAGGTGCGGGGGGTCCTGGGCGGGGAATGGGAGGGGCGGATGTTGTAAGGGGTGGTTGGGAGGGGTAGGGGTGCCAGGCGCTGGTGAGGGTTGAATCCCGGGAGGGGTTGGGGCACGCGTATTTTCTTTTTGAACCTATTTATTCATCAATGTGAAAACGTACCATTTAAGCACCAATGAGCTCACCATTGACCATTACTCCCCTGATGATAGCACTGCGAGAATGAAAGGGGCACAACTTCAAGGCATTTCAGGTTAGAGATCATAATATGATAATATGATGATATTATGATGATAAACCGACCTACTCCAACTTTGAATTTGAACTTAATTCTCTGAGATACCCAGGCAAATAATGTACGCATGTCACTACTTAGCAGCGTTTTTTTTTTTTTACTAAGTTCGGGACGCCATCTGTGCATGGAAATAATTTGTGTTGAAAATTAATCCCGAGTTTTTCTGCGATGTTAACAAAGAATTCCACGATATCGATTTGGCCGGGTGTTGTGATGACGTGTGTGTTCTTCGTTAAGAAATAAAAAAGCTAGATCACCGATATCAAATTTCAAAATTTTGAATATCCTATAGGACTGAAGGCAATCGTCAATCTCTAATCTCACTTTGAAAACCTCCTCAAATCTGAGGGAAATCTGAGGAATGTTGTAATTTGGACACACCTGATTGGTATTTATATTGCATCACACTCACCTTGACCAAATGTAATACATCTCTTGGGGAAGGCCGGATACGAGCAAAAGAAGGTCCGATATCGCCAAGGAGAAGAGGTAGTAGTTGGTCGCCGTGTGCATGTGTCTGTTCCGCGATATTACTATGCACGTACTTATATTTCCCACGAGTCCAGTAACAAATATAAACGAGTATAATATAGTCATCGGCACAACTATGTACAGCGGGTCACGTTTCGGCCGCAGCTCACTGATCGTCGCGTTGTACAAATCCGCTTCTAAATTTTCCATCGTCGATCCTGGAACAGAAGAATAGCATTAAATTAGATTGGCAATTTATCGGACAAACAATGGCAGAGAAGAGTCCTTTTTGTCATTCGCTTTGTACCGCAGGAAGGGACAAGGATTCCTGAACAAACGGGGTTTCAGTTTCGATATACAGTTTCAAAGACAATGGCTGCGTACGTATCTGTTTTTCCTTTACAGTACATGCCTGACAAACATTGGTATTTCAAAGTAGGCATTACAAGATCGAGTAAAGGATTCATGAAAAACCAGTGGTAACACACAATACTTCCATATTTTGAAACGTAAAAGTGCGACAGATTTTGACCATATTTTGACTGCTTTTAAGAGTGTTTAGGTCAAAAATATTAAAAAACTCACTATGCCAATTCTAAAATTCGCCCAAAATAAAAATACGCCACATTTTCTGTATATAAAAAATATCCACGTATACTGCAAGGTTTAAATGGTGATATGAGGGGTTCTAGTTCATCATCAAAATTAAGACTTCTTCTAAGTCAGTCAGTTAATTAGTATGAACCAAATTGCTCATATTGTCCAAAATTTCAAACTTCGATATTTCAGAAACTACGAGGTAAAGTGTGGTCCCGCTTCAGAATTGTACTGAGGGAACCCTACAAAGACCGTAACACCAAAAAGACGTGGAGAAATCGAACTTTTTTTTGTTTTTCCGTCACCTGAAATAGTCCCATAATTTTAGAATGACCCAAGTAAACGTTTTTTTCTGAAGCTCCGATCCATTTTTCGATTTAAGGACGATCGCATTCCATTTACTTCGTAAATATGAAAGTAAAACAGGTTAAGTTGTTTCAAAATTGATATTCAACATTGAGCTCGATATCAATAAACATTTTTCATCTTTCAAGTTGAACAGCATCCCAATGAATCAACTCGAGCGACATCCGCTCGCATCTGCGATCAAGGACGTCCGCCGCCGAGTTATTGACAAAGACTATCAAATTCTGAGAGGCCACTTTCGAAGCCAAGAAATCATTTATGCAGGATTTCAGGGATGAATCCTTGGCCCACAGCCAAAAGCGACAGCTGTTTGTGTCCCGCCTACTCATTTCGCCCATCGGATATCCGTCATAATTTCTGACTCAACTTTCTTCCCGTGTTCGAAAGGGAATGCGACTATTCTTGAATATTTTTATTCCCACTTCCTCGTGAACAAGGACTTCCAGAATTGTGACGCAAATCAACAAGGGTGGGTTGAATGAAATACAATACGAGCTGGGGACAGGAAGTCTGAAAATATTTTTTGCGTTTATCGGTAAAATTCCCTTTGTTTCGTTGCCGTGTCCTTTCCACTCATCCCAGATCAATATTATTTTTAGGTTTCTGAATTGAGGAGTTGATACAATAAAGTATGACGAATAAATTTTGTTTTACGTCAAGATCTATGACCTTGAGCGGGCCTGACATGACGAAAGCGCTTCTTTGTGAAGATGTACTGAAAATATGTACCGGGGGAGGGGTTCACAAATATCCAGGGACGGCCGGGGGATTCGAACCCCCGAGTCCTCTGCTGTGTTCCGATAACGGATAGGGCCTTAGACCGCTAGACCACACCAAGCCCCCAAATTAAGGAGTTTTTTGACCTGAATTACCTATTTGTATGCAAATATCACCAATTTCTACATATTTAGTTACATATTTCGGAATTTGGGAAGGGGAAAGGCGAATTATTGACATAGGTACCTACCACATTTCCATTATAATTTATCATCCCTCTAAAACTGTAAATCGGCATGGAGGTTCAAAATCACCCGTACACTTTCACTCAAAATCACTCGAACAAATGTCTGTGTACCTATCTATGTGCGTCTACAAAAATAGCCTCTCAGATCCCTGTAAAATTCCAAAACAAAATGAACTACTTCGATGTCATGTTTTCGTTTTAATTGTTGGTGAAATCAGCCCTAAATTCACCTGGGACAAGCCTATCTTTTAAAGATCCTCACTTTTTAATGAATCTGCCGTTTTTATTCACGTCATTCTTCCATCTCAATTTTGATAGGTATACCACTCTCATGCGTGGTGGTTGACGTTGAGCAATTTGCAGTCATTGCTTACAATCGATCGACAGCGTCTATAATTAACATCCCATTAGAACTTAACGGGTAAAAGAGAGAGAGAAAGAGAAAAACAGCGCGACGCCTTCCATTAATCTGCTCATCCACCCAGATTGACAACCAGATTCACATTAGCAGGCCGAGGGGGTCAACCAAGTCAGCACTCATATATCACTTAGGACTTGAGAGCTGCCAAGTCTGCTTCCCCGGCTATTCGCCCTCAGGGGACGCCAGGTTCTTCAACAACGAAGAACAAGTTCAAAACTTGATTCTTGGAAGAAGTGCTGCACGTTCTTTAGACTTTTATCGTCTGCAAAACTTCCCAATACAATCGAGCTCTGTTGAATATCCCACAGCAGCTCCACCGGCGAATTTATAGCGAAAAGTTAGGCACCCAGTTCTTGAGAGGGAAAATGTGACAGCCGCTACCTATCATCACAGAATGTTGAAGTAAGTTCGGCAAAACAACTAAACCAATTGTTCGAATAGGTTTATGCTAGGATGGTTTAGGGCCGCTTTATCGATTGTCAGTTATCCAAAAACTGATAGCTAATCACCAGGCCACTAATTTCAGGGTGATTTTTGGGTGGATGCGCATAGGCTGTGTCTCCGAGAAATTTGAAAGAGATTAGCTATGATTTTTTGGATAATCGACTATTGATAAAGCGGCCCTAACCCTACTGATGAGGTTGCCACGGCCAACGCTGGATTTAACCTCGTTTTCTTCCATGAAATGTTTCTGGTTTCTGTATCAAGAAACGTAGACAAGGTAGCCATTTACGGCTCTGCAGTAAAAATCCCCCTGGGATTTTCCAGAGAGAAAGATAAGTCTTTGCGGAACGGTAGCTCTCCTTCTTGAAAATAGTAGTGTGGAAAATCCCAGCGATACCCGTTCCCCAGGCCAAAGTTGGCGAAACGGTTTCGGTTTCCGTCGTTTCAGTCGAATTACTCTTGATCCCGTTCTTCGTTGATAATAGACCATATTGATAATGCGTGCATGTCCATTTTTGAATAGGTACTTCGAGCATAATCGATGGCCCTATTTCCCGTGAGAACGGACCAGCAATATTGAGAGAGCCGATTTGGACAAGAGGCAGTGTTTGTTTCGGATTACCCACCGCCAAGGACGTGAGAAACCCGAATACTCATGTCACATGTGTCGACTGAGCTCCAAGTTGCTATAAATGTGAATCAGATTTTTCTACTCCAAAGCCACATGAATGCACAATCAACGTCAATGTTTTATTAAAATCTAATTTTTTTAAGCTCATTTACATTCATCGAGGTCTCAAAAAGATTCGTAATTTTGGTGAGTAGGTTGAGGGTGAGATAGATAAGATTTCCAAGCGATTTAGATATTTTGGCCTCGTTGACATAGGGGAAATCGGCATGCGTAAAAAAAACCCGTGCGTTTTACATTAAAAAATTTTCATAAAATGTCTACTTACAAAAAAAATTTAATAAAATTTCTATAAAAAATTTTCAATAAAATAATTTAGAATAATTTAATTTAGAAATTATTTCTATAAACATTTTTTCAAAGAGGTTTCAAAAAAAAAATTGTTAACATTTTTTTAAATTTGTCAATTTTTATTCAAAAAATCTCTATCTTCCATAAAAAAATTTCCAAAAAAATTTCCGAAAAAATTCCCAAAAAATTTCCATAAAAAAATTAAGTCCTTGTCAATTGCCCAGTTTACCTACTTCCCATTTTTCTTATGGAGATTCTTTCTTTTTTTATAGCAAATTCGGATTCTAGGCACAATTTTAGGAAAATTCATACCCTTCCGTTTTTTTCCATTTCTTCCCACTCAAGTGTGGCGCTGACTCGGGTGGTGGTATCAGTGATTAGATTCGGCTTAGCATTTACAAGATTTATTGCGAATTCAAGAAAATCTTTGGCCACGGAAGTATTATATTTTGTAATCGCTCAAAAAATGCTTGATTAATTTATTACAACCTGAGGCTGAGAGAGCACATCAGGCTAAGATTTCAATAAATGTTAGGTCAATGACTCCGTCAAAATCTGAACATTGGAATTGTGGCCGAAATACAATAGCCCTTACAATGTTAAAAAGAGCGATAAGTACAGTATATTTTCCGTTTTCGGAATGTGTGAGGCAACCGCACGTCTTATGCAACCACATAATGGGCCAGCCACGAATATGAATCGCGAAAAAGCGGAAAAGGGTGAGAAGCGCGTAACATAGTCATGTGCGAAAACAGTTTTTCTGTTCAGCCGAGGTGGCGCTCCTCACGAATATAAATGCGATTCGAACGGGGGTTTTCATTCCTGGAGAAAATGATGTAACGGGAATCGGCATACCAAATTATATATAGTGGGAACCTCGATAAAAACCCTTTCATCGTTGATAAAAATGTGCTTGAAGGTATCCTTCGTTAAATTTTAAGGCTCTCCATCATGCTGATGGATACCCGGATACTATCCGGCGGATAGAGAGGTGAACTATAGGGGATGCAGAAATTATCTATCAGTTTCACGCTAGGGATGAGCATCGATTCGAAACTATCGATAGTCACCATCGAATAATCTATCGAAGGAAACTATCGATTGTTAAAAACTATTGGTACAAAACTATCTATACCTAGTATCGATACTGCTTTGTTCAAGTGAAGAAGTAAAAAGTTAAAATTGAATAGATGCCTAGGATAATTTAAGTATCTATCTTTGCAATTTGCATCATACAAAAATCACTGGTCAGTTTAGTCAATCAAAATCAACCAAAAATGCAATAGACGGAAAAATAATAGTCTATATAACCTTTATATCGATACCTTCAAGCACAAATGGGATTTTTAGCGGGATTTTTATTTTCATTTTCTATTTACCTGCTAATTTATTCATCTAAATCGTGGATCCGATTTTGCTTTCTTATTGAAAATATCGGTTTCTTTGAACAAAACAACAACTTGAAATTGCCGATTTCAATCTATGATAAATGAGCGGGCAGGAATAGATCGAGTGAAGAAAACCATTACTCGTTATAGCCTCCAATCGTTCGGTGGTTAGTTATAGATATACCTATGCGCGTTCTGAATAAAAACCGCATCCAGCGGTAGCTCAAATCTTAATCACCACTCGCTCAACTGACCGCAAACCATCGTTCAAGAGTTGATTTTGATTTTTTGAAAAACGATCTTAGTGGAATCGTATAATTCTCTTCCACTTCATCCATCTTCCCTACTCCTTTGAGCTTTCTGCCTCCTGGTCATTGTTCAGATAAACGACAGCCACTTCATACGATCATGTTTCCATGTGCCCTTGAAACGCCAGCTCTCTTATCTTCGTTTAACCATTTGCAATAAAAAATGTGGGGGCCTGGATAACGTACAATAATATTTCTACAATTGGGACTTAAATTACAGATGGAGTTTTTTATGCAAGCACATGGCCGAGTCAGACGCTTTCGAGGTGGTCAATCTTGACAATATTGCAAAATTTAATGTGTCACTTTCGGAGGGCAGATTTTTATTTCTCCAATCCCGATAGCACACATGAGAAATTGCGCAAATTGAACATTTTTTGGACTTCCTCGATAATTTCACATCATATTCACAAATTTTCACGATGCGTCATTTTTACTATGATTTGCTTTGCCTGGAAATTTAACGGCAAAAATCCCAATTGAAGAGTTTTCCTCCAAAACTGCATTCATCCGCTTTCGAGCTTTGTCGATATCGATTTCGATTTTCGATTGCTTATAGGGTGAAGGCACCAGTATCAGACACTTTAAGCGGAAATTCTCAAGTTTCTTTACACCGCGAGGCATGATTTCATCAGACATTTATCAGGGGGGCATAATTAGGTGCACCAACTTCTTGGCAACCCACCAAGACTCAGAAACCGACGAATTTATGGTTTTTTATAGATTTTAATCGGTTTTTTCAAAACCATGTTTTTGCGCCAGTGTCAGACACGGAATATTTTGGATGGCGCCAGTATCAGACGCCCTCCAGATCCAAAAACAGACACTTCAATAAAACTCCAATACACATATTTTATTGCCCAAGTACGTACATTTCTATTTGGCATTTGCTTTTTTTCGAAGAAAGTAGAGAGCAAACCAGTGGGGAGTAGATAACGCACAATACTTCCATGTTTTGAAACGTAAAAGTGTGACACAATTTGATAATAATTTGACTGCTTTTGAGGGTGTTTAGGTCAAAAATATTAAAAAACTCACTATTCAAATTTCAAAACTCGCCTAAAATAAAAATGCACCAAGTTATCGAATTATAAAAAATATCTACATATTCTGCAAGGAAAAAAAAAGATTTTAAGACAAAGAACGCTCAAATTAGTTCCTTTTTGTGGCCGGAAAAAAAATAAAATAGAAAACACTGAAAATGCAATAATATTTGCATATTATATAATATATTATGTATATTATATCGGTATTACACTTGTTCGGGAATTGATTCTGAGTAATGGCTAGTAATAGGAGCTATAGCTAGATACTTCATATTATAATAAATAAATCCCAAACAATGAGACCTTAAAATAACGGGCCAAGAGGATTCACGAATTCAGCTCTGATTTAGTAAAAAATCATTGAATTAATCCAAAGACGAGTATCAGACATCATTCAGTACCAGTATCAGACACCCCTGTCTGATACTAGGTTCTGTGATTGGGATGTCTATGACCAGTATCAGACACCCCCTGTCTGATTCTAAAACTGGCCCCAATTGAAAACCAGTATCAGACACCCTTGGAAATCAGTTTAATTTTGTTATTCCGAGCAAAACGTCGCTATCTACCAATGTAGGACACTGTCATGAATGATAAAACCGAAAATGGTAAACGGGATGAGAAAAATAGGGTAAATATCGCATGAGAAAGTTGTCCACCTCTTAGCCATTCTGTCTAGTAACCTTGCCTGATGAGAGCCTGATGTGGAAGCGTCCAGCAAGAACCGCCACCAAGCTGGCCATAACCTTCTATGAGCTCGTAATTTCACTAGAACCCGCTAAATAGATCTGTGTGCATCCAGTGACACTTGAAAAAGGGTTGAAACCCGTCAAGAACTCTTATTATCTAGCTTTCAAGTTGGAAGTGTCTGATACTGGACCAGTGTCTGAAACTGGTGCCTTCACCCTAGGTACCAAAGCTGCTATGAATCGAAATCGAAAAACGAAATCGATATCGACAAAACTTGAAAGTGGATGAATGCAGTTTTGGAGGAAAACTCTTCAATTAGTATTCTTGTAGACTCTCGACATAATTATGCAGGGCCGTCCAGAGGGGGGGGCAGGGGGGGCAAAATCCCCGGGGCCCGGGGCCCAAGGGGGCCCGGGCCCGCCCGTGGGCCTTTTACGTACTAATATGCAAATTAGAAAAAATGCTTTTATTGACCGGGGGGGGGCCCGGTCGAGTCTTTATCCCCGGGGCCCGGCTTGGCTCTGGACGGCCCTGTAATTATGTATCCACTGAAATAGCTGTACCTCGTAACTCAATTTTTGAGGAAAGTCGAAGGAATTCGATGACATCCTCAGAAGGATCGTAAATTTTCCAATCCAAAAATAATGAGGATTCATTTTGTAGAAGAAATAATGAGGCTAAAGAGGTAGGTAACTTGCGAAACTTCACCTTTTTCAATTGGATTTCTACCTGAATTTTCCAAAGCAATTAACCTCGCACTTTCCGACAAACTTGTAAATTAACTCAGCTTTCAAACGGTGCTTTTCTGATTACTTCTGAGCGCCAATTTCACGAATGAAATGAAAATAAAACACAGGTTGAGCTGAATAAACAGTTTCGATGTCATGGTTTCGTTTGTGTCAAAATACGACGTTTCCATCAAGAAAGGAAAAACTAGGTTTTTATTGTTGGTGAAATAGGCCCTAAAAACGTAGAGAAAGTCACGTTTCAATGTCAAAAAGTTTCACCAGTTGCATTTTAGGCCTCGATTTACCTTATCGATCTACCGATTCTTGAGAAATTCCTGATCTTTCTGACGATGCCTTCAACTTCGTGTTAAAAAGAATGAGGGTACCTACCTACTAGGTAATGCTGTTTTAATAAATTAAGGTCAAAAACACAGAAATTAAAAAAATGTCAGCGTAAGATTTGTTGGAAATGAGCGTTGATTTAATATTTTCATTGGCCAGGACTTAAACATCCTGTATTATAGGCGTCTACAGATAAAACACCACTTCTGTATTTGTAAGCTGAAATGATGGGATTTACACAGTAGTTGACGCACGATGGAGTCGGTAAAGTGGATTTTTTTCATCCAAATTTATATTTCAAACGACTGTTTCATCTAGATTTCGACGAACTGAAAGGAAAGTGTCAAAATAGCGGGATCAAAATAGCAACATTTTGTTTTGCCCTGTGAGTCTCTGGCGGATGTCTGCCGACCGCTAACCGAACGCATCGTCCAACCTTATTATTAGCTGTCAGCATTATTGGGGCTCTGACCGCACGCCTAAACCCACGAAGATGTTATCGTAATAAAACTGTCTAGTCCAGAGATTGCGACCACATAATTATGTCTGCCGGGATATAAATATAAGCTGGGATCAAACATTTCGTTCAAATGATTCATTTTCAAGCTCTATTATTAAAAAACCGGGGTCAGTTTATTACATTTTACAATGTCTCGCTAACGCATCGGGTAGCTTGAGGCTAATTCACAATTATCGCATTTTCCTCCTCTTCCTTTATGTCTAACATTAAAAACGCTTACCTACCTGGCTATTTTAACATAAATAAAAAGCGGTAGGTGTAATCATTACCAGTAGGTACCCCCTATTCTCATACCCCATACCCATGGTCCCGGCGATGTAGTCGACCCCTTTTCGCAATTTTAAATAAGCTGTCAAAACACTTCCCGAAGTACCTATACCCCAACTTTTTTAAAATTAATTCTTCCAATTGTAGAATAGTCATAGGTCCCTTGTCAATAGTCATATATGACTATTGTCCTATAGGACCTGTCATATATGACTATGAGGTCCTATAGGACCTTTGTACAATCGAGGTTTCGACCCCCCCCCCTTCCACAATTTTTCATGTTTTTTTTTCATTTTTTTTTGGGGTAATTTTACTTTCACATTTACATAGTATGATAATCGTCTTAAAATCAAAAACCCGAACTGAGCTTCAGTACAAACTTCAAAACAAAATCTTTGTTTTATACCGGCACACTCTGCGTTTTCTGGTGACAGCGTTCGGCGAAGGGACTTTTTTAATAGTTAATTCGGATTCTACACTTTTTGGCAACGCAAAGTGTGAAAGCCTGAGGAACGCTTCACTTTCAACTTTCCAAACTGATTTACTTGGCCCAAATTATTAATACATGATTTATGATGACATTTTATAATGTCATTGAAGAAATTTGTAATATGCTCTACGAAATCAGGAAATTGACGAACTAAAATAATCCATCACTTTTTACCTGTTGTTACCACAGGAAGTTGATGCACCATAGAAATTTATCCACCCAGTTTAACGGTATTCGCTGTATTTCACTAGGAATGGTCACATCGCGTTACGATTCGATTATCACCAGAATTCTCAAACGTTCGCGAGCAAAACTTAACGGTGCAATTTTTTCGTTTTTTTTCAAATCAAAACTCGACGTCGGTCACTTCGCGGGAAACGAATTGGCGCGCACAAATTCATCGCGACGCGGGCCAAGAGCGCGAGACGAATGAGGAAGAGTCTGCATGGAGTCCTCCTACGGCGCATGGCGCGGCGGGTGGGGCTTGTGCTTTGTGGAGGGGCATGCGGTTCACAAAAAGACAATCTTACGCAGTCTCTCGAATCAAGAACGGTCATGCATTAGCGATCATGATCGAGGAAGTACGGCATTATCGAACACCACTCTTCAGCTGAAGCGACTTGCGGCTGTTGCTCAGCTGTGAGCGAGGGTTGCTCCTGAACGTGCAGGGGGTTCGCCCCCTAAATGCGGGGCGACTATTGGGTTTTCCACCTTCGCCTTCTCCTTCTGTCAATAACATCTCCTTTTCATAGATGATGGCTTTCCTTCCAATTCTGGCACCTATTATAGCTTTCCTACCTTATCAACTATCGATCAGAAGGAGATATAACTCGTCAGAGTGTCACGAGAGAATATAATTATTTTACAGTAAGGCCGAGCGCACACGGTGCAACTGTTTTGGGACAAAGGTTGCAAAACCGAACTAGATTACGACTGTTCCTTGACCTCGGCTGTGTATTTAAATGGAGGTCCAGATTCAACAATCGCAAATCAGTTTGAAACCGGTCGCGTCGTGGGTAAACCTCTATTTAAATACACAGCCGGGGTCAAGGAACAGTCGTAATCTAGTTTGGTTTGCAACCTTCGTCCCAAAACAGTTGCACCGTGTGCGCTCGGCTTTAGTGTCGAGCAGAAAATTCTGGCCTTTCGACTGCCGCTACTCTACGGGGATGAATCTTTTCCTAATTTGGAAATTAAGATCGCTAGCCTCTGTTATTTACGGTGGGATCAGGATCAAGGAGCCTCCCCATACCGCGTATCCGAATTTCAAACCGCGGTTCCTTGGGTTGCATCCTTATGCGCATGGGCTATGTGCCTTATTCACAATGACAATCTATCCTCTAAACAAGAAAAGATTTGTGGTGAAGCGTCTTCTCGTGCTAGCTCTAGAGACCTTCTGGATAAGACACAAAGCTTCATATAGATGCAACCCAAGGAACCGGTCCCAAAATCCGGATGAGCAGTATGAGGTTCCTGATCCCACCGTTACTAACGGAGGCTAGTGACCCCCCATCTTCAAATTACGAAAATAATTATTTTAGTCCAAATCTTGAAATTTTACCTGTTGAAGCATTTTCACTCTCTGGCAGGAATCGAACCCTGTACCTCCTGGCCTATCTGGATGGGCCGTTAGAGATGATAGATGACACTGAATTCGCCCCAACAGTTTTTCCTGTTTCTCTCAGCAACTAATGGACCGATTTTCGATTTTGAAAAATATTTCAACTCAAAGAAGCAACAAAAGGGCGCAGTCATGCTGATTTTTGGGGAAATGTAGTAAACATTTAAACTTTGCATTCTTTTATCTAAACTTGTATGAGAAAAATAAGGTCCTAAAGTAATTTAATCAAAGCCTAAAGCTAAAAGTCCTAAAAGCTGTACCCATTACCGAGGTGCCTACCTATGCCAAGATTGAGTCCTGCCGGAGAGTGAACTTTTTTGCCATTCCTCACATCTTCCTCCATCTTATATACGCTTATCAGCATAGCCTATGCTGCATAGGGGCTTGAGGGACCCCCTGTTGCCGTTTAGGTAGTCGTTAAAATTTTCACAGCAGGTAAATAATTTTTGTAATGATAATTCGGCTAATTTCGCGATTGAAATTTTGCGAAAAATTTCAGATTAGCGTCGAGGAAGTCCAATTCCGTCGTTGACCTGACCGGCGGGCGCCATGAAATACTGCTGCGCCCTTTGGGGCGATTCCCTTCTTCTGCATGACCGCCGACGGATTTGATCCGGATATCGTCCCTATTTTTGGGTCTCCGCTATTTGTTTGCTTAACCGAGGGCGACTTTGAGGATTTCGGCCGGCAGACCGATGGCTTCGTAGCTTCGGACGAGCTGGAAGTTTGGCCCGTTGTTGGATTCGGAGATTGAACCGATGTCGAACCGTTTAATCCTGCAGGAACGATTTTGTTGATACCAGCATCACTCGACATCGTTTTGTATTCGAGTTTCGCCTTGGTCATGAGTTCGACTAACTCGCCGGCAACGTCTGAATCCTCACTGCTTTCTGCAAGCAACGAAAGTCCCGTTTGAAAAGCCAAAAAGCTTTAATCCTGAATTCCCTGCACATCCTTGGAACGTGGGTGGATTTTTTTTCGTCAATCTTCTTTGGCTTGGGGTGAAAAGCTTAGACTAAGGCGAAGTATAAACAATTTTACGAAACGTTTCATGTAATCAGGTACTTAGGGCTTTTTGAAATGGCTTGATTCATCAATCCCCTTGGAGTTAACGCAGTCAACTGATTGATCCACATAAGTGAATGACGATACCTGTCTCAGATCTTCCACTTTTGAGTGTGGAATACTGTTTGATTTTGGATTCGTAGTAGTCCAATAATTGGCCATCGTCGGAAAAGTCTTGGCCTGCGCAGAATAATAACAAAAACATTACTTTGAGGAAAAATCTTCAGTCGTATGGGAGAAAAAGTGATCACGGTGGACGACGAACGGATAGATTTTTTTTGCTTCGGGTTCTACATCCATTGGAACGTAAACCATGAAAATTTCACAGTAGGCTGAAAAAAAATTTCTCGGGCGATTGCAAGGATTTATTATTGAATAATGAACCAAAACTTCGATTAATTTTTGCAAAGGTATAACTGCTAATGGTTCCGATTGAAATTTTGCGTTTTTCCTACGAGAAAACTTCAAACGCCTCAAAATACCTTCATCTGAAATTGGTTGTACCTGCTCGTCGTTCCATTAATGTAAAATATCAACTAACTCAGGTTGCTTAATGCAGAACTGCTGCATTCTGTTTCCGTCGTAGATCCCGACGAGAAATTTTGAGGACTGTCCGAATCATCATTGCTACTTTCTTCGGAAATGACACCTGTTTTTGAAATTTGCTTGTTTTTCAACGCGGAATCTGCCGCTTTCAAGTGCTTCGCAAGTTGAGAGTTTCGTCCCTGTTTTGAAATCGATTTATTATTGTTTGAACTCATACTTTCACTTTGCCGGTGCAATAAACTATTCTGACCATACACGAAGAGTTTTGACAATCCAAAATCCACGGACCGCCTCACGCACCGCGTTGCCTTGGACTGGTTTCAAATGAATTTTCATGCAGCGGTGACGATGGTACAATTTCCTTGGGTACCCAATACAACTCTCGGAAAAACAGTTTAAAAACATTTCGAGTATTGATTTATTAATTGGATCATAAACTGCATCAAGTTCAATCCTTCACCAGTGACGATTGTCGACTGCTATGAAGTTTCGAATTCAATAGGGGTGAAGCCATGATCAGCCTTTGAAGTCCTTTAACCTATTTTTCACCCAAGCTTGATTAAAATACTTAAGGGCTTGAGCACGGGCTTTACCCAGTGTTCATAACGCTCCCCTTGAAACGCTAATATTGCTTATCTCGCGGTTGAAAAACTCAGATTAGGTTCGCTTTCTGTTTCAATTCTTGGGGTGCCTGCAGTTCAGTATCGGGTATCAGTAGTGGTGTTTAACCCATACCACACATCAAATATTATCATCAGATCAGTGATATCTGGGCCATAATCTGCTAGCTTATTTTATTCGAATGATGAACAATTTATTCCTGTTTTAAAAGTAGCAACCGGTTTGGAGTCTGGTGTTCATAATATTTGGCAAAGTTGATCATCAGTGATTAAAGACAGATTGAATACCAAGTAGTTTTGGTGTCAAAGCACCTATTGTACCACCAATCGTGTTCAGAAGTTGAACAGGATATATCGGGCTAGGCATTGAATCGAAATTGCCATAATTTAAATAACAAATAGGAAATAAATAGGTGGTCAGCCTGCGTTCTACGAGTTACATTGTACATCACGTCAGTCCGAACCTATCAAAATATATATTTGAATTTTTTTCGTTCAGTTGTCCTTGATGGAAATCACGGGTGTTCTTTTCTCTGCATTGTCCGAATGCAACTCAACTGAATTGCCTGCTCTGCTTCACTACCACTTAGTAATTGCTGGAACTGGCTCATGAAATGTATGCTAGAATGAGCTGTTTCGGCGAAAAAAGATCAGGCTGCCAGAAATGATGAAAATTGGGCATAGAATTAAAGTACCTCCAAAATAGGTAGGCATAGAATGACATCCTGTAGCCCATAATTTTTTATACATAAGACCCTTGCGAGTATAGGCCCAATCCCACTATCCGCCGCTTGGGGATGTCGGAACATTTTTCAAAATGTATCTAAGACTGATGTGATGCCAATGGAAATGTCGGAATGGTAATGCGGTTGATGGAACACCTTATTGGACAGTTATTGAGCACCCCAGCCCTCAGAGCGTCAACAGGATCGTCAGTGCCGAAATGCCTTTTGAAGGGCTGGTATCCAACTTCGTATTGGCCATTCATTCAATCCCAGCTGGAAGGTGGAAAATTAGAAAACGTTGACTTTCCGATTCCGATCCGGGTGCCAAAATCCATCTCACAGCCATCCACGTTCAGTCTTGACGTCCTCCGAGTCCTGTCCTGAAGCCCTCCAGGTCCTCTCTTGAAGCCCTCCGCGTTCTATCATGAAGCTCAGGTCCCGTCTTCTACCCCTCCAACTCCTGCCTCGAAGCCCTGCAAATGCTGTAATAGAGCCCTCCACGTCCATGATCTGTCTTGAACATGAAAGGGCCTAGAGGGCTTCAAGACAGGATGTGGGCTCCATGACAAGACGAGGAAGGCTTCACGGCTGGAAGTAGAAGGCTTCAAATCAGAGAGTGGAGGGCTTTGAGACAGGACCTGGAGGGCATCAAGGCTGGACGTGGAAGGCTACAAGACAGGACCTGGAGGGCTTCCAGACAGGATGTGAGCTTCATGACAGGACGTGAAGGGCTTCAAGGCTGGGCTTGCAGGACCTCAAAACAGGACGTGGAGGGCTTCATGACAGGACCTGGAGGGCATCAAGGCTGGACGTTTAGGGCTTCAAGACAGAACCTTGAAGGCTTCAAGACAGGATGTGAGCTTCATTACACGACCTGGAGGGCATCAAGACGGGAGTTAGAGGAGCCTCAAGCCAGGATTTAGAGGGCCCAACAACCGATCCTGGAGGGGGTACGAGACAGGATCTGGAGGGCCTCAAGACGTAATGTGAGCTTCATGACAGGACGGAGAAGGCTTCAAGACAGGATGTGAGCTTCATGATAAATTAACGAGGGAATAATGGGAGAATTTCAGATAAAATTAAAGTGGAAAAGAGGGTAAAATTTACAATTGTAGAGGGGAACTTTCTACTCCTGCAGTAACCGTTGCAGTCGATGAAACGTCGGACCTCGTATGGCTCAGGGCGGCATAGGATAGGTTGTATGATACGCCTCGTCCCTTAAAGTTTGCGAACATCGGTCTAATTTTCGCCCTCAAGTTCCCGTCACCCAATCATATGCCGTAATCAATCAAAACGTGGGCTGCCTCCGGATTCGGAAGGTAGGCACATTTCATTACATCTCCTAGAAATGGTACTATAACGTTGTGATGAGCCATTAAAATTTATGAAACCTCGAGCGAGAGGGTGGATCAAGTATGACGTTCCAAGGTAGAAATGACAGAAAGAGTGGCAGGGGGTTTTGGGGGAGCTACGGATGTTTCTTCGTTAGCACATCAAGTGGCTATCACTATCGATCTTGGAATACGTCAGACAAGCTTCGCACTCCAATGAGTTAGCTGGGGAGTTTTCAGTGGTGCGAGGTTCATGGTAAACACTTCTGGGAGTCGATTCTTCGATTGTTTTACAAAGGTCGAACATCGTTGATTCAGTGGCCAGAGTTTAAATTTGGCTTAGTCCTATACCTATGGATATTTTTGGTTACTCTTTCGCAATTATAGGCTGTGGATTTTTTTTATTATCTAATGAGAAAATGATTGAAACGTCAAATTTGTTAGTCATTAGTTCCATCAGTAAGCGGGCTGCAAACATCCATAAGTAGATCTAGTGAGCCCACAGCCTCTGTCTCGATGTTTGAACCTACCTGACGTAACCGATACTGTTATCAGGGTGCTCCAGGACTCTAGCAGACTCGGTTTCCATTTAGCAGCTTGCCACTATTGTCTTCTCATAATATACCACGCAGGTCCTGTTAGGAATCGAATCACTAGTCATCCCTTGGTCTAATTGGTAACTGTTCCAATCAATTCAGTTGCGAATACTCATTACCCATCGTTCTAACTCCATTATTCATGAGGTTCGAAGGCCTTGGAGTAATTTACACACCATAGGGCTGACCCTAGTTGACCCCACTAAATTAGTTAACGTACATTAGGTCTATTTCTATAATATCCACTTCTTCCTTTCTACTTTTAAATTTGTCAATAGACTCTCTGATGATCTCATCTCATGAACCGAATTTGAGCATTGGGTCTCGAAACGTTGGTCTAAGCTTGCAAAATGATATGCACTTTTGGTTCATTTTTCTTAAGAAATGAACCTTTGTAATCGGTCGGGAAAAAAATTTTTTTAACACCCCCTGAAAATTTGTTGGTTTACGTTTCAAGGGGTGTAGAATCCGAATCTGCAATAAAAATTTTTTGTCCGTCCGCCGTCCGCCGTCCACCATCCGCCGTCCGCCGTCCGCCGTCCGCCGTACGCCGTCCGCCGTCCGGGGTTTTTCAGGGGGAAGGAGTAATCGAAAAATTTTGAAATTTTTACCAAAAATCAAGTTCCGTATCTAGTTGGTCCTAACGTCTCGACAGAACCCTACCTTAATTTTAAGGCCAGTAAAACAGCTGTTGAAGTGGGGAAAAATTCGTGCTTTTCAGGAAAAAAGCAACATAGGCATGTGAGGCATCATTTTCTATAGATTTTTCTATGCCGAATCGAATGAGACCATCGCCACGCCGGTAGCTTCAACCGTTCAAGAGTTATTGCAGTTTTAGTGAGACATTTTTGAGTTTTTTTAAATTTTTAGCAGCGTAGCTTTTTTTCGCTGGGTTGAAAAAAAAGTTTTTCTAAATCCCATCTAAAATACAAATTTATGCTTAAATTCTTGAATAATAACAACTAAATACCGTGTTTAAGGAGTACCTATATAAGTATCCCTAGGTTTGTCTTTGCAATCGAAAAATGAACCCCTGTGCAAAATTTGCAGAGCTCTTCGGATACACAGAAAACTAATGTGCACATGCCACTGATTTTTCGTTCCGGTTACTAGGTACGAGTATTTTAGTCGGTTTTTGAAAACTTGCGAAGCGCGTTGGCTGGAATTTTTTTTACCAGTTCTCCACCCCAAGAAGTTTTCGAATACAGTTCACATGCCAATAAATTATGCCTTCACCAATATAGAGATAAATTAAGCACTAAGAGACATCCCTGCATACGCGTGTGATAGGTACCTACCTAATGTTCTTGGGGTGACTGAGAGAGAGACAGTTGGCCAGTTGTTGGCGCTAGGGGTTGAGGCGGGTTGCTGTTGGTTACCTCTCAATAGCAACAGCCATTGCTGAATTCAGTTTTAAATCGCCTCCTTGTTTGAAAGAAACGGGTTGAGTCATACCAAATAAAGATCAAATATTTCTGCTGCAAGACCGTATTGTTCAACTCACATATTCAGGTAGGTAGGTAGCTATAAACAATTTATGCCGGTTATAAAAATGGAAAAATTGCAACGAATCAGCAGCTTCTTTAGTGCCTATGGCAAGGTTATCGTTAAGTTTGGTAAATTTCAATTAAGTTAATCTCTCGCTTGTTGCTGTCGAAGGCCGTTTTAGTAAGTGCGATGTACCTAGGTAATTTCGTAGAAAGGTAGTACAAGATGATAAATATAGAAAATTTCGGTGCTGAAGCGTCAATAATAAGGTAACTATATTACATTAGACCTTCGAAACCTAAATTGATCATTTTTGGAACCATCCTGAAAATAAGGGTATGATTCAATTCATGCCACCAAAAAGAGGGGTTAAGAAAAATTAAATTTTCACATACTTGGAAAGTTAAAAAAAAATCTGAAAAAATCGTGTAGGTTCACGATTAGATGCACTAAGATGACGTGTGGTCAGAATTATGGTACTTTGCTTCCGCGGCCTCACAATTTGGAAAGACAAAAATTGTCCCAAGGTACATGACTTTCCCCTACATAATAAATTAAAAGTGGGAACCGTGTTTTGCCCTGACGTCACACAGTTTGGTAGATGTAGTAGTTTTTGGTAGATTAGAACACGCTAATTGCGACTACCCTGGAATTTATGAGAAAATTTTTAATTCGAAGGCAGTAATGGAGCTGGTGCCCAAACGTTGCAGCGCACCAACCCAAGATTCTCGACCGTGGAGCAATCAGAATTCGAAGCTAATGGCTTTTCTGACTAACAGTGATTCAGAAGATGATGAGTTTGATTTTGAAGCGTTACTTGCCGATTTGGGTGACGTCGAGAACGACCCAAGCTTCGATTCTGACGACAGCATATCAAGTATGTTGACATAGACATTAAGAGGAAAATCTCTTCTTCAGCACCTATTGATTTAGTCACTCAAAACGGCAACTCAGATCAAACTCAAACTCAGTCAGTCAAACTCAAACTGAAACTCGATCTGGAACTCGAACTGAAACACAAACTTAAACTTGAAATCAGACTAAAACTTTTGCGGAAACAGAAACTCAAACCGGTACTCAAGCTACAACACAAACTGATTTAAAACTGAAAGTCAAACCTAAACTCAAAGTCAAACTCACACTCAAAACGAAACTCAATCTGAAACTGAAACTGCAACACAATCTGCAAATCAGACTGAAACTCAAACTCAAACTGATACTGAAAATCAAGCTCGAATTAAAACTCAAACTGAAAGTCAAACTCAAATTTAAACTGAACACAATCTGACTTTCAAACCCAAGCTCAAACTGAAACTCAAACTCAATCTGAAACTCAAACTAAAAATCAAACTCAAATTCGGAGTCAAACTCAAAGTCCAACAAGAGCTGAAACAGAGAATCAAACTCAAACCTAAACTCGAATTGAAACTCAAACTCAAACTGACACTGGAAATCAAACTGGAACTGATATTTGGAGCGCAATTGCGCTAATGAGCCCGAGCCTACATCTCGTTTTTCTACATTATCTCGTTTTCATTTTCGGTTTCAGGTAACTTTTCTAGCGACGAACATAATATGATGGTATTCTACGAAACTAAACTTCGAGCGTACGCTTCCAAGAAGAGAACCTAATCGCTTTACTGTATCGCAATTATCGACTCCTGCTTTCGCGGATTTCCTACCTTTTGGTAATTTAAGGTAAAGGACTGCTATCAACCTGAAAGTTCCATCAACCAAGATGTATCTGGAACAAAAATTCAAACGGCCGAGATTCGGCCAATTACGTTCACACAGTTCTACTCCAAAAATGATGAAGTAGAACAGTGCAAATGTAATTAGCCGAATTCCAACTCTTTGAAAAACCTGCGATTTGAGGCCAGTTTCGTTTACGCCTCTTATGAATTAAATTTTGGCCCAAAAACGGCGTCTTCGATGAGGTATGATTTTCATGGTGGCTCCCAGACCATTCATTGAGCACAATAATTAGGTATTTATTTCAAATTCAGTTCTGAAATAATAAAAAATTCCAGAAGTAGGTGCGAGAGAAGGAGAAAGATTGATTCGTTGATTTTCAAACATGTCATCATAAGCTGAGATTCTCAAACGAAGGCCACCGATTTGAAAACTTCGATACAAAATAATTAGGTACCAAGTCGACCCCGGCAGAGCTCGTTAACCTCCTCCTGAATAACGCACCATCATCGTCAACATACGATGGGGCAAATGAAGAAAATTTTCACTAAGATGGTCTGAATATCCAGCTGGCACGTCTACCTCGTAAAACTGTAAGGGGCGATGATCCCTCCGACAATTAGGGCCGGTCTGAAGAGGGGGAATGGAGGAATGAAGGAGGATCTTCAACAGCAGACTAAGATCTTTTGTGTTATGACTCGGCCGGTTGTTGATCTTGATAAATGGCAAGCCGCCCGGGGGACACCCCATCACTCAATTGTTCACAATTAACCGTGTCCGTCGTCGGGTAATCTACAGAAGACTTCCTCCCTTCTTCTCTTCAGCTACCCACCCTGACATCTCATTGAATTTTCGCTAAAGTCCGGAACAGCAAGGCAATTCGCATTTGTCACTGTTCTCGACTGGGCACCGCTAAATGATCACAAAGCGCCGTTCACGGCTGATAATTTCAATAAACTATTGAACCCAATTCATGCTCGATAACCATTTTGTCTCAAAGAACCAAAACCAGCTTTGTAAACTGACGGAAGCAACATTGCCCCCGGCCTTTCTGGTCGGTTAGGTGCGCACTACGTGTAAACTCGTACTACGATTCAACCCGTAACCCCGCAAATCAACGATGGAAAATAACGAATTTCAATTCGCTGAATTGAAGCACCGTTCATGTCATTGAATTCGTGGAAATGGTTATTGCGGAGCGCCAGTCTCGATCAGTGAATACGCCAAGATTTTAGGATTGGGGAACATCAAAGGAGGCTGAGGGGCAGGGTTACGCCCTCTGAACTGGAAACGTTTCATTATTAGTTACTTGATGTTCTGTTCGATAGTAGGTAATATTTTTCGTTCTTCAGTCCGATTTTAAATTTGTTGCTACTTTCGATTCCAATCTAATCTGATCTGAAAGTGGGATATATAAGTCGTTCCTTTCATAAATAAGAGCGCTTTCGGCTAAGCAGCCCTCATCATTGATTTCTGCAGGGCGTCATGAGACATTACTTCAATTAATTGATTAGTCACTTCAATTAATCGATTAGTTACTTCAATTAATAGATTAGTTACTTCAATTAGTCAACTGTATCCCGTAAATGAGTAAAAATCTCATCTGAGTAAAAATGCCAGTAGTACGGAAGAGTCATGTATAATATACATAATCAATTCATATAATATATTATATTTATCTATTTACCTATTTTATGCTTCGTTCTTAAGGTGGCCGTTCTTCTCTCAATTTATTAAGGTAAGAGGTTCAAGTAATTATGCTGAGTGTCTTCTGGTCTGGATCGCATCGCAGTAAGTGTAAGGTTACCATCGATCGAGTCCACTCGATTAGGCTATAATGCACAATAGTCTATATCCGGCCCTATAGTCTATATACACGGGCGAATCAGTCTAAGGGTTCATCGAATATCATTATTATCCGAATTAAATTTTCCCTGACATGGAAATTCATAGTCTACTTTTCGAAAAAACTGCTTATTTGTAGAATACGGGACATTCGTGGAACAAACTGAAAGTGATGAACCCTAATGGGCCTCAAGCGAGAACTGGTTTAATTAAAATCCGGTGCCGAGACTTCGGAATGTGTAGACATTTGAGCCGGTGTACATAAATATACATGATGAGGCTCAGGCTCAATAATGACGGCTCTAAAGGCCCGTTTATCATTCCATTTCAACTTCTTGCTCTCTATGTTCACATAACTTGAACAGTTTCATGGGGAAATTTGCTGCCGATGATAAATCTAAATTTTCAAGGAAACCTTTAGCTGAGCGTCCATCTAGTTGGTTTTTTATTTAGATCCGCTTTATCAATTTATTCAAAGCTAGATTTATCCAACGACGATGGCATTAACTAATTCCAAAGAAACTTATGACGGTCAATGAAGGTATGTCCTAAGTGAGCGTCCTTGGATAAATCTAGATTTATTGAATTGAATTAATGAATTGAAGAACCGGCCCTTGATAAATTATATAAATGTAGCCACGCTCGAATAAAAAGTTTATACGTACCTATTCAGTTGGGCAGCGAAAAATTGCTTTTCGTAAACCGTCTTCCAACAATGCTCAACCGTCGGCAGCGGATTTAAGGGGGAGGGGGCCCAGAAGGCCAGGGCCCCAATCCAAGCTCCGAAGTTTACTTACACAGAATGGGAAATTTTCTAAAGCTATTCCAAACATTGAAGTTCGAAGTTCTCTAGTCCAGTCAATAGAGAGTTGTTCTGGTTTATTTTCCTGACTTTTTTATTTTCGTAAGTTCTCAAGTTTCGGGTCTTTTTGTCCATGGGAAAGTAGAGAAAAATCACTTTGCCCCAAGTCCATTACGCGAGTTTTGCTCGTCATCCCAGGCTAGAATGTCCTAGGTAAGGCGTACTAGGCTAAAATGTCCTTCGAGGAAGAAATTGATGGACGTAGGACGGTCTAGTTTAGTAGAAGTGGATCATAGGACGCTACAGATTTGTACGAATCATTCAGGTAACTTATCAAAATGCAAAAAATGGACGTTTTATCTTTGGACGGCAGTATAAAACGCAGGATTTCGCACTAGAGCGACATGTCCTTACCAGAGTAATAGTTTGTTGTACGCTCGCTGGTCCTAATAATAGCTAATCCTATTAATAACTAATCCTGATAACTAATCCTTATAACTAGTTCCGATCCTGATTGTACGGATCCAGTGCGACGGTGCGAACCGGCCTTGAAGCGACTGTTTAAGCCCGTATCACACGTCCTCCTCATCCCACAGACCGTCTGGACAGACCGACTCTTTGGTAATTTTTACATGCAAATTCATTGATAATTTTTCTTAGAAAAAGGTTCCATAGATGAATCATAACAAACATTGATGCAGGTGCGCAAAAGTGAACGGATCCATAGCATCAACCATTCAGAGAATAGGGTCGTTGGTCTGTACGTCTGTACGTCGTCTGTACGTCGTTTTGGTCGGACGTGTGATACGGATTTCAGACGTTATTGCCTGAGAAACTGTGAGAGCGGCTCGTTGAACGCTATTTCCGCGACGCGGTTGGCGTAATATTGATGGAAAAGGACTCCCTCACATATGAGATATGCATAACTTCCCTCTCTGTGTAACCTAAGCTTATCACTATTGAACAGCATGTAGCATAACCGAAATTGTCTCCTGCGAAGGTTGCTGGCGGATGAACACCTCAAAACTGAATTTCCTTTAGTTATTCATGCTACAGGCAGGATACCTGGGTTGATTGGGTGGAATAACTGAATAGTTAACGTTCTATTTTACAAACAATTAAAGCACGTCCGTTCGAATAACGAACAATAGTTACAATACAATGGTGTAATATAGGTCTTCAGTTTTGATTTCCTTTAAAAAAAGGCTCGTTAGATCTGAAACAAAAATATGATTTCTAGGCGTTATGACATTAATTGTGTGAATAGTCGACTTTCCGCTGGTTTGTATCAGGGTTCAAATGCGATATTTGACGTACATGGGTACATAGAAAAATGATCATAAGCGAACGGACATTATAGCCGGCAATGATAAATTTACCCTATTCTACGACACGCTGAAGGTTTCGCTAACGCCGACGTAGTTTTTGATGGCTCCATAAATATATTTATGGCTCCCGAAATATCGGACCCTGTAAGTGCCGGGTTTGACGTCTGCGGGTACATCCCAGACTATGTCCACCTCACTCGTACCCATGATGGAACTCAGGCGTCGCCAGATAAATCTGAAAAGCATGATTATGCGATTTAACTTAGCTGTAGCCGATAGATCATCGAGAGGTTTCAACGTACTAGAGTTATTTCTTGAAGAAATAGAAATTCACGTATAATAATTAAGTATACATAAAAATCAAGCTTACCTGGTTTCCCAATCAGCATCAGTGGCGACGATTTCCCATTGGTTGCCATCGCCCAAGCGTTCAATGCTCAAATACGAGCCCTCGTGCCGAATGTTGTTCCTTGGATGGCCAGATACCTGAAAACCATCTCGAAGATATCGGTACTCAAATACAACTCAATCAATAAGTTGATAAGGTTAAAATTATTTGAAAAAATTTAAAAAATAAAAGATAAGGATAAAAAAAAGGTAGAAATTTTCTAAAAACATAGAACTTCCAAAAAGAGGCTTGAAAAGATTATTATGCAAATGGAGGGAAAAATAATTTTTCATCCTTTTTTGAAATGATAAGGAAACTATACCTATCAGTACGAAGGACAAATCCTCACTTGTAGATCTTTTTAGAATCGGTGTAATTTATGTTAGAAATTTTCATTTCTCACTTTTTAGTTGTGTTAGACAATAAAAGACAAGCTGTCAGATTCAAAATTTAACGAAAAAAACCTTGAACCCGAAGAAGTCAAAATAGGATCTTTGGAACCCTCTCAAATCCGCATCAAGGAATTTGGGAAAAAAATATTTTTTTCAAAAATTCCAGAACAACTCCCTCTTCCTAGGGTAAATCATGCGAGGGATCCGATAAAAATACTCAAAAAATCCTAACCCATGGTATCACCTGAAAAATCAGAGATTTCTGGCAAAAATATGCTTAAAAGAGTCGGAAAACAATTTTCAACTAGTGTCAGACAATGGCAAAAAAAGTGGCAGTGACAAAATTTCGAATTAAAAAAAATTTAGACAGAAATGAAGAATGATTAAAAAAGCTAGCTCGGGCATCGGGGCAATTTCTCGAGTTCCGGTATATTCTGCGGCTGTTGAACTCGGAATACACATCGACGAGGCGGGTCACAAGTTTTGAAACACGTTCCTCGCTGAAGGCGAGCAGTAAATCAAAAGTACAACAATAAATTTTACTTGCGATTGGAAGGATCGACCCTGGAATTTACGGTTGCCAGCTGATCGGGGTGGGGGTCGAACAACACGTTACCAAAGAGAAATTTCAGATTTTTCGCCACGCACTCTACAAACGTTTTATAGACTATGGACATTAGTAATAATCCAATGATCCCAGTACCTACCTACTTATGAAAAAAATACATTTTTACAAAAATAAATCTAGATATTTTGCATGGGCTTGTGAAGTTCTAATAAACTGAACTTACAAAAGATACGGTGATTTGAGTTCCTGCTTTCACAGATTGGGGAGGCTGAGCCACACACTGGCCAAATTCACGGTTCCATCCTGCGCTGTCGAAGACGACGCCGGGAAGAAGGGAGATGACGTCAGAGAACGAGTCCGGGGGAGTCGGGCCGGGAGCGGGAGCTGAACCCTGTGACAAAAAAATTTCCCAAAAAGGCCGATCTTGAAAACTCAAAAGCGTCACGCTAGTAGCAACACCGGGTAACTCATTTTTTCCAATTTTCCAGGAGAGGCAAATTACTGATTATTGTAATAATCATGAGTGTCATTATAAGTTTCCCAGGTTCCCAAGTAGGGTCTTAAGGTTAAAATTGATCGAGTTGGCTCTGAAGACGTTTAGACACTTACGTTGGTGATATAAGCCGCCAAATTCTTGTATTGCTGAAGATAAATAGTGAGCGTGTGCGGGCCGAATATTGTCGACGCAGCTTCGTATCTCTGGGCCTGTAAAAAAAGAAAAAAGTAGCTGTAGTTAGATTCTAAATTTTAGAACTATGTATTTATGCTAAAGTAAGGAAAAAACTGAGCTGAGGAGGAAGAGCAACTTATCGTTCTTGAATTTTGATGAAATTACAGGAGTATTCCTAAAAATAGGTCCTGCCAGTTCATGTCCTGGATAACGAAATCCAATAGGAATACAACTCATTCCATTCAATAAAATCAAGTGGGACATCGCAAAAATGAAAAAAAGTTACTCTCCGGCAGGATTCGATCCTATTCCTAGGTAATTGAGTATAAATGCAATTTTGGAGCAATGGGTTTGTTCCAGGAGCGTGAGTGTAGGAATGAGGTTTAATGGGGAACTCCGCAGCAAAAAAAAAAATAAATGAAAAAATAGAAAAAAAGGTGAAGTTTTATGCTGCATTCGATGTCCTTCCTGTAATCAGAGGAAAGTGCTGGAAAAATCAAAGTTCGAAAAAATTTACTTGATTTCACCTTTGATAATTTTTTACCATAAATTTTTGAATTTTTTTTCTAAAGAATTTTTTTCTAGAACCAGTGGTGCGTAGATAACACACAATACTTCCATATTTTGAACGTAAAATTGTGACCCAATTTGATCATATTTTGACTGCTTTTAAGGGTGTTTAGGCCAAAAATATCAAAAAATTCACTATTAAAATTTTAAAATTCGCCCAAAATGAAAAAACGCCACATTTTCGGAATGTAAAAAATATCCACATATTCTGCAAGGTGAAACAAAGATTTTAAGACCAAGAACGCTCAAATCGGTTCATTTTTGCGGCCGGAAAAAAATAAAAATGAAAACACTAAAAATGCAAATATATCGGAAGTACTGTGCGTTATCCGAATTCCGATTAAACAGGGTGTTAGGTCTTGCCGAGACAAACATTTCAGTTCAAGAAATTTGAAAAAAGGTTGAGAAATAAGAGAGTTATGGCCATTTTTGTAAATGACCACAGACGGACAGACGGACAGACGGACAGACGGACGTAACGGACGTAACGGACGTAACGGACACACAGACACTTGTTCAGGAAGTGATTCTGAGTAAATGTGTATAAGAAAAAGTTTTTTCTGAAGCTCCGTTCCGATCGTCGATTTTAGGACGATCACAATACTTCCATTTACTCTGTAAATATGGAAGTAAAAAGGGAGCATTGTTGTTTCTTGTGAACGTTGGTGAGTAGATGCCCAAGATAGGTATTCCTTGTATCTTAAAAATTTTAAATTTGAAAATGGTCGTCGTACTACTTTTTAGGAAAACATCTGGTCACGGTAGTTGTAACCCAAGTGGGTTCCATGTTTTATGAGCTACGGATAAATGGTTTTTGGGTAGGTTCTCGGTTGAATAGCTAGTGTTGTTTCCTCTGGTTGAATAGGTCCCAGGGTAGGCCATAATGTTCTTTCAAGAGAGCTCTGTTCGTGAAAGGAACTTATCTCATCATTAAAGCATACCACGGTACAGTAAACTCACGATCACGAAAAATCCCTCGGAGATTGTAAAATGACCTCGATTGAATTCTCGAAAAAGTCATCAGATAACATGATGATGTTTACTTCCATATTTACGAAAGTTATATTCTATTCTACGCAGACTGCGCAACGCAAAATAACCCAGGTTGGTTAATCCTCATCTAACAGACAAATGGAAACTAACTACATTTTCCCCAGATTTTACCTATATTTAATTACTGAAAAAGTAAGTTTTGAAGAAGTTAGCCAACTGCCCGTTGCGGAGATATCCATTACAACTTTGTGTTATTCAACTTTAATGATAAAAGTTGAGCACCTTGTTATCTTCACAGATTGAATCCCTTCCTTTGCGATATTCTTCAGAAACTTCGAGCTCTATCCTAAACTGGTATTGGAAGAGACCGATCTTGAGCGGATATTTTGTCCGTGTCTATCTCACTTTTATGCTTACAGAATACGCAACAGAAAACACCAAAAGTGCCAGTTTAAGCATCGGAAGTGATGCGATTCATAAGATATAGAGATTTTAATTTGAAATGAGAAATTTGGTATTATAATATTAACTATAATATTAATAGTACCCTATATATTCATAATACTCTATAGGGTGCGCTGTGGCGTTGGCGCGCTTGCACTGGGCGCGCCAATACCATACTTGAATAGAAAACTGAAAAAATTGGATTTACTTCGAAGATTTGATGTGTCTGAAAATCACCAAAAAAAGACCTGGTTCACTATTTAGGGAACACCCTGTACATTGCGGAAATTAGAATCAAACAATTGCCTAACCTAAAAGGACTCGAAGGGCTCTGTCCTACATCTGGAGATGTCTACGGTTATTGGGAATTTCCCAAGAGGCCTGCAAGTAGGAAAGCACTGGACCGAAAGTTGAAACTTGTGCAGGAAATAGCCGACTGTTTCTCGTAACAGCCAATTTAAATGTAAATCATCGTTTACAGTCCATTTAGTACGACCTATTTACCTACTGAGTGGTCCTACAGCGGAAATTCATCTCTGAGATGACATTAGGCAGTTAGCAATTCGTCCGTTTCATTTGGACCTGGGTAATAATTTTTGCTCAAAAAGGGATTTCCAATATACCGACTAGGTACCACATAGTTCGTTGCATTTATTTCTGTTAGTTACCGCATATTCTTCAGGTGTAGTTATGTAGTCACTGTACGTATTGCAGAGCCCTGCCACGATTACGTTCTCAGGTCCAGACAGGTCGAGCGCCTTTGCGACAACGTTCCGCATCCGACGTCCGGACATCGTAGTGAATTCTCCGGGGACGCAGGCGATCGCCATTTGCCCAATTCTGACGAGCTGCGTTGACACGATCGACGGCTGCCATTCGAACGGGAATGTCATCTGGAAAAAATCAGCCTAAATGAACAATCCTACATCTTCCTTATCATTTCCCGCCCCTTACTTCTCGGAGAAGTCAACAGAAACCGATACTCAAACTCATAATCAAACCCACAGTCACACCCACAGTCAAGCTAAAAATCAAACTCGAATTCATACTCAAAGTCTAACTCATGATAAACTCACACTCGTACTCATAATCAAACTCAAAGTCAAACGGAACTGAACCTGATACTCATACTCTAACTAATATCAACCTGAATCTGAAAGCTTATTATAAAACTCATACTTCACCTGATACTCGAACTCATAATTATTCTGATACTCATCAGACTCGAACTCATGATCATGCTCAAACACAAAATCAAATTCAAACTCAAACCTTAACTCAAGATCATATCTAACTCTAACTCATGCTTATAATCGAAGTCAAATTGAAACTTAAACTCAAACTCAAACTTAATCGCACTCATAATCAAACTCAAACCTAAACTCGTATACCCATCAACATGAACTGAAGCTCGAACTCACTTAAACTTCAATTGAAACTCAAACTTTCATTGTAAGTTTGACTTCAAAGTTGATCAAAACTCTCATAAATTCACCATAGAACTTGAAGTCAAACTCACAATGAAACCGAAACTCAAGCTCGAAGTCAAACTCACAATGAAACAGAAACACAAACACATAGTCGAAATCGAAGTCAAACTCACAACGAAAGAGAAACTGAAACTCATAATCGAAATCGAAGTCAAACTCACATGTAACAGAAACTAAAACTCATAACCGAAATTGAAGTCAAACTCACAATGAAACAGAAACTCAATCTCATAATCGAAATCGAAGTCAAACTCACAATGAAACAGAAACTCAATCTCATAATCGAATTCGAAGCCAAACTCACAATGAAGCAGAAACTCAAACTCATAATCGAAATCGAAGTCATACTCACAATAAAACAGAAACTCAAACTCATAGTCGAAATCGAAGTCAAACTCGCTACGAAACAGAAACTGAAACTCATAATCGAAATCGAAGTCAAACTCACATTTAAGAGAAACTCAAACTCATAATCGAAATTGAAGTCAAACTCACAATGAAACAGAAACTCAATCTCATAATCGAAATCGAAGTCAAACTTGCAATGAAACAGAAACTCAAACCCATAGCCGAAATCGAAGTCAAACTAACATTGAAACAGAAACTCAAACTCATAATCAAAATCTAAGTCAAACTCACAATGAAACAGAAGCTCAATCTCATAATCGAAATCGAAGTCAACTCACATTTAACAGAAACTCAAACTCATAATCGAATTCGAAGCCAAACTCACAATGAAGCAGAAACTCAAACTCATAATCGAAATCGAAGTCATACTCACAATGAAACAGAAACTCAAACTCATAGTCGAAATCGAAGTCAAACTCACAATGAAACCGAAACTCAAGCTCGAAGTCAAACTCACAATGAAACAGAAACACAAACACATAGTCGAAATCGAAGTCAAACTCGCAACGAAACAGAAACTGAAACTCATAATCGAAATCGAAGTCAAACTCACAATGAAACAGAAACTCAATCTCATAATCGAAATCGAAGTCAAACTTGCAATGAAACAGAAACTCAAACCCATAGTCGAAATCGAAGTCAAACTCACAGTGAAACAGAAACTCAAACTCATAATCGAAATCGAAATCAAACTGAAAATGAAACAGAAATTCAAACTCTTAATCGAAATCGAGGTCAAACTCGCCATGAAACAAAACTCAAACTCATAGTCGAATTCGAAGCCAAACTAACAATGAAACAGAAACTCAAACTCATAATCGAAATCGAAGTCATACTCACAATGAAACAGAACTGAACTCATAGTCGAAATCGAAGTCAAACTAACATTGAAACAGAAACTCAAACTCATAGTCGAAATCGAAGTCAAACTCACAATGAAACAGAAACTCAAACTCATAATCGAAATCGAAGTCATACTCACAATGAAACAGAAACTAAACTCATAGTCGAAATCGAAGTCAAACTAACATTGAAACAGAAACTCAAACTCATAGTCGAAATCGAAGTCAAACTTGCAATGAAACAGAAACTCAAACCCATAGTCGAAATCGAAGTCAAACTAACATTGAAACAGAAACTCAAACTCATAATCGAAATCGAAATCAAACTGAAAATGAAACAGAAATTCAAACTCTTAATCGAAATCGAAGTCATACTCACAATGAAACAGAAACTAAACTCATAGTCGAAATCGAAGTCAAACTAACATTGAAACAGAAACTCAAACTCATAGTCGAAATCGAAGTCAAACTCACAATGAAACAGAAACTCAAACTCATAATCGAAATCGAAGTCAAACTCGCAACGAAACTGAAACTCAAACTCATAATCGAAATCGAAGTCAAACTTGCAATGAAACAGAAACTCAAACCCATAGTCGAAATCGAAGTCAAACTAACATTGAAACAGAAACTCACTCATAATCGAAATCGAAATCATACTGAAAATGAAACAGAAATTCAAACTCTTAATCGAAATCGAGGTCAAACTCGCCATGAAACAAAACTCAAACTCATAATCGAAATCGAAGTCATACTCACAATGAAACAGAAACTAAACTCATAGTCGAAATCGAAGTCAAACTCACAATGAAACAGAAACTCAAACTCATAATCGAAATCGAAGTCAAACTCGCCACGAAACTGAAACTCAAACTCATAATCGAAATCGAAATCAAACTGAAAATGAAACAGAAATTCAAACTCTTAATCGAAATCGAGGTCAAACTCGCCATGAAACAAAACTCAAACTCATAGTCGAATTCGAAGCCAAACTCACAATGAAACAGAAACTCAAACTCATAATCGAAATCGAAATCAAACTGAAAATGAAACAGAAACTCAAACTCATAATCGAAATCGAAGTCTAACTCGCAATGAAACAGAAACTCAAACTCATAATCGAAATCGAAATCAAACTGAAAATGAAACAGAAACTCAAACTCATAATCGAAATCGAAATCAAACTGAAAATGAAACAGAAACTCAAACTCATAATCGAAATCGAAGTCAAACTCACAATAAAACAGAAACTCAAACTCATAATCGAAATCGAGGTCAAACTTGCAATGAAACAGAAACTCAAACCCATAGTCGAATCGAAGTCAGACTCGCTCGACTTCGAATTCGACTATGAGTTTGAGTTTCTGTTTCATTGCAAGTTTGACTTCGATTTCGATTATGAGTTTGAGTTTCTGTTTTATTGTGAGTTTGACTTCGATTTCGACTATGTGTTTGTGTTTCTGTTTCATTGTTAGTTTGACTTCGATTTCGATTATGAGTTTGAGTTTCTGTTTCATTGTGAGTTTGACTTCTACTTCGACTATGAGTTTGAATTTCTGTTCCATCATGAGTTTGACTTCGATTTTGATTATGAGTTTGAGTTTCTGTTTTATTGTGAGTTTGACTTCGATTTCGATTATGAGTTTGAGTTTCTGTTTCATTGTAAGTTTGACTTCGATTTCGATTATGAGTTTGAGTTTCTGTTTTATTGTGAGTTTGACTTCGATTTCGACTATGTGTTTGTGTTTCTGTTTCATTGTGAGTTTGACTTCGATTTCGACTATGAGTTTGAATTTCTGTTTCGATGTGAGTTTGACTTCGATTTCGACTATGGATTTGAGTTTTTGTTTCATTGCGAGTTTCACTTCGATTTCGACTATTAGTTTGAATTTCTGTTTCATTGTGAGTTTGACTTTGATTTCGATTTTGAGATTGAGCTTCTGTTACAATGTGAGTTTGACTTTGATTTCGATTTTGAGATTGAGCTTCTGTTACAATGTGAGTTTGACTTCGATTTCGATTATGAGTTTGAGTTTCTGTTTCAATGTGAGTTTGACTTCGATTTCGATTTTGAGATCGAGCTTCTGTTTCATTGTGAGTTTGACTTCGATTTCGATTATGAGTTTGAATTTCTGTTTCATTGTGAGTTTGACTTCGATTTCGATTACCTATGTGTTTCCGTTTCTGTTCCATTGTGAGTTTGACTTCGATTTCGATTATGAGTTTGAGTTTCTGTTTCATTGTGAGTTTGACCGAATAATTGTGGGGGGGGGGGGATTCTGACGTGTCTTACGGATAATATCCGTACATATTATGTTCTTGAATGGGTGCGACTATCATCAAGAAAAGTGGATCCTGTTTAAGTACATTTTGCCAGTTTCAGAATTCACTTCTTTTTGGTGATCGTACCCGATCAGGAACATAACTTGCTTGTATTAATTTATAACTTTTTAATCTTCCAATCTATGAGCAATACGATCTTACCTCTCCTGTAGCTAAAAGGATGGGCTTGGGTGCTTGACATTCGATCATTTCTTGGGTGGGAGCCGCAAGAAGGTCCGTGATCGAGTTCCACAGGGGGTTCGTCGTTATCGTTCCCTGTTTAAAGGAAAACGCCCCAGGGCCGTCGGTGGTCCCGGCGGCGAAACTGTAGCCCATCGCTGGCTTACAGCCTTTCACCTAAAACATGAACGGAATTCATTAAAATACTGTATTATAACGGTGGGGTAGCTCACCTCGCTGAGTTGTGGGTTCGAATCCCGCTGGTGGTATGAAAAATTTAACCTTTAGCCATTACATTCCTAATCCGGGGGTTTTAGAAAATTTCCGTTTAAAGTTAGAGGACAAAACCCACTCCTTGTGATACCCTCTGTGCTAAGACAATTACTCTAACAACTTTTTTTAATTGTTATTTTAACGGTGGGCAAAGCTATTTATAGAAGAAACTACCAATCTTTCGAACATCATTTTCGAAGAGAGGGATAATAACTCACCATTATTGTTTCACCGGTTGCTGGATTCGTCCACGGCACTTTTTGGCCGGGCATATTCACGTATTGGTGTACTATGCTCAAGTCGCCGGTGACTTCCGCATGATCGGCGTTTTTCCAAGCTTGCTAAGTCAGAAAAACGTTCGCATTAACACAAGTTTGAATGAGAATTTTTTTTTCTGAAGCACCTTTCCGATTGTCGATCTGGGACGATTACAATACTTCAATTCACTCGGTAAATTCGGAGGTAAAAATCAAAATTCATTTTAAAAAATTGCGAGTAAGTAATTTACCTACAGCTTGTTAACTATTAAAAAAAAAGGTTTCACCGAGGTACATCATTTTCACTAACATTACCATTTGTGATTTTTGAAAGTGGACAGGAGTGATTATTCCGCTGTTTTACTCACAGACCACTTTCGATTGTTTGTGATTTTTAGAAGCGGTTCTTCCGCTGGGTTTTTGTCCGAAAGAGAAAACAACTGTTGGGGGTGGACACTGGAAACGTTACGCGTTCGCCAACTTGAGTTGTAAAGAACGTACGCCGGACTCTATTCAACGGGCTGAAGCTTTGTTTCCAAGCCGTTGTATTTTCAGACCGACCAAATACCCTCGACAAGCATTAAATGCTTGTCGGGGGTATTTGGTCGGTCTGAAAATTTTTAAAATTTTTTTAAAAATAAAAAATTATAAATTAAAAAATATTAAAAATTTAAAATTAAAAAAAAAATTTTTAAATAAATAAGATTTTAAAAAATTAAGAAAATTTTTAAATTTTTTACAATGCTACATTGCGGATTTAAATTTCGCTCCAACCTGGAACGAATTATGGAACGATGGACATTAATTATAACGCACCAAATAAGATCAATAAATTTCTTTTCTTTTTACTTCCATGTTAAATATGGAATTTGTGGAATACGGAAATAAGCCGTAAATTTTGCGATGCGATTGTAATGCGATGCGTGATCGTAATGTAATGCGTTTTAGTTTACTGCGGTGCGATGTGATCGTAATGCGATTGTAATGCAATGCGAAGCGAGTGTAATGATGCGATGCGATGTGATTGTGATGCGATGCGTGATTGTAATTTAATACGATGTAATGTGATGCGATGCGATGCGTGATTGTAATGTAATGCGATGTAATGTGATGCGATGCGATTGTAATGCGATGCTATGCATGTGTAATGATGCGATGCAATGCTATTGTAATGCGATGCGTGATTGTAATGTAATGCGATGTAATGTAATGCGATGCGAGTGTAATGATGTGATGCGATGCGATGCGAGTGTAATGATGTGATGCGATGCGATGTGATTGTAATCGTCCTATAATTGAAAACCGGAATGGAGCTTCAGATGAAACTTTTATCCACACACTTTCACCCAGAATCGCTTTCTGAAAAAGTGTCAGCGTGTCCGTCTGTGCATCCATCCGTGCGTCCGTCTGTGAGAAATTTCAAAAACGGCCATATCTCCGTCAATTTTAAGCCGTTTTCTCAAATTTCTTGAACTGAAATCTTCACATTACTCGCAGCGCTTTCGATATATTCGCCCTTTTAGCGTTTGCCTTTGTTTCTGGCCACAAAAATGAACCGATTTCAACGTTCTGGGTCTTAAAATCGTAGGTTTACTATGCAGAATACATGGAGATTTTTTGTGTTTCGGCAACTTGACGTATTTTTTATTTAAGCGGGTTTTAAAATGTGCATATTGAGTTTTTTGACGTTTTTGGCCGACATAGCCTTCAAAGTGGTCAAAATATAATAAATTTTGTTAAAAAATTATGGGCATATTACGGATTACGGATATTACGTATCAAAATATGGAAGTATTGGGAAGGATTGATTGGGAATAACTCATCACCTGTTTGTACGACTAAGGGCCGGTTTACCAAAGCAGTTGAAGCTGCTTTCAAAGTAGATTTTCACCCAGTATTTTTATGACATGTGTCCTTGTGTGAATTTCGTTAATAGAAGTTGTAGTTACTTCGAAACTAGAATTATGACAATTGATAAATCGTCAGTTTTGGAACCTGTTGACCCGATTCCCGGCCTTTTTATATAATAATATTATATAATATATAAAAGGTTCGGGAATCGGGTCAACAGGTTTCATGAGTATATTATTGTTCGACAATATTATTGTTCGACGTAATCTAACAAAATCTCGAAAGTGGTTACCCAAGCTTTTTCAAAAATCTTGGTCGCGATGATTTTTGTACTCTCGAACATGTCGCTGCCTGGACCGAATGCGATGCAGGCGTCGTTCTTGTCCTTGCAGGTGGACATGGCTTCGTCACATGGCGCTCCTGATGGGACGCACCTTGGACCTGCTGTGTTGGGCGACACGTCGCCCAAGTTGGTCGATGCAAATGCTGCTACAAAAGGTCCCTGAAAATTGGTAAAAAATAAAGTAACGGAACCTGGAAATGTAACTGCAAGAACTCACAACTTTTAAAAAATGGCTTACTTTGCCAACGAGGCTCGTGTACTTTGAGTTTATTTTCTTTTCGAATAACACTGACGCATAACCAACATTATCACTAGAGACGAGATGATTCGTATTATTCATTGACGTGGCATGCACGGCGTACCACGTGATAACACCCAACGGACGTCCGTCCTTCCGGATGAACTTCAGCTGCGTGAATGTTTTGTCCGTGTCGTATTTGTATCTGCGCAGGAAGAGAATGCGTAGTTGACCAATTCTTGGGTTTTATTTGTCAATTATTACGAACAGTTTAACTGCAGGGCTGCTTAAATGGTGGTGGGGGAAAGGAAATAAATTGCTGTGATTGGTAGAGGTTGCGTCGGCGTTGAATCCAATTTCATGAATCCAAATTTCATCGGCGTTTAGCCTCGTCTCTCTCCAACGACCAGCTATCGGATAGCGAGAGGTGATTTAAAAATGAACATTTACGAGGAGGTAATGGGCAACGCACTTTGTACAGGAAATTTACGCTTGTAAGCAACAGTTCGCATACTTAGCTCTCTCTTGCGGCGGATTCCGTAAATAAGATGTTGGACTTCGGTTGATGTTAGCATCAACCACTTCCCCGCTTGTAGTGAATATTTGCCCTTCAGTCATCGATTTGTGGGCTCTTACGATACTCTGAAAAAGTCGAAATCGGGCAATTTGAAAATTGCTCACGCTCCTCGGTTGTTCTCGCTCTCCCGAGAAAGTTGTGCTCAAAAGAAGTAAAAGAAAGTTAGATCTAAGTTATCTATAACTTTTTTCACGCCCAACTTTCTTTTATCGAGATTTTAAATACTGTCACGGTTCTTAACAAACCCCATTCGACGGAAAACTCTCTCGTTATCCCCCGGGTGTCAGAAAAATGATCTAATGGAAAGGTCTCCTTTTCGGTCTCACTCGTTTAGGTGGAGTTAAAAAACGCTGCTTACCTAGTCGAAAATTAAATTTTGATCGATAGGTACTACACTACCCGCCTTACACCCCCGTAATGAATTTCTGCATACCCAATTACGCTGGCACAAAACGTCCACAGTCTAAAAGCCAAATTTGCTATATATTTACAAAAATATATTTTCCTCGTACTTTTTTTTAAATCGGGCCACTTTTTATGCGTTTTGCTGACGGACATTTTTTATTGTAGTTGTTTTTTATTGTAGATTTGTGTTCTATACCCCCTGATAGGTAAAAGTTGAAAGTTTGAGGGGGTGTTGAAAAAAAAAATTCCTGGCAGAGTACATAGGTGAATTATTTTTGGAAATAACGTACCGAAATTCGTCTATGCAAAACTTACCCTGACAATGCCGCTGGCGTAGCTTTCAAACGTGTCCCGCACAAAGCCGAAAGAGTTCAAGTCGAAGATGAAATCCTTCAAGAATCCTCCCGGCGTTGAATGAGTGTGAGTACCGCTTATCATCACATTGTTCACGTCGTAAACTCCTCCGAATTCAGATTGGAGCCTTTTCAAAACCTTCGAAGAAAGAGAAATCGGATTAGTGTGAAAATAAACCGCTGAAATGTAAGTCAGTAATATTTCATTCGAATTAGTAGACAGGTACGAATGTTATGGAAAAGATGGGGCAGCACAAAGTAGGTAGTTAGAAAAAACTATAAGCCGGATGGGTTTTGATAGTTTTTTATTCAATCCAGCATTTCTGGAATGCTTATTGAACAAAAACCGATGCGATGTACGCTTAATTTCAACACAAAGGTCTTCATTTCGGTCCGGGAGCCCACGAAAATGTTAATAACTCATCAAAGGCGGAATGTTTACCCGCCTAAAAAATTATTTTGATTTCCCTTGTAAAAGAGCTATTGGTACATTATTTCCAGAAATAATGTACCTATGTAATTGTTCAAGAAAATTTTTTTTACAACACCCCCTGAAAATTTGTTCTTTCACGTTTCAGAGGTTCTAGAACAAGAATCTGCAATAAAAATTTTTTGTCCGTCCGCCGTACGCCGTACGCCGTACGCCGTACGCCGTCAGCAGCAAAACGCATAGAAGGAGTGGTCCGATTTCAAAAAAAAAAAAACGAGCGTTTAGCAAATTTTCCTGTGACGTGCACCTCCTATAAGGGAATCCTCTGAATCAACTCTAGACTACTCAAAAACGATCAAATGTAAAAAAAGTCATGATCTCAAAAACAGTTTTTTTGGGTTTTCGACCCCTTAAAATTTTTTGATCGGATTGCCCGGACAATATGCCTCAAGTTGGAGCAAAACACAACTTTTAGGACCAACCGCACCAAAATCGGATCAGCGGTTCGATACGAAGTGGACGGACGAAATTTTGGCCAAAAATTTCGTCCAGCCACTTCGTATTGAAATACTGATCCGATTTTGACTAAATTAGTCTTGAAAGTTGTGGTTTGCTCCAACTTGAGGCATATTGTCCGGGCAATCCGATCGGAGAAGGTTAACGGGTCCAATTCGGCATAATTAGGGTATATTTTTGAAAAAACACAAAATCTCAATTTTGAAGGTGATGCCGTGGGTTTAGAATTTTTTGAGTATTTTTCCCGGGTTTCTCGCTTGATTTACCATAAGATAGGGTGGTTTTTCCGAAAAAATTCGAAAATTTGGTTTTTGAATCGGTTTGGCCTGAATTTCTTAATGCGATTTCTGCGTTTTCGCGTTTTTGGCAATTTGAGGGAGTCCTACTGAACCGATTTTGAATTTTTTGAGCTCGTTGGATTCCTTGAAGGTTTTTACACATTTTTCACTCCCTATAAGTCAAAATCGATTGGGGTTTAGTAATCAAAAACTGGTTTAAAGACTAATTTTTGACCTAAACAAAAAATATTTTTTTGACCCTTTAAAAAAAATGTTAAAATTCCAAAAAAAATATTTTTGAGTAGGTTTTGGGCAGGTACATGACACAAAAAATTTGCAATTTTCTACAACTCTCCAGGACTAAGAAAAATGAAAAAAACCGATTTCAGCTGGAAAATCCAAGGTCCTAGCCTAGGAAAAATTTCAAAAAAATGATGGATTTGACTTCGGGGTTTTTTGGCGGGAATCTTTAGATATTGACTATGAAACATGAAATTTGGCATTTTTTCGAGATTTTGGTCAACAGGGTCAATTTTGGGGGCAGTGACACTGCTGAAATTGCGGTTTTGCAGTTTTCTTGGGTTCACGGCACATGTTCCAATCGGTTCAAGGCGTGAGGAATACGAAATGGCGGCTGTAACATTCCCACCCTTGATCTTGGTAGGGTGGGGAAGTAGGGGACTTCCCCTACCCCTACCGGCTCTTTCGTCGTCTATTGGCTCAGATTTATTAGAAACTGAAAGTGTGAAGCTGGGATTGGACAGCTTATGTTAATGGGGCGGATCTTGATAACAGTTGTCACCTGTTAACGCGGTTAACAAAATGGCTGCCTTCTTGCCGCCAGGCCTCAGGAAATATTTCTTTGAAAGCAGCCGCCAGGTATTTTCTTTTTATACCTACCTATTTATTATCATTGTGAAAACGTACCTTTTCGGCATAATTGAATTCACGATTGACCATTACTCCACAAATGATATGATGATAAACCGACCTACTCCAACTATTTGAACTTTATTTTCTGAGGTACCCAGACAAATAATGTACCCATGTCACTAATCTACTTAGCAGCGTTTTGTGGTGGTGATTAATAACGTTATGGCAGTTCTACATGGCGCAACTGGCGTTTAGCTGCCTCAGCATTTTAAATTTTGAAGAATTCTTTTAAAATTTAGGTACCTCGTAAGAGGCGTCGTTGAAACTCATCCCAAACAGTAGGTATGACCTCTCTTAGTAAAAACTTGTGTTAAAATCCCTCTGCTGAGCCAATAAGAAAAAATTCAAATTCAAATTTGTAGTCATCAGATTAGGGGTAGGGTCAAACGTAAGAAAATTGTCTGGACCCCTGATCTGCTGACAGCAAATTTCAATTTTAAGTCCCGGACAAGTTGCTATAACAACTCCAAGCGAATTCACCCAATGGCTTGAATTTGTTTGGCGACAGCAGTTACTGTCCCAAAACTGTCCAGGGCTGACTTGACCGAACAGACCTTAAGCAGCTCCTTTGCATATTAGTTAAATATGCGTTAAATAAATTCGTTTATTGAATTTCGACCAATAAAATTTAAGTGGCGCATCAAACTTCTCCAATGCAATAGCAATGATGTAAATACGGCCCTTACTCAACACCCCCAGTTAATAAAAAATTACTCCGCTGAATTGTCCCCTTGAAATTCTCATCAAGACCAAAAATTGGATGTGAGAATCGTAGAAATTTTTAGGCCCAGGACATTAAAGTTACGCCGACTTCTCGAGAATGAGGAAAGCCGCTTGGGAGTTGTCGGATTTCCGTTGCCAGCGAGGAAACCATCGCTAAATAAAGTCATTATTTGGTGAGTGGCAGAAACCATTCGCAATCCTTCCTTGCATTTCCGTTTCTGTTCTCTTGTAATGAGCGAAATCCAGCCTTTCACCATCAACGATTCTATCTCATCATAATTACTATGTTAAGGGACCAAAATTGTTCATTAAAAACCTAATTCTGAGATCGATCGATAATTGATCTATGATAATGATCAAAATTTATCTATTAAGGGCCGGTTTAGTAGATTTATACATGGGCGCATTCAATTCTATTTCGGACATCATTTCGATGCCTTTAAGCACAAAGGGCATATGTTCCAAAATATCAATTTTGATATTTCGGTACCGAAAGAATCTACTCATCAGACCTACCGATCGCTCCAAGAATCATGATCCTTTTATCTATTTTTGGGGCCTAAAAACGACAAATAGTTAAAGAGCGTTTATCTTGGAAGTGTTAAGGCCTACTTAAGTTCTGGTTAAACGAGATCTTGGCCAGACAAATATTTTTGATTTAGCGAACTTTTTTATGGAATTGAAAACTATGGGAGAAATCTTTATTTTTGTAAATTGATCAAAAACTTATTTTGCATTTTTCTTATTATGCCATTTTTGGACATATGCCCTTTGTGCTTTAAAGTATCGATTTCATTGATCGTCATACAGTAAATTGCTTGGTAGATACTTAGTGCAAGCGCCCTTGGATAAATCTAGATTTAAATGAATTGATAAACCAGCCTTGATTCTAGGGACAAAACTCCTAGATGCCTGGTATCGATGTCTCATTTTGAAAACCATGGTTTTCTTAGTATAGGGAAACCATGGTGGACCTAAACTAGTCCCATACTATAGCGCCATTTTCGCTGGACACATACGACTCATTAAATTTACCGACTAGTTGGTTGCTGTTGGCAGCTCTGTTGGCTGATACGTTACCAATCAGTGAATCGGTAAAATTAACGAGTCGATAAATGTTTGAGAAAGTGGCCCGTAGAAGCAGAAAGAAGGAAATTTGTGCCGTTTACATCACGATATTTTTTTACAGGACGAATTCAGACAAATCACAGCGGACTCGCGATATTTTATATGCTGAAGCATCTAATCACAATCTGCTATCAATTGAACCGATGAAAAAAGATACTCGAAATTGATAAAAGGAAAAATAATTGCTCCGAACCTGACTCGTACAAAGCCAATCGTGGCCGAATACGTTTTCCTGTTTCCGTTCTTTTGCTATTGGTATTTTTTAAAACATCGGATAAAATGAAGATAATAGCTTTCCAGAAGAATAATTCGTGTAGAAAATTCATTTGAAAAACCTTGGGTCACCTTCACCTCAGATTTAGATTCGGTTCCATGAATAGATACTAAATCACTCGCGGAGAAATTGTGGAATCCCATAATTTGAACAAAAACTCAAAAAATGAGAGAAGAGACCTTAATATAACATAATAGACTTCTCTTCTCTCATTTTTTGAGTTTTCATTTGGTTCCATGAAGTTGACTCCAATAAACACCAGTCATGTAAAACAAATATATAACATGATATTGCTTCTAACCTGATTGCCTAAAGCTTATTACGAAATTGCTTCTAAATTGTTGAGTCCGTCAATAGAATCAATATAGACTAGATTTATTCCGAATTTCATCTTCATTCAACCAATCTCAAAATACAGCCCGCGGAGGGCAGAATTCTGAGAATTTCAGAGAACAATGCTCCATTTAAGAAAAATTCTGAGAAGTTAGGGTCTGTAAAAGTTATTCTCAAGCCCGCACAGACATTTTTGTGGAGAAATTAATCGACGGCTAATTACAGAGCACATTAACCTTGCCAAAAAAAGTTTTTTTTTATTTTGCCGACGAAATTTCGAGGAAAACGAGCTAAGTAAAATATTAAAAATCCGCATTTCCATTTGGTTCACGTTTCGGGAAACCTGATTCGAGGAAAAATGGATCAACTCTCGTTAAGCTGCAGGATTAAGCATAATGGAACGAAAGAGGCGCGTCAGGCCGTCAGGCTCACAGTGGAAGTACCGGTTAATGAAATTCTCTCAATTTAAATTGAAATTAAAACGGGGTCATCTCCAATATTTTCACAAAATGCGTTCACAAGATGACCCCTTTTCAAAATGACCGATTCAATTCAACCCGTCCCATAAAACTGAACCCTCTCGCTGAACGCAGGACCATTCTAAAGGACTCTAACTTCTAGAGCATCAATTGATACTCTAACTTGGCTACTATTGAATCTCCTGCGAACATTTAGAGACCTCCGGAAAAAATTTTGAAATTATTCATGATTATCTATCATTTTATCGTTTTTCATTTATTATCTAATTACTGGTGGTAAGCATTTATGGCATAAATTTTATGCAACCCGTATGTCCCCGTATGTGGATGTCAAGTCAGGTTTGGAGTCTGACCTTATTCTACCTACTATATCGGTAAAGAAGGGAGAGAAAAAGTGAACAAACCGCAGTTCTAGGCATTATCTTTTGCAAGATAACCGAAGCAGTCCCGAGCGTGCCCTGCCGCCCTCCAGGGTAGGGTCGAAGCAGTCACCGCACGTCGTTTGGGTTGTCCGCTGGTTACGGAGAAATATTTCCTGGTGCAATGGGTTGGAAATGCGCCACAACTGTAGCTGTAGAGACTTCAGCTGGTTTGCGACCCATTCCACCCGGTTAATAGACAATTTTCATGAGGTTATTTTAACCCTTTGCGTAGGATGGGCCAACATAAATTCTGAAAATTTTATTGGTCAATTTCGAAAAACCAACATGTCATAGCTGAGGTCGGGTCCTCGGAACTTTCATGGTTACGGGCAGATAACCTGGTCTATCAACATCCTCATGAAAATGGTCTATAGGAATGAAAAGTTGATAAATTCTTACCTCCATTCTGAGAAAGGTGCCCATCATGCCCATATCGCATGAAACAAAAACCATCCGCTTCCCTCCATTGTCGATAATGAACGATCTTGCAAACTGCCGCATATGAATGCCGCTGCCCTTCTGCTTGGGGTGGGCATATCCCATCTACAGAATTTCGAATTTTCGGTTCGTAAACGTCCACGTTTTACAGAAAATCGTATAACGGCATTTCATCAAAATTTCACTCCTTACTCCATTCGCCACTTACAAAAGGAACTTCAGCCGGGGGCCCAGTTATGTCTGCTATTCCGACGCCGATTTTGTAACATTGGCAACCCGCCGCCAAAGCGGTCAATACTAGTGGAATCAGAAAGGCCATACCTGGAAAAATATCAGGAAATTTCTGGTAAACAAGTGTCGGGGTTTAGTATTAAATACTTTATTAAATTTATTAAATACTTTATTGAATAGTTACTTTAATAAACTTTAAATTTATTTATTTAAATTAATTATTTATTAATTTAATAATTCATAAACTTTAAATTTATTTATTAAATTAAATTATTATTTAAATTAATTATTTAATAATTAATAAAATTTAAATGTATTTATTTAAATTAAATGTATTAAATACTTTATTAAATTTATTAAATACTTTATTAAATAGTATTAAACACTTTATTAAATAGTATTAAATACTAAATTAAATAAAATTTTCATAGCTCGATGAACCATTAAACGAAGCCCCATCGCCATTAACATAGTTAATTAGTAATGAGTTTCGGAGAAAATCAAATTCAGTTCAAATAATTTGCTAGCTTTGTACAGCACTCGCTCTTTTTGCTTCCAGAACGTGCACGTTGCGAAATTTCCAGTCAGATTTTGGTTTGTCTTGCAGTATTTTGGAGAGTTTTTTTTTTTCAAGAATAAACTTTTCTAAAAAATATTCAACTCAACTGAAAATCTGATGGTTTACGCTTCAAGGTAGAACGAAGGTAAGATTCCAAAATAGTAGAATTCCAATACGTAGAACTCCGAAATCGACGAAATTTTTTTTTCCGTCCGCCTTAAGTAGTTTGTACTAGAGATGGCGGAATTTCGAAATTTTTAGGGTGAATTCAACCCCGGTCTAAGAAAGGTCCCAATTTCTGCTTGTGTTTTGAAACAATACGTCACGTTAAAAGCTCTTAATTGGTTATTAAATCTTACAAATGAAGATTTTGAGTATTGAAGATGATATTACCTTGAAGGATAAATCATTTAAGTATCAAAATATGGAAGTATTGCGTGTCATCTACGCACCACTGGTTTTCGAATTTCTTGAACTGGAATGTTCAGTAAACATTTTTTATATTTATTCCTATAACATAACGTATTTTGATTTTAGGCGAGTTTTAAAATTTGCATCGAGAGATTTTTGATATTTTCGAACTTAACACCCTCAAAAGTAGTCGAAATAATCAAATTGTGTCAAAATCCTACTCATCAAAAAATGGAAGTGCCAATTAAGTGTTCTCTTCGCACCATTGGTTTTTATTACTCAACGAAAACAAATCCGCGGTTCCACTAAACCTGAACGACACGCCGGAAGTGCGGGATGTTAATCTATGACTCGTGGTAACTTTGGAACGTAAGTTAGTGCTGAAAATCTCTCAAAGCTCCTGAGGGGAGAAAGTCCTGAGACATTTCTTGACTTCGACTGATCCTTGGAAGAATTTCCTCCCGAGAAATTTCCCAGAACTAAACTTCTTAGAGTCCGAAGAAGTCGCCAAGACGAGTCTGATTTTCTTTGCGAGTCCTAATGCATCTGACGAAGAAAACATGACCTCGTATAAGAAAAAGGATCGTAAGTAGTTGGTTTTGCTAATTAAGGCCGTCATTTTGGTCCGCTACTTAAAACCAAAGAGCATTTCAAATAAGTAGCAGACACTTTTCAAAATAATTGTGTACCATTTTCAGAAGAGCAATTTGTAACACCACAACGCTATCACTTTTTTCATTAAAACGAATGTATTCCTGAATGATCCTCGAAAGAAGATTCGTAAAACAATAGAAACAAATATATTCCATTTCCCTCGTTTAAAAATAAAAATTCGTCAACAAGCGTAGACAATATTTATCTACCCGTCCGACATGCGTGATGCAAGAAAAACTTCGCTCGAAAGAAATGTCCTGAAGAGCGGACAAAAAACAAACGGTAAAAGCAATAAGCGGGCCGACGAACGAACGAGAAATAAACAGAGCAAACAAACAGACTACCATATTGGAAATGTAAAAGTACCAAATGAGCATAACAACGAAGATGATAAAAAAGATGACAAAAAAGGCTGACGACCGACAACTGCCGAAAGGGAAAACAAAAGAATCTGAGAACAATCAGATGAAAATCGTCATCGAGCTATCTCCTCTCAAATAAAGAAGCAGCCTGTGTACCTTGCACACAATGAATGAATTTCTAACAAGAGATCATGACGCATAGGCATTCCATATATTATTCAATGAACATCATTCATACGCTAATCCTTCATTGAATGTCGATTTTCGATTTCGTTTCATAGCAGCTTTGGTACCTATAGCATGATAAACAATCGAAATCGAAAAAACTCGAAAGTGGATACTCGCCCTTTTGAAAGAAAACCCTTCAAATATGGAAGTATTGTGTGTTACCTATGCACCACTGGTTTTTTACCATCGTGGCACAGTTTTCATGGGCTAACGTTTTCATTCTTCAAATCCAAGTGAGTACTAAAAAGATGCACTCGCTCAACAGCCAAGTGGGTATGAGTAGGAGCAATTTCTTAATACGGCTTATCGCATCCATAAGTGATACCGCAGGTTGGGACCAAGCGGAGCGGAGCTTCACAGGCCAAGGATGACCGCTTTAGAACTGAGCCCCGTGTAATTCGAAGCTGTTGCCAAACCAAAATGCTCTCAGGAAGACAATTCCGCTTGTTAACTATCAGAGATGGAGTGAAGCAACGCAATTAGCATTGAAAAGGCCGTAATTTTATCACCCCCAACTTCACTTTCGTCATAAAACCTGACAATACAATCACAGTTTTGCTGATTTGACAATTTCATTAGACCTTGCAAATGACTGGGCAGAAAGCCTATTGAAATTCAACGCAAAAGCTGTAAAATCGTTAAGGTTGAAAACTATGATTGTAATTTCTACAGGCTGTGAATGAAATTCTGACGAACTCCTGAAGAAATGGAGAGGTCATGGACTTTGTGAGGGGACATTTCCTTAGGTTCAATGTGGTGTTATTTAAGGGTTTTATTCACTTAAAAAGATGTTCCTATGACAAAGTGAAAGGTTCAACATTGAAATTGGTGCCTGTAACTATGTTTACTTCCATATTTACAGAGTAAAATCGTCTTGTAATCGAGAGTCTTCAGAAAAACTTTTTCCCATACAGTTTTACTCGCAATCGCATCCTGACAAGTGTCCGTCTGTGGTCATTAACAAAAACTACCATAGTTCCCTCAATCCTCAACCTTTTTTTCAAATTCCTAAACTGTAATGTTTGCCTCTGTAAGACCTATTGATATCACCTTGTTAAACCGGCATTCGAATTACTTACAGTACTTCTGATATATTAGCATTTTTAGTGTTTTTTATTTTATTTTTTCCTGGTCACAAAAATGAATTGATTTGAGCGTTCTTGGTCCTAAAATCGTTGTTTTACCTTGCAGAATAAGTGAATATTTTTTTATAATACGATAACTGCGCGTATTCTTATTTAAGACGAGTTTTAAAATTTGAATTGTGCGTTGTTTGATATTTTTACCTAAACAGCCTCAAAAGTATTCAAAATAAAATAAAATAGTGTCAGAAATTTACGTATCAAAATATGGAATTAAGTATTGTAGGTGATCTACTTTTTAATTCTGCAGAATTCCCCCATTCTGCTACTTATCTGAATTCTTTTTAAATCTACAGTTTAATCATGCTGTTATTCCAATAGTAGCTAAAGATTATGCTCAACATCGATTATGGGACAGACGATTTACAAAAGAATTCTGAATTTTGGCCGACCTTTTAAACAGATGTTTTTTACTTGATAGGTGTACTCACATAGATTTTGATTGTCAAATTGTAGTTTATTTTACAGCTCTTTATTGTCGACTGGGACTCTTGGGAAGGCCATCCAAGTCCGGTCTCCTCATGATAGGAATTATCGGCGAGCTAGATATCCAGCCAGACTGACTCAGAAGTCGTGGAGACGTAATTTAACTAATGTAACAAAGATGCACACAAACGACGCGATAATACACGACCTTCGCGTTCGCGATATTCAGAACGTCGCCGGCGATTCGGTAATGCGCCAGTTCGACTGCTCTGGTGATACGAGCGGTTCAGGATTGACTTCTGTTCAAAAGAGGAGAGTGGAGCCAATGAATGGACATCCTCTGGTGGGGCGCCCATGACAAGCACAAAGCCGATGGTGCAGGGGGGGGGTCTGCATTCGAAAGACACGAACCAAACCAGATGAGGGCCTGCATCCGCTCAAGAGCAACGTTTACAACTCACTCTACACGAAAACAAATCAACCGAGAACTTTTCCATAAGCTGATAATTTGCTGAATGAGGTAGAATTAGCCTGCTTATTTCAACTTCATGGTTGGGTTTCCAGCTGCATAGGTATGATTATTACAATAAGAACTGGTTTAATATTCAAGTCCCATTTTTCTTGGCATCGGTGCAAACAGCTGTTTACTTAGGTACCTAAATTAAAACATTTGACCTGATTGTCGCTACCAACTTGGCAGATGCGCGAGGGCAAGAACTCGCGACTTCCTCTTTGTATTTTACATGAGTTCGAGCGCTTTCGGACGGAGATGGCGAGCCACTCGCGGCAATCACCGACGAAGGATTCAAACTAAAACTCAAACTCATGCTCATCATCAAAGTCAAAATGAAACCCATTCCCCATTCTCATAATCAAACTCGAGCTCAAACTCAAACTAAACCTCACACTCATAATCTAACTCATTGTCAAACGCAAACTGACAATGAAACTCAAACTCAAACTCATAATCAAGCTGGAACTGAAACTCAAACTTACAATCTAACGGAACTCTATTGGGGGGAACTCTAACCTTCAGTCAAACCAAAACTCAAACTCATACTGAACTCATACTCATAATCAAAATGAAACTTGAAACCGAACTCATATTCAAACTGAACCCAAACTCAATCAAACTTCCTACATTTTTTCCAACATATTACCTACCTGTTCGATGGCTCCACTAGATATGGCCGATTTTCTCGGCTCGAAGATTTTTCGCAGGCTGTTTACGAATATTTTCATTGCATTATTCCAATGTCAATAACAGTTTGTATTCAGGGCACGGGCTCTCGGTTAACTTCTTTTAACCATCTGCGACCAGCAAACAAAAAATACCTGTGCGTGACAGAATCGACTGTATAATGTGAATGTGATTTAAATGAGCGAACAATAGCTTCAATATAGCGGAAATTGTGTTTGCTCAATCACATCAGTTTTCTATCTTATCGTTTTCGGGAATAATGTCAGTATAGAATGTATCAAACTGAGATTCTAAAACACATTGTCTCCGGAAATTCTCGATTTAATTTAAGAAAATTCCAAGATTTTTTTTTAAATTCCCAATTATTTTGTTTTTAAATGATCTCAAATTAATTTGGAAAATTCTCAATAATTTGATTGGAAAAATTCTGTATAATTTGATTGGAAAAATTTCCTATAGGTAATTTGATTAGAAAAAACTCACAACTCGATTTGAAAAATGATATTTAGAAAACACTCTTGAATGATTTACCTACCTATAGCAATCTCCAAATCAAGCAGTAGGTCAAATCATGAAATCATTTCCAATCAAATTATGGAAAATTTTTCCAATCATATGAAATCAATATGAAAAAATCGCAAAAAAACCATGACTTTTCATGAGGCTTTTTGTTCTTTTTCCTCGTGCATATTTCCTTTGGTAGCTAATTTCATATTCTTCAACCTTTTATTTTATTAAATTTTTCAAAATTTCTTTCAAGAGGCGTAGAAATAATTGGAGAAACTGACTTTAGGAAGACGCATTGAAAACTTAAAATTAAATAAGAATATATTTCGAATGCTAAACACTTCGATGACCGCAGTGGCTGCGTAGGGCCCGCGATGGCGTAGTGTCGACGGCGACGGCCTTTGCGCATGTTCTGTTCACATGCTCAGGCATGTTCGGCTCTGAGTTTGTCACGCTGGTCGGAAACTGCCGAACACTGCCGACAAATCTAGGCTGTGGAAGGGCGTATTCTACTCACGATGGTAGCTGGTAACTCGGCGATCTAAAAGGCATTGCTTTTTATCTTTGCAAAGTTGCCATTGTCAGCTGACTAGGCTAAATCACACCTCCCTACCGGGACTTGCTCGGAATTTTTTTGCCCGTTGTTTTTTTTAGCTTCCTCGGCAAGCGACACTCTTTCCTTGTTCCTTTCCATTCCAAGGTTCGTCGGAGTAGGTGGGTTTGTCGCGAGAACTACGCCTAGTTTCGTATCGTGTTCGCAGGAATCGCCGGGTTTTCGTCTCTCGAGAAAAACGGGCACGTCGGTAGTGATCGTTCTAGCGTTTTCTGTGTAATCAGTCCGGTTTTGTCGGTTGATACACGATGTTCCACCTGAAAACCGTCGGTAAGGCCGCCGTCGGTGGCGTCAAAGCCGGCGAAGTGAATCTGTTGATGAAATCCCTCTGCCCCGCAGTCGTCGGTTCGCTTCGTAATTTTCACGAAATACCCGAAAAGCTGAAAGATGTACCGACAGCGGAAAACCCGCGTTTCTTCGACATGGTCGAATACTTCTTCCATAGCGCTTGTCAAATTGCGGAGGACAAGTTTGTCGAAGAGATGAAAGCCAAAATGAGCGAAGAAGACAAGAGGCAAAAAGTTAAGGGCATTTTGATGGGGATGCAGCAGTGCGATCACATTATCGAAGTAGCCTTTCCCATTCGAAGAGACAACGGCGCCTATGAAATCATAACTGGCTACCGAGCTCAGCATAGCGCCCATAGGACACCCTGCAAAGGAGGTTGGTCAATGCATTTTTTCGTTTTGGAATAACATTTTTCAATTTGGCAGCGATAAACTGTCCAACATAGGGAAAATTCGTATGTGGCAGTAACTCGATTGTGAAATTGAATACCGAAAGAATGTCATTTGAAAGTTTTGAAAAATCAAAAACAAGATAAATAAGATGAGCCAGGTAACGCCAATAGGTGCCACAGTACATTACATTAAATGAAATCATCAAATCAAATCAAATGAAATCAAATTTTGATGAGTATTCCATTCGGGATTATTTAAATTTGGAAAATGTGCATAATTAGTGCCGACGCCGTCTCTTATGGTGGATTTCGCCAACTTCGGATTAGAGCTAATCCGGACACAGTTACTTTGTTAGTTACAAAATTACTAACAGAATGTCCGGTTGCATTACTACAGACTACTTCCCAGAACTGCAACTCCGTCGCTCGGCAATCAGCCGTGTCCAGAAACAGGATGTATGATAGCGCGGCCGAAGATAAAATAGGATTTCTTTTACTCCGCTGGTGAGCTCGTGTGACGGAATAATGGAGAAAAATTACCAAAATAAATATTCCTCAAGCTAGTAGAGTACCTAATCAATACTCTCGCCGAAAAATGGTATCATGCTTTAATGTTCAAACCCAATTCAGCATTACACAGAGGCTGGGGGAACCAGAAAACAAGCAAAAACCCTGCCAACCGAGGATGCGGTCAAGGAAGAATCAAGAACAAGCACGCATCACATATTACCCTAACGACAAAACTCCTCTTCAAATAAACCGTCGAAAAAAAAAATAAAAACAAAATTAGAGAGGCAGTGCTCGAACAAGGGGCAATACCCGTTCTTGTAAGAATGAGGTAAACCTCATTTATCCATTATAAATATATCCCCGGTCCTCATCAACATCGGTTCGCTACCGAACAAATTTTTTACCATCAAGGAGGAGGGAATTTGTAACAAATTAACAGTTAGGGTAATTTTTTTGCCTTGGCGTTTTGATTATTTTATTCCAGCCCGCACCCCTTACTCCAAAAATAATAGTTTTTCTTTTGCCCGGCCTTTACTTGTTCCATAATGGGCTATGGGTAGCCAACACTTCGAATATCTAATAATTCAGGTACAATGGGTTTCTGTTTCGAATTTACAACAAACTCGACTTGGTCGTCCAGTACCTATATTTCGTATACAGACGAATAAATGTTTCAAGATCGAAAACGTCAATATCGTCCCATTGGTTCCAAAGATATAGCTACTATATTGAATGGTCGTTGCCCGATTAATCTTGTTTCAAAAGCCAGGTAGCTTGCTAAAAACTGAGAGAATGAAAGTTATGATGTGAACCTCTTAAGATTTTATTTTATTTCTTCGATTTTTAACCCATTTTGCTTCGGTGAATTAACCCACCTCTCGAACGTGTTCGGTGTTTCACTACAAAAAGAACTCAATTCCTTTACGTATCTAGGCTTGTTCTTCTGTCTTGCCAACGGCTCGTGGGCTATTTCGCCTAGTTTTATTTTTAGCGTGTCTGTGGCTGTCTGACCAGAATGACGCCCCACGCGCTCATTCGGATTTTAAATAATTCGTCAACGTCATCGCCACCCCCGTTTCGGATTCAATCGAGCTCGAACTATAGGGAAAGTAAATTAGCAGTAATCATCGCCTCCTATTGAGTCATTCTATATGAAACGAGCATCTTTCGAATACAGTCGTGTTTTGTAAATCTCTCAAAATGTTCGCTTTGATGGAGCACAATGAAGTTATTTTCGACCGACTTCTTAAAATACTGGGTTACTCAAATTCACTTTTTGTATGCTCCGCATTTTTCTCTTGTAATGTTTTCCACACGATTTCAAAAATTCTTCCTATGAAATGTCGGGGAAGTTCTACCGATTGGTACCTACCTAGATTTTTCAATTAATATTGATGAGGCAGCATCCAAAACAAAAAAAAATGTATTGAAAATCCGAAATGTTTGCGTCTTTCAGCTCGTTTTCCTTTGTTTTACACTAGGCACTAAAAAGTGGAAAATAAAACGAAAATTCTAAAAAAAAATGAACATGCTCTAAAAACGGGCTTGGAAAACTAAAAAATACAAATTACTAGAATGATACTGGAAGAAATTTTCGGAATGAAAAGGAAACTATCTGAGGCAACTTTCAATTGACAACTCCTCAGAAGTACTAACGGCAACTCTTCACTTTGAAACATCCCACTTTGAATTTGGTGCCTCAATTAATTAATTTCTGGGCAGTTGAAATGACGCTAGTTGCCCACACTTGCCGCCTTTTCAGCGAGCATCCCCGATCCCCGCGCACCAACATTGGCGCGTGAACTCCATAACACAACATAATTTATGTTGTTTTCTCTGACATTTTCGTGCAGCTACACTTGCGGCCGAATGTCCGGCGTTGGGCTCATACAACCACAATTGTGGTATAAAAACCACAATTGTTTTTTCCGGCGTTACGAGCCGTTACCTAACAGTTAGGTGAAATCGGGCAATAGGTATTATAATGATTTCCTCGGTTTACTAAAGGTGCTCAGTAATCAGCATAATAAAGTACCGATAAAGCGCAAAATTTGTGCAGTAATTATATAGCTGGTTGACAAACGATTACGGTTGCATTTTTTCATAGCTTATATCTGACCATTAGTTCTTTATCTTTATGGCATGTTATCGAAAATTTTTTAGGGCATTTTTTTCAAGAAAAGTTAAGCCTTGAACTGATTGTGGGATGGAGGGGGGGGGTGCCCCATGAGATAGCTGGAAAGGGCGTTTATCGATCGCTTGATGGATAGGCGCAGCCCGCGCTTGGTTTTCGGACAGGTCGCCGCGTAAAGGCCGTAATCTGCTTATCCCCCTATTGCATGACGAGCGGTGCTATCCTGTGATAGCCCTAAAATAGATGTATAGGTATAATATTTTCAATTCAAAAGAAATCACGCGTATATGTATAATACCTACCGTGAAACTCGAATTATTACAAAAATATTGGATAAATTAGAGGCTAAATAATAATAAAGGATAAATTAGTAATTATTGGCTGATGATTAGTATTATAATCGGAGAAATTGTGTATGTGTAGAATAAAGCATTAGGGGAAATTATTCTTCAAAATTAACGTATAGCTTCATTTTCAAAGATTGCTCTTAAATTTAGAGACAGGCACGTTTCTAATTTGACATATACCCGGTTCTAAAGTTTGAGGAAATAACATAAGAGGCCTATGGATTTCCAGTTCTCGAAGCGGATTGGTCTTTCCTGGAACCTGCTTCTGTGCCACAATTTTACCTATAGAAGCTCATGTATCTGGAAATGTAGGTCAATTGGCTGGTGTGAACTGGAGATGAAGGCTTCTCGGGTGACATAACTGAGAACTCAAATGCGAGATGACGCAGTAGAGAATCTTTTATACAGCGCTAAAAATTGGCTTGACTCGCTTCTAGAGCCTTGAGCATCATTCGTAATTAAGCCGGGTTCACATGTGCGCGTTTTTCCCTCGTTTCTTTGCTTTTTTGCGCGAAATTTTATATTAACATGGTATGGCATACCCAAAATGGTCCAGAAACTTGTCGACCGAATTCCCGATAAATTTGTCTAATATCATTTACGGCATTTGATCGAATCCCATGAAAATTGGCGTGTCCGTCTGTAGACATTTACAACCTGTGGTGCGTAGATAACACATAATACTTACATATTTTGAAACGTAAAAGTGTGACACAGTTTGATCATATTTTGACTGCTTTTGAGGGTGTTCAGGTCAAAAATATAAAAAACTCAATGTGCAAATTTTAAAACTCGCCTAAAATAAAAATATGCCAAGTTGTAGGATTATAAAAAATATCCACATATTCCGCAAGATGAAACAAAGATTTTAAGACGAAGAATGCTCAAATCGGTTCATTTTTGTGGCCGGAAAAAAATTAAATAAAAAACACTACAAATGCGAATATATCGGAAGTACTGTGAGTTATTCAAATTCCGATTAAACAGGGTGTTAGTGCTCGCCGAGATAAACATTTCAGTTCAAGAAATTTGAAAAAAGGTTGAGAATTGAGGGAGCTATGGCATTTTTTGAAAATGACCACAGACGGACACACAGACACTTGTTCAGGAAGTGATTGAGAGTGAGTGAGAAAAAATTTTCCTCTTACGATAAGAGCTGCTCGTGTTCGCTACTGAAAAACACTTCTCGGTACGTTTGAGTAATTTATGTAACAATCTCTAGTTTTTCCGATTGCCAGGTACATTACCTAATGATCGGACGTTCTCCATCGATCAATTCAAGACTCACGAGATCGAGATTCAAGGCCCACTTCATTATCATAATCCCAATCCAAATATTACCTATGCTCGTTTTTCGGTTTAAGACAAATGATCCAATTGTACTCATCCCCATTGGTACCTATTTATATTATTTATTCGCGTCGACTGTCGCTTCCGAACTTCTAAAGGACGGTTGAGGGCGAGAGATAGAATAACTAATAAATGACTAAGCACTAACTGCTAATGACTAACAAATAAATGATACGATAGAACATCGGGATGTTATGAGTAGGGATGCGATGAAAAAACTATCGAAATAAGTATACAGGTACCCATAAAGTTTTCGTCCTAAAGCCATTCTTCCCAAATGAAAAATTTTTCAAACCAAAAAAAAACTTGAAAAATAATTGTTTAGGCGAACTATTTTAGGGCCAATTTTTAGGCTTATCTTAGGGCAAAACTTATTTTTTACACGATCGCTTTTCTTACTGTCAAGTTGAAGGAAAGTAAAAAAGCCTTCGCACTCCTCTCGCCAAGAATCTTATCATTTCGTGTCCAGAAAAATAATAATTTTACAATATTTTATTTTGTTTGCTTTCAGGTATCCGATATTCTTCAGACGTGTCGAGAGATGAAGTCAAAGCGTTGAGCGCCTTGATGACATTCAAGTGCGCCTGCGTCGACGTTCCGTTCGGTGGTGCTAAAGGTGGTATTAAAATTAACCCCAAAGAGTACACGGAACATGAACTCGAAAAAATCACCCGACGATTCACCCTGGAATTAGCAAAGAAAGGCTTCATCGGTAAGAATAAATTGATAATTGTTCCATGATGACTGTATAGTTACTCATAATTATTTTGTTACATAAATTGTATACATTGTTTGGTGAGATCAAAGAGATTGAAGGCGTTTTCCTGGAATACATTTCGCCAACTGCGTTAGTAGTTAAATTGCACGGTAGGCCACCCACGGCCAGCCCAATTGTTGAGTTAGGATGAGGCGACTTAATTTAGGTACCTACCTTTATGGATGTATTGTACAATTTTACTTCAGCATGATTTCGATGCATTTTCAGGACCTGGAGTCGATGTACCAGCTCCTGACATGGGTACTGGTGAACGAGAGATGTCCTGGATAGCCGACACTTATTCCAAAACCATCGGTTAGTTAGCTACAATAAATTTAATACGTATTTAACATTTATTCTGGAAACTGTAGCTTCCAAATTCAATGCTGTCCATCCAAAGTGAATACAAATTGATGATCCATAGGTCACTTGGATATCAACGCCCACGCTTGTGTCACTGGAAAGCCGATCAACCAAGGTGGCATCCATGGACGAATTTCCGCTACCGGCCGTGGTGTTTTCCATGGAATTGAAAACTTCATCATGGAAGCCAACTATATGGGCATGATTGGGACAACGCCCGGCTGGGGTGGCAAGTCCTTCATCGTCCAGGTACTTTTTCTCAATAATTATATCAATAACTCATCTATCAATAAATCGATTGTGTCAATCCTTCGTATCAATTGATTGTGTCAATCGATTGTTATCAATCAATCGTATCGATCGATCGTATGAGCTGATCGTTTCAATCGATTGTACCAATCATATCAAACCACCAATCGTATCGATCAATGTTGTCAATTAATTGATCAAATATCAAACTGTCATGATCAAGCAATATGATCAAATCGATCAATATCAGCAATATGATCAATATCATATCAAACTACTAATCTTATGAATCAATATTGTCAATCAATTGTATGAATCAATCGATTGTATTGATTGATCGTACCAATCGGTCGTATCAATCAATCTTATCAGTTACTCATCTATCAATCAATCGATCGTATCCATCATACCAACTATCAGTCTAGTCTTATCTAGTCTTATCAATCAATATTTTCATTCGTATCAATCAATTGTATTGATCGATCGTATTAATTGATTGTATCAATGATTCGTATCAATTTATCTTAGCTATCGATCGTGTCAATCAATCGTATCAATTGATCGTACCAATCGATTGTATCATATCAATCAATCAGTCATAATAATTGATCATAATCAATCTATCACTATCGATCATTCATGTAAATCGATCATAATCAATCAAACGTATCAATTGATCATAAGCCGTTTCGATTTTCAGGGCTTCGGTAACGTCGGCCTGCACACGATGAGATACTTGACTAGAGCTGGTGCTTGCTGTATTGGAGTTATCGAGCGAGATGGCAGTATCGTCAATCCTGATGGCATAGACCCCAAGGTACGACTCTCAATTTTATCACTAGTGGTAACACCGGGTTACTAATTTTTTCTGATTCTTCAGGAGAGGCAAAAAACCGATCACCGTAAAAATCATGAGTGACATGATAATAAGTTTCCCAGGTTCCCAAGTTGGACCTTACGGTTAAATTTGATCGAGTTGGCTCTAAAGACGTCTCGAGACTTGCCATCGGACATGTAGTTGCACTGAGATAGCCTGTTTTGACGGAGATTTGAGATACTGTTGACCAAACCGCGAGTTTTGCGCTTAATCAAACTGACAATGAAACTAGCGTCACTAATAGATCCATCACCTCTTTTATTATTCAAAACCGTTCCTAACTCTAAACCGCCCGAAAATGAGGTACCCGGTGTTGCCACTAGCGGGTCGATTTTGCTCACCTACGCCTCTTATTGCATATTCATTGAACGGCTTGTGTCACATGTCCTTAGGCTCTGGAAGACTACAGGATTGAAAACGGAACAATCGTCGGCTTCCCAGGTGCCCAGCCGTACCAAGGTGAAAATCTGCTGTACGAAGAGTGCGACATCCTCATCCCGGCCGCCACGGAGAAAGTTATCACGAAAGCGAACGCTCCTAAGATAAAAGCCAAGGTATCTCAGTTGTTTATAGGTAGTTGTGCTTTATCGCAAGAACCTTTACTGAAAAGATTGACAAAATTACGTTCTTAACCTGGTAACCGGGCAGACATTTTAACCGAATCGTCTTCCAGATCATCGCCGAGGCTGCCAACGGACCGACGACGCCAGCAGCGGACAAGATTCTTCTCGAACGAAATATTCTCATCATTCCGGATCTGTTCGTCAACGCTGGCGGTGTGACAGTCTCGTTTTTCGAATGGCTCAAGAACCTCAACCATGTCTCATACGGTCGTCTCACCTTCAAATACGAAAGAGAGTCCAACCACCACTTGCTCGGTAAATTTGAAGAATTAGGTGGAATCGTTCGAATCTGTACAGAATGACTTTTTGTGACGAGATATTGCCTACTTTTGGTGACATTGAGCTCTTGGTGCAGAATCGGTCCAAGAATCCTTGGAAAGGCGGTTCGGCCGCGTCGGCGGTCGCATCCCGGTCACTCCGTCCGAAGCTTTCCAAAAGAGGATTTCCGGTGCCAGTGAAAAAGATATCGTCCACTCTGGCCTCGACTACACGATGGAAAGATCAGCTAGAGTGAGTATTTTATCTTGATGAAATAATATCATGAATGTAGGCGGATAGGAAGTTTCAAGCTAGTGCTCCAGGAGGTACTAGGATGTACGTGCGGCAAAAAAACAGGGCAAAAAAACAGGGGTTACTCGGTTAAAACTTCGTAAGCACAACCTCTTGCCGCTTTCGTGATAATTACCACCTTATAAATGATGATAATGGTTTCGTAACAATACATTAAGTTGCGGGGGGATATTAGGAAGCTGTTGTAAAAAGTTCAGGTCGCTAGCTTGAAATGCGTGGACTGAGTAACAATTCTCATTTAACGGCGTTTTTCTCAAAATGACAAAAATGGAGATACGAAATTTTAACTCATGAGGGCAGTACTTACAGACATTCATTTTTATATATAGGTATTTGATCTTTGATCGATGATATTTTGAATCGAATAATTGTTTTGCCATATCAAAGAAATATCTGATAAAATAATAAAAATCGAAGAAATCTAACTAAATCCTCATAATTCCACCTTTGAATTATGAAAAAAATTCATGTTGTAGGGCTATCTTCGCAGTGTATTTATGACAAACTTTTGTTTTCCATTTGTATGTAAATCTGTCCTTGTTTTTGTGTTGCAGGCGATTATGAAAACCGCCATGAAATACAATCTTGGCCTTGATCTTAGAACTGCTGCCTATGTCAACAGCATCGAGAAGATTTACGCCACGTACCGTGAAGCTGGGCTCGCATTTTAAAAAAATCAGTTAGAAAAAAACGCCGTTTAACGACGCTGCAAAACTGAAAATCGACACAAAAAGGCGGAGCAACTGCGCTTTTGTGCATCTCTCTGTCTCTCCTTGCAATTTTGGTGGTGAATCGTTTTAACTATTTTTAAGTTGGGAAAACTGGAAATCTGGAGCTCAATTTTGAAAAAAATCTGTACTTAACCAGCATCAACAACAGCATGATTGGAGTACTTGTTTGCTGCGCTCTATTAGAAAATTTAGAATTTTACTAAATCCTGTGGCACGCTTAATCCTCCAATCATGTTTATGAGCGACGCTCGTCTTTTTCATTTTGTTGTTTAGTTTTTGGTTGACTATCGATTATTTCATGTAACAATCATTGCCTTTTTGAAAAAAAAACCAACGGACACTACTTTTATCTCTGTGAAATTTCGGTTCTGTATATTGTTAACTGCATTGCACGAACCTATAATATTACAATACACGATATCTTTGAACCTAAACGTGTAACTCATTCTCTACCCGTCTCTTCTTCACCTTTCTCTCAAAGTTGGACATGTTGTGCTCCTTGATACAGCACAGTACTTCTACATTAGGGATTTTCCAATTGCCAAGCCCTTAAGCACGGGGCTTAATAAAATGCTTTGTGCTGACAAAATAGTTCAATCCGATACCTAAGGACAATTCAGATAAAATTCACCACGGTGGTATTGATACCAAATTTTAATGCGAAAATCTCATTTGAATATTCGGCAAAAGTCGAAAAATTTTTCCAAAATAATTTTGAGCATTTCTGCGACGTTTTTTTTTTACATTTCTGAACGTGTTTTAGACGGTCATTAGACGTTTATCAAAATTTTCTTGACGATATTAAACGCGTTTTAGAATAGATTTCACCAACAATAAAAACCTAGTTTTTCGATGATCGAACTCGAAGTTAAGTTTGAACTCGAAGTTAAGTTTGATCTCGAAATTTACTTTGATCTCGAAGTTGACTTTCATGTCGATGTTGACTTTGAACTCAACGTTGACTTTGAACTCGAAGTTGAGTTTGAACTCGAAGTTCACTTTGATCTCGAAGTTGAGTTTGACTGAACTCAACTCGAGTTCAAAGTCAACGTTGAGTTCAAAGTCAACATCGAGATCAAACTCAACTTCGGGCTCAAAGTCAACGTCGAGTTCAAACTCAACTTCGAGATCAAAGTCAATTTCGAGATCAAAATCAACTTAGCGATCAAAGTAAATTTCGAGATAAAACTCAACTTAGAGATCAAAATCAACTTTGCGATCAAAGTCAATTTCCAAATCAAAGTCAACTTCGAGACCAAAGTCATCTTCGCGATCAAAGTCAACTTCGAGATCAAAGTCAACGTCGAGTTCAAACTCAACATGACGACATGACTCGAAATTGAGTTTGATCTCGAATTTGAGTTTGATCTATAAGTTGACTTTGATCTCGAAGTTGAGTTTGAACTCGACGTTGAGTTTGATCTTGAAGTTGATTTTGATCTCGAAGTTGATTTTGATCTTGAAGTTGACTTTGATCTCGAAGTTGAGTTTTGATTTCGAAGTTGACTTTGATCTCGAAGTTGACTTTGATCTTGAAGTTGACTTTGATCTCGAAGTTGAGTTTTGATTTCGAAGTTGACTTTGATCTCGAAGTTGACTTTGATCTCGAAGTTGAGTTTTGATTTCGAAGTTGACTTTGATCTCGAAGTTGACTTTGATCTTGAAGTTGACTTTGATCTCGAAGTTGACTTTGAACTCGAAGTTGACTTTGATCTCGAAGTTGACTTTGATCTCGAATTTGACTTTGATCTCGAAATTGAGTTCGATCATTTATATTCGTGTTTTTTTTTTTAATGTTGGAGTTAATAACACAACTTTTTGAAAGTCAGAGGGTTTTAGTCGAATTCAGAGGTTTTTCGGTGCTCGACAGAGGGAAAGCAAGGCGACGAGTTGGCAACACTGTTTAGGTACTCAAGGTACAACCTTAAGTACTTCGTACGTGACAACGAGATCCGGTTTCTTGAACGTGGTAGGGAAATGTTTCTCTCCAACCTCCTCGGAATTGGGTTTTGTGGCAATAGGCAACACTGCTCGGCCCTCGGCAGTCGCCATCTTGACTAGTTGGAAGATGTCCGAGTAACTGTATGGTTGTTTTTTTGGTTTGTCGGTTGAGTCTTTCGCTCAAATGTGAAGAAATGGGCACTTGATGCTATCAGCAGTACGGAATACTCAACCTAAAGGTATTTACTGTCATCTATTATTGCCATTATGTCGTCAGCAATTCCTCAAAACGTCCTGCAAAGCGTCAATACCTTTCGAGTCCGAATGCTTGGTCGCCGTCCCTCCGTTCACCTGTGTGGTGGTTTTGGTTTATCGAAGGCGCCAAAACATGAAGCTCGACTATTTTGAGGAAATTCTGCCCTCACTATTGACTTTTTTAGCCCATCCTCGCTAATTAGTTACGTTGTATTAAATCTGTTTCACTTTTTAGGCGGTATTCTTTGCAGAACTGCTCGTTTCACGATTGTGTACAGCTAGACTGCGGTAACCTCCTGGTGGATACTTTCTACATTGATTACCTAGCTGACACCCAGCTATTCAGCTTCCGCTTGGAGTAAGTTAGTTTCCAGCACTTATTCACTCCCGAACTGAGGGCCTAACCGTAAAACTAATTATAATAATGAACAATTATTGTTTGAATGCACTCGATTCGATCTCTCGATGAACGCGTTGTCCAACGGCGTTTCAGGAACCAAATGAAAATCGACTGAATAGTTTTCATTAAAAATGTGCTCATTATTATAATATAATAATAATATAATATTTAATATCGTGTGTTCATATTATTGTATTTTGGCCCCAGGCATTTAGTAGGTATTCATTTACATTAACAGTATAATTATCATTGATTCATTTTTCAATCAAGGTGTCCATAATTTGATGATTTGATCTATATCGATACAAATTATCCTCTTCCAGCTAATTTCCCCGATCTGAAGGCCGCCAACCGTCGTCATGTTCTACGCGCATTTTGTTTTGGCCAAGAAGGGCCCATTGGCCCGAATTTGGTTGGCCGCTCACTGGGATAAAAAACTGACGAAGGCTCACGTTTTTGAAACCAACATCGAGAAGTCTGTCGACGGAATCCTTCAACCCAAGGTAAGTTCTTCAATCCAGTAATAGTCCAGCTGACCGATGTACCTACCTATTCATTTTTTTGTGATTGAGAGAGGAAAATGTCTTTTTGGGCCTTGTAAATAAAGAGTCAAGTCAGGAGAACTTTTTTTTTGTTGCTTTACGTCGGATTTTTCTTCTTCCCATCCCACAGACCGTCTCTACATGAAGAATAGGGTCTGTGGGATGGGGAGGGGGACGGTCTGACGTCTGATACGGGCTTTAGAGTGAATTTAGATGGGTTTCTTTTCAAAATTCACATTGAGGGCCTTGGTTTTTTTTCTATTGTAATTTTTATCGGTTTAGTCGGAGGCAAGCAAACGTGGTTTTTATGGCAGATTTTTCCGTAACTATAAAAACTAAAATTGTCCAAAATTGTTCATATTTTCTAAAATTGTTAAAATTAATTTTCCTGCGTCGTATTTTCAGGTCAAAATGGCCCTGAGGACGTCCGGCCATCTGCTGTTGGGAGTGGTGAGAATCTATTCCCGAAAGGCCAAATACCTTCTCGCTGACTGTAACGAGGCGTTCGTCAAGATCAAAATGGCGTTCAGGCCCGGCATGGTCGACCTCCCCGAAGACAATAGGGAGGCCGCTATCAATGCGATCACGCTTCCAGAGGTGTTCCATGATTTTGACACAGCCATGCCGGAACTCAAGTATGATTTCATAGAGTTAGTTGTCAACGCTTCATTTCATCTAATGTAAATAAGTTTCAGTGTGACCTCTACAGGTCACCCGGGGTTAGCGATGCACTCAGGAGCGAACTTTTTCAAATTAATTTTTCCATTTGATCTAGGACGGTGCAGATTTCCTCCTGTGTAGCTAAATTTTCACTACTTTTCAGAAATTGTTTAGGATTTTTCAATAATGAATTGGTTGGTATACTTACTTAAAAAAACTTTTTTACAACGTTTTCTTGAAAATTTTTAGTTCAATGAGAAACTTTTTCGTCTGATATTATTATGGGCTTAGTTAGAAATAATTTGAGACGCCTGAATGGTTAAATTTGTTGAAAACTTCTGCCTTAAGTCCAAATAACAAAATAAATTGATTTTAGCTTTGATCGAATTCAGGTTGTTTCCGACATTTCGTGGATTTTTATTCGTAGGAGTTGGTTCCTCCGGATCCTTAAAAATTCGAACTATCTCAATTTTTGTGCTCGCTAACCCCTCCCTTCAATCTACTTGGTGGCGGATGGTAATAACAAAACTGCAACTATTTGGCTGTACACGCAATATATTTGGAACGATCACTTATTCGCACATGAAGCTAACTTGTATGCCTTGGAAGACAGCTATTTAATCGGTGTATAATGTTCAATTGAGATGTTAATCAAAACAACCTCAAATATTTCTTAATCATATTTCAGGTTTTTTTATAGAATTTTTTTTGCTGATAAAAACTGGTTGTGGCTATTCATAAACAATTACTTCAGCGATCTACTTTTGAAGAACTTGATAAAAATTTATATATCGGTCGGGGGTTTAGGAAATTAAGGAGATTGTTCAGAAAAGACAAGCTGTGATTGAACGAATATTATAATCAAAATTTGAGGAAAAATGAAAATTTGAGGGATTTTGGTTTTTCCTGATGCGTTTGAAGCATTGGACCAAATCCGACTGTTTGAGGCTTGTTCTTTCTTAACACAATCTAACAAAATAAAAATCTGATTATTCAACAATTTTGAGCAAATGGAAACACAGCGACAAAACTGAAATAAAAATTTTGTCATTAAGTTAAAAAAAACCTCTTTTTTTGAGGTTTACATTTACTTATAAACCCATTTTCACCTGCAAATCTGTATATTGAGGCACCAATAACAACTTGGTGAAGGAAGGGATTGGATTGAATATTGGTCAATCAGATTTGTGCGTTTTTCAATTTGCCATTGCGAAATGTCACTAACTTCTATTGTTCGCCGGCTTTTGTATAAATTCAATCGACTCGATCTACAGGTTTATACTGTAATATTCGAGCATAGGTGTGTACATATTGTAATTACCCTCACTTAAACTACCCTGGTGTGGTGAACTGTCCTTTTTGGTAACCGATATTGATGTAACTTGCTAGAAAGACAAGTTGAGGATGAAAAAAATTTTAAAGGGAAGATATAGAGCAAAGTCAAATTTTGAGAATTCTCCAAGGCAATTTGGTTTGGGAAATTCTCAATTCTTCATGGGAAATTCTCTGTTTTATTTGGAAATTAATATTATGTAATGGAAGTTTTCGTAAAAGCAGGGAAGGATGAACGGACCCGGAGTAACACGGAAACTTGTCCTGGATTTCAGAATTACTTCTGAGTAAAAGTGTGCATGTAAAACTGTTTTTGAACTAAGTTTGAATTATCAAAATCATAAGTCTTATGATCCGATTTTAGGACGATATTTCCGTTTGACGGCTATAGGGGCTGAACTGGCTCGCTATAAAGGTTGTATAAAATGAACGGCTCAACGCGACAGGGCGGCCCAAAACATTTGATAATTGAATCCGTCTCGTCCGGTTCCTTTTTCTGGTGAGCGGGCCAACCGCCTGGGCGGGCCAGCTGTGTGCGGCTCAATCGGAGCCGAGTGCCGCAGGCTCCTTTTCTGGGGCTGAGACCGCTTAACAGCCCCGCTGGTCGCTGAGTGCCCCGAAACAGGGCGGCTCCATTGCGGTCGAAAGGAATTAGCCCGTTCTTCCTCTGTTGTCTCCGTTCACTCTAAAATATGGAGTTAAAAAAATTCGTAATGAACAAAATTTTAAAAACTGCGTTTAAATTTAAGAAGAAAGTTTAATGAATGAAATGAAACATGAGGATGTGACACAATTCATAATAATAATAATTCATAATAATATATTATATTGGTTATGTTTGAGAGAAATCAGGCGACTTCCTCTCATTACGTTGTTCGTTGACTCGAGCGCTTTCGCCCTGGCGGCCTTCATCAGGAGTATTAGCGCATAGTCTAGTTTGTTGTCATTACTTGTAATGGATTTTTGGTGGACTTCAGTTTTTCATGTCTTAGGATTTCTTTGATCAGTCTTCGCCTCGAATGCGAATTGAACATTTTCTCAAACCTTTGCCCATCCTTGTTATTTCATCGTACATCAATTTCTTCAATACGTTGCCAAACTTTGTTGTCATCAGCCGCCTTCCTGATTAGTCTGATGTACCGACGTTCGTTTTCTGTTTAGAATCTGAAAATATTTGCATACCATTTTTAGCGATGTCGATATCGAAGCTCAGTTCAGTCTGAACCAGTCGCGCGCCGAAGAGATAACCATGCGCGAAGATTACGGCAACATGTCGTCGCTCGTCGATCACGAGGAAGGCTTCGGAGACATGGGCTTCGGCACGGACGGTCCCGACATACTACGTCATGCGTCCAGACTCGAACAGTCGCTCGATCCGGTAAGCCAAGATGGAGTTGAACGTGAGACGGTACCGAAAATGGTCACCTAAAAAAATCTAGGAAACTTGAGGATATTTATCCCCAAAGTTGAAAACTCTCTTATTTCTTGAAAACGTTGAAAACTCTCTTATTTCTGAAAATAATGTACCAAAATTTATCAATTTGGATTTATCTATTGCAAGGGAAAACTCTGAAAAGGCGCGTTTCTAGCTTTGACAAATAATCCATATTATCGGTTTAAAAATGTTAATCTGTCCCGCAGGCTAACCTCCTGTTCAGCGAAGGGGTCGATCATCTTGAAAAAGAAAAGGAGCCGCAACCGTCGACTTCGACTGCGCAATTGGAACGGCCGACGCTCGATATCGATGCCCCAATTCGAGATGACGGTTTTGGAGGTCCTTTAGAAACCAACGATCTCATGGGTGAGTTTGGGCTGTAGAAATTGTTATCAGGCCTACAGCCATTTCTAGCCGGGAAAAACATACCAAAAAAGTCATTGGAATTGGGAAAAAACTATTAAGAAAAAAAAAAAAAAATAGGAAAACAAACTAGAGAAAACCTACAAATGATACTGAAATTCGAATTGCCTAAAAGTACTGTTTTCAATTTTTGGTCAAGACGTATTTAACCAATAATTAGAAAACGCGTGTTACTTCTACGCAATAATAATTATTATAAGACTTCAATTTGTTTCCGTCGTTTTTGCTTTTTTTAAGCTTTCAGGATTTTTGCGGTGTTTTTTAAAATTATTTTTTAAGATCCAAGACCTTTTTTGTGTTTTGATTTTCAAACTATCGACATGCACCCAATTAAAAATAATAATCTGCGCTAATTCGAACTTAACTGCTAGTTACATTAATGTGTGTCATAACAATTTATTAAACGTTAATTAGTTATTAAATGATAATAATTATCGTTTTATTATAAACAATAAATTATTTTTTTTTTTACAGGTGGGGGTCTCTTCGAGGGCGGGTTATTCGACGATACAGAAATGGCTGTCGTTCCATCGGTCGAACCGAGCGTGAGCGGAGGCCCGGACGGTTCTTTGACCCCGATCATCGCTCCTCCGGGTTCAGCCTCTGCCCATGGTCACCCCGGCTCCGATATGGACGATGACGACGACGGCGATCGCTTCGGTGGCGCTCCCAGTCCGGCAGCTCCCAGGTAAGAGTCTGCTCGCTCGCCTGAGACGTTGGTTTTTAGTTGGGTAGAATTAAATTTAGAAGAATTAACCGACAATCCCGCAAAAACCAACCTCGATCGGTGAAATTCACAAATTCTTTCAACAGTTCTGACGGTGGATCTCGGCCTGGCTCGCCCATGAATCAGCTGATGCCAGCAGCCGCGATGAACGACTTGGGACCTTCAGCGGCTCCAGCGGCCGACGCTCTCGCTCCCACATCCGATATTTTCATGTCGGAACCGAAGTCGGTGGCTCCTCCTCAGCCGCCGGTCCTGGCGGAAACGGAAGGCCCGGGAGCCCACGAGGCAGCCGCTGCTCCTTTCCAGGACCAGACCGTCCTCCTGCAAAATGAAGAAGAATCATTCGCTCTTGGGCCTGTCGACGCTTCGGCTCTTCGAGGTGGGTACCCAATAGAATCAATATATCACCCAGTATCACGTCGATAGACCATTTAAAAATCGTAGCATTAATATCAAAGTGGAGAAATCTTCTACAATGCTTCGATCATTTCAGGGTCGACCAAGCACAAGAGGAAGAGGAAGTTGATCGTCGACGAGGTGAAGAACATATCGGGCGAAGAAATGAAGTCCCAGCTGAGCGATACGAGCGATATCGTCACGAGCCTCGACTTGGCCCCTCCGACCAAACGTCTCATGCACTGGAAGGAAACCGGCGGCGTTGAAAAATTGTTCGCTCTCCCAGGCCGCCATATCCCCGCTCGAATACTTTTCAAGGTTATTACCCTAAGCGAATCGAATTTTCAAAATTTCATTAGTCCGAATCTTGAATTAACGCCAGTTTCCATCGCTACTAATCTTTCCATCATACGATATTCCTACCTAACTCAAATTTTGGCGATTCTTGTGCAGAACTATCAGCGCCACCTCACCAGTCGGGCAGTGCCGAACGAAGATGGCGACGGAGCGGACAAAGACGCCATGCCGTTGGAGCAGATGCCGGATGACGTTCCGCCTCCGACAACTCAACCCAAACGGGGCCGGAAGAGGAAGAATATCGATTATAATGAAGATGTAATAACCCTCATCAGTATCATGTGGTCTATAAGACATAACATCATTCAGCAGTAGGCAAAAGTTTTGGAGCTGAAAGAGGCAATACCTATCGACATTCCACATCAACACGTTTTGTCTGAGATTTATCTCATGTTATAACATTTTTGACCAAGAAATCGGGAAAAAAGCTTGAGATTCTAGAGAGATATGATCATTTTTGTAAATGCCCTCAGATTGACGTAGGTACAAGCGTTAATTTTGAAAAATTGCAATTTTGAATTTTTTTTAGACCCTTCCGATTCTCAATTGTTAGTAAATCACAAAACTTCTACCTACCCTACTCCATAAAACCCCTCACTCTCCTAGTGATTGAAAATTTTTTTTTCTTATTTTCCAGCCAATTATCCCAGAGGAAGTGGTACACCCGAAGAAAGACACGACAGGACGGTCCTTGCGGTCGAAAGAGGTACAGCCGCCGATAGCCGCGGACCAGAGTCACTTGGACGTGCCGCCGCTCTCTGTCGGTCCGATGCCGACGGCCGAAATCGGCGGCCCGGCCGACAAAGACGATCACGCGGACGAGCCGCCGCTCGATCACCTGTCGGTGCCGCCGCTCTCGGTCGCTCCCCTCGACGAACCTATGGAGCCGATGTCGGTCGCTCCCCAAGACACCCCTTACCACCCCGGAGGGGCACCCAACATGACGCCTATGAGTATTGTCGACTCCTCCCTCCAACTCCCGCCTGACCAGGTAATGTTGGACGTAATTTGAGCCATCAAAAGGCAAAAGATCAAAGAGCGAAAATTATAACAAAAAAAATCACGAATTTCAAAATTCGAATTTGGGCTTAATGTTTTACGATTCTGGACTCGAAGATAATATTTATCAAATCCTGGTACTTGACATTGACATGCCGGCTGTGAAATTGTCGCTCAGATGTCGTTGCTGGACCAGTCGCTGGCCCCTGGGCAGACGCCGTTGCACAACATGGGCTACGACGGCGACGCCGGCGGTGTCCTCAACAACGGCAACAACTCCGACCTTATGGCCAACATGGGATACGACGAAGGAGCTCCACCGCCCACGACACCCGGAGCTCTGTCGGAAAAGGGCCAGTCCACGCCCTGGCACGACGACTATGATCTCCCGGTGTCCGTGGGCCCGGTCAGTGTCAGTGACTTTTATTTCGAAGTTTGGTTTTGGGTTTTTGAGGTCACGAAGGTGAAGGTTACACACAGTGGAACGTCGGAGAATTCACTCGGCTCGAAAGGACTAAACTTGCACGATTTTTTGCGGCCTGAATCTAATAATCCGTCTAATATTTCATCCCTTCCGCTGATTTGCTTGCACGATTCCTGTCCTGGCTTTTCCAACTCTCATCTTCCGTTTCCTTTCAACGACCTCGGAGAATGCTTTGCGGATGACCGTGTACACGACTGATCGAGTTTTTGAGATGCTTAAAGCTCTGCTCATTTCCCAGTGCCACCCGTTCTTTTCCATTGAATTGTCGCCTGGAATTCTGTATTGTAGCAGTAAAACTACAGCAACTTGAAGAAACCTCGTACAGGAACAGAGAGTGATTCAGAAACAAAAACTGAAGCTTATGGTACTCATGATCGTAATAAACTCGGACTGAAACTCATTCTCGTTAGCGAATTCGAGCTCAAACCCATACTCATAAAAATACTCAAACTAAAACTCACACTCATAAAAAAACTCATATTCAATGTCAACTCAAACTGAAACAGAAACTCAAAATAACAAACTTAAACTTGAATTTGAACTCAAACTAAACTCACTCCTCAAAATCGAGATGAAACTGAAACTAAAACAAAAACTGAAACTCCAGCTCAAATCTATACTCATAATAATACTCAAACTAAAACTCACACTCATAATCAAACTCAAATTGAAACCGAAACTTATTATCAAAGTCGAACTAGAACTGAAACTCATACTCATTAACAAACTCAGAATCCTTAAACTCAAGATGAAAATGAAACTCATAACAATACCGAAATCGGAACTCCAGCACTTAGGGACTAACAATAATACTCAAACTCGAAGTCTCACTCACCATCAAACTCAAAATGAACGGGAAACTCATAATCAAACTGAAAGTGAAACAGAAACTCATAATCATTCCTCAAACTCGAGATGAAGCTGAAACTCAAACTAAAACCATAACTCAAACTCCAGCTCAAACTCATAATAATACTCAAACTAGAACTCGCACCTATTGTCAAACTCAAACTGAACAAAACTCATTATCAAACTCTTGAGTCAAACTCGAACAGAACGTCAATCCCATAATCAAACTCAAGCTCAATTCTATACTCAAACTAAAACTCACACTCATAATCAAACTCAAATTGAAACAGAAACTGATAATCAAAGTCGAACTCAAACACATAAACAAACTCTAAATCAATTCTCAAACTCGAGATAAAACTGAAACTCAAACTGAAATCGTAACTGAAACTTCAATTCAAACATTTTGAAATGCTCAAACTCGAACTCGCACTCATTGTCAAACTCAAACTGACGTCGAAATTAATTCTTATAATCAAACTCACACTCATATAACTCTCAAACTAAAACTCAAAGTCAAACTCAAACTGAGACTCATAATCAATCCTCAAACTCAAGATGAAACTGAAACCAAAACTGAAACCTCAGTTCAGGCTCCAACTCAACGAGAAACTCATAATCAAAGTCAAACTTCAACTGAAACCGAATCTCATTCTCATACCTAATCAAGCTCAAACTCGTATTCACTATCATTCAAACTCGAAATGAAACTGAAACTCCAACTAAAACCGAAACTGAAACTCAAGCTGAAACTCGTAATTAAACTCAAACTGAAGATCAGTTTCACTACGAAATTGAGTTTGATTATGAGGTACAGTTTGAGTTTGAGTTCGATTATGTGATTGAATTTTACTGTGAGTAGGTATGAGCTTGAGTTCCGGTTCCAGTTTAAGTTCAAGTTTGAGATTGCGTTTTAGTTTGAGTTTCAGTGTGAGTTTCAGTTCAAGTTCGAATTTTCTCATGTGTTTGTGTTCAAGTTTGAGATCAAGTTGAACTTTTTAGTTTGATTATTGGTTTGAGTTTGATTATGAGTTTGACTTTGATTATGAGAATAAGTTTCGTTTTCAGTTTGAGTTTCATTTTGATTATGAGTTCAGTCTGAGTTTGCGTTTCAGTTAGAGTTTGATTATGAGAATGAGTTTCGTTTTCAGTTTGACTTTAATTATGAGTTTAGTTTTCAGTTTGAGTTTGACTTTGATTATGAGTCTCCCGTTCAGTTTGAGTTTGATTTATCAGCATGATTTTTCGTTTCAATTTTAGTTTCGGAATGCAAACGATTGATCTGTTTTATTGAAAAATTTTCGATGTCGATATTGGTGTAAAATTTCAAGTTGATGAAAATAACGTTACAGAAAAACGTTGAAACTGTTGTAGCAAGATGTCTTTTCCATACTGATAACTTCAAATCGATTTTTTTTTATAAAGCACGTTTTTTTAAAACATAATGACTCAAACTGTTTTTCATTCAGTGTATGCGGAATATTTTTGTTCCCACCTTCATTTCTCGCTTCTGCACGGAATGAGCTTTTCAAAATTCATCAAGAGTGTTTTACATTTTTTCATTGTGTTTGTATTTTTTATGCTCTTGAAAATAGCGAGGGCCTCATATAACGGAAAAGTAGTGTTTATCTCACCCATTGTCCTAAAAAAGTGTAAATGTTTAGATACGCACTTTGATATAGTTCAGCATCCTGAATACGGGGCTACTTCTTGCCACTGGCTGTGCGAGAGTTGAGTTACGGTATAATCCTAAAAACCCTTTTTTTAGACTTATGAAAATTGTTAAAAATTTAGTTTTGTTGCTTTATGCTGTTTGATTTAAATTGTCTAAGTCTTTGCCTTAAAAAACTTCTGAAATACCGGACCGATTTTGATAATTCGAGTTTCAATATCGACCGCCTCAAAACTACAGATCAACAAAAACTCATGTATAATTATTTTCATGTCATTTCTCAAACAACTTTCGTACAGCCTTAACTCTGCCGTCATTCCCGTTGGAAATTTCTCCTTTGAATTAAGTAGCTTATTCGCCTGTTGATGTGATTGCAGCCCGAAGAGCAGGCCAACGACGAAACGTTCGAGCAATTCGAAGAGCGAGTGCTCAACAAGAGAGCAGCGCACATGTACAACCTCGTCAAATCGAAATTCGACTGCTCGGACCAATTGCTGTTCACCCATTTGGTTGTCCGCAACAATCGGAAGCAGGTATGGCGAAAGTTGTTTTTCACACTTTCGAACGAACAAAAACTATGGTTTGACGCTGATTTCAGCAGTTTTTCTAACAGTTTTTAAACTTTTTTTGGCAGTGTAATTGTTAAAAAAATAAAATTACGGTTTTGATTATGTTGAACCATTGGGAATCACAAGTAAACGAGGGGTTATCCAATTTCGGTACAGACGAGCGGCTCGGCACTTTGTTGTTCATTGAGCCGCCCTGTCATGTTGTGCGGCACTCAGTTGGCCGCTGCGCGTGCGTGGCGGCTCAAGCTGACGGTTGAAAAAGATTTTACTGTCGAATGTTACCAGTCGAGCCGTCAGGCGGTAACAAATTGAGCCGTTTTTAGATTTTTTTGAAAAAATTGAAAATTCATATTTTTGAAAAAATTAAATATTCATATTTTGAAAAAATTAAAAATTCATATTTTTGAAAAAATTAAAAATTCATATTTTGAAAAAATTAAAAATTCATATTTTCAAAAAAAAAAAAAATTTCTTCTATTTGTTGTTCCAGTCGGCGCAGAAATTCTATTCCCTGCTGATGCTGAAGAAATTCCAAGTTGTCGAGCTCCAGCAAGAATCTTCCTACGCGGACATCCACATCGAAAAAGGACCAAATTTCGAAAACCCCACCCTCTAAAGTTTTTTCTATTATCCTACATGTATAAGAAGAAAGGTTGTAAATAATGAGGAAATTTTGTTGTTTCTGCTATTTCACGATCGGCCGGATTCAGATTATTTTCTCGGTTGGAGAATAACGCGAGCGGTGATTCATTTCACATTTAACCGGAAACAACTGTCTCGTATCTTTCTGTTGATGGAACATTTATAAATATAAGGAAAATATATATTATAAATATCGAAGAGCGAATTGTACCTACTCTTGAAAATAATTCTTTTATGTATAGTTGTGATAGAATAGAAACAGTCTATCGTATAGTAATAATTTATTTGTCAAAATTTATCAACTTTTAGTAATTTGTGATCGCTTATTGTTTGGTACAACCGAATCCGCGCTTTCTTTGAAGATGAAAATTCTGAGGTTTTATTTTTCTAAAATCCCTTCAGCTATTGAGGACTGGAAACGATTTTGCAAATTAAATCCGCAAATGTAATCAAGTTGCATTTTGATGTCGAGATCGGTATTTGCGTTGGCCAAGAGGCAATTCCAGATTTTATTGTGAAGATGACATTTTTTTAATCTGTCAATAATAAACGACTACAAGGCGCATCAAATTCACTAACTGGAGCCGATTAGCGACAGAAACGAGGGAATTTCGTTCGATTCAATGTCAAGATGAACGTGCATTTGGAGCACCTAAAATTTTTTTGTTCAAAATTTTCAATTTTTTTAATGCTTCAATTTTTAGGTTTAAAACTTTGATTTTTCCAAAGTACCTACCTACCTAGTTAAAAAATTTTTTTTTCTTAATTTTTTATTTAAAAAAAATTAATTTTGATTTTTTTAATGCTCTATTATTGGTGAAAATCTCCGGTTTCATAGTAGCGTTTTCATAATCTCATCTACTATGAAATGATTGATTTTGCCTGGTGCAACAATTTTCCAGCCGGTTCCTCGATTCTGATTATTTCGGCGGTAATTCGTATCCAACTCAGTGACTGCTAATTTTTCCAGTTGTATGAGTAGAGTTCTACCGTATCCTCTCATCTGTTTGTGTACAGCTAGAACAAAAAATAGCGAATGAATGTGAAACATTGAACAAGCGACAATGTTACGGAAGCGATCACGAAAAGTGATTTTCAATTCCCTCACCCTTGAGCATATTTTTTTTAGTTACATGATTGTTCGTTCTGCTTGGTAAATAAATTTTTTAACACCATCGTCAACTGTTATTCCATTGCATGCCCCAGATCTATTAACCCCTGGAGACATGGAAAACCCCATTTTGGTTGTGGGTTGTCCGAAACCGAACCTACTTACAGTTCTGTGCAGTGGCAACATTTACAGAGAAGCACGTTAGTTTTTTTGAGTATTTCCTAAACAATTAATATGACAAGTCGATGAGCAGACACCTAGCTGAATTTAATGGACAGATTTTTATGAAATTTGAACGATCTATAATTAGGTACACATTTTTGGACTATAATTTTGACTCGGGCACCGGCCCTATAAGGAAAATATTTTTTTTTAGTAATTTCAAAATTATGATTTGGACCTACTAGATGGGTCATTCTCACAGAAAGGGGCAGTTTCGGGTTGGAGTTTTCAAAATAAAAATTTTCCTCCAATTCTGCGCAAAAAATTTGGAAACCCTCTCTTGAATGTTCTAAGTGAAATTCAAAAACTATCCAAACAGTGGCTGCCTTATTTAGGCCGGAAAAAAAATAAATTTTAAGACCAAGAACGCTCTAATCGGTTCATTTTTGAGGCCGGAAAAAAAATAAAATTGAAAACTCTAAAAATGCAAATATGTCGGAAGTACTTTGAGTTATTCAAATTCCGATTAAAAATGGCGAAATTCTAGCTAAAAGAGGGAAGAATGGAACTATTTTGTCCTGCAGAGTGCTGGAACTGTCACGGTCCTGTCCTCCTCATCCCTTCCCTGTCCTCGAATTCAGAGATGTGGACAGGGCCGTGACGGACAGGGCCGTGACAAAACATAGGTTTTTTGACGCTCCTGTCCACACAGTAATTTTTTTTCCAAAAATTATTATCGTAATCGAAACTGCTCCACGCTGCGTACGAGGTACTGAGAAGTAAAAAAAATTAAGTTTGAATACCTACTTTGAGAAACAGGACAGGGCCGTGACAGTTGTGTCCGACCAACAAGGTTCCGGCCGACGTTCTATCTCGTCACTGGGTTAAATCTCGACAAAAATCCAAAGCTAGCCGGTGTTCTGGACCGTTGAGACTGTTGTAATGTGCAATCGATATTTTTCTAATGTGACGAATTGATTAATCATAATCGATTAATGATGTACCCCCATTTCGATTGTTACAATAAATCACTTGTGTAAGCGATGTGGTTTCGTGCACATGGCAGTTATCCCGATCCCCAGTAATTTGGGTGGTTTAGCTTCCACACAGGAAAAAGTGTAATATTTATCCCAGGTTATGGGCCCAGCGAGCCCCAGCGAGCCCCAGTGAATAATCAGTAAATCACGCGAGTGATATCCGATACCAGTGGCCGAAAAGTCGCCGCGGTAATAGTCGCGTAAGTAACGTTCGCGCTCGGAACATTCGGAAGCAAAATGTCGGACAAAGAGGCCTATCCCCAGCTTGGAAGCTCCAACTTTGCGAATTGGAAGTTCCGTGTCTTACTCCTGCTGGAAGAGAAGAGGTGCCTGTCAGTTCTAAAACCCCTCGAGGACGGAGCAACGGAAGATAAGAGGAAATCTTTTTCATCTCTTGATGTGATCGCAAGATCCATAATATCGAAATGTGTTCCCGACCGTTTCATAGAGTATATCATCGAAGCAGCTACCGCAGCAGAAATGCTCGAAGCGCTCAGTCGAGTGTTTGCCAGAAAGAGCACCATGTCGAAACTCATGATTCGGAAAAAGCTCCTCACGTTAAAATGCAGCTCTGATCTACAGACTCATTTCGTTAATTTCGACGGTCTCATACGAGAACTGGAAACAATGGGGACAAAAATGGAACAGGATGATAAAATTTGCCATTTACTTATGACGCTACCGACAGCGTACGATAATGTGATAACCGTACTAGAAACGATGGACAGCTCCGACATTACAATTGAATTCGTAAAATCAAAACTCCTGGACGCTGAAATGAAGCAGAGACAGCTCATCACGCAAGGAGAATCAGACGATGGTTGTGCATTTCATTCGAAATTCGTGAGAAAATGTTGGGAATGCGGAGACAGTCGACATCTACGGGATAATTGCCCTAAAATTCATCGTGAAAATCGTGGAAACTCGTATGGAAACGAATACGGAGTCGTGAATCGCGTTCGTGGCGCAAGAGGTCGTGGCAGTGCTAGCCGGAATTATCGTCATAATTATCCGAGACGGGCCAATATGGCGGAAGAAGTCTTCGATTCAAACCTCACCTCAGACGAAGCGGAAAGAAACGTGGAAGAATGTACGATGGCATTCGTCACTCAAGCCGAAGCCAATGAGATTTCAATATCGGATCATCGACAGAGAAAGATCGAATCGACAAGTGGTCAGAATCGAATAAAGCTGGTAATTGATTCGGGCTCAACTGATCATCTAGTGGGCGAATCAGTGTTACCACTCATGACGAACATTCGCGAATTACCCGAAAGGATCCACATCAGAGTAGCCAACGGTCAAAAACTGATCGCAACGAAGAAAGGTAGCCTGAAAATCCAAGGGGAACGATGCGCAATTACGTTGGACGCCCTGATCGTACCGAACTTGACCCTGAATCTCCTCTCAGTTCGAAAAGTAAACAAACAAGGTTTCGATGTTGTGTTTACCGGTGATCGCGCATTTATCAAAGACAAAAACGGAAACATCCACGTCAAATGCAACGCAATCGGGAATTTATTCGTTGCTGAATTCACCGTGAAGACTGAATATAGCTGTGCGGCCAATAATTCGAACTTGTGGCATCTTAGACTCGGACATGCACACAATCAGTACATTCGAAAAATGAAGTTGCCTACATCGGACGAAGTTTGCGAATCCTGTCGCGAATCGAAATCAGCTCGTCTTCCATTTCGACCGACATCCAAACCGCGATCAAGAAGAGTCGGCGAATTAGTTCACTGTGACATCGGCGGACCAGTCAAAACTCCTACAAATCAAGATGAACGTTATTTCATGGTACTTGTGGATGATTATTCCCACTTCTGCACCGTATATCTGCTGAAATCAAAATCCGAAGCGGAAACCCATCTGAGATCGTACATATCTGGACTACGAGCACAGAAAGGTATTTACAGTAGTCGTATCAGAATGGATAATGCTGCAGAATTTCGCACAAACTCATTTCGAAAATTTTGCCGAATTCGAGGAATAAAAATGGAATACAGCATCCCTTATTCACCCCAGATGAACGGAGTCAGCGAAAATATACAGAAAACTCTCGTCGCCAAAGTACGCTGCATGTTTTCAGATACAAATTTACCTCGTCACCTGTGGGGCGAAGCAATAAGGACAGCAGCATATCAGCTGAACCGTACACCGTCTTCTGCAAATGGAGGAAAATTACCTGCGTTACTTTATCACGGAAAAGTAGACCTATCCAGATTAAAAGTTTTCGGATCTAAAGCGTGGGCGCACATTTTACCAAGAAGCGCAGACAAATTCGACCCGCGTGCAAGACCTGTCAGAATGGTTGGATACAATGAAAATGGATACAGACTCTACGATCCAGAAACAAATTCAATCGTCGTATCTCGTGACGTCATATTTAATGAAAATGACTACGTGTTTGAAAATGAAACGCGTTATTACTCTCCAACCGAAAATGATTCTTCGGAGCAAAACATCGAAGAACCGGAGCCGGAACCTGAAACGTCAAAAGCGGAAAAACCGAAAACGGAAAAACGTCTAAGAAAACCTCCTCAAAAATTCAAGGACTATGAACTTTATTCATCGGAGACGTACACTGCATACTGTCTTCTCACCGACGAATCGCCGAAAAACGAAGAAAAGAAAATCGCTATCGAAAAGGAACTACATGCTCGCAAAAAATTCAACAAAAATGTCTTACCTGATGTAACCTGAATAACCTATTATGACTTACCTGATGTAACCTGAAAAAACCAAATGTGACTTACCTGATGTGATTTAAAAAAAAAAAAAATAGGCTGTGGAAAAAAAAAAAATAAATAAATAAAATATAAATAAATTCTCTCGATAATGAAAAAAAAGAAGAAATAAATAAATAAGAATCTCGCTCATTAAGAAAATAAACTAAAAAAAAAAAAATCTTTTTGTTGACAAATGAATAAATAATTTTTTTGTAAATTAATGCTATCAAAATATCAATTGAGCGGGAGTGTTGTAATGTGCAATCGATATTTTTCTAATGTGACGAATTGATTAATCATAATCGATTAATGATGTACCCCCATTTCGATTGTTACAATAAATCACTTGTGTAAGCGATGTGGTTTCGTGCACATGGCGTTTTCCCGATCCCCAGTAATTTGGGTGGTGCTTAGCTTCCACACAGGAAAAAGTGTAATATTTATCCCAAAATCGTGCCAAAATGATGGAGGGAAGAAAATCCGGAAAAAACCCTGAGAGGACCGCGAAAATTCGAATTCTTTGACAGGACAGGGCCGTGACTGCAAACCTCTGGACACCCCTATTTTCATCTCAGTACCGTAATCTTTCCGTTCTAAAATTATAAAAACTGTCATTTAGGTATCTTGAGACCAATTTTGATCTATTCTAGAAGCGCCGGGTATTTGGTAGCATCGGAAAGACATAGGAAAGAAGCTTGAAGTTGGGAACCTCGTGCCTGGACAGGACAGGGCCGTGACAAATCGACGCATGTAATTTTTTTTCTTAGTGAAAGACTTAATTGATCGTAACAAAAAAAAATCGCATTTTGCGAAAAGTGAAATAGTACAATTTAAAATTTTGCCCAAATTCAAATTCATAAGAGGGCCCCCACAAACCTTCTGGACATCACTTCTGCCCTTTCTGTGAGAATGACCGTATCTATACGTTACCAGATCTTAGATGAAAATGTCAAAAATCCAATAAAACTCCTATGGCGGACGGGCCACAATTTTTATTGCAGATTTTATTTCTCTTGAAACGTGCCTAAACCAACAAAATATCAGGGGGCGTTAAAATTGAAGGGTGCTCATCAAAAGAAAAGGAAATTTTCCTTTTTTATTTCGTATTAAATTAAATATACGCGCTCTTTTGTTAATGGGCGTGCCCATGGTGCACATTGGTCGTTACACCACCACGCAGGTGGAGACCCCATGAGAATGTCGACAAGTTCCTGGAAATGGCTCTATTGGTTGCCAGGAGATACTTCGAACTTCCCCAACGTCCCGCTAGTGGCGCTCCTGTTGCTGCGGTTCAGGATAAAATAATTTTTAAATTATTCTGCTGTTCAAGGAAAGAATTCCTCCATGCAGTTTTTTCTTGTTTCTGAATTTTGCAAGTAAAATACTGTAAAGGGCAATCAGTATTTTCACCGGAACCACATTCTATGACGCATCGTAGCTTCTCCTTCTCGGTATCTTCTGCTGCTGTTATTGGGGATGGACCGTATTGAAGAACTTATCATAGTTATCGCTTCTCGGCCTTTTGGCTAAGATCAAAGTGTAGTATCTGTTCTTATCAGCTTAATCTCTGGTACGGCTCCCATTGGGGGCCCCTGAAGATTAAACTGATTTTTGGAAATAGACGGAGTGCTAGGAGCTTGCTCCACCTCTGTCGCGGGTTGACCAGGCATTGCAGTAGAGCTGGGAAAAACGGTGATTTCCCAATCACCTGTTACCAAGTTCCTGTTACTCACCAGTAACAGGGTGAAATCACCGGTGACAACAATCACTGTCAGGGCGGCTCAACGATTTTTAACGAACTTTGGACCTACCTCATTCTTACGTTAGTTTCACGGGGTAACCAGTGGTGCATAGGTAACACACAATACTTCCATATTTTAATACGCAAATTTTAGACACACCTTTACTGAATTTTGGCCCACTTTGGAGGCTGTTTGGATCGATAATGTCAAGAAACTCACTAACCAAACTCGCCTAAAATCAAAACACGTCAAGTTATCAGAATATAAAAAATTCCCACACATAAAGGACACCCACGTATCTAGGTAAAACAAAGATTTTACCAAGACCAAGAACGCACAAATCGCTTCACTTTCTGGCAAAAAAAAGCCTTAACACTAAGGTCATGTTACAGTTTCAAAAAACTAATTTCATAAATATTTTAACGTTAGCAAAATCATCAGATTCAACTAACAACTACGCTGCAAAAAAAAATAGATTTCAACACAAACTACGTCCTTAGGGGTAAATGCCAACAAGGAGATGAGCAACAACAACAACCTGCCTAAAATCAGAGCGGATCCACCTCCCTGGATCACTCTCTCGATCACCTGCAGAGAATGAAAATCACTGGGGGTGATTGAGTAACAGGGGTATTACTCAATCACCCCCAGTGATTTTCACAGGGGTGTTACTCTGCAGTGATCGGTGATTGGCTCACCTAGTTGGCAGATGCCGTGATTCGTCATGTGCCCTGTTCTCGGTAGCAGCCATGTTACTGACGTGATCCAGTCACCCCCGTGATCCAGTCACCCCCGTGATCCAGTCACCTCGTTGTTGTTGTGCTCACCTAGTTGCCTGTCGTTATCGGCTGTTATTCGTGATCTGGCGCGTTTGTAAGTCGCCTGTGATTCGTATTATTTGTAACTCCCTCCTCGTCTCGTTTTTGGATAAATTGATTCCTTTTGCTTGAACAATTTTCAAACTCATCTAATCTCAAGTTGGGTATCCTTTTTTCATCCAGTTTCTAGTGAAATTGAATTAGGTATTTATAAATTAACTCCACTATTGTTTTCTTCTCAAAACTTGTAATGAGCTTTTTAATGCTTGCGTTCAAGTCTCTTGTGGTGCGTTCATCAGTGATAATTATAGCTGTTTTTCAATTTTTTCTATTTCTCCTGAAAACCAGTGGTGCGTAGATAACACACAATACTTCCATATTTTGAAACGTAAAATTGTGACACAATTTGATTATATTTTGACTGCCTTTAAGGGTTTTTAGGCCAAAAATATCGAAAAATTCACTATTAAAATTTTAAAATTCGCCTAAAATGAAAAAACGCCACATTTTCGGAATGTAAAAAATATCCACATATTCTGCAAGGTAAAACAAAGATTTTAAGACCAAGAACGCTCAAATCGGTTCATTTTTGTGGCCGGAAAAAAATAAAATAGAAAACACTAAAAATGCAAATATATCGGAAGTACTGTGCGTTATCCAAATTCCAATTAAACAGGGTGTTAGGTCTTGCCGAGACAAACATTTCAGTTCAAGAAATTTGAAAAAAGGTTGAGAATTGAGGAAGTTATGGTCATTTTTGTAAATGACCACAGACGGACAGACGGACACACGGACACACAGACACTTGTTCAGGAAGAGATTCTGAGTAAATGTGTATAAGAAAAAGTTTTTTCTGAAGCTCCGTTCCGATTCTCGATTGTAGGATGATCACAATACTTCCATTTACTCTGTAAATATGGAAGTAAAAATCTCCCGCGGGCAAATTCCTTCTTTATTTTTTTGCAGTGAAATTAGTAACGGGGTTTTTTCAGTAACAGGTGATTGGGGTAGCAGTGAAATGTCGGTAATAGGTGATTTTCACCGGTGAAGTGAAATCACTCCCAGCCCTACATTGCAGTACCGCCAGGACCGGCCCAAATAAACCTTTCATATAATCTTCGGATAATCTTGTTACGAGTTGGGAATAGAATACCCGAATCACCTTACCATGTTCGTTTCTCACCAGAAACGGTGAAATAACCGGTAACAAGCAGTTAAAACCCCTTCGCTAGAGGCGAAAATGAAGCGTGGAAATTTTCAGGTCATATTTAAGGTGTTATTCGCTGGTGGCTGATTCTGCTTTCTCTGGCCATTGGCGGGAGGTGTAGGCTTCAGCGTTTATAACGCGGGTATCAAAGAACGTTCTCTCCGTCCCAAACCCCATGTACCTGGATGTCTGCAACTAAGCCGGGTAGCCCTTCACTTTCTTGCAAGATGGGCAACGGCCACCCCTCTTCAAGCGAGTCTTGCCATGGCAGCCTGTAAAAGTAAACCGCCGTTCCAGGCGTTGGCTTTTCGCCCGATAACCGAAGTTGTCCCGGGAGTGCCCTGCCGCCCTCAAGGAGAGGGTCGGAACTGTTCAGGACATGTCGCTCTAGTCTCACAGCACTTATGTACTGTGACACACGGCTACTCATTACCTCACCCCCTTGAGTTGAGAGGGACCGGATCCAACGCGTTGAACCTATTTGGTTAGAATAGGTTCAAAGTTCGTTGAACAAGCCCATCAGGCTTAGCCTGGGATTGTCAGCTCATGCCGAAGATTTTTTGCCTCGACAGTGGAGCTGGCCGTGAAAATTGAACTGAAGAGCCCTGTCTGTGCCCTCGCAAACACAGTCACGCCTTAGCCACCCCGACTCCCCATGGCAGCCTGTAGCTATGCTGTCAATGAGCTTTGAGGTGGCCTCTTTTGATATCGCATTTGCCATCGTTGCAGACACTGGGTTGTCGATTTGAAGGCCTCCGAGGCGCTCTGGCAGTGCGAAGAGGTCGTGTTCTTCAGGGTCAACGTCCCTTCCGAGGATGGCTGGTGTCAGTTTCTGCTGCATTGTTGTTTTGAGAGGTTCGTATTCAACTTCACATCCACTGACTACCCGTTGGAGGTATGCCCTTTCTCTCTGAAGGGACTTCGTGAAGGCTGTGTAAGTCGCCTGTGGGCTCTCGGTTGCGAATTCTGTCAGTGCTTTAACGTTGTCGACCCATTTTTCCACTTTACTCTTGACAAATCGTGCCTGCTCTGCGGAAGACCCTATGCATCCTCCGAGGTATCGGTGGGAGTAAACCATTCGGACGTTGGGGAATAATTCCTGTGCATGAGCCTTCTATTCCGGGCTTTACAATGAGGTAGATTTTCTGGGGTTCGGGAAAGTACCCCCACTTTGGTCCTTCGGCTTCCAGTTTATCAAGCCATATCTTTGTTGCTTAATTTTCCGGCACAAGCCGAATCGTCAGCGTACCAATTTTGGTGCCATTGTGTCCTTCAGCTGCCGAACAAGGGGGAGGGTCCCAATGGCATACATCAACATTCCGAGCGGGTCTCCCTGAGTTGTTCCTTCTTGACTGAGGATAATTGCATTGCTCCCGCGGAATACGGTTGTTGGGAACCCCAGGTACGTATTGAAGAGGAAGCGACGACATCGGGGCCACAGCACTCTTGCGTTCCAGGGCTCTAGAGGCCGACTGAGAGCGTTGAAGGCATTTGCTGCGTCCGTAAGAAGGACCGCTTCGCAATCATTGTTTTCTTCATATAGTTTTGCGATCCCATGAACTTCGGCTTTGACTCCTCCACATAATTGGTCTGCGCTTGCTACGTCTTTGAGGTCATCTCCAGTAAGGCTTGGCGCAGATTCGATTGTGTCATATTCTGCCCGCCTGTTTACACATTCCATCCTATTTTTTCGCTCGCTCTTGTTATTTCGTAAGTCGCCCGAGGCGACCGGCCAAACTGTTTTTCCTCTGGTACTCCCTACCCTAGTACCTTGTTTTCGTCTAATTTCCCTATATAAGGGTTTAGCGATTGTTTGTAAATCAGCCATACGTTCGTTCTTCTACCATCTCGCCGTCCGTGAGTTTTCTCTCTGTATTAACTTGTGGTTTTTCCCGCAATATACTGTAGTTCTTGCTCAGTACCCTTTGGTCAGTTCGTTCTCCTAGCCCCACTTGGCGATTCTAGCCGTAGCCCCGTCTGGGATACGACATAGACCATAATTTTGGTGTCAGAAGTGGGATTCTCTCTAACTCTATTTGGCATAAATAATCTCAAGTCTCAAGTGTCACCCGAAATATTCTCAACGGGACTCATCTGGATCCTCTTTTAACCTTCGCAGCCAGGAAAACTCATTTTTTCTCAAGCAGTCAGCGACTCGGATAGAACACTACGCTTAGTGCCCCGTCAGCAGTTTACGACCCTCATCGCGTAGCGCCTGCTGAGCAGTTCAGTCAAAGTGGACTCGCGAGAGTGAACACAGCTCATCCGAACTGCCGCCGGCTACGCCCGGACCAGCGTTCCGGTACCGTATTTTTTTTATCGGCGGAAATAATTCAATATCCTCTCATCGACGGAAGCAACCTCAAAATTTTCCCGAGTCGACAACTCGTCCGCTAGACTCGCAACGCATCCGCCAGTAAGCAGACAGTTAGACTGCTAAGAAGACATTTTTCTTCTACTAATTCGGAAGACATCTGTAACTTGTTGGACTGCCCTACAGAAGCGTGAAACACCCGACCTGGCCAGTTGGACCGATCGCGCCACGTAGACAACAATAATACGCCAATTTAGAGAGAATACCCTTTAGGGCTGAGCAGAATCAGGCAGAACCGCCCGAGGTAAAAACCGGTTAACCCTCGGTGCGCGGTTACGTACAGAGAGCTCGCGTTCGCGTCGGTTAGTAAGGCGACGTCACTGACTCCGGAAGAACATATTGTTTGAGGACCTTCCGTACCTTGGGGAACGTTGTACTCTCCCTAAGCCCAGACGTACGCGACTGTAGCTAAGTTACTCCGCTTAGAAACCTAGGTCACTCCGCCTAGAAGTCAGGAAACTCCGCCTGAAGATATTTCTCCCGCTCCCCCGCTCCAACACCAGGCGTACGTGCTGTTGCCCGGGACACTCCACCCGGAAGCCTAGGTCATACCGCCTAGAAGCCAGGACACTCCACCTGGACCCAGGACTACTCCCCCTGGAAGGACTCCGGACGACGTTGGACATCGTGAAGAAGAAAAACCGTGAGTCAAAAAGGTCGCAAATTGTAAAATTGTATATTTGTATGGTATGCTATCGTGTGCTTAGTCCTCAAGCCACTCTTTTGGATTTTTTTTTTTTCCCGAAAATTTTAGTGCTCCAGTAGTACAAGTAATAATTTTTTTGGAAGAATAATTTTGATGCTCCAGTTTTTGAAAGGATAGTGATTTAAATGCTCCAGTAGTTGGAAGTAATAATTTTGGGAAATGATTTGATACTCCAGTAATTTTGGTTCCTCAGTTTGGAAGGGAGGATAAATTTCTCTTTTGCTCACATAAAGGCTCCTAGTAAGTTGGTCGTGCTTATGAGTAAACAGAAACTCTGATTGTATCTGACTGCGGGATATATTATTGTTACATATGTTTTGACTTTAAACGCTCCAAGGGATTAGTCAATACAGTAGCGCAGACTTTTCATGCCGATTACTAGGTCCGCTAGTGCTAGTGCCTCCGCAAACCCGTCCGCAACCTCAAATCCAAACCCCGTCGGGTTACCCACAATAGAAGAAAACATTCAGGGAGAAATTCGGGAAAATATGCCCCTCGAACAGCCACCAGGTGTTGTTCCTCCCCCTAGAGAAGCGGCCGTTATTAGCGCCAAAACCCTGGAGAAACAGCTCCGTCCCTTTGATGGTACTAAGGGTAAATTAGAGGAATTCCTCTCATCATGTGACACGGTCATGCGACTGTGTAACCCTGCCGAAAAGCCCATTATGTTTGAACTAATCAAATTAAAATTAACGGATAGGGCTTATCACTCAGTAAAATTCCGAGTATTTGCTAATTATGAGGAATTAAAAATTCACTTAGCAGAAATGTTCGGGGATAAATTAACGCGGCAGAAACTAGAAACGCAATTTTACGCATGCCGCCAGTCTCCAAGCGAGGACGTAATTCAATTTTCAGAGCGCTTAGAGGGATTCCTGTATAAATTAATAGACTGCGTAACGGGAGACGTGGACGTACAGTATAGGCGTACACACGAACAGCAGTTACGCGTCCAGGCAAAAAACGTTTTCATAGTCGGTCTCAGAGACCCCTTAGGTATGTTCCTGAAGGCAAGGAACCCTAATACGCTAGAAGAGGCAATTGGTTTGGCCATTGCCGAAGAAAGGGATCAAAACGCTAAACGCGACTGGTATAGGACACCCAATGGAAATTCTCCACAAAGGAAACATGCTAATTACCGCCGAACGGGTTTCAGGAATACTCCTATGACCAATGGTCATCTCAACTTTATTAGGGCTCCTAATCCGGTTTTCCCAAGGAGGCAGCACGAGCGCGGCCCTCCTAATTATTATAGCCACTTCCATCAGCCGTCGGGGTCTAGGGAATCACAGCCTCGGAATTTCGATGCTTATGGGAGGCCAGCATTTAACGCTAATCGGCCTACCGTTCTTTTTTGTTCTAATTGTTATTCCAAGGGTCATGAAGCTGCCACTTGTCGCCTCCGGGGTAGGCGCAATGGCAATGCTAACCCTAATTCCAGTCATAATTCTAACCCAAATTTCAATCGTAGTTCTAACTCTAATTCGAATCATTTTTTAGGCAACGGCCGACCGTCGGGTCCCCCGCCGGGAAACGGACCCTCCGGATCTCGCCCGAGGTCTTAAAAACGGGCGAAAAATCTAGTGCAATCCGAGCTATATCCGCCAACGTAGGCAATAAACTTTGTACGCTCATTATCGACAGTGGGTCGGATTGCACGATCGTAAAATATCACCCCGAAATTTTGCCGAAATCAGGCATTAATACCCTTCAGAAAATTCACCTTGCTGGAATTTCTGGTCCCAATGTTGAGACCATGGGTACGGCCGAACTTTGGCTACGGGAACCGTTGGAAAACTTCAAGGTATCCCATGTTTTCCATGTCGTGGAGACAAATTTCCCCATCCCCGCAGATGGATTAATTGGTAATGACTTTTTAACCGCTTTATCTGCAGTAATTAATTACGACGAAGAAATTCTCTCCATTAAAGGGTACGCTTTCAAGATGATGAACCCTTACAAAAATAGTAAAATTACATTGCCCCCTCGTTCCGAGTCCGTACAAGAAATTCCTTGTACTTTCGACAAGGACGCCAGTTCTGATGCAGTGTTTTACGTAGAACGTGTACAAATTTCGGAGCACGTAGTCTGCCCAAACGCCATAGTTGCCCCCATTAATGGTAAATGTCACGTCCTCCTGCTAAACTCTTCAGAAAACGTACAAGTAGTACAGGTACCGACTCTTGAACTCAAGTCGTGTCCCCAAATTGAGGATTTGCCTACCAAGGATGTATTATTTTCGCAAAATTCTACTTGCGATAGGATACGGAGGATAGAGGGACTGAGCCACTTGGATTCATTAACCCCCATAGAGAGGGAGGAGATCTTGCGGGTAATCCATGATTTTAACGACCTCTATTATTTGCCAGGAGATAAATTATCTACGATTCCGGGTATTACTCATCGTATCGCTACGCAAACCGAAGAGCCAATTTATTTGCGCCCATATAGGATTCCCCACGTATTTAAAGAGGACGTGGAGAACCAACTGCTTGATATGGAAAAGCAAGGGATAATTCGCCGCTCCAACTCCGCATATAATTTCCCATTGATCGTTGTTAGGAAAAAGCCCGATCAAAATTCTGGTAAAATCGATATTCGTATTTGTATTGATTATCGCAAGTTAAACGAGATTACAATAGGCCAGACCTTTCCAATCCCCAATATAGCTGATATCTTGGACTCATTAGGGAACTCCCGTTACTTCACCACTATAGATTTGGCTTCGGCGTTCCACCAGATAAGTGTGGACCCCAGGGACATCCAGAAAACAGCTTTTAGTTCTGGTAACGCCCACTGGGAGTACCTCAAAATGCCGTTTGGTCTGAAATCCGCTCCCGCCACCATGGCGAAGGCCATGAGCATGGTATTAAATTCGCACAAGGGTATTAGGGCGTTTGCTTATCTTGATGACGTCATAGTCCATAGCCCTGATCTAAAAAGGCATATCGAGGAGATCAGACTTTTATTTCAAGCCATGAGAAAATTTCATCTCAGGATTTCTCCTCAAAAATGTGCCTATCTCCGTAAAGAGGTTACGTATCTGGGACACCACATTTCGGACAAAGGTGTTTTACCAGATGAATCCAAAGTAGCCGTGTTGAAAAGGATGCCAGTTCCTAGAAATGTCAAGGAGGTCAAGTCCTTCGTCGCCTTCGCTTCATACTATCGCAAATTCGTGAAAAATTTCGCTCAAATTGCGGTACCCCTGACGAGGCTAACGAAAAAGGACGTACCATTTCGTTGGACGAGTCAGGAACAGTTAGCATTTGAAACTTTAAAAAACTCGTTGTCAAATCCCCCATTATTGAAGTACCCTGACTTTTCACAGGACTTCAATTTAGCCACCGATGCCTCAGCATACGCTGTGGGGCTATCCTTTCCCAAGGTCCGATTGGTCAAGATCTACCCATAGCTTTTGCCTCTAAGACCCTCAGCAGCGCACAGTCCCGCTGGAGTGTCATAGAGAGGGAAACGTTCGGGATCATTTTTGCTGTTAAGCACTTTTTCCCTTATATTTTTGGTCGTCATGTAAAAATTTACACCGACCATCGTCCGCTAACCTGGTTATTTAATCATAAAGACCAGAACAGCAAATTGTTTCGTTGGTCGCTCGAACTCTCAAAATTCGATTACGAAATCATCTATCGAAAAGGAGTCAATAATCCTGCCGACCATTTATCTAGGGTGAAGATGGGTTCCCACGATAAAAAGGAGGCCGAGTTTGCAAACGTAGACAGTCTTCATGTACTGCAGACAGCCGGATCTCACAGTCAGGCAATCGCTGATGGTTCGTTTCGAAATCCTACCTCACCCAACAGTTTTGATGACTTCAGATTAGCTCAGCAATCATCTGTCATAATGAACTCTCGGGTCCAAGAAGTAAACAAACACCCGAAGGAGGTTATGAGATCGTGCAATATTGAGGTAGCCGTATTTTTCATTGCGCAAGACTTGAATAATCTGGAACTGATTCCGTACCCGACCGTTGTTGCCAGATATACAGAACTAAATTCAAAACAAAATATAGAACGCATCGATTTGAATAAGATTTCTGTCTACGTCGTAGCCTATAAAAATAGACTAGCAGAACAAATTGACGCAATAAATCTCTTTGAAATTATTAGACAACTCAAGATTTTATTAGAGGAGACTAAAGTAACAAAGGTAATGTTTCAAGAATTACCAGATCAGACTGAGAACCAGGAATTTAGAGCCATGGTTCGTTTTCTCTTCAAGGGATCTAACATTTCCGTATTCATTGCATCTTGTGAAATTCTTACAATCTCCGATCCTGCTAGGCAACAGGAAATAATTAAAGAATTTCACGGTTCACTCTTGCATGGGCATGAAGGGATGAACCGAACTTATAAGAAAATTAAGGCCCATTATACATGGCCCCTTCTGAAAGAGCAGGTAGAAGGTTTTGTAAAACGCTGCCACGGGTGCCAGGTCCGAAAAAGTCAAAATAATAGGCTAACTAAGGCCCCAATGCAAATCTCGTTTACTCCATGCGAGGCATTCCAGAAGCTGAACATGGATTTAATGGGACCATGGCCACTAACGCTGAGAGGTAACAAGTACGTATTGTCTGTGCAATGTGATCTCTCGAAATTTCACATCGCCATACCAATTCAGAATCAGGAATCGGAAACAATAGCAAGAGCATTAGTAAATGAGGTTTTTCTTATTTTTGGCTCCCCCAGATACATACTTTCCGATATGGGGAGTAATTTCGTAGGTCAACTAATCAAAGACCTATGTAAACTTTTTAAAATCAAGAAGCTCCAAACCACGGCTTTCCACCCCCAAGCAAATGGTAGCGTGGAAAGGTCCCATCAAATATTCTCAGATTACTTAAAACATTTCGTCTCTACCAGTCAGGATGACTGGGATGATTTTCTTCCCTATGCTTGTTTTGCGATAAACACAAGCGTGCATTGTGGAACGAAGCACGTTCCGTTCGAATTAGTCTTCGGGCGGAGACCTCATTTACCCTCAGCAACTAGCACTATTCCTTTTTCGTACAATTATGACGATTATCTGATGGAACTAAGGCAGCGCCTTCATCTCTCCCAGTCCGCTGCGAGAGATTATTTGATTAAAGCAAAAATGGTTTGTAAGCAATATTATGATAGGAATGTCAATCCTGTCGTGTTTAAGCCCGGGGATTGGGTCCTTTTACAGAATCAGACGGTTAAACGAGGTACAAATAGGAAGTTAGCTCCTACTTGGTTAGGACCATTCCAAATTAAAGAGGTTGTGGACGAGGTAAATGCAGTAATTAAAACAGGGAGACGGACCCAAAAGGTTCATTTTAATAGATTAAAGCACTATCATCAGTAACGCTTTGTTACAGAATATGTTTCTCCTGTTTCTCATCTGTTTTCCAACCATGACGGCGGCGCTACAGGTCCCCTTCGAGGTCCGCCCAGTCGCTTCCCGACCTGGGTTACACTTCGAACAAGTTGGTACAGTACAGTTTTACGACAATGAATGGACGTTGGTTACTTTTGTTTCATTAGACGGGATGGAAAAAGAATTCTCAGTTATTAGCAATGGGTTGCAACGATTAGCACACGTCTGTTCCGACCCGAAGCTTAGTTACAACAATTTTCTGTTTAATTTTACAATCTGCACGAACGACCTTCGGATGTTACGAATCAACTTCGATGATGTATCACGTAGTCGGTTGGTCATCCAAAGTTTGTTGGGTCATAGGCAGAAACGCGGTTTATTAAATGCTGTAGGTAGTGTCCAAAAATTTATATTTGGTACGTTAGACGCCGATGGCGGCGAATATTACGATAGACAGCTTCAATTGATTACCGATAATTTGGGTGGGACGATTGACTTAGTCAAGGACCAATCTCAAATTGTGAAAGATTGTATAGCCCGTTTCAACCAAACTATAGTTAATGCCAAGTTCAATGAAGAACTGCTACTTGCTAAAACTAATGAACTCAGGCAGGAAGCCACAGTAGTTCAACGTAAACTTACCACTATCGCCGCTGAGCAATTGGTCGATGAGTGCGCCTCACGCCTCATGTACCTAATTAACAAATATAGGGCCGACGTGGAATCATTAACTGATTCGGTGTTATTTGCAAAAATGGGTTTCTTACACCCACACATATTAACTCCACATCAACTGGTAGACGCCTTATCAGAAGCTAAGAATCATCTACGCAATGGGACCCGCTTTCCGGTTCCAATTAACCTAGATCAAGCTCATAATGTACTTAAGACGCTGCGTATCACAGCGTATTTTTCAGAAGGCAAACTGGTATGTCTTCTTAACATACCGATAGTTCGTACCGCCAATTTCAACTATTACCATGTCGCTCCTTTACCTTTCTGGATAGAAAATAACACTTACGGGTATATCCACCCAGAGGAACCTTATTTTTTGGTTAATCGGAATCAAACTGAATTCACAATTCTCTCAGAGTTTGAACTGTCTCGATGTTATTCTCTGGATAATGGGTATGACGTGATATGTAAAAATCCTCCACCATTATTAGAACTACCTTCAACGACCCTTTGTCTGGCATCTCTATTTTACCTACCTAATGTCTTGCCCTTGTCGTGCGAGACTAGGATAGTTAATGTCAATAGTCCCTTATGGCGCCAACTTAAGGTTGGTAATTCATGGGTTTTTTGCGTACCCGACGATGCGGAAATAAAAATTAAATGCCCTACTATTGTGGATAGAACAGTTCTCACGGGTGTCGGTATTTTCTCTATTAACCCAGCGTGTGTAGGATACACGCCGTTGTACACTTTGACCCCGCGACGCTCAGCGTCTGCAGTTATCAACTCATCTTTTATTCCGAATTTTAATATCTCCTTCGGTGACGATTTACTAGATAAATTACGAGCAGTTAACTTTTCTACCTGGAAAAACACAGATTCCATAAACCTTAAAATATTGAACGCCAATAATCTTGGTTTATATAGCGCTAGATTGGAGGAAATCTATAAAACGGCGGAAGAGATCCGTTTTAGGAACAAACTCGAGGTCCATAATGTCTCTTATAAAATAATTTTTGCGATCCTGGGGATCATTTTGTTTGTCCTTTTGGCTTGGAAAATTAAGTCATCTTGTAAGAAGCGGGCAAATGGTCAAAACCTGGTGGTCAATCTAAATACGAAGACAGAGACAGTCCGCCTTCCCCCGTCACCGGTAGAGCCAGTGGAGACGGAACGGTTGGTTAGTGCTCAGGACGTCTCCACGGGTTCTGATTTGGTTGATACTGTACCTGTAGCGCCCCCGAGGAAAACGCCTCTTTTGCAGTCTCCTTCCGAGATGCCAAAAAGGGGACGCAATCTTATTTTTACGTAATTGCGAGTAATTTCCCTATGTAAAGTGGTGCAACGAGAATAATTTTTATATATGGAGCAATGATTTTGATATATGGAGCGATGATTTTATATATGGAGCAATGATATTTTGATATATGGAGCAATGATTTTGATATATGGAGCAATGATTTTATATATGGAGCAATGATATTTTGATATATGGAGCAATGATTTTGATATATGGAGCAATGATTTTATATATGGAGCAATGATATTTTGATATATGGAGCAATGATTTTATATATGGAGCAATGATATTTTGATATATGGAGAAATAATTTTGATATTTTGATATATGGAGCTATGATTTTTTTTTTTTGATATTTTGGACCGATTACCTTTTTATATACGAAGAATATTTATACCTGATGATAAGGGGGTACTGATTAAACTGATAACTGATTAAATTAATTGATAGCTGATTGAACGTTCCGTCTGTACGACGTTTACAGCATTTTGTACATCTACTGTTTACGTAGTTCTCACCTTTCGAATTTCCCGACTCCGGGCTAACCTTCCTTCAAACGGCGTGCTTCGAGACCATTAGGTAGGTTAGGCTGAACTTGGGCTCGATATGTATACATTTTTCTTTACTTCTATTCGATTGATTTTCTGTACAATTTATAATGTACAAGTTATGATGTACGATTTGTGATGTACGATTTATAATGTACGATTTATGGTGTACGGTTCATGATGTACATGGGTCTATGATTTACCACTGTGTGTTTGAAGTGTTTTGGTGATGGTTTAGAAGGCATGTTGCGGTATATTTGAAGTATATAAGTGCAGTATACGGTATAATTACGGTGCGAGACTTCACAGTCTTTGAAGTATATAAGTTCAACGCGTGTCTATGTAACGCATATGAATATAACTTCTTTTAATATAACTCTTTGTTACCTACGGACGGTTTAGGGTCTTGAATTCTTGTGTAATTTCTCTAACGTTTTTGAGTAGGCTTTGTCTTCTGCTCACATACGGCGTTTTTCTTTTAGCCTTGATTAGGTCTGTTTGTAAACGCTTCAGTTCTTTTCCTTTTATCGTTTGTTCCAACTTTAATGCCGGGCTTCGTGGCATTTCCCTTCTCTCTTGGCGCCATGTCTTCAACCTGGCGTGCCTTGTCAATTTTTTCGATTCAAATTGCCTGCGTCTTAGGGGGGAACGTGTCATATTCTGCCCGCCTGTTTACACATTCCATCCTATTTTTTCGCTCGCTCTTGTTATTTCGTAAGTCGCCCGAGGCGACCGGCCAAACTGTTTTTCCTCTGGTACTCCCTACCCTAGTACCTTGTTTTCGTCTAATTTCCCTATATAAGGGTTTAGCGATTGTTTGTAAATCAGCCATACGTTCGTTCTTCTACCATCTCGCCGTCCGTGAGTTTTCTCTCTGTATTAACTTGTGGTTTTTCCCGCAATATACTGTAGTTCTTGCTCAGTACCCTTTGGTCAGTTCGTTCTCCTAGCCCCACTTGGCGATTCTAGCCGTAGCCCCGTCTGGGATACGACAATTGCTTAAACAATCATTGTTCCACATGTTTTGGAGAAAGGCAGGTTCTTTGTGCGCTATTCACGTTTCCTGCTTTAGAAAAGATGCGCTCGCATGGCACCGATGTCGCAAGGAAATTGAATCGTTTTTCAACTAGAATGCATAAATAAGGGTACAGATGCTGGTGTTGTGACCACCATTCGAGCGGGTTCACATCTCTCTTCCGGTATTGAGCCTCGAGGTAGCGGTTGAATTCGACGATGGCCAGAGATCTAGTTGACGCCAGCGGTGTTGCTGTCTTTGAAACTGGCAGGTCGGAGTCGTACCGCACCGACAATGGATTGGTTTCTGGAATGGCAGGCTTCGGAATCTTGGGTAGGGTCAGGTGGGGTAATCGGAAACAAAATTTCGTTATTTCAACTTCAATCTCTCCTCTATTTCTTGGGTTAATTCATGGGGATAACGTATTGCGGTCATGTGACCCAGTAATTACTTAGTGATGAGGAAAATTCAGAATTTTTGCTCTGCACCAGGGGGTGATTGAGAGCCTGTTTTCAATTACCCCATGGTGTTTCCAATTACCCCCGAGACTAAGGGGTGAACAGGTATTTTAAGGTAGTGAATAGAACAACGAAATTATAATTCTTTGCTAATACAGGGGGTAAAAAAGTGCAGAAAATCACGGAACTGTGTAGTCTTGAACGAGAAGCAGGATACAATGGCGTGGAACTTTACTACTGACAGAATAATTTGTAATGACGTAGAAAACTGACGAGGACATCTGGTGGTCAAAATTTTAAATCTCTCGTACGCTAGCAGTCCCTGGAAATTTGTTAATCTCCCTGTGCCCATCTTTATCGGTAATTGGGGAGGGGAGAATGATGATCCCAAGTCACAGAAAATTGGTCATTCTCGACCAATGAAAATTTTGATTTGCCATATTCAACACTTTTCCAGCCCTTTTCAGCTTTTCATTCGAAACTTCGACCCTGTACGTTTTATTCCGGTTCACAACATGCAAAACTGCTTCTTCCAAGTCCTCTGGTGAGTAACGCGGAGGTGGTCTCTTCCTCTCGTATTTGCAAGGCATCTTGAAGCACAGAAACGTATTTCCGAAAAGAAGTTAAAATTCCCGAAAAATGTTTGATGGCTCAATGTACCAATGGAAATGAACGAATACTGTTCGTTTACATTTACCCCATAGGACCAAAATGTATGGGGTAATTGTAAACATTCATTTGCAAGCCAGCAATGACCGTATTGATCAAAATCTAACACATCAGGTATCTCACATCATAGATGAACGAATACAATAATTGAACATACTTACTTTTCATCAGCAGTGTCCATACCTTCACTCTGGTACGTAACTCGTTTGACGACGGATGATCAGCAGCCCAGGAAACTTGGGGACCCTCTCTAAATCTCTTCATTGAGGTTGCATTGAAGAATTTTACTGGAAATTTATTTTTAGATCGGCCCCAGGGGCGGTAATAGCTCTTGTTTCCAATTACCCCATGTTTCCAACTGACCCTAATTGGGTGGTGTCAGCAATTGGTGTCTTTACCCTATGGCACTTTCCAGGAGCTCAATAATTGAGTTTTGGCTTGTTGCAGTGCTGCCTGATCTTCGAATGCCAAACCTTGGGGGATTCCAACAAATGGGAAACGAATTTTGTAGCTCTAGTAGTTTTCGATTCACAAAGAATTGGGGAAATATTAAAAAAACTCAAAAATTTCTGACTAAAACTGCAATATATCCTGAACGGATGAAGCTACCGCCGCGGCCAGTGGCGGCTCCTGCCCTTAAACCCAGGGGGTGCACTTAGGCCATAAGATAATATATTATGGAACAATCGCGAAGGGAATATGTTATCATAAACAGTCAGTTGGTCTCAGCCAAATATCAATTTCAACTAAGTAAATGCAAATTAATAGGAAAGTTTTGCACACTTTCACTTCTCATTATTATAAAATGAACACCAAAAAACGTTCAATAGTGATAATAGAGTAATTTTAAGATGATTACCATCTATCAATTATCAGAAACCCTATTTTGTAAAAGTTGAAATTGAGTACATGTACTTATGTATAAGTATTGTCGGTTGTACCTATTTCCGAGTCGTGGAGCGATTTTTAGCTTTTACCTTTCTGTAAAAGTCCTTCCAGTGCAGTTGAGTAGCGGCCACCCGGATTGCTATTTTCTCCTCCAAAGTAAACTTGGAAAAATTCAATTGAACTACCTTCACGTCATTCATTTTTACAGAAGAATAACACCGATTTTTACCGAAGAAAAACACCGCAGTTTTCGAACTGATAATATAAGATTACCTCGATTAGACCGCAGATTCGATCGCATTCGACCGGTGGTGCATTGAGATGCTCTGCACCTGGACCGTACGGTGAGGCATTGGCTGGCCACTCATACTTCAAAAATCACACTACCACGAATACAGTAATCTACCGTAAGCGCCAACCTATCTCGTGCATTACTAGTTCGTGCACGAGCCGCCATACAGTATAGCGCTAGTCCTATCCGTCGGTGATCCTGAGGCTTTGCCAATGACGTTGTTGTTGTTTTTCACAGAGGATTGTGAAGAGTTGAGAGTAGTGTGGCAGTAATAATGATATTATAAAGTAGGTCACTGTTTTTTCTTTCTCATTTTGGCCAGGGGGTGCACATGCTCCTCTGCTCCTGCCAGGAGCCGCCCCTGGCCGTGGCGATGGTCTCATTTGATTCAGCATGGAGAAATCTATAGAAAATGATGCCTCACATGCCTATGTTGCAAATTTCCTGAAAAACACGAGTTTTTTTCATTCCAACAGCTATTTTACTGGCCTCAAAATTGGGGAAGGGTTCTGTCGAGACGTTAGGACCAACTAGTTACGGTACCTAGTCGGGTGAAAATTTCAAAAATTTAGAACTCCTTCCCCCAGAAAAACCCCTGATGGCAGACGGACAAAAATTGCAGATTCAGATTCTACACCCCTTGAAACATAAAACACTTTTCAGGGAGTGTTAAAAAGTAATTTTCCTGACCTATTACCAAGGTTGATTTTTTGAAGAAAAAAATGAACCAAAATACCTGAAGGTTAGCGCACACTATTGACGGGGCGCATCGTGTCACATCGAAATGTGCTCAATGCCGAGTTGAAGGCTGAAAATCCAAACTGAGCCTCCAATTCAAACCCTTGGGAAAATAATAATCCGACAGACGGTCGCCTGGTAGTCTACTGGTTAAGACGTCCGCTTGCGGAGCACACCTTGTATTAGGCGATTAAAATGTTGCCTAACTATCACATTCGGCCGAAAATCTTTCTTTTGGCACGCATGAAAAATCTCTCGAGAGGTTTTCATTGAAGAACGTATCAACGGAGATTAGATTTTGAGTTGGAAAAGTTTTTGAAAACAGGCCCAAGTAGTGGTTCAATAGGGAACGTATGAAAAATTAACGAGATTAACGTAACTATTTATATTATTCATTGATCCGAAATTTCAGAATCACTTTAGGTAAATAATAATTTACAATATCAAAATTGTTGGAATGGAATCATCCATTCAACAGATGCCTGAAAAAGGGCAATAAAATTAACACAACTTACAAAAAAGTTATCGTAAAAAATCAAGTAGGTAGGTATCTTGCAAGTACGTAAATACAAAGGACCTTAGAATTTTAAAGAGGAGGAAAACTTTGGTATATTTGTTGGGTGATCATGCATTAGAAAACATGAATATATGACTACGATCACGTGCGTCAATGTTAAGATAAACTATTTTTCAATTTTTCATAGATTAGGATATTTTTAAATTAGTTTTTCAACAAGTAAGTATAATAACTAGATCTTACAAGTAATAGAATTTTCCTACTTTAACAACTTTGCGCGCAACCAATCGCTAAAAATAATTACCTATCAAACCTCAACAGTTCCACAATATTGCTCTTCTTAAGCACAAACATCACAGATTGCTTCGCCATTGTTGTACGTACCAATGATTTGTTACTGCCGTAATTGTAATCAACCAGATCGTGCAAATATTGTACGCTATCAATAAATTAATAAGGAAGAAATGAAAGCGCCTATGAAGGAAGAAAATTCAACTCGAGGCGCAAAATATTGTTAGAGAAGAGGGAAAAAATAATTTCGATCGAATTATCAAATGTTCAAGACATGTTTCCATGCGTAGAATAAATAAATGAGAAACGAGAAACCTATATACACTGGTAACACTGAGCGAGTGTAATGCTCACGAAATATTTTTGTAATGCTAACCAAGCGAATGTTTTAGCCCCGCTCCCGAATTGCTCTGAAACGTAAAAAATGAAGCGTGCACACTAACCAATGGACAAAATTAGTAAGAAACTAAATTCAAAAAAATCGCCACATCTCACACACGCATTACCACCAACTCAACTGACACCGTTCGTGGGCCGTTCTTTCGGATGTAGTTAACGCAAGATCTCGCATCCTAACAGGTACCTGGTTCCTACGACTATAATGACAATAGTGTTAATGCTGTAAAGCTTTCCGCATGGTGAAATTCATGATCGACCGATTTTCTTAACGTTATCCTTATAACGTCGTCGGGGCGTTGTCTTTGGACGAATAATCTTTGAACAGTTCCCGTAACCGGAGAATTTCCCGGCTCGCAGCCGCCAGCTCGGATTGGAGGCCCAACTCGCGCTCTCTCAATCTCTTGATCTCTCGTTGACAATTCTGGGGAAAATGGTAAATCGAATTTCGTTAGTCCGCTGCTGTTCTGTGTGGCGACTGCCTATAAATAGTCAAGCGCTTTCGACCGTACAGCCCTCCGCAGGAGCTATTTGCTGTCTCGTTTATCTCCATGACGACTCATGGAGACTGGATCCCAGCCGGTAAATGAGAGCAAGCCGCTGAATTGCCCAAAATTAGGGCGTAATTGGCCTCCCCTTATTCTCCTGTCCTGTGGAGGACCGTGCGGCCGAAAGCGCTTGCGCTCCAATAAATTATGTCAAGAGAAATTCGCAATCATTCTGTTGTATAATTAATTAGTCGATTAATGTTGGATTTGCACAGGAACCGTCAGATGCACCAAAATAAACTTCGCTCATTTTATTGGTCAATTTAAAAAGCAAAAGGTATGGAGACGATCGCAGCGACTTAGGTACTGTCAATTGCAAGCACGATTTTCAAGGTCACAATTTTAAGGTAGCAAGCTATCTACCTTGAAATTGGGACCTCAAAAATCGTGATTGTGATTGGCAGTACCTAAGTTGCTTTGATCGTCTCCATACCGTGCGGGTTTTATGGAAACCAAATGTTCGTTCTTCTGAAATTGACCAACAAAATTTGCAAAATTTATTTTGGCACATCGGACGGTTCCTATGCAAACGAAGTGCTGTGAATCCGGCCCTATAACTCAGGTCTGCTAAATAGGTAATTTTGAAAATCCGGATTTTTGTAATGGTTAAACGGGCACTTACAACATTTTGACGGAGTAGGTGAAGTTTGTCGCATTTTAGGCGGGTAATTTCAGCTGCCAAGTCGGCCGGCTCTAAGCAAAGGGAACATGTGTTCTTGTTCTCCGACGATGACATACTCTCAAGCCCTGTATCGCTGTCGCCTCCATTTTCCAGCTCGACGCTGTTCAGCGACGAGCAATCGCTTTCAGACACTCGACTGCAGGAAAAATGTTTTCGTTAATAACCAATACAATTCAATAGTCGAGAGCTACGTTAGAATTAATCGATTAACAATTTTGTTAATATCATGACAAAAGTTTGGTTCACTTTTCGCATGAATTAAAATTTCATTCATACGAAAAGTGAACCAAACTTTTGTCTAAATTGAACCAAATTTTTTATATAAATGGCCTTAAGTAATGAGAAACTTGCCTATTCAGCCGTTGGGTGTGAATATCAGGGCTTGAAACCGGCGAGGACGGTGAACTCTTCTTACCAAAAGTTCCAGAGCGAGTAATTGTGCTGTTGCCACTCTGAAAAGGTTTTCAGCCAGTCATTAGGCGGCAATGCAGAATTTTGAGAAATTTCAACTGGTTGGCGCCGCAAGCAATTCGATTTTGGCCACTTATGAGGCCAAGAATGGCGAAAGCGCTGGGCATTGTAATTTAAAAATTATAGTAAAACCATTACTACTTACCGGGCATGGATCATTGTCCGTATGACCGTTTGACATTTTCTTCACATTGTTGTTATTGTTATTCTCTTGACTTCGAACTCTGGCGATGAGGGCTTTTCTCACTGTATCGATAAACCGATTGCCTGTGCCCGTTTCGGATTTGGGCGTCTCGGGGAACTCAGTTGGCGTCTCAGGGGCCGCATTGCTCAGGAACTCTCTCGATTTTTCTCTCAGATCGTTGACGAGCGATTCCAGTAAGCTCGATCTTGTTCGCAACTGAAATCAAAGAATGTAAAAAAGTGCATATAATTTATTAAAACAGCGGATCGCGACTGAATTTATTTTTCAATTAGCCCCAGTCAAAATTACACCGTTGTTCAAATAAATAACTGTTTTTTGTGAGAATTCGAAAAATTTATTTTTAAGGCAATTTAATCTGATTTTTTGTGAGAAGTTGAAATTACAACATCGTTCAAATAAGTAACTGTTTTTGTGAGAAATCGAAAAATTAAAATCGAATCGGAGGTTCAGTCGAAATTTTCAAAAAGCCTGACAATAATTATGGTATTTCATGGATAGATGCTTTTTAAATAACAGGGTTAGAAGGAAGCCACTGACCTCTAGCTGAGCGAACTTGTTGGCTTTGTAACAGGCAGATTCTGCGGCGATCAGCTTCTCCAGGAGATATTCTCTCAATTCAGGACCTTTGGGAAATATAGGAGGGTCGGGCAGGGGTGGGCCAAACGCTGGCACATCATCCCTCGCTGTCACGTTTACTTTGTACCTGCGCAGGTGAGAGAACAAAAATATTAGGCTTGGAATATTTTTCCTTACAGGGAATCAGATTCTGCTCAAAAAACAATCTACGAGTGCATAGTGGAACGTCAAAATCTCATAAAGCCGAATTCTCAATCCGCGGCAGAACGTTGAAAAACAAAGCGCGGCAAAACGTCGAAAAATCCAATGCTCGGCTTTACACGTTCTGATACTCCTCACTTTTTCAAGATTCTGCCGAGGATAGAGATTTTGACATGTGAATCTTCGACGATTTGCCGCAGTCCTGCAAGCAATTTAAAATTTACCTCGTATTAGGAGTGTTGGGCTCGATGACTTGTACGACAATGAAAGCGTGAAGGAAATGCGAGGCTACCATGTCTGGCGAGAAGGGAGTGTTCTTCTCTTGGAACACAATAGCTACGATGTCGTTACCTGGGAAACAATTTTTTTGGTAAAATAAGATGGCGAAATAAATAAAATAGGCTATAAATTTATATCCAGTCAATGAACGCTTAAGAAACGTGGAGGACTGGAGGAAAATCCAAAATTTTTCCCAGCTCTCTACAACCGGACTATAATAAATTTAAAAAATCTCATTCAAGAGGCAACACCAGCTATCTCTTTTGATCCTTCATTTCCAAGTTGAATTGAGCAGAAAAACGATGAACTACCAATAAGGTTATGCTAAAACAATTTAATGCAATGGTCAAAAATTGTTTTCTCTTAGAAGTCGGTTTTGACAATTTTACACGCTACAATTTTACGACAATAATAAATGCTAGAATTATTACCGATATGCCGTTTCCTTTGCAGCTGTTGCGGGTCATTGTCTGTGTACGGAAGAAGGGTGGACACGTGAAAGATCATTTCCGTTTCTTTGAAAACTTGATAAATCGCCTCCTCGCCCGTTTGTCCGAACTGAGTATCCAGACCGCCCCGGTAGCTGAAAATTCAATAAAACATAAAATTATACCTAATCCGATAAATAAACGGGTGTCGGAGTAGTGATTTGGGGTTTCAGCAGCTTGAATGTAGGATATTTTCTCCACAAATGTAATAACCTACCTTCAATTACTAATTTTATAAATAAAAATCAATTATCTGTCAATCAAGTGAGAAGTGCAGTTCCGGCTCAATCCAAATTTGAAAATTTTTGAGGAAACACAAAGACTTTTTCAATGGAAGCATACTATTGATGCAAAACCACTGTTTCGGTAGCGTTTTTCTATAGTATTGAGAAGGATTTGGTCCATAAGGCGTTGCTAAGTGATCATAGATAGTGATAATAGATCATGAACTTGGGAGAAATGGAAAAAAGCGAATTTCGGAAAAACATGGATTCAGCCGGTTTTGAAACTATACGCCTCAAGTTAACTGCCGGCGTATTGAGCCGTTAAAGGTTAAAATAGGCCACAAGCCCGAAAAAGGTAAATACCCTTTATGGAATTTCAAGTTGATCCTGTGCCCAAGGCAGTTGAGGAACTCGTCGAAGGCCGGACTCGAATGTTTGTTTCCGAATAGCTCCTCTTCCGACGTCTGTCCGAATTTCTGGTAAAGAACGCCGAACTTATATTGTGAGACTAGAACATGCTCGTCGTACGCAGCGATCAAGTGCGAAGCCCTGGGGCAGAGCACCGGCTCCAAACTGCTCAATGTCAGTTCCCGATTCAACGCCTGAAATCGATCGAAAGAATTAAATTACAATTTACGCAAATGAAATTTTTCAAATTAAATTTTCTTTACCATCTAATTCCAAATTACAGAACTTATAAAATAACTAAATAAAACAATTATTCAAATTCTCCATTCAATTCCAAAAATTCAAAATTTAGTTAGACATTTTTATGTTTGGTTAAAATTGATCAAGTCTATAATTATTCAATTTATAAACCAATTTATGAATTTTGGATAGTTTCCAATAACTTGCGTAATTATTCATTACAGTCTCAAAATACATTTTTGCATTATAACGTTGATAGATGCATATCCTCATGAGTGAAAGCTTGAAAATACGATTCAGTAATGTACCAAGCCTCGAAGTGACGCAGGACAAGGTATTTTTTGTTCTAAATATAACTCCATCTCGACAAACCCGTGGGATATGAGACAGTTAAGGTGCAGGCTGTAGATATACTGGCTCGACCGTATGTTTCAGCTTTGAAAAAACTGACAGCGAAAGAAATTTATCTGCCACTACTGCTCGAATGAAGAGAAGTTAATGACCGCATAAGTCCGGGCAAAAACAAGAGCAATAATGGCCTGACTCGGCCGACGTTAAAAAGACCTACAGCCATAAAATCGGTAGAACATTTCAGAGAAAGCTTTCAACTTTCAGAAATACGCGAAGAGCCGTTTCCTTATGATAAAACACTCGAAGGAGATTCTATTTTAATTGATTTATTCTTTTTCGCGATGGATTTTAAAAAGGATTGGTGGAAAACAGGCAATATGAAAACAATATAATATATTATATTCTGTATAATAAATTTATTTATACGTACATACCGGTAAACATATTCTTTGGAATAAAAATAATGTCATTCTAAAGAAACCAATGTCATTCGACCAGGGATTCGCTAAAATATACTTGTATATTTTGTTTTACATATTTTTTTGTATGTTTTGTCAAAACATTGGCTCAAACGGGTTGGTTAACTGTTCTATTGAATGGCCGGTGGAATTGGCTCCTATAAATTATTTCGGTAACATATCAGGAATTGACGGAACGTTTCGAAATGCTAAGGTCCATTGCCCACGTTCCTCGATACAGTTAAGTTTCACACGGAAACCGGTTGACCGTAATTGTGGGAACTTCGGTGAATTTTAGGTTAGGAAATTATTCCTCATATAGGAGTCGGCAGACCTATCTGTAATTCGAAACGCGAGAGCCTATGCCTCAGAAAAAAATCATCCATTTTCAGTTGATTAGTATGCCAATGATTTTTTGCCTACGAATCGAAAGCTCATGATTTTGTTTTTATGCCTAAGTTGTACAGGTGAGAAAGGTCATACCTAAAATATCTGAGGGATGTTACAGAAGAAAGTCACTCGTAAAAGTAAAGCAAGCTCCAGCGAAAATAACAATTCGCATCAGTTCAACGTATTTTTTAATCTGGGGCGTAACGTCGAAAAAGCAAATATTGTGAGCGATATGGGATTTTTCGACGTTTTGCCGCGCCCCTGAGTGAGATTTCGACTTGACGAATTTTCGACGTTTTTTATCCTCTCCCATCCGTCCTGGGATGTAGTACCTATTTTCAGTATTTCGGATCCCTTGTGGTTTCCCAACTAGTTTCAACTTACCCATACGTATCAATCAGATATATCTGTATAATAATATTATATTGATATATCTGGTATAATATATGCATATATATAGCATACAGATATATCATATCAATCCTGAAAAAAAATCATAAAAAACGCCGATTCAAAATGTTCAATGCTCAGTTATTATTAGGATATTTAATACCTTGACTATGGATAGCGGTGGTGAAGAAGTGGAAGGTACGACGTGGTGTACGGATCCTGATTTCAGTCTGAAGACGACCCTCGTTTGGTCTTCGACTGCTTCGTATTTCACGGATACCAAAACGGGCCCTTGCGCGTCGTCCCATCCCGTCAGGTTGACGTGCTCCTAAAATATCCGAACCATAAAAAATCAATGATGGTTTCACACTGTAGGCTTAATGGATTTGCCCAGGATTGAATTTGAGGTGTCGATAAAATTTGAATAAAATCAAATTTAGATTCTCGATTTTAGGGCGATTACAATACTTCTATTCACTCTGAAAATATGGAAGTGATAAAATCTTCACGTTAAAAGGTCACGTAGAAGATTACCTGGCCGAGGAAATGAGTCCTGTAGTATTTCGGCTGATGATCGGACGGCAATAATAGGCTGAGCTGCTGCTGGGGCGATGATTCACCAGTGTCGCACCAATAGCCGCCGGTGGACGGCAGGACGATCGTGGGGTACGGGCCTCCGCCCTCGAGCGCTTTCTCCAAGAGCCCCCGGCCTCCAGCGCCGCTGCCGCTGCTGTTCGTCTCCCCGCGTCTCTCCTCCATCATTCCTCCTCGGCATGTCTGCAAAAGAAGAGTATTTTTTTTTGGAATTTCAAATTTTGAGAGGAAAACAATTTGCTCGTTGGAAAATTTGACATTATGAAAATGAAAATCCGGTCAGAAGTTGAGAGTCTAAATTCAATTCAAAATGGTGGAGTGGTAGCACATCGTACTCTCATTTTTTTTATTCGTTCAAGCGCCTTCGCCCCACTGGGCCTCTTCAGGGATAGGCAATAATTTCGGAAGAAGTAGACTTGAAATTGCAAAATTATCAAAATCCACACATCTGCGCGTACATCACCTCGAATAACACTACGGTAAAATCAAAATGTTCTTCATAATGTGTAGGTAATGTGTAGATGCAATATTTTTCAAATTCATGTACATCATGTTCAAGACATTATGACTCATGATCATGAGTATTTGTCAGCACCGACGAACAAGGCACGCATCGAACCTCTCCTTGAGGGCGGCAGGGCACGCCCGGGACAACTTCGGTTAAAGCAATGCCTGGAACGACGGTTTATTTCACTTTTCTTGTCTCTAAATTCTGTATGTTGGAACAAAAAGCTCGAGTAGCGGGTCGGGTTTTCTCCATTTTAGACCATTTCAAGAAATTTTAAGATATCAAAATAATTGTAATTAATTTTGAACGAATTCTGAACTCGCTGTTCATTCCAATCGGCCACTAAATTCTAGAAGATATTAGAACTAAGCCCAAATCAATTCTCAAAATTGTTATAATAACAAACTTTGATTAATAATTGATGTCAAATGATAATTTCCGGGTTCGGAGTCAAAGACAAAACAGGAAAATGAGAGGTTTTCACGGATTGCTGCGGCTTAATCGGTTTCAGTCCGTGACGGAAACGGAAGGTTGACGGTTTTCGATTTCCTGATGTTGGCACCTACCTATGATTCAGCCTTTGGACGACAATTACTCCAATAGCGTATGCCAGGCCCGATTCGTGATGGTTGCTGGTAGGACAAGGTCATATGGGCCAATAATTGTCAAAACGAAAGAAGAACGTGTGGCATCCCTCGGTTGCCCCTGCCCGGTAAAATTGGCCGTCAAAATAAATTTTAACTACCATAGCCGTAATAGGTATGTGCTCACTTCATTTCACGCAAATTGATGCGTCCTTGAATTCGACACTGAGCGATAACCTCGCTTCTTACCTTACATGACATTCACCAACTAGGAAAATACCGGAGGAGTGGAAAGTTACGGAGTTCAATCTATAATGATTCCATACTTCGGTAAGTGAAATTTTGAATAAAATCCAATATAATTATCCTGAACAATTTTGAGACTCGAAATTTGATTTTTGAAGACCTGATTTTGAGGGATCAAAAACTCGAAAATTTAATGGGTACATTCATTATTTCTGGAACTAGGGTACCAACAAAATTCTCTGCTAATATGGTAAGTCTCTCTGCTAAGTTCAACATTTTTCAAATCCCTCGAATAAGTTGATTTTTGCTGTCAACAAAAAATAAAATTAAACCACCAAAAATTTTAATGTTATTAATATTTAATGTTATTGTTTTTAATGTGTTATTCAGCCCAAACAGAATAACGAGTCTACAAAAGTATCCCAGTTCAAGTAATTTCAAAAAAGGTTCCGAATATTGAGGCAGGTACGTACCTATGTCTATTTCAGAAAGTGATTTCATTCCGGTGACATTTCATGCTAAAAAAAGTAATTCAGAGCAGAAATACAATTTTTCTTTTGTTTTTAAAGGTAGGTAAATTTAATTTCTTAACCCCAGATCCGATTTTCAAGTTTTTGCGAATTTGTTGTCCACAAAAAAACGAGAACTGTCAAAAAAAATGCGAGGATCTTCTCAAATATGGGGGGAGGGGGGGTCGCGAACTATGTATACATAGCAACAAAAAAATGACCTTCCCCGGGAGCGAAAAATGAAAAAATCTTACCAAAAAGAAAAATCGCTTTACTCCACCTTGGATCATCTTGATGATAATTTTCGCAACTGCGAACACAGGCATTAATCAATTCCGAGACCGAGGGCAGTTCCACTTCGGCTGTCAATCAAATAATCAACTCACGAGCGACAATAAAAAAAGCCATTCGGGCTCGGCGGCGTAAAATCCAGAATACAAGACGCGATAGACTGACGCGTGAGGCGTCTTGGCCATGGAAAACATCCCACTGAGCAGTCAACACCCGAAAGCGAATAGGTTGGTACTTCAAAAAGAACAATGTAGTACCTAAGGTACGGATTTCATTCGGAATTTTCTTGGCACACAATCGGACACTTGCAACAGAAATAATAATATGAAGAAGGCCCTCATGATAGTGAGGCCGGTAATAATAGCGATCTCGACAGTGCTATATTCAGCACAATGCCATACTGTGCTACAAATCTACACTATGGGAAAGGAAGGTTCGCTTTTTCATAGTTCATAATCTTTCGCGCCGGCTGAGATCTTGATTCGAAAATTGCGACACGCGGGAAAAATCCCACGGATGGGCCAACCTGATACAGCGGCAGCTTTTTACAAAAAAAAGAAGCAATCAAGATGTGTCTCCTGCGTCCCAGTTACCACGGCACAATCTCTGTTCGTACGAGAGAGGGAGCTGTGGCGAGATATTGTATTTTTTCCCACAAGTACAAAAGACTTGAAGCATCAGGAGACACACTGGGACACCAGGTTTTGAGTAGGGATATACCAGAATTTATATGAGGTCTAAAAGTAGCAAAAATATCAACGGTGAAAATGACCATGAGACTAGATACCTAGTGCGGGAGCCGAACCTGAAGGAACACTACTCATTTTGCGATAAGGTTTGACCATAGATCATGGCAATCTAGTCCATTCTGAGGAGGAAAATGAGTAGGTTATCGTTATCAAAGTACTGGATCTGCCCTACTAAAACTGCAATGGCCCGGGATTTAGTACATAATGTTTGGGTCAATTGGAAGGTAAATAATCCAAATTTTTGGTTCCCCGATCTGTCTTGCTTCCTCCGCAATCATCGAAAAACCACGCCATTCATGCACTTTTTTTGGTTTTTCACCTGTAGCTGCTTCCCATTGCATTTTTCGGCTTTTGGAACTATATAAAAACTTGTAGATCAATAAATTTCCAAGAAAATTGATCTCATGAGTTTTGTTTGTAGGATCAATCGTTTCGGAGCTACGGACCGGCAAAAAAAGCAAAAATGTCCGGAATTGTGAAATTTTGACCTTCTGTCCACTTCTCATGGCGATAACGCGGGGAAGCCGATGTCTCAGTGAAAAGTGTAGAGAACGGAAGTTGTAGAGAATTTAATCAGCTTTCGAGCCGTTTTTAAAACATTTTGTATGACCCATCAGAAGGCACTCGACGATATCAAAACTCGATCAACATTTTGACGTTCTAACAATTTATTGTGCTTCTGGCACTAGTAGGAAGTGGAACCAAAGTAAACAGAAAATCATCATTCATTATTAACTTGTAGTCTTCGAGTGACCATTGACTCCATCTGGGAACCGTCACTGGTCACTACTTAGAAGTCTACAGGAGAACCGGTTCGGGTGCCTTGGGCCGGATTGGAATTGAGTGACATACTTGAATATCAAGGGCACAAGAATCCAGTTCGAGTGACCAAATTCAAACCATTTAGATAGCAGACACAATACTTACACGATTCATACGTAAAATACGCGTATATTTCGAAAGAGTGTACAGCTCGTGTACGAACCGATGGACAGACGGACAAGTAGACTAAATTCTACAAAACTTCTGAAAGCTTTAACCATTTGAAAGGAATGATGGATCTACCGAAAGGAGAGTTTTGCATAGGCTCTCAAGTAAGGCTACATTGTCGTAAACGTCAACATTTTGATCGAGCTTTGATACCGTCGAGTGCTTTTCACGATAAAATCCTACACCACCCCCCGTTATGGCAGTAAATAATCCATCGCGTAAGCAGCCTGTTAGTTTAAAAATATTGCCACTAATGTCAGTTCTCTTGAATTCTTAATGGCCGCCTTCTGTAAAGGAAAGGTTTTTAGGAAAAGAAACGCGTAAAAGTAGAGCTGAGGAACGATGAAAAATTCAAGCGGCGAGGATGCATTGAATTCTGAAACGGACCTGGCAATGGGAACAAATAATAGAGCTATTTCGGAAGAGAAATTTCGACGTTAGCGATAAAATATTGAGGGGGATCGCCGGGCGGCAATGGCATAGAGAAAGCTCGAGGTAAATTTATCGCATAGTCATGATGTGGAATTCAGCTCGTACCTTTTCGCGAGAATCTGGAAAATTCTCGTCCTCTTCGACAACTCATTGATAGTTTTTCGACAGTTGAAAGCTGGTACGTTCGATTAAGTTGGTTGGAATACAAGCGGAAACTCGTTACCACGTGAAAAGTCACTCGGGTGGGACGGTCGCTTCCTGCCTCCCACGCGGTCGAACATCGGTGCAGTCGGCTTGCAGAGGAGTACAACAACGAAAACCACAATCCCAAAAACGGATTTCTATTTACTTTCTCTCCTGTACCGACGGCGACAGAATGATCGAATCGAAACGGCTTCATTTCCACATTCCGGAGAGAAGAGAGCCTTTCTGAATTTCAAAAATTCGATTTCCTCTTTTAGTCGACAAGCGATGAATTGACTCAAAATATAATCTAGAAGATCGAAGATTATCGCAAGCCGCAAAGTGCAACGCCGACATTTAACCGTGAGGCAAGTGATAAACAATAGTGAGTCAGAAAGCGAAGAAGGCGTAAGGAATGGCGTAAGCGAAAATTAACGGAAATTGCAGCGTAGGCTATCACAGCTTTGTACACTATTATTACTACCATTCAACGGATTAAATAATGAATGTGGAAAACATTGTTACATTTACCGAAAATATTAGATTTTGGTTATAACATTGTTGGAACTGTTACAAGGGCAAGGTGAATCCTATCTACTTTGGTTCCATGTAGAATACGTATAATTTTAGGGCATAGTCATCTGAAAATTTGATGACCACAGCATTATCAGGCATCGATAAAGCCATCTTCAATTCATGGTGCGCGCAATTCAGGTCACAAAAACAAAATTATAACCGAGTTACATAGATGATGAGGAGGATGACAGAAAAGATTTGGAGAACGGATGGGGTTACCTGGGATCCAGTTTCGGGAAAATGTTGGTTTTGGAGAGTTAGTAACCAGAAAAATTCCAAATTTCCAAATTTCAAACTCGAAATATGGTTTTTTCGGGAAAAAGAGCCAAAATCGGGCTTTTTTCGGAAAAGTAGTTTCGGTTTTCGGGGATTTTCGACTAGAAGCGTTGCACTTTTGTTCAGACCAGGGATAGGATTTTTTGTAGCCAGTTAAATTTCCAACAACCTGGTATGGTCGAAACTTGGTTTCAAAATTTCGTTGGCAGAGAAATTTGGACTTTTTTGAAAAAATTTTCGAAATTTTTTCGTTTTCCGCTCGTATCTCGAGAAGGGTTGAAAATCGAAAGTTGGGAGACGACGGATTCCGATAGCTGAGGAAATTTCCAACATTATTGGACTGATGGAAATTTTTCGTTGGACGACTCCTTCGGGCCGAAAATTGTGGTGGTTGATGCCAGGTTCAACTTCGGTAAAATAGGCTTCTAGAACAGCCAGCCGCATATTATGAGGCCACTTTAACGCGCATACTTTTTGCTAAGCGTGCGCGTGACCCGTTTGTCGGTTTTTTCCTCCAACTATCGGCACCGCATCGTATCGTTAAACGTTCACGTCTTCAAGAGGCAAAAACGCGTGTGACTGATACGAGGTACGATGAACAGGCATAGGCCTATTATACCAGGTGTGGGGAGTAGAGCACCTGCCACATGTAAGAAGATTCTCCAGAGCAAATTGCAGACGAATTTGCATAGAAGCACAGGCACAAAACGAAAATAAATGCAGGTAATTTTTGCATGTTACGACGTGATGTCATGATTTCGTGTTTGACGCCATGCCTCTGCGAGGATTTTCGATGTTCTGAATACCGACATTATGGGAAACATGAGGATTTTCAATTTTATGAATTTCGATTTTTTATAATAAAACAGCGATTGTTTTTGGTTGATACATAGCAATATATTGAGGAGTGAGGTTTTGATAATGAAAATTCAATTATACAAGACTATATTGACAGTGAACCTGCAAAACCTTGTAAGTTGAGTTTTTGGGAAAATGACGTTTTGAGTTCTACTGGTGAAACAACTCCTTGCGCATCTCCTCGAATCAAGAAAATGGGCTCAAGCTGCTTTTTTGGCGCTCTTTTACTATCCAAAAGCTGGTCGGGGTCGGGACAATTCGTTAATTTAATTGGTCGAGGTTGAAACCATCATATTTCATCGGCGTTTCTAGGTCAACTCCATTTGCGCAGTCAGCAATGGGAAATTTTTTCAACTTCTCTAAAATTTTGGATTTTGAACATACGAGGTTTTGCAGGTTCACTGTGGATATGTAAGTTCAAAAAATTAGGCCTTCAAGTCGAGAATTTTTTCACGTTTGACGATGAAAATCCCGTCTGTGGTCTGACAAGCGTCTAGAACCGCCACATCTGAACCGCGCCCACTCCTGTGCGTGACGCATCCGGCATTTCGTCCCTCCGCATCCACCGGAACCGGTCGGCGTCGTATCGTTACAATCACTTAGCATTTGCGCCCTACACAGGAATAAAAAAGTATCTCATACGATGAGACGCGATTGAAAAGCATGGCCAACAATGCGGGCGGTGCTACAGCCCAGACCCCACGCGAGGAATTGGTGCCTATGGTGGCATTTTTGGACTGAAGTTGAAGATATTCGGTTATTGAAAATGCAGCAACTTTGAGTGAGGGAAATTTTACCAAATCTCGTTCTTGGTAAAGAAAAATTCATAAAAACGTTTTCTGGCAACAAAAACATGTTGGAAAGTTTTTATTAGCAGGACGGACTTGGAGTTTTTTTTGAACGTTTACATAATATGTAATATTTCATATTATGAAATCATGCGTGTCGAAGTTTAACTGAAAATTTTCCATGTCTTATTCAACAAAAATTCAGTTTTTCGACGGGAAACGTCCGGAATCGTTTACCGTTACGACGAGTTCAACGTTCAAGCCTCAGGAGTCATGGGACCGTTGAATTTCCGAGGAGCGTAGGAATCTGATTATGGGCCAAAGAAGGCACTACGATTCCTAAGAGTTGTGAGCAGAAATTCGACCGAAAAGAGGACGGGTTTAAATTATTTTCATTGCTGGATGGCTTATGTACAGTGTTTCCAAATCACAAACCTAATTTCTGGGCTGTGAAATGAGAAAAACGTTCAGCGAATCGGTAAAAACCGACAACGCCTTATGAAAATCCAGTCTACATCGCCCTTCTCCGGTAACAATTGTGTTCCTCCTGAGCGTGTAGGGGTGTTAACAGTATGTTCTTCGTAAACAGACAACTGATTGCTCAACGTTGTTGTTCGGTGAGAAGTTACGCAGTCAACTGAGATAAGCAATAGGATGAGCAATAATTTGTAGTCAGCCAGGTAGGGAACTCGAAGAATGGAGGGCTCGCTTCTTTTCTTCAGCTCTTTCAGATCCTGGCCTTTGAATCGCCACGTACGAAAGGGCCACAACTGGTCTTTTTTCATTTTATGAGCGTGCGCATGACGCATCCTGTATTTTGTTCCTGCGCCACCGGAACCGACCTTTTCAGCGACGCATCTTTCTACCCTCGCTTGCCCAGGTCTGAACATCTAGAAGATTCTGTTTGAACTAGGGTTCCTGTAGGTATCCTTCCAGGTTAATGTATAATGTACAAGGACAATATTCAAAATTGGGACTGCGATACACTGGACCGCATTTCGAGGGATAGATTGGCAGATTCCGATTCGAAAACGATGATTAAAATGAAATCCCTACGACAAGTCAACTAGAAGGACCTTCTTTTTGAGGTTGGTAGAAATAAAAATTGATATCAATATTTACACTTTTGAATTATCACTTGAGCAACATTATGGTTCAGATAAATTCGCATATTGGGGGTTTCCAATTGCGGATTTTTGTTTCTCTAGAACAGTTTCTCAGGTTTTGAACCGATTTCGATCATTGAAGGATCAAATACCTCCTCAAAAGAGGTTGAATCAGCAAAAAAACGAAACTTCGTGTTCGAAGAGTTACATACTTGACATTTCTTTAAAAATCGACTTCGTCAGGTAGACACTCTAACGCACCTGTTGCACGGGCGTTTTCCTCGAATAGCGTTTGAAACACTGGCTCAATTTTCATAATTTAGGCGGTATTCTCTTCAAATCATCCCACTTCAGGACACAGGCCAATAAAATTCTGAAATAATTTAATTAATTTCTCAAAAAACCAGGCTTTGTAATATAAAAGCCTGGTTTGTTGAGAAATTAATTAAATTATTTCAGAATTTTCTGTTAAGCCTTAAGGGTCTTCCGAGGCCTCAAGAAATAATTCCATCCTCCTCAATTACATCCTGTCTTTTCGACGGATTAAGGACACCGATGCGCGACTCGCGGCTGCGGTTATTTCTCCGCGCGGCTTCAGTCGGAACAAGGCAGGATGACAATGAGCGCCATCTGCCGGCTGTTGTTGCGGCATAGTCGAACGAGCGAGACGAGGACGAAGAATGAGACCGAAAGAGACAGAAATCGAGACGCACCAGCTGCTGAGTTGCGAGTGTGAGAGACCTCTTGTTTCCCGTTCACATCCGCTCATCAGCGATGGAAGATCCGGCCGAGGTGAGATCCACGCGCCTTCTGTAACTACAGCCTTTCATACTGAAGTTAACACGCGGTACTTCCATAAGTCGATTGGTCGGAAATACAGGGGAAAAAGAATCAAGAAAATATCCCTTGGACAGCTTCTATAGGTATACTAGGTCCGATTTTGATAATTCAGGGCTTATTCTATTCAAATCAGTTCAGGCACCAACCTTTTTAAATGCCTTTTATGGAATTTCTTAAAAAACCTTGTTTTCCAAGGCTGTACACTTCAAAGTCCATCCGCACCGGCTAAACTTCAAAAAGATGGGGGCTTGAATTGAGATATAACCATAAAATGTTAATACTGACGTTTTTTTGGCGAAATTTTGCCAATATATCATTAAGATCGTTCGGCTTTTGTTGGTATATACTCTCCAGGGCGTTGAATTGAGGAGGATAGGCCTTGAAGTATCAAAAACAGTTCAGAATTTCATAAATTGTTTGAATAAAACGCAAAAACTGGTGGTTTTTACTTTTGGAACACTGAACCAATTTGAACATTCTGTTTGACTGTTCAAGTATTTGTTTTGTTTATTTACAAAATTTAAAAATTTACAATTAAAAAAGATACAGTCCAATTATTCGAGTTTTATTCCACATTATGCCCCTCAAGAGCGTAGAATGGTAAAACCGAACATTTCGGATGCTGCCTTCATCAGTATACCCACTGAGTTGATATCGATACCTTAAAGCACAAAGGGCATATGTCCAAAAATGGCATAATGAGAAAAATGCAAAATAAGTTCCATGAAAAAATTCGCTAAATAAAAAATGTTTGTCTGGCCAAGATCTACGATCTCGTTTAACCAGAACTTTGGTAGCACTTAACACTTCCTAGATAAACGCTTTTTAAATATTTGTCGTTTTTCTATTATATCGTTTTTTGGCCCCAAAAATAGATAAAAGGATCATGATTATTGGAGCGATCGATAGGTCCTGATGAGTAGATTCTTTCGGTACCGAAATCTCAAAATTGATATTTTGGGACAAATGAAGAGTTTCCCTCCAAAACTGCATTCATCCACTTTCGAGTTTTGTCGATATCGATTTCGTTTTTTCGATTTTCGATTGCTTATAGGTGCTGCTATGAATCGAAATCGAAAATCGAAAAACGAAATCGTTATCAAAAACATTCGAAAGTGGACGAATGCAGTTTTGGAGGAAAACTCTTCATAATATGAAGAGTTTATTATGCCCTTTGTGCTTTAAGGTATCGATATTCTTTTGAGACAATGGCATTCCAGTGAATTCAGCACTTAGTGCGCTAAATACGATGTTGCTTCATTCTGCATTCACGATCAGGACCTGCAGAACTGATGGACCTACTTGGCAGCACCGATTCAAAACGTTCCATTATCCTGTATGGTGAAGTCCTTATCGTCTATTTGTATACCATCATTGTTGCACGAAACTTGCGGTTATTCTGGGCAATCGAACGCAACAGAAACGTATCGCAATGGGAGGAAAAAAGAACGAAACTGTTGATGGGGGAAGCGATGGAAAAGGAAAGAGAGAACAATCGGGAAAGTTCCCGCGCGCTGAGAGGTTAGTGGCCCGTACCCGATCTCATCCTGGCTGTTCAGGCGAGAAAACAGATCTGATGCCAAAATAACAGGGCATAGTATCCCTTTCAAACTGGAACTCATCAATGCATACGTGAAAATATTGATAAAAATGACCCGAAGATGACAGGAAAAATACACAAGGAAAATAGGTAACACACTATTTCGAGTGATTTGAGGGCGAGAGAGCTGCGACGACATCCTCTTGACGATATTAACTGAACCTCGAGCGCTTTCGGCCGTACGGCCCTCTTCAGGGGCGATTTTACGATGCCTCTTTGTAGCAAGATGGAAGGGAGGCCAGCAGTACTCGTCCTTCCGGCAATTCAGCGTGCTGACACTTGTCGTCTGAAGTCCAATCACCATGAGATGCATCCTTCGTTATTTTGGTACAAAAGCTTCGATTTGAAACCGTAGAAATTCCAATTTGACGACTTTCAATGTTGTAAGGCGATTTCCACGAAAATGATTCAATATCCTTTATTTCGTTTTTACTATCATCATTTTAGTTGCGGTCGAGATTCGAAATTTAAGCGGCAAAACCCAAATTTTCATCGTGTTCCGCATTGTTAACGTTGACTTTGAATTGTTTTTGTAATGTCTTCAAGCCCTTCAAGCTAAAAACTAAGTTTACCATTTGATTCAGGGTGAAACATTACGTTAAACCCATTAAATAGGTTAAAAACTCCAAAATTTCATCAAATCAAGCGTTGTAAATTTTATAACACTTGATTTGATGAAATTTTGTAGTTGACCGAGATGTGGTACTGACGGGTAACTACCAAGGGTAAAATCTCCCTCAATACTTCCACTGCAGGTACTGCCGAATGACGCACCATCGAAACCCAAGATAAATCAACCTACTCCAAATTCACAGACAAATACAGATAATTTTATCGAAGAACTCGCTCATTAGGATATTTTTCGTTTCGACGTCAGAGAGACTTCATTTTTTAATGAGGCCAGAACACCCGCACTTGTCAATTGAACTTAAAAGGGAGAAGCGATTGGCGAGACGTGATGAGAATGTACGAATTGATAGAATAAATTGCTCTAACTGGGCCCAGTCAATGATGTCATGTTAGACGGCAATGACCTCGAAATAATCGCCAAGCATCGACAAACATTATTTTATCACGGACGTTTTCACTCTAACGAGCGAATATGCTACGGCAATTTTACCCGTTCGTTTCGCGAGAATTTTAATCGAGTTTTCACGAAAACAATTACTCGACGTTCGGAAACACGAACAATGAAAATGCGAGCGAGCGTGAATAACACAACCCTTCTATCTTTGAAATAGAAAATACCCCGCTCAACGGGCGAATAGGGTTTTTTTGCAAAAAACTTTACGAGGAACGAAAACTGTTAATTTTACCAAACTATGTTAAAATTGTTCGAGCGATTTGGCAAGCTAGGCTATAACTTATAATTAGGGATAAATATGTGGAAAATATATATGTATTCATTATCGTAAAATATGTGGAAAATATGTTAAAAAGATTGAAATATTTTCAAAAAAATGTTTAAGCGCAAAATGAACATTAAAACAAGATTTTGGAACATTATTTCCAGAAATAATGTAGGTACCTACCTATTTAATCGGTCAAAAAAATTTTTTTACAATACCCCCTGTAAATTTTTTTTTTACGTTTCAAAGGGTCTAGAACACAAGTCTGCAACAAAACTTTTTTCCCGGCCGCCGTCTGCAGCAAAACGCATGGAAGGAGTTGTCCAATTAAAAAAAAATTATTTAAAGTACTCAAAAACGTTTAATTGTCAAAAAAGTCATAATTTCAAAAACATTTTTTTTTAATTTTTGACCCCTTAAAATATTTTTACCGGATTCCCCACACAATATCCATCAAGATGGAGCAAACCACAACTTTTAGGACCAACCGCTGATCCGATTTTGATGAAACTAGCCCAAAAAGTTGTGGTTTGCTCCAGCTTGATGCATATTGTCCGGGGAATCCGATCGGAAAAGGTTAAGGGGTCCAAATCGGCATTAGAATGGTCCATAAAAAAAAAAAAAATCTATTGTGAAGGTGATGTTGTGGGTTTAGAGTTGTTTGACTATTTTTTCCGGGTTTCTCGCTCGATTTACCACAGGTTTTTGGATGAGTAATGATTTCCTCAAAATTATGAAAAACTACCCAAAATTGAAAAATATGTGTTTTATTGGATTAAATATTTGTAAATATGGATTTATAGGGGAATATGTCAAAATATGTGGAATGAAAGTGGGCTTAAACGGTTAGGAAAATGCCAATATGAACATGTCTACTTGAAAAACATGAGTACATTGTCTAGAAAAGAATGTGTAAACAAATACGGATCCGATCCCTACTTATAATGAACGTAGGGCCTCATCAATGATGCCTTTGGATCGAAAGCGCTTGCCACTGAACCACAAAGCGAAGTAGGAAATTTCTAATTTTTATTGATTTTGAAAAATTCTTCATTTCGCCTGATTTTCTGTTTTTTCAACTAAAAGTACCGATAAAAATAAATTTTCGTCATTGTCGACTGCGACGCCCAATAATTTTCGCCAGCGTGATTTTTCAGTACACCTGCCGCTGGCAAAAAAGTTTACAAACTCAAACAGCTTTTTTCCCGCAAGGCGGAGAGCAGGTCGGAAACACTAAACACTTCCTGATCCAGGAAAACATCCGCCCATCGATCTCCGAGGGAAGCTATTTATATTTCAGGCTGAAGGCGGCGGCAGACTGAGGGAATATTCGGTCCGATGGTAATACTTGTATTTAAGTATGTTATCCGATTTTGAAATGATACAGTCGATTAAGAAAAGATTTTCTCACAAATATGAAAATAATTTATTAGACATATTTACCTACACTTATTCCATAAGGGCAGGCATGAAACCCTTTTCTTAAAACTATACAAATCGAAGTTGCAAATTAGCTGCTCCTTCCGATTTTTTGTTTTAGAACGAACATTACCTACTTCCATTTACTTTGTGAATATGGAAGTAAAAATCAAACTAAAACTCCAACTGAAACTCAAACTGATATCAAGCTCAAAGGTCGAAAGAAAGGTAAACTCAAACCGATACCGATACACTGGCCTAACTCAAACTGATGCTCAAACTGATAATCAACCTCAGTCTCGAACAAAAACTGAAACTCAAACCAGAGCTCGAACAGAAAGTGGAATTCGAACTGAAGGCCAAACTGATACTGTAAATGAAATTCAAACTAAAGTTCAAATTGAAGTTGAAACATAACTCGAACTGAAGCTGAAACTCGAACGCAAACCGAAACTCAAACTGAAAGTCGAATTTAAACTCATTCTGAAAGTCACACAAAAAATCGAACTCAAACTGAAGATGAAACCCAAACTGAACTTCGAACTAGACGAGAAAATCAAACTGAAACTGAAATTCGAACTAATACTGTTAATGAAACTCAAACTTAAACTCAAATTCGAACTGAAACTGAAATTCGAACCGATACTGTTAATGAAACTCAAACAGCAATTCAAAATGAAGTTGAAACAGAAACTCAAACTGAAGTGGAAACTCGAACTCATTCTGAAAATCACACTATAAATCGAACTCAAACTGATGAAAATCAAACTCGAACTAAAACTGAAACTCGCAGAAACTTTAATATCTGAAACTGACTTTCAGAATGACTTTGACTCCGAGGTTTAGTGACAGTTTGACTTTCAAATTGTGTTCGAATTTCAATTTCAGCTTGAGTTTGAGTTTGACTTTCAGTTCAAGTTCGAGTTTCACTATGAGTTTGAAATTCATCTTCAGTTTCAGTTCGATGTTTAGTATGACTTTCAGAATGAGTTTGACTTCGAGTTTCAACTTCACATTGAGTTAGAATTTCATCCTCAGTTTGAGTTTGATTTTCAGTTCGAATTTCAACTTCAGTTCCAGTTCGATTTTTAGTTTGACTTTCAGAATGACTTTGACTCCGAGGTTGAGTTGTAGTTTGACGTTCAAATTGAGTTCGAATTTCAATTTCAGCTTGAGTTTAAGTTTGACTTTCAGTTTCAACTTCACTTTGAGTTCGAATTTCATCTTCAGTTTGAGTTCGGTTTTCAGTTCGATTTTCAACTTCAGTTTGAGCTCAAGTTTGACTTTAAGTTTAAGTTCGAGTTTCATCCTCAGTTTTAGTTCGATTAATACTGTGATTTTCCGAATGAGTTTGACTTCGAGTTTCAGTTTGAGATCGAATTTCGACTTCGATTTGAGCTTAGGTTTGACTTCGAGTTTAAGTTCGAATTTCAACTTCAGTTTCAAGTCGATTTTTAATTTGACTTTCAGAATGAGTTTGTCTTCGCGTTTAAGTTTCATTTTGAGTTCGAGTTTCAACTTCAGTTTGAGTTCGAATTTCATCTTCAGTTTCAGTTCGATTTTTAGTACGACTTTCAGAATGAGTTTGACTTCGCGTTTGATTTTCAGTATCAGTTTCAGTTCGAATTCCGGTTTGAATTTCAGTATGACTTTCAGATTGAGTTTGACTTAAAGTTTGAGATTAATTTCGAGTGTCAGTTCGAATTTCAGTTCAAGTTTGATTTTCAGTTTGAGTTCATCGTTTGAAGCTGATTGAAGAAGCATTGCAGACCATTTAAGAATTGCTGATTTATAATTTCAATCATCCAAATTTTGACATGCTTCATTGAAATTTCAACAACCCGTTCTCCACTAAGGTAGACAATCGACGTATTTATATTTAGTTATAGGTAGCCTACAGACCCATAGACTGCAACTGCTTGGGTCGCATTTTCTTTCGTCGCACCGCACCGTTTTTGGCCAGTTAGGTCAAGGAAGCATGGAACAAAATGACCTCAAATTGGGAAAAATCCAAAAATGGAAAAGAAAGTTCTGCTGCGCCCACACCGAATATTTTTCGGTTCATTATGCTCCGCGCACCGTCCGAACGGTGACTCGCCTCCTTCGGATCTCGTGGCCCTTCGGATCCGTCGCGTTATTTTCGTTTTCTCCGCCGGAGCGAATTATACGCGGAGATGACAATGTGGAAACGGACAATTGCGGAGGTGGACAAGAAAAGAAATCCGTGCCGCCAACGGTCATGCGGCAATTTCTTCGGATGACTTCTCGAAAAAACGGGACATCCCTCGGACAGAAGATTGTGACAGAGGGAGCCGGTGAAAGGAAAGTGTGTTGTCGTTGCTGAAATGTGGAACGCGATCGTGACCTGGCGCGGCGGCTGAGCCCACGTTCTTCGGATGCCGCTCGCGGATCGCTAGTGAAACTCGTTCTCCGCTCGATCGCGGATCCTCGGCGGCGCGCGCCGAACTGCCGTCCGCGCGTTTTTCCGGCTCGAGCCGAATCAGCGCGGATGCGCTAGCATGAATTACGGGAATAACACACCGTACTTCCGAGTTACAATGCGCGAATGTTGACGGCGAAGAAAATCTGTCAAAAATATCGCGCAAAATATTAAACGGTCTGGATGGCTCAAGCAGACAAAATATGTTTCGATTTCCTATTTTGGGCAAACATTCCACCCAGAATATTATAATATAATATTATTAGAATAGGAGAAGAAATATTATGCGAAGAACCCTTAATTATATTTTTAAGAATTTTATATTATAATATGTACTTATATAAATGCTTTGACTTTTTGGCGGACCGTTTTACAAAAGTGAAAATCCACGAATTGCAGCGCACCGTGTGCGCTCGGCCTTGGAGTACTTTTTCAGAAAAAAAAATTTTTACGTTTGAACCGCAATTGCGGTACATTGGAGTGAGTTTTTGATTGCGATTTTACTCCTAGCGTAATGGAAATTTAACGCTGAATCCAAAAATGTCTTTGAAAGTAGGAAGAAGTGGTTTTGAACCGGAGAAATATGGGTTTTTGTGGGGCAAAGTGTGTTTTCCTGGAAAAAACCTTCAAAAAATCGTATTTTTGTAACAGGCTGAGATAGGGGAATGCGGTCGGCGGCTTTTTCTTCCATTTTGGCTTAGTCACACCCGATTTTTTTACAACAACTTCCGGGGATCGAGCCGTAAAAATACAGATGCAAAATCTTACCCACAGGAAAAGACAGTTCTTCATTGCTGGCCAATGGTAGACCACCTGTTTTGCCTCCTGGGGCACGCAATCGAAAAATCTTCACGGGAGGGGGTCGGGTTTCGTCCTCGTCCGGGTACAATGAACTTTTCAGTTCATCCTCGAAAAAAAGGAGAAAGAACAAAAAAACTCCGAGTTGTCATCCCGTTTCGGTTTTCCAAAGCGACCAGGTACCACGTCGGTCAGCCTCAATTGGGATTGTCACAATAATAACATCGAACCGTTGTTTTCCGACTTGGAGGATGTCTATTGCTGGGGGCCATCGAGGGTAAGCAATATTTCTCCTTGAACGGTTCTCGAAAAGCTTCAATAGAGATGTACAACTCACCAACGCTCCCCAAAAATGCGCATGCGAATAAATTTCAATAAGGGAGGAAATAAGGGTTGAAAAAATCGCCTAAAAATCGGATATTGGATCGGTACGGAAAGCATCGCACAATTTTACTCAGCAACACTTTTTTCGACAATTGTTTGCAAATCGACAGAAATTTTCATTATGCGCCCTTTTTTCGAATTCCTTTCACTAGAAGGTTTGGCAAAACTCCATTATCCAGGTTTCTCACGAAACTTCGGAGACATTTTTGGCATTTTCAATAGGTGAATGAATGAATGAATGAATTGACGTTTATTCCGAGGAAAAATCTTGGTTCACAAAAACATTATAATTTGATGGAATTACCCCGACATAAACATAAATATTTTTTACCTAAAAATTTAACAGGTTTTGGTCACGAAATTTTGATCTGGATCATTTTATCGTTATTAAATTGCCATAAGATGAATGGTAACGTTAAAATATTTCAATAAATACCTACCTAGTACCTATATCGGCATATTTTTCAGAATATTATTTTTAGAAATTTTTTTATTTTTATTTTTTCAATTTTTTTATTGTTATTTACTTTTTTTTTCATTTTTTAATTTTTTTTTATTTTTTAGCATTTTTTTCAGAATATTTTTTTCCAGAATGACATATTTTCAGAATGGTAACGTTAAAGTATTTCAATAAATACCTTTCTAGTTTATCGGCATATTTTTCTCGTTTCGTCCGATTTCGACGTCTAAAATGAGGGTAACAAATTTACTGAAATCGCTTCAAATCTCAATGTTCGGTTCGATGGTTTCCGTAAATCGGTAAGACACGATCGAGGATTGCGAAGCCGTTGGAAGGTAGTTCGGAAATTCGTAGGGTGTAAATACGACCGGGGGTAAAGTTTAGGGGTAAATAATGTAACAACGAGTGATGGCATTGCTTCATGGAAAGGCAGAACTGGGGCACCTGGGGTATAGTTGTAGCTGACTGAGGGCAAGGGTGACCTCACGCTACACAAGTCAAGGAAAAGGCAAGACTCGGATCGAGGAGGTTTAGCTAACACCTGGTTCACATATATCCGGATTTCTGCCAGCGAGTAGGTAAACCATGAATAGTTTTTTTTTCGATTTGGAAAAAAATACGAACCATGAAAAAAACGGCTATTTCAATTTAAATAAAAAGCGCTAACTGAAATAGAGATCCAATATTCAAAAGCTGAGGTAAAAACGCAAAAAAAGAAATAAATGAAAGGTAAAATGAAATAAGAGGTGATGCAAAAGCGGTAAATATTTTTTAGACTGTATCTATTTAAAGTTCATTTACCTGATAGGGACTAGGTACCTGTACTTAAAATAAATCAGAGCAACTTCTGAGAAGTTAATTCAGAATTTTTTATACTAAAGTGAGATTTGATTTGATGAAGAAATAGTGAAGATAATGAACGATGAGTTGAGGAGGTGTCTTTCAAAACTGAACATGTGTACTTGGAAAAATTGGCGTTTTATGATCTTTCCTACGATCGTATAGACATAAAACCAGTGGTGCGTATATAACACACAATACTTCCATATTTTGAAACGTACATATTTGAAAACATTTGATCATATTTTGACGGTTTTTAAGGGTGTTTAGGTCAAAAATATAAAAAATTCACTTATTTTTTAAATATTTACTTATTCTGCAAGGTAAAACAAAGATTTTAAGACCAAGAACGCTCAAATCGATTCATTTTTGTGACCAGGAAAAAATAAAATAAACCAGTGGTGCGTAGATAACACACAATACTTCCATATTTTGAAACGTGAAAGTGTGACACGATTTGATCATATTTTGACTGCTTCTAAGGGTGTTTAGGTCAAAAATATAAAAAATTCACTATTCAAATTTTAAAATTCGCCTAAAATAAAAAGACGCCAATTTATCAAAATACAAAAAATATATACATATTCTGCAAGGTAAAACAAAGATTTTAAGACCAAGAACGCTCAAATCGGTTCATTTTTGTGGCCGGAAAAAAATAAAATAGAAAACACTAAAAATGCAAATATACCGGAAGTACTGTGAGTTATCCAAATTTCGAATAAACAGGGTGTTAGGTCTTGCCGAGACAAACATTTCAGTTCAAGAAATTTGAAAAAAGGTTGAGAGTGATTCTGAGTAAACGTGTATAGGTAGGTAAAAGTTTTTCCTGAAGCTCCGTTCCAATTCTCGATTTTAAGACGATCCCATTAGGTACTTCCATTTACTCTGTAAATATGGAAGTGAAAATAAAATCAAATTTTGAACGAAACGTCAAAAGACCCAAAGTCAGGACCTCTCGAGCCCACGGAAGGTGAGGTATCAAAAACGTCTCAACACCGTTCTTTTCCACGCCTAACGGTGATTCACTGGTTAGGAACATTTTCGATTGCCGACCCCGAATTTCGGATTGGTGTGAATCCACCTTAATCCCAGGTGAAGTATGGTGAGGGAGGGTCAGGTGAGGTTACCTAGACTATCTCTATCTCTATTTCTCACTGTCTCTCCTCCTCCGCCTTCACTTTTGCCAGCGAGAGAACCTAATCTCAAGGCGCGCACAAGGACACCCCCTGCGTTCTCCACCTCAAGGAAGAGAACGTGCAAGTTCTCCTCCACTATACTGGCACCCCCTCCCCCTTCCACCATGGAGGAGTATCGGCTGTCCTGACGTCGTGAAGTCGCAGCTTTTCTCTTATTGTTGGAACGACGTGGATATCTTTTTCAGTAAAATACCAGCGAAGGGATACATTACATTTTGTGCTTTCACAACGACTGAATGAAGGCATGCGTAAATTAAGAATTCAAAATAAAAGTTCGACCATACATTTACGCGGAATTGTGATTCTTGAACTTGAAATCATGGCGGTACTTAGCTAAAAAAAATTTAAAACTTTAGCAATTCTCGACTTTGGCCGAATGTTTTGCTTTCATTACTTAATGTTGGATAGCTTCTAATGCCTTAAGTACAGTATCCTCATTTTTGTAGGTAATTAATCTTGGATGCAAGGGACTTTCGGTCGTTTTACTGAGACGAAGTTGAAAACACGAAAAAATAACTTCGAAGCAAAAAAGTGTTTGCTCGCGTCGGACAACAATTTTAGCAAATGAGCTGTCGAACGGACTCTTTAAATTAGGACTGTCTTAAGGGTGAGCATGACAAAAAATTAATTTTTAGCAAATGAGATGAAGAATTGACCCTTTAAATTAGCACGGTCTTACAAAAAAATATCTCGGAGCTCTGTGGGCTTTCAAAAAATTTTGGAATACATACCAGGATTGATATAGAGATTTTTTGAGTCAAAGAAATTATTATGGCGAATGAGTTGAGAAAGAATATTTAGCAATTGAGCTGACGAACCGACCCTCTAAATTAAGACCTCTTCTAATTAGGCCATTTAAATTAAGCACGTCAAATTAAAATGTTCAGATAATATAACTAATTATTCGGAAGGGGAGCAACGAATTGTTACTCAAATATATCTCGGAACACTGGATTAACCAACATTTTGAAATACATGCAAGGATCAAATTGGAGATATTTTCAGTCAACTGTAAATACAATTTCTTTCTTAAACCCGAGATTCTTGCTGGAGGCGTAAGTGGGGTTCGAAACTTGCCCTATCGTCACGCCTGATGCTATTTACGTTTCTTCAATCCTACTGTCGTTGGTTGTAATGCACAAATCACGTCATGAGAGGGATAACACATGACACTTTCTGGATATAGAAAGACAGATTTCCGCGCCTTGATTTTCTTTCGGATACGGATGGGAAAAAACATTTATTGAAAAACATTAAAGTTTCTCGAAACTACTTCGAACAATAAATATATTCTATTTTAGCCATACTAGGGGCCTTTTCTGTGAGCTGATAGGACAGTGACGCTATAGAATATTAAATATTCTATAGCATATTAAATATTCTGTAAATTTTACAGAAACAGTCATAAATTCGTGCACGGCTACAGCGTTATTGAAAAGTTACAGAATAGGGGTAAATTTAGCAGACATTTGTTTTTATGGTCTTGAAACGTTGGTGTTAAGCTGGTAATTTTTAAATTGCCATACCTGCCAATTTACTTCTTCAGAATTTTTGTTGTGACAAACAAAAAATCAGTTCAAACGGCAAAAATTTGTTCCGAAATTTTACGTTTCAGAATTCTGGGTATGGAGGTAATGCTTGTTATCTATAATACCACTAGTTTCACACATTTTGTATTAACCCAAATACGGAGTACAAATATTTTCATTAGGGTCAAGTGGGGTAATTATGAACAAATTTCAACAATTTTACAAACTGACAGCTCTCAGAAGTACCTAGTCCATGTAAAAACCTGGAAACCTCTGTAAAACAATCGGTTTACATCCCTAATACACTGTGAGACAGTTTTTTAATTTTTTTGACAGCTGTATGGTCTTTGAAAACCACTGTTCATAATTACCCCTTATGTTCATAATTGCCCCATAGGGTATGGGGTAATTATGAACAGCGATTTTGACGTTTAAAAGAGATGTTCAAAAGGTTACATTTGATTCATTCCACACTGTTACATGTGACAGTTAGCACGAACGTGTTACACTAGGCGTATGAGATGTAAAAGACGATGTTCATAATTACCCCATAGCATAGTTCACAATTACCCCAAGATCCAAATAAATCAAGTCAATATTCTTACACACTCCCAAAATCTCATAATTCAAACGAAAATCGCCTAGTTTATACCATTTCATTGCTAAAAATGGACGAGAAGTGCAAAAAAAAACTCTCAGAAAAAATGTTCATAATTACCCCATACCCAAAAAAGTATGGGGTAATTATGAACACCCTCTGTAAGTCACTGAGAACGAGATATGACAAAACTTGAGTGAAATCCTGTTGAAGCAACAATTAACGCATGTGAAAATATTGAAAACAATAACTTAACACAATTTTTTCAGCCAGAAGAGGGAAGAACCTCAAACACTAAAAAACTGTTTCACAAACTTTTTAATAAGGTTTTTGATAAACACGTAAATGGCGTCATCGGCGTTGACAAATTGGAGAAAAAAAGTCGTAACCTATCAATGAGAGAATGAACATTCGATTGCTACATCTTTTTGAATTTTCCATTGCTCACAGGAGCGCAAATATACTTTGTTCATAATTACCCCATGTTCATAATTACCCCACTTGACCCTATAGGCCTTCGACAACCAAAAAATCAGTTCAAACAGCAAAAATTTGTTCGGAAATTTTACGTTTCAGACTTCTGAATGTGAAGTATTTTATGTTATTTATACGTACCACTAGTTTCACAAATTTTGTCTTAAAAATCCAAATACAGATTCAAAATATTTTCATTAAGGGGAGGTTGTACATAGAGCTGCTCTCAGGGCCGGTTTTTCAATCTTTTTGAAGCTAGATTTATCTAAGGACGCTTGCATTGACTAATTTCCAAAAAATTTTCAGTGTGACGGTCAATTAAAGTACGTGCTAGTTGAAATTTAGTGCAAGCGTCCTTGGATAAATCGAGCTTTAAATGAGTTGAAAATCCGGCTCTAAAGCTAGAAGTAGGAGGAAGAGCAGTAAACATACGTATGCTGCAAGCCAATGAGAGCATTCCAAAGCCTCAAACACTCAAATTGGCTCGTTTCGACGACAGAGAAAAATAGAATACAAAAACTAAAAGTGCCCATAACTCGGAAGTATTCTGCCGTCCTTAGTTAAAACGTCCTATCTCATTTTTTTCGCTTTTTGAGTTAAGGACGTGGTTGTATAGATTTTGACATGACGCGTCTGATGGGTCAGGTTAGAAAGTCCTATCTTCATTGGAAAGGACTGAAAAATGGCTTTGTCCTATCTCACTTTTGTCAATTTCCGCCTCCATCCAAGAACAGAAAGTCCTAACTTGGTAGTCCTAGGCTAAAAAGTGCTAAGTAGCAGAAAGTTAGGACACTTTGACCTTGTATAACTGAAAAAATTCAGTAACTTGTGCTAGAATAAATCGTCCTAAGTGGTCTCAAATAAAGGAGTTAGGACTTTCTGGCCTAGTGAGTAGCAAAGCTGTGTCTGTCATGGATGTGGGCAAGATATTCATCTTCGAATACTGAGTTCCAAAAACTACTATCACTAGGTTAAAAAGTCCTATCCTAGGTATAAAAACCAATGTCGTACGTGGCCTAAGGCACACGACAAGAAAACGAACAACAACAACAAAGTCCTATCTTCGACTTCTTGCACTTCAATTGATAATAATTATCAATTGAAGTGCAAGAAGTCGAAGATGACAACTGACAAAGTTGGGGGGTGATGTCAAGGAGCTATCGTGAAAATTCCAAATAGCTAGGGTTAAAAACGTAGACGGTGCAAACAATCTCACTTAACCGCGTTTTTCTCAGAACGCAAAAAACTGAGATAGGACGTTTTAACTTAGGACGGCAGTATTGGAGGGAGAGGAAGAACAGATGGATTTTTCACATCAAGTACCCTAGCATTAGGGTAGGTGGGGGCAAAAGATTCCAGTTTTGACATTTTGGCTTCCTTCGGCCCCCCAGACAGTCTTTGGGAGATGAAAAGCAGCCAGTATCGAAGTTTAGCATCTCCTCTACCTTGACTAAAATGACGGGAATTTTCCCTAATGATTAAGGTGGGTAATTCTCAGTTTTTCGAAAAAATGTCTTTGGAATCTTTTGCCCCTGTGGTTGGGGCAAAAGGTTCCACTGGAAGAAAAACAAAGTAGGTAAAAAAAAAATGATTCTATAAATGATTTTATTCTTTGAAACACGAGTAACAACATGGGGTGCGGCTTAGGCCACTAATAGGAGGATACCGTAGGTATCAGTCTTAACTGTTTAATACGAATCACGCATGTAACTTGAAATTTCAGAAAAAGGACTCAGTTGACTATAAATTCAGTCTTTAAAATCTTACCTACTTTTTTCTTTCTTTGTGAACGATTCTTACATACGAGTATTTAGTCATTTAACTAGTTGGCCATCACAGGATGTATAGGGTACTGAAAATATCACTACGAAAGTGGAATCTTTTGCCCCCCCTACAGTGGAAACTTTTACCCCGAAACGAGAGTTTTTACGTTAAGAGTGATTCCCATTGTTCTGCTCAAGTGATGGGGAACGCAACGACAGGATTTCAAAGACCAAATACCAAGCAATAACAAAAAAATAACGCCAATACCCTGCCAAACAATTATCTTTCGTCAATAAGCAATCCAAAATCGCAAAAAATTACATCAAAATCGTTAAAAACACATTTACCCCATCTTGAGCCTTGCTGTCCCACCGATCGCCTCCAAACTACACTGGCCAACTGGCCGGAACTGAGCAGACCCAATGACGTCTCAATCCGTCCTCAAACTCTTCCCGTTTTTTTTTAAATGCCGCTGGAATCTTTTGCCCCATGGAACCTTTTGCCCCCACCTACCCTACATCCAGCATTTATGCGCCATAAATGGAAATAATAGAGGCGCTCCAGAGCACTGGCATTGAGAACTGGGTTATTATGACAGGTGATTGAAACCAGTAAAATTGCGAGAACTCGTCTTGACAATCAACGGCGGTGGACATTTAGCCGACTGGCCACGACCGGCTAAACTGGGTCAGCCCTCTTAATAGGTCGCGCTTACAGCTAAACTGGTCGTTTTAATGGTCGATTCACAGCGGACGTACCTGGGCGGTGATCTTGACTAGATGTTCAATCACTGCTACCTATATACCAATATACCTCGTTATTTTATGCGACTCAATGTGTTTAATTACCAAGTGCAAGCGCACCATGTGTGGGTAGTTCTTCAATCGTAATCAACAGTGAACTATGTAATTACATTTTATATTGCCAGTTTCAATGCTGAAGAGAGTGAATCAATACTAGCTCAATAGGACAGACCGTTGCTACGACATTCAAGGTTTATTGCCGCGATGGTAAGGAAATGTTCGACTGACCTTCATTGCCAAGATATTGGAAAGTGGGGAAAACGCCTAAAAACCTGATGACATGTATGAGCATAAGGAAAATGAGGAAATGTTAATTTTTTGCGTTCTGGACTGGTTTGGCCTTCTTTTTGATACTATTTCACTTTCGAGCTGCAATTTTAGTCCTTAGGAGTCGATTTTTGCAATGACTACTTTGAGATTTCATCTTGAATTCAGAGATGTGCTCAAAAATTATGAAATATTGTTCTCGAGCGGAGGAATAGTGCGGTTTTCTTAAAGAAAAAAAGTACCTATAGAAAATTTGGTCTTAAGCACCGATTTCAATATAGAAAACTACAGTGAAATATAGTTGTTGGCGGCGTTTTGGCCATTTTCGGCTGCCTAGTGTCACCCAATTTTTTCACGCCAGCAGAACTACCTGTTTTGCTAAACCGTTCCTTTTGCTCTCCAACCAGGTAAACCCTAAATCCATTCTCCATCGAAATTTCATTGTATTCGAGTGCCATGAGTAAGGTAAGGTAAAGAGACTTCGATTTCGAGGGTCGACAATGGTTGCTCCTAGGGGCATGTGAATCTCCGAATGGCGTAGGTAGTGGGCGTAACAGCCAACTGTGTTAACAAAGCACGTTAAAGCACTGAGAACGTCGCTCACCGAAACCTCTCCGAATATTTCTGAAGGATATTTGAGGTACAATGAGCCATAATAAGGTAGCAAAATTAACGAAGATATTTCAATATCCTATTAGTTGCATTGTCGCTCGTCAAAATTCAAGACGATCTTGCAGACATCACAGCAAGGCAGTGAGTGAGTCGACCCATTACCAAAGCATACACTGCCTACTTTCCTCTAGCAGGCAATTAGCAGACGGTTGTTTTGCCACATATGCTTTGCCCCACAAATGAACTGGAAACCCCAATCCTGCAAGAGCGAAATGGAGTTCCCAACCGCAGTTACTACACATCAATCAGGAGATTTATTGGGTGTTGTGCCCCACCAAAAAGCGGAAATTCTGTTTTGCAGGTCATTGTTACGAATGAGGAATTGGAACTATGCGGTTAGCTGAAGTAGGTGAGGATCGTGTAATGTACATGTGGCCGAAACAGGAGTAGTATTAGGAAAATCGCTCTAGTGTAGGTACAGGAGAATGATAACTCAGCTGGCAACTTCGACAACTGTACAGAGATTTATGCCTTTAAAATCAATACAAATGGTATGCAATGTACATTTTCACTAAGGTGGGATGTTCTGTCGTACGGTCTTGTCGGCGAGTGATTGAAAAGTGCAAAAAGCCTTTAGGTGGAAGGGGTCGAAGGACTAACTTCCTATTCGATAGCGTTCCTAGGCAACTATAAGCAATAACAAAGATGGCTAGCAATAACGAGAGGAAAGGGTCGAGCACGAAGGGCATTCTAGGGTAAGGTAACACGCAACGGTCGCTTCTTCATGTAGATGTAGGTGTAGCAATATCAGCTCCCCGCCGCGCCATAGGCCCCATCAGATGGAAAGGAGTCGACTAGCGGCCGAACAATACCGAGGAATCGGAGACCCTGACATTTGAAACTCGTTTAAGGCTCACAGATGCGTTTAACGGTGATGAGGTGAACTTGTTTCAGAGGGAGAACAAGTTCAAAGAAAAGGAAGAAGAGAGAAAGTTGGATTTAAATAGGACAGCTGGGCAGTGGGGACGGCAGATCGGACAAAACCGGAGAAACTGTTCCAGAAAAGAAGGACAACTGTCGGATATGACATAGAATTAACGGCTTATTATTTGCGGGTAATCGATTTCTCCTTGCACGTACCGTTAGCGTAGTTGGTAAATAAGGCAGTTCTTGCGAAAATGGAAATATGCCCAACACGGCCCGATTGAAAACATCATACGATCTGGCCTGAACGGGATTCAACAGGATTAAGGATCACTAACCTGATGGAAGTGGTTCTGCTGATGAACATTCTGCTGGTTCTGGTTCACGGAAGACGAAGTGGTGTCTTGAGAGGATTTCCTCCACTTGAGCACGCCCATAACGGAATGAACCCAACTGTCACTATCGCACTCCCTCATCTACATATATGACCCACGATTTAAATGACACGGGAAAAGCCAACGGAACCCGTCGACTTCATGGAAATGGAAATAACGCCACAGCCAACGACACGACCCCCAGACGGGAACTGGACGGTGCCTAAAAAAATGGTCGATTCCAATTCGTAGGATAGACAAAATAGCACAGCCCCAGAGGCAAGTGAGGGCAGAGGCAGAACCGGGAACCCCTCGGCTTGAAAGCTGAAGCACGGCAACGGCAAGACTGACTCGGTCCACGACACAAGAACCCCCCACCAGCACCGGCAGCCGACCCCCGCCCAAGTTGAGTGGGAGCCGAACCGCCAACCCTGGTCGTGACTTTCTGTGCCTAACAGCTGTACTCCTTCAGCCTCTCGTGCTCGTCAGCAGACAAGAAATATTGATGAATTCCTTCAGGAATTTATGATCAAGTATACGTGAAATAAACCGATGGAATAGCAAAGCTCGCTAATGCCTGGAAAGCCGACGACCTATCTATGCCTTTCTATTTTTTAAAGCGATGAAGCCGACAGTTAGGAACCTGGTCTCTCCAAGAGGATAACGGTTCGAATCCGCCCATCGCTCAAGACAAAGGATCGTCCCACAGTCAAAACGTTGTTTTGCTGGGAAAAAGGCGAACTATTCGATAAAGGCAAAAAGCATTAAAAAGTTCATCGATAAAATCGTATAAAACGGAATCAATAACTTCAGATAGTTTCAAGTTTGGTATCAGTCACTTTACAGTCGGCCATGCACTATCCGCTGGTGGAAGAGTAAAGATGCATTGATTAGTAGAGATGGCGTCGACGTTGGACATAAATTGTATTAGGTTTTCCAAGCAACGTTCCTATGTCCATCCCCCCTACTGAATAGTGTGTGGCCGACTTAATAGGGCGATCAAAATGGCAAGACCAGACAGAGGAAATTAGTGTGGGAAAATGATAATAGGAAGATGTCCTTAGTCCCCATCATAAGCCAGAATGCAGTCTGCAAAGTAACTGAGAGGAAATTGTCCTCGATTCGAGCGGTCATATAAAATCCGTGAATGGCGTGCTCTTACTTCTACAGAAGATAGGTACCTACATCAAGAGCTCGTAGTAAAGGAGAGGAAGCATTTTTAGAAGGCATATCCTGATAGGAGATATAAAAGCGAATAATAGACGTAATTAACAATCTCAACCAGCTCCGTTTATCAATTTATTTCAACTAGCGGCTAAGTATTGGAAAAACAGTTTTATTTCGCCCATAAAATTTGGAAAGAATGGACTTGCATTGATTCCGTAATTACACCGCTATAACAATAGGCATAGATTTGTTTTTTAATGACAACTCCCTCGAGCTACATGGGAAATGGGAATGCTAGGGACCATAACACGATTTTGAATCCCAATGATATGGCTCTGATCAATGCATAACAACCTACTATAAAACCTATGCGTCGATCTACTATTTGCACAGGTACCAACCTACTATTTGTAGACAGCTGGGAGAAGGGGCATTTTCTCATACATTTTAATCGTCTACATTGAAGATGCGTAGCTTGAAGTATGCATCAGAAACGTAAGAATCTGTGTTGATATCAGAAAATTCTGATTGTTGCCGTCTTCTGCGAATAAAATTTTGTAGCATTTTTTGTAGCCCTGATGAAGAAATAAGTCTCGGCAGTTCACAAAACTCCGCTGTCGGCTTGTTCCAGCTGGTGTCCCTAATCGCGATTCGACACAGCTCGTCACGCTGCCAAGCGGTAGGTGAAAGCGCTAGCTGTTCGCTATTTCGAGCCGACTCCGCCAGAGCGCAGGTGATTTGCGAGCTGCTCCTGCCATCTATTGGCAGGGGTTAGAACTCTGCCGACTGGCACCGGAGGTAAAGAACGATTGGGAAAGTGTGTAGTAGCAAGTCCTTCGTGGAATGGCCGCATCGCCCATCGGGCTGTCAAAAAATTGGCCCTCTCCCGCATCGTAAATCGTATTAGAGTGAGGGTGATTTGAGATTTCAGCAAATCCTTTTCCGTTTTTCGAAGGTAGCTCGGCATATGCTATCCTTTTCAATGTTTGTTTGTCGACTTCAGTAGACCTACCTGTAGGTACCTACCTATTTTTTCTCATTTTAATGTCATGCTCGGTAATCATCACATGCAAATGAATAGTCATATTTTGAAAATTTTAGCTGAATTGTAGAAGGTTTGTTGCGATTGTCGCTTCCATTCCTTTTGGATGGATAGGTGAGGGTGAGTGATGTACGACGACTTCCTCCTATTCTACAATATCGAAAATATTGCTGATCAGTTAAGACGGCATGGCAATTAAAGGGATCACTCCAATATCAATTCTAAGAGAGTAGGTAATCCCTCTTATTTCAGAGTTGTATTTATAACAGGTTTACTGTAGCGTACAGATAGGTAGTATTGCCACCTGAGCGACGATAAAACGGAAGTGGATTATTGTGACATTACAAAGAGGATGGGTACCTGCCTATTAAAAAGACATTAAAAAACATTAAAAATTAAATACTCATAAAAAATCAATTTTTTCATTTTTATTCTTAAAATACAATAAAGAGTCTAAAAAGAAAATACCTATTATTAAAAAAAATCAATACAAAAAAAAAAGTTAGGTACTTACTTCGTTATTTTAATATTCTGGTTATCCAGTTAGGATTACTATTGTTTGGGCAATGTACCTCTTACATCGCCAACCTATTATGAAGTTGATACGTCGGGCATAGCATTCATGATAACTAATTTTGTGTATGGTAATAGTGTTTACAACAAGGGAGGCGCCAAGTACATCATTAGGTGAAAGCGAAATGCCTCTTGAGCTTTTCGAATCGGTTGAAAGCATAAAATCATGATGGAACGGTTATGGAGGGGTGCCGGTAGCCGACGAATCAGAACTGGAACGTTGATGGAAAGTATTCGAATAAAGCGAAAATTCATTGGCTGTAACGGGCGCTTTGAGTGCGAAAATATACGTTCCATAAAATTAGTCTCTCGGCCCATGATTCACGCCAGTTTAGTTCATTATCGTTTTAGATGAAGTTCGCAATCCAACTGTAATCACTTCTGACATGAGCGTGATGGATTATGCGTGTTTAAAAAACCAGATCAGGCCATAAGGAAAAGGTAAAGACCGTGACATGCTGTGCTATCATGGTGGACTTTCCAAGGACGAACACGCAAGCTGGCTCATGGAGCAGGTAACTATTTCATGGTTTTAATCGATTCCCTTTGTAGTGAATAGTGGGTAAACGATTTTGTACGTTTTTGTTCCAGGACGTGACCAACGTGCAGTATGGGGTGGACATTTTTCAATGTACCAGTTAGGTATTTTTATTTTGTGTTGTGAAAATTGAAGGTAACAATAGAAAGGGTGAATATTTTCTTCCTTTCTAAACCTCAAAACTGGGCATGCTGCTCGAGCTAAAAGCGCAGCTACTGATTTTCAGACATATAAATGGGGAATCACTTTAGGAAAATATAATAAAGTATATACAGCCACCAAATAGGCCGAGTTAGATCAATAAATCGCCTTAACTAGCAATAATTACGATGGTTCAGCTATCAAATATGACTGATCAAGCTCACCTAATGCATTTCATGCCATACGGTAGTGGTGGTCAGTCAGCTGTGTCCTTATGCGCTCTGCGCCATCAGATGACCGCGTAAACAATTCACTGAATGTATTGAGGTAAATAAACTTCGATGTCGGTATGCGCACCTATTCCAGGAAATACTTGGCAGTCATTCGGACCGAATCCACCGCGACATCTATGCTCCAACACAATTTATCAGCGGTCGATTCCCTTATCAGTCCCGTCAACGGCGACAAGTTTGGGTAAGGGCGAGGCCCACACGGTTCGACTGGACGAGAGTCCGGACTGGATGAACCATAAGTACGAGGAAGAGGACAACGAGGAGGATGAGTTGGAGGAGAATCGAGGGAGATTCACACGGTTCCGGGAAACATTTTCGCGTAAACAACTGTAAAAAACCTCCATTCCTCTGATTATTTGTTATCATCCGCCAGAATCAACACTAAAATCAATAGTCTTCTTGAAACGTTTATTCAACCGCCCGAGGTTCTTTGATCGAAGAAGATACCTACATACCCCTATATAATTTGAAACAACCATATATTTATCGTATCAATTCTGTACGGCCTACGCTGGAAGTAGGAGCACATAATATGTTTGCACATAATATGTGCTATTCATATTATGAATAGCAACATATCGCACCCTTGGAAGAATAGTGTTACAACTCAAAAATCCTCTTTTTCAGGAAACGCGAAAAACTGTTTCCGCCTAGGAATGATGTTATTTTCATCTTGAATTCATTCCATAACATAAAATATCCTTCAACAATCAGTTTTAAACCCTCTTTTAATCTGAATGACTGTTCAATGATTAATAATCACAAAAAACTGTCAATATTCCGAGTTGTTACAACTGTTACAGTAAGTTACAGTAACTGTGTTCATGATTCGTTCAGGCATTTATCTGTGTAATACGTAGAGTTGTTACTGTTTCGCTGCATGAATTTTGGCATAACACTATCGAAGAATAAATCTGCAATCTCATTCTGAATTGAAATCCTTTCGCAATCCACTAGCAATTTCGATCGTCCATAACGCAACAACTCAAAATAATACGCTTCATCATTTCAGTCATTAATGACAGTACTAACTCGAAAGAAAACATCATCACAGCGCCTTCTGAAATAACTTAAAACGCTTATTTGAGATGGATAGAGCTTTTTTCTGGATCGAACGGTACCAAAAACTCAAAATTAACCAATTTTGAGTTGAAACTCTACTATCGCAAGGGTGCGATTTGTTCTCGCCGGAATCGTAAATCGCAAGGTGAGATCGTGATTTCGCAAATTGATCATGATTTTGCACATTGAACATTTTTGAGTTGCAACACTATTCTCGCAAGAATTCGATTTGTTCTTGCCGGAATCGTAAATCGCAAGGACAGATCATGATTTGGCCTTGCGATTTCATTTCCGACAATTGTCGCAAGGAAACTCGGAAAATTCGCGCTCGAATTCCACTGCCATGTGAACTCGTGAGCGCCATCGTTGGAAGCGGCTCGACGCTAAGCCAAGATTCAGCCGGAGTGGGGGAAAATAAAGGCTGGAGCCCGGCTGTGCACATGCGCTGTGAACTTCCACGACGAGGGCAGCTGACGACCGTCACTTCCCCGTAGCCGCACACACGCACAAACCGCCAGAACGTCGACACATCGTAAGCACATAAAACGGAACGAATGGCCGAATTGATTACGGTGCTCTACGAAATAAAAAATGTCCGGCCTGCCCTGATGGGTTTAGGGGATTTGGAGGACACTGAACTCGAACAAGAGTAAACCATTATGGCGATGTCGTATTTCTCACAGAAGGACATGACCCCTTTAGAAAAATACGGGATTTTCTACTATCTATTTTATAAGGTGACACCGATAATAAATTGAAGCTTTATGGGCATGGTTTGAAAGTTGGTTCAGGCGTGATTGCAAATTTTCATCAACCTTTTCCCCCATCACTTCGACCATATTTTTCCTGTTTTCATTACACTTTTATCAAACTTCCTCTAGGTACCCTATTAGGTATTTTGGAGGACCCATAAATTCCCAACAAATCCCTGGGGTTGGTGCACCAACGTCTTATGACAAAGAAAATTATAACTCGTTTTGTCATCCTTGTCCAAGAATTTATTACTTGGAAACTATCACGTTCGAACATAATTCAAGAAGAAAATTTTCCTCAAGAAAATTTCCCTAAAGAAAATGTTTTTCATCTTGTGTCTCAACCGGAAGAAAGCTCAACGAATCCACGGTTTGAGCTTCACCAAACACTTTCAAAAGTTAAAAAATTTCATTCCAGTCTCAAATCTTGTCAAGTGCATTCAAAATGGTAAGCACTCCAGCTGATTGGGATAACGATCAACACTAATCGACGGACCCATGGAGTTTCCTCATGCGTAATGTTTCCTGAATGCCACCGCCAATGATGAGATAATTGACGCACATGTCTGAGGGAGTGTGTTATGTTACCTGCCAGCCTCTCATGTATTGCGGGCTTTGTAGCATAACCTAGTTCCTAGGGATACGTCTGAATGATATAATGTATGCCTACTGATAATGGACTACCTTTTCGATTAAGGCCTCTTACCTGTGAAAAGTATGCCGGTAGGACGCATCTTTGATCGTCTAGTCGACTTGATTGCACTTTTTCGAGAAGTTCGAACAGTTCATGGGCATTCTGAAAAATAAACAGCCTCGATAGAATTTATTTTATATAAAATTAAAAGTTTATCGATGACATCGATCAATACAGTTGGGAACATCAATGTGTGTTACGCAAATCTTCTTGCGTGTTACTTGTAGGAGATATTCGAACAGGAAAGAATTATCTAATTATTCTCGAGTGGTATGTATACCTGCATAGTAAAGAATGTCTACTGTTAAGATCTGGGAGAAAGCTCTGAGCTACCGAACAAGAACGTGTCTGCTAGCAAGGTCGTAACAACCATTACAGACCAAGAGAGTGATATGTACCTATACGGACCTCATTGACTAGGTCCTGATCAGCATCGTTCTAGTGCACAGATGAATCATCGAGTTTTTCAGCAAGCAAATTGCATTTTTGTAGACTGATAATTTACTGAAATGAACGGAGAAAAGCATGAATTATATGTCTGCTGACCGACAAGTGAAATCAGTTCGAAATCCTCGGGGTCACTGCGAACAATTTTACTGGTACGGAGTAACGGCCTGTCGGACGATCGCACAGGACGAGTTGACCGGTTAGGATAATCGAAATGGAACATTATTTGTACACGCAGAAGATAAGTTTGCAGTGCATTGAACCAGGAGCGCGATTTCTTTTTTTAGCTTATTATACCTAAAAACCTTCAGAGGAAATTGAAAATGGTTTAGCGAGTGTCTGCCGGATTCTAGTCGACTCTAATTTGATCATATTATGACTGTTTTTAAGGGTGTTTAGGTCAAAAATGTCAAAAAATTCACTATGCAAATTTTAAAATTCGCAAAAAAAAATTCGCTGCCTTTTTGGAATATAAAAAATATCCACATATTCTGCAAGGTAAAACGAAGATTTTGAGACCAAAAACGCTCAAATCGGTCCATTTTTGTGGCCGGAAAAAAATAAAATAGGAAACACTAAAAATGCAAATATATCGGAAGTACTGTGCGTTATCGAAATTACGATTAAACAGGGTGTAAGGGCTTGCCGAGACAAACATTTCAGTTCAAGAAATTTGAAAAAAGGTTTGGAAATGGGGGAGTTATGGCCATTTTTGTAAATGACCACAGACGGACAGACGGACACACGGACAGACGGACACACAGACACTTGTTCGGGAAGTGATTCTGAGTAAATGTGTATAAGAAAAAGTTTTTTCTGAAGCTCCGTTCCAATTCTCGATTTTAGGACGATCACAATACTTCCATTTACTCTGTAAATATGGAAGTAATACTCTGTAAATATGGAAGTAAAAAAGTTCGTCGCCTTGCTTTCCCTCTGTCGAACGTCGAAACTCTGAATCCATACTCAACATCGGGATCAAAGTCAACTTCGAGATCAATGACAACTTCGAGTTCAAACTCAACTTCGAGATCAAAGTCAACATCGAGATCAAAGTCAACTTCGAGATCAAAGTCAACTTCGAGATCAAAGTCAACTTCGAGTTCAAACTCAACTTCGAGATCAAATTCAACTTGAGGTTCAAAGTCAACTTCGTGATCAATGTCAACTTCGAGTTCAAACTCAACTTCGAGATCAAAGTCAACTTCGAGATCAAAGTCAACTTCGAGTTCAAACTCAACTTCGAGTTCAAAGTCAACTTTGAGATCAAAGTCAACTTCGAGATCAAAGTCAACTTCGAGATCAAAGTCAACTTCGAGTTCAAACTCAACTTCGAGATCAAATTCAACTTGAGGTTCAAAGTCAACTTCGTGATCAAATTCAACTTCGAGATCAATGTCAACTTCGAGATCAAAGTCAACTTCGAGATCAAAGTCAACTTCGAGTTCAAACTCAACTTCGAGTTCAAAGTCAACTTTGAGATCAAAGTCAACTTCGAGATCAAATTCAACTTCGAGATCAAATTCAACTTCGAGATCAATGTCAACTTCGAGTTCAAAGTCAACTTCGAGATCAAATTCAACTTCGAGATCAAATTCAACTTCGAGATCAATGTCAACTTCGAGATAAAATTCAACTTCGAGATCAAAGTAAACTTCGAGATCAAAGTAAACATCGAGATCAAATTCAACTTCGAGATCAATGTCAACTTCGAGTTCAAAGTCAACTTTGAGATCAAAGTCAACTTCGAGATCAAATTCAACTTCGAGATCAATGTCAACTTCGAGATCAAATTCAACTTCGAGATCAAATTCAACTTCGAGATCAAAGTCAACTTCGAGATCAAAGTAAACTTCGAGATCAAAGTAAACTTCGAGATCAAAGTCAACTTCGAGATCAAAGCCAACTTCGAGATCCAAGTCAACTTCGAGATCAAAGTCAACTTCGAGATCAAAGTCAACTTCGAGATCAAAGTCAACTTCGAGATCAAAGTCAACTTCGAGATCAAACCACTTTCCATAATTTTCATTTACCTGAGTCAGTGCTGTCTGAATATATGAATATACAAGCAGAAAGAAAAATTGAAGTTACTTGAATGAATTTGCATTAGATGAGACCAAATTTTGGTCTCTGGTTGGGCCAATTTTATTGAGAAATGATATCGTTCTTTCTACGTTTGTAAGGGAAAACACCAATCAATCATGGAATCGAGTACTTATGTTTCGATAAAATATTGATATCAGTACTGACACTTCGATGCTTGTACCAAGCATTGAGTAGATGGGTGTATCGAAATGTCACTAGGTGTCGGTGTCGGTGTCGGTGTCGGTGTCGGTGTCGGTGTCGGTGTCGGTGTCGGTGTCGGTGTCGGTGTCGGTGTCGGTGTCGGTGTCGGTGTCGGTGTCGGTGTCGGTGTCGGTGTCGGTGTCGGTGTCGGTGTCGGTGTCGGTGTCGGTGTCGGTGTCGGTGTCGGTGTCGGTGTCGGTGTCGGTGTCGGTGTCGGTGTCGGTGTCGGTGTCGGTGTCGGTGTCGGTGTCGGTGTCGGTGTCGGTGTCGGTGTCGGTGTCGGTGTCGGTGTCGGTGTCGGTGTCGGTGTCGGTGTCGGTGTCGGTGTCGGTGTCGGTGTCGGTGTCGGTGTCGGTGTCGGTGTCGGTGTCGGTGTCGGTGTCGGTGTCGGTGTCGGTGTCGGTGTCGGTGTCGGTGTCGGTGTCGGTGTCGGTGTCGGTGTCGGTGTCGGTGTCGGTGTCGGTGTCGGTGTCGGTGTCGGTGTCGGTGTCGGTGTCGGTGTCGGTGTCTGTGTCTGTGTCTGTGTCTGTGTCGGTATGGTTGATGGCTATTGTTAGGACCTGTTGAAACTTTGAACGTGAGGACCTCTTGAGAAAGTAGGTCCACTAATGAGGTAGAGTATGTCGCCGTTATAGATGCGCAACAACATAAAAACCCATAAAATTTCCGGTTTGTTCAACTTGACGTACCTATATATTTTGAGGTGTCCGATCAAAAAGTCTTAATAATGTTAAAATGTTAAAAGTTGTTTGCTGAGTACAACAACTGTTTTCGTGTAACCGGGTTCGGTTCGGGTATTGTTAGGACCCCCCCCCCAAAAAAAAAAAACAAGGTACAGGATTAAAAATATGATAATTAAATAAGATAGGTATGAATTGATAAAAAAACATTCATAACACGAATAAGATATCGGACATTGATGGAAAAATCATCAATAGCAGGGAGAAAATTATACCGTTGGTATTGCGAGCTTTCAGCAAAATGTGCGTGGCCAGTACGTCATGTCAACTGTGAAGAAGAAACCCCTTTTTTCAAATGTCCAAGAAGGGGAGAAGAGCTAATGCCCCGCCATATGAAACGATCGATTTTTAAGAGATAACCGCAACTTGTGTCGTGTTCGAAACAATTCTTTTTTTCCCCATTGCGAAAGAAAATGGAATAAAGATAACTTGGTATGCTAGGGGAGTGTCACAAGCCTTTCTGGTCGGCTGTATCAGTATGACCCGCTGTTGGATCTCGATGTGTTCGCGTGTACGATTGGCCGAATATAAGTGTGTGTGTCGAACCTAATTGATACATAAATCTCCTGGTAGCCCTGTGCGTGTATCTCTCCCCAGCCTTATATCCTGGCGAGTTGTTTTCTCGTTTCCCCTCGCACATCAGGCTCAGCGATTCCTTGCCGTGGCCAATGAGAACCAGCTGATGATCTTATCGCGTCGAACTGTCTTCCCGTTCACGGATTCGCCTTCCATTTCCAGCCTGGATTCATTTTAACATCCTTGTTTAAGAACTTATGGAATTGCGATAAGGACCTAGTTGAAAACACAAAGATCGGACTTTCTGACAGACAATTAGGGAAAATTTTGGAAAAATTTGGAGTTTTTGACCGACAATTTTTCACTTGTTTATTTTCATTATGATTCACATTCTGATAGAATCAACACAAGTTCTCCAGCCTTCCCAGCCTCTCGAAAAATTTGAGTCCAATATTCATCGAAACGGTTAAATCTCATCGTAGAATAAAGACGGAATTGCTATTAATCGTCCATAATTAGAGTAGTATAGGAAGGTATATTATTTCCAAGTCTTTCAAGCTTCCAAAATCCCCAAATTGGCTTGCAAACTTTTCAATTTAGTTTGGAAAATTCTCAATTTGGTTTGAAAAATTCTCAGTTTGGTTTGGAACATTCTTAATTTTTATTTGGGTAATTCTTAATTTTATTTGGGAATTTCTCAATATGGTTCGGATAATCCTGATTTGACTTAAAAAATTCTCAATGACTTGGAAATGCTATATTGATTGGAAGTACCTACCCATACTGTGTATTATCTGGTTCGGTTTCTGCTGTCTCAAAAATGGACTGATTTGGGCGTCAAGGTGTTGAACATTCCGGTAAGTAACACGAAGTATTTGAACCGGTAACCTTAAGTAAACTATTCATTCCGGTAACTCAAAGAATAATGAACTCTGGCGAGTCTCGAAATTTACTATGTGCACCTGCATCGTTTTTTTTAGCAATCGTTTAATTCGTTAGGCTCAATATTGGAGTTGATTTGAAAGATCTAATTTGAGTACCAATCGTATTTTTTCGGTACGCAGAGCATTCATAATTTTTCTATCGGGCAGCTACTCGTTGCAGATTATTGCACTTTCAATTCTCAGAGTTCTTCAAGAGTCAGATTATCATATTAAAATTTTTTTATCTTTCGTTGAAAAACTATAAAGAGAAACCTCTCTACGCCATATTCAATTTTTCAATGCGTTCGAGGAACGTCGGAATCGTTTCCGATAGTAATAAAACTCGCCTAGGTATATTTTGCTACTTCCATCGTAAAAGGCGAGGAGTAAAAAAATCATAATCTCCAACAGATGCGGAGGACTCGAGTTATAAGCGAGCGGGGGATTTGTTTTTAATAGGATTACAGAGCGATTCTCTCGGAATAAAGATATAAATCCGAGAGATTTGTGTAACTCACCTTGCATCTTTCTTGTCCAGTGTCAAGGGTGGTCTGGTTGTAGCTGTCTTCGGATATTTTACGAACCCCTCTTTTCTTCACTCTGAAACCGAAAAAATAAATAAATTTAAAAACTGGCGAGTAATTAGATCAATGTTTACGGAGAATAGATACCTGTTCGATGAAAATTATAGATATTTGGAGATAATTGTATAGATTATTTATTTATAGATTTATTTTTAGATTTATTTGTTTTATTTTAAGATTTATAGATTGATTTTTAGATTTTTTATTTTATTTTAAAATAATTTTATTTTTCATTTATAGATTATTTATAGATAATTGCAGATAATTTTTCCGAATATGTAGGATAGAGGTCGTTCACCTCCGTTATTTATGGAGGGATTAGGAACCAGGAGCCTCCCCATAACGCTCATCTGGATTCTGGACCGGTTCCTTGGGTTGCATATGCACAAGGGCTTTGTGCCTTATCCACAAGGATCACCCATCCTAGCTAGCTCGAAAAGGCACTTAAATCCCAATCCCACATCCCCCTAGAGGGGATGCATGTTCATCAACCCCTGTCCTTGTGGATAAAGCACAAATCCGGATGAGCGGTATAGGGAGTTTCCTGGTCCCTGATCCCACCTAAAATAACGGAGGCTAACGACATCTATCCTCCAAATTAGATTTTGCTTCGTGGAGTAGCGGTGATCGAGAGACCAGAATTTTATTCTCCAAAGTTACTATGTAAAGGCATAATGGAATAGATAAGGCACTTAAAGTACAGCGAGTAATCAAAATGCAGGTATAACATCGAGACCTCAAAGCACAAAGGGCATATGTCCCAAAACATCAATTTTGAGATTTCGGTACCCAAAGAATATACTCATTAGGGCCTATCGATCGCTCCAAGAATCATGATCCTTTCATCTATTTTTGGGGCCAAAAAACGATATAATAGAAAAATGACAAATATTTAAAGAGCGTTTATCTTGGAAGTGTTAAGTGCTACCAAAGTTCTGGTTAAACGAGGTTGTAGATCTTGGCCAGACAGACATTTTTTATTCAGCGAATTTTTTTATGGAATTGAAAACTATGGGAGAAATCTTTTTTTTTTGTAAATTGATTTTGCGGTTTTTCTCATTATGCCATTTTTGGACATTAAGATTTTGGGCCATTTTGTGCCTTAAGGTATCGACATGATAATCAGAGGTAGGTCTTTCTAGGTAGATATTCCATTGCGAGGAAAAGGAAAAAAATGTTGAAAATTGGGGGAGATATGTCAAATTTTGTAAATGCGCGTCACAGGCGGACACAATGGCTAACCATACCTATGGAGTTCCTAGCAAAAAACGCCAGTTTCGACTTCAAACAATAGAATCCAAAATTCAGGAATTGTGTGTAGGACTACACGGAGACACGCAAGGGAAACGTTGTAAACCACTGCGCCTTCGAGGTTCCTATGTTCTTCTTATGATCCACTATGTCCCTTATTATGTGTTCAAGTAATTATTCACGGTTCCTGGATGGTACCTGTATTTAAGAAGGGCACCAGTCAACATTTCTGCCTGTGACGGATGGGTGGTCAATGTTGCGCATAGCCGGTCTCCCATATCTTACGCAGTTCTCCCTTCTTGCGCGTGCGTCCCCTCGAGTAATTTTCTACTTCTGACGTTCCGCGATGATGATAACAATAATATCATAACAATCTTACGGACAGCGGAGGGTGGCGGTTGGCTAACAGGGGATACGCTGTCGATTCTCCTCCGTTACTTCACCGATCCAGAAAACCATTTCCTTCCGGACGGTGATCAACCCCTATCGAACCGATGGGTATGGATGAGTTCATTCAACAGTTTTCTTCAACCGATTTTCATCAACCGATTATTGTCCATTCAACAGTATCAATATTCGGTAACCTTGGCATACCGTGGAAAACGGGATTCAATCGCAATCTCTTCGTGATCTGGGAACTGTGACATTATACGAAACAACGAAACCTTCGGTGACACAACACGAGATTTGGGAAAGTGCAGGTCGCCAGTCAACGTCCGAAGTACAATAGTTGAGTACCTACACCGTCTATGAAAGGCTATTAGTCAGCATGATGGTTACGAAGACGGAATTACCCATTGAGCTTTTAAGAAATAGCTGAACAGGCTTCTAATGGCTCCTCTGAATATATTTCTGTCTGTCAGCCGGTGCGCACTCGGTCACTTAGCCAGTCGCATCTCTGTCGATTTTTCAAATTTTCTCAAAATTATTTCGCAACAAAAAGTTCAATCAGCATGTCCAGTTAACTTGAATTAGCAGAATCGGGATATAACCATCAGACAGATTTGAAGAAAATGTCTGTAAAATTATACCTATCTTTAAGTAAAAATCATTGGGGAAAATGACCCAAAACTATACGGAGGTGCCATAATATGAAAGTACTTATCTACCGGACAATGGCAAGTACTTGAGGTCATTGATAGGATTTTCCAATTGATTTCATTGTCACTATTTATCTCCATCGTCGATAATTAAGGATCTAAAATTATTTCTAGACTCGGTTTAAAACTTTGTGAATGGATGTGGTACATTCGGATAATTAGTTGAGTTGTCCACGGATCAGGAAATTTAAAGAGGTTACTTGTAGACGAAGAGTAAAAGTTGAAATCTTTTAATCGAAAAAAACCTTCTTAATCTCAAGGAGATTAGAGGATACTTGGAAGAGCTAGGAAATTTGTGTTCTGGGCAAAATTTGGAGGAGCTGCACTCGATTCGATCACTTCTTCATACTCGATCAACTCGAATTACCTACGTTGTTGTTCGCGAAGATGAAAAAGGTGTGACTGACTAAAACGGGTGATTTCATGGGAAATTCTTACGAAGAGAACCTACGTCATGGCTGCCCGACAACCACTGGTCTCATTGAGATTGTTTTGATCGGTAGCTTTCAAGCAAAACCGGTAATTTCGGAATAGATTCTCAGTATTTACCGGTTTAATGGATAATTTTAGCAGGGCTGGATTTTTTTGCATTTTTCTTTGACATTTTTCTGGGTGCTCAAAGACTTCTCATGCATCTTCTTTAATTCGTATATGAATTTTCTAACAATAGCGTCAATTTTGATATTTTGATTTAATTTTGAGGGTGTAGTTCTTTGGTCGCTTTCAAAAACCTAAAGAAATGCTGCTTGTGTACGGCCAGCTAATACCTACTAATACAGCTAATAATCTTTCTGAACCATCGAGCAAACTTGAAAGCCAAAACTCAATTTAAATTACATTTTCACTGACTGCTAAATGGAATTTAGGAATTTTGGAATTGGAATGAAGGAACAAAAATTAAAATTATATGCTATGGTCGATGCTTGGAAATACATTTTGAGCATAAAATACCAGCCTACCAAAGCAAGCAGTCTGTCCTTTGTCAAGAATTTTCTCTCAAAACCTTTCGATCTCTTCAAAACCTCCAAGTTTTGAACATACAGTTTTTTCGAATTTTTCGTCAAATATAAGTTTGGGTTAGAAGGTATTCCCAGTTATTTTTTTTCTGACCTTAAAATGTGTTTATAGTGCGTGTAAGAAGATCTTTAATCACCATCTAAATATGAAATTTCTTACACCGATAATCACATGTATAGATACGTTCATTTTATGGGGTCTTTAAAACGTGCGATGCAAGTTCGTCTGCATTTTGACCCTATAGCAGTCACGAGATTGGCCAAGTTCCTCGAGAATGTAAGAAATTTTTTTTCTATTAGGCAACGAGGTATTAAGGCATTACGAGGCCCTTAAAATTTGATCCAGCGCGCAGTCAAACCTATTACAATAATTTAAAGAATGACCATGCATTATGTTCTTTGGGTCTGTAGGAGAAAAATACCTGAGCTTCTGCGCTGGAAGACGAATTTTATAGACAAAGGTAGAATTGGGAATATAATAAATCGTGACTCATACAGGCTTCTCCCTGGCCTTGCAACAATATTAAAATCTTTACTCAATTAATAATTAATAATTATTCCAATTATTGGAACTTTTTTATTTGAAAATACGAATCTGAGGAGTTTAATCATATTGATAATTAAAATGGAAGCATGAAAATGCCGGTAAAAAATAATTATTGCACCATGATCCACCAAAATCTTGGTACTATAAGTCGAACATTTTATTTCGTCCATGAATCAATTCCAATATACTCACTCTTCTCTAGAAATCGCGTAGTTCGAAGAGCGAACGCCCGAAGTGAACTTCATGGTAAAGGCGCGCACCTTACGGAAAATTTCGCGAAATAGATTCGCAAGAGACACAAATACGTGATGTACTGATGGGAAACATTCGCGCACGCGCAACTCAACTCACGAACTGTTTGGAACTGCAATCAGGTCAGGACTGACATGACGGGCCCATGAGGGAGCGACGATGACTTGTGAGGAAGGGGAAGCTCAGCCCTCTGATCGGTAGTCCCGGCCTCCCCCACCACACCACACACTCCACTTCTTAGGATCATCCTCTTCCACGGTACTGGCCAGCCCGGGGATCCGGAGTACCACCCCACCTAATCCGCTGTCGCCGAAATTTCCGACGACTCAGTGCCTTTCAACAGGCCAATAAGAGTTGTTTTTTCTATTGCATTATATTTTTTGCTATACCGATTACTTCAAGTATGTTATAATTTTTACGATTTTCTTCTTCATGTATTTTTGTACAGTCGAACACAGAGGAACAGCCGTTTCGAGCTGTTTTGGACAGAGGAACAGTCGACGCCTGAAAATATCCGCAAGACGTCATCGTTGAATTTAATAGGTAAAGTTAATTTAACAAGTTAAACTGTTGATCTGATAGAGGACCGTGGGTCCGCTTTTGCAAAATAGAAATCTCCCTCAATTTTAACAATTTTTCAATCGAGTGCGGAGGTGAGGGAGAGAGTGGTAGAACATCATACTCCCATTGGAACAATGTCAATCCCTGAAGCGGCCCAGCGGGGCGAAAGCGCTTGAAGGAATATGAGAGCATGATGGGCTGTTACTCTCTCCCTCACCCCCGCACTCTTTCCCTCACCCTCACAATCAACTTCTACCAAAAAACTAATGACAAAATTTTTCAATCGTTTCAAAAAGAAGGTACAAAGCCAGTGAACGCGTCTATGGTCGTAAAAAACAGAATATCTCATTTTTTACACCGCGTGTGTCTATAGGCTGGCGTCACTGTTATTAATCATAACGCCCTCCAATCACGTTTTTAATTGTAAACTACTTTTCACTTGCATTAATTAATTTTTTTGCGGTCTCCCCCCCGTCACGGCCCTGCACAAAACGCCGAAGGTAAACGATCGCACATGAAGCCAGACGTACTAAACTGAACAGTTGGTGCGTCGGGGTCGGTTGGCAGAATACAAAAGGCGACGTCATACGCAGGGGCGCATAATGCAGACTGAGGTCACAAAATATGAACGTCTCCGCTGCATCAGCTAACCCACCCGGTCACCGTGGGCCATTACAGCAGCAGCAAGGGATGACAATGGGGTTGGTCCTCCGTGACCGGCCCCATCTGCTGTCACTGGGGGTGAGGAGCTGTGATTGTAGCCGATCCGATTCACCTCGCGCTTCCTTCACCTGTACACCACGACACATTGAACCCCATCCCCAATTTGAAAAGTGTTTGGTCCGCTGGCTCTGCTCAAAAGAAATTTCCAACGTATCCAACAAACTGGGCCTCTCAATTTAACGCGATTTCCAGCTTTTCAGCGCGTCACCATTATCGGATTTGGCCCATTTATCATCTAACAATAAATTGTGATTACCTGCTTTTATCTTCAGACTGGCACCGTAGCCGATGATGTTATCTTCAAAATTAGTTTCAACAACCGAGAAAATTCAATTTGTCGGTTTCAACGGACAGTCGAGGGTGAGCGATTAAAGGCGTCGTTGTCAAGCTATTTTCACTACTTCGAGCGCTTTCGGCTGTATGGCCTTCTTCATGTTGGAGTTTTCTTGAGCACAGGCCGGGATTCATACCAGTCGACCAGAAAAGAAGAAGAAGAAGAAGACGAGGAGGAGGAGGAGGAGGAGGAGGAGGAGGAGGAGGAGGAGGAGGAGGAGGAGGAGGAGAAGAAGGAGAAGGAGAAGAAGACGACGACGGCAAAGAAGAAGAAGAAACAGAAGAAGAAGGAGAAGGAGAAGAAGGAGGAGGAGGAGGAGGAGAAGAAGAAGAAGAAGAAGGAAAAGGAGAAGAAGAAGGAAAGAAGAAGGAGGAGAAGAAGAAGGAGGAGGAGGAGGAGAAAAGAAGAAGATGAAGAAGAAGAAGAAGAAGAAGAAGAAGAAGGAGGAGACGGAGGAGGAGGAGGAGGAGGAGGAGGAGAAGGAGGAGGAGGAGGAGGAGAAGCAGAAGCAGAAGAAGAAGAAGAAGAAGAAGAAGAAGAAGAAGAAGAAGAAGAAGAAGAAGAAGAAGAAGAAGAAGAAGAAGAAGAAGAAGAAGAAGAAGAAGAAGAAGAAGAAGAAGAGTGATTTTATTAGCCAAAACACAACTAGGGTATAAGCAATGGTCACATGGATTGAATTAGAAATAAAAGATAATGGGGAGCGCATGAGTCGAGAAAATTGATCGATTTGTCAGCCGTAGTTGGCGTTCTAGCGTACCGCAGGTGGCCTGCCCTCTGTTTTGAAATTTTCCATTGGCTTTGTTGTGGTGATGCAAAATAATGAAACCTGAGAATGGCCAATTTTTAAACTCTGCTTCGATAGTTTGATTTTACGTATAGTCTACCAAGGGAAAATTCGACTCCTGGTATATCCAAGAACGTTGATTACGGGTGAGACGTTTCTCCTACCTGCTTCCGAGTCAAACTCTGTTCGGAGAATATCTTCCCTAGAGATGCCTCTACAGCCGAAAGCGCTCGGTGAAATGAAGAATATCGCCTTCCACCTCTTGACCTTCCCAAGAAAATTAGAATAAGGATTGGACGGAAGTGGAATAAGAATTAGATAAATTAGAATCCATAGAAAGCCAGGAAAAGACTCGAGTTCGCGCCAGTTGACAAGCCTGCGAACGTCACGCTTGTCGGCGAGAGTCCGCTGGACTCGAAATGTTAGGCTCGGTGCACACTTGCGGCAAAACGACGCAGGACGCCGCGTCATTTTCAATCGGATAACTAGAAATACACAGAGGAGCATTGTGCGGTGCACACGGGACGCCGATACCTATCTGCAGCTCGCGTCACTCCGGATAGGTATCGAGGTTGACGCAGGTACCTGTGGGACGCGCGTTGGGGCCGATAGCTATCCTGCCGCCCGATACCCCTATCAGTACTCAAGAGGCAATCGGCCGGTGCACACGTGCAGCTGCGTCAAACCTGCGTCAACCAGCCTTTCGGAAATTTTTCGGGAATTTCAGCCCACCATGGATGAGAATGTTGACCCTGACGCGGGTTGGCCTATCGAGAGTGTGCATTGAAACGAAGATAGGACGCAGATAGCTATTCCTAGGAAATGACGCGGCGTCCTGCGTCGTTTTGCCGCAAGTGTGCACTGAGCCTAAAGCTGGCATAAATTGGTACGACCCGAGCAAAGAATACGTGTTTAGTGATGGCTTGATTCATGTAGATGTACGAGGAAGTGATTCGAAAACTTCTCAACCTCAAAGGATCCCGCTAACTGGCGCACTTATGCAGCCGTAATAGTATGCCACGGCGTTCATCGGTTTCACATGAATTAGGCCGAGTGGCGGTAAGTATGTAAATAATGTGCGTCGATTCGAACAAAATTCCTTCGATTCGTGTAACACGCCGCTGTCCATAGCCGGGAGAATGTACAAGTTAACGTGAAGAAGTATAATTATACTTTCCTCATTAGTATAGGAAGGTACATGAGAATTATATTCTCGACTTAATATTATCAAGAGTCGGTAACCAGGGTGATAGGTCTTGCCGAGACAAACATTCCAGTTCAAGAAATTTGAAAAAAGGTTGGGCATTGAGGGAGCTATAACCATTTTTGAAAAAATTGACATCCAAAATGGAAAGGCGCACACCAAAGGATACCACTCATAGGGGTAAAGGTAACATAAAATGTGATATATGTTCTAGGTATAACCCATAGGTACCAAATTTCCTCTAAAGATAATGAGTCTTTGCCTAAATGAATGAAGGAGTAAGACAGAGGGTATCTAAGCTCTTAGAAATTACATTTTCGAAAATAACGGGACTCTGAAAGTTGTGGCGACAGGCCGTCAGCTTGACTATGACTGACAGCTGGGAACCTTAGGTAATAAATAGTCTGTGCGGTCAACCTAGTCTGTGCCTGAGCTGAATAGTCGAATACCTTTCAAGTAGTAGACAGATGTTTTACTCTAAATATACCTGCCTATCCTATGAGATGTTAATCACAATAGTAGTACGAATTAAATACGTAATTTTGGCTTCAAATACGCATTATCAGGAAAAGGGACACGTGATTGCCCAAGTTGAAGATAAACACATTGATTTTATATCATGAAGATATACCGATATATTATAATATATTTCGATAATCCATCACATAACACATTACGGATTAAATTAAGTCCCCTATTTCCAGAACCCGCAAACTGAAAATTCAGGAAAATAAAAATTGAGCGATGGGTACGTATAGTCGATTTCAGAGTGGCGTCCTCACCAATTCTGACTCAGTGCCAGAGGCAAAAACTCTTCAGGAGCCGTGTAAAAACCTCAGAAATGGAATGAGAAAAGGTAACAGCTAAGTTTTTCCTGCAAATCATCAGCTGTTCGAAAAAAATCCCGCCTCCACAAGTTTTTCAATAGGTTTTTCGCGTATTTCACTTTTTTGGGATTTGGAAAAGAGCTACTCAATTACCCACACCTCTAGTTAGGAACTTATTGAATCCTTTTCAGCAGATTACATGGAACTATTTTTCGAGGCGGGATCTTATTAAATTCCAAGGTATTACCGATCAGGTTGGCTCGCTGATGAAACTGCTGTTAGGTTTGCTCAGCTTCCAAGTAGAAACAATCAGCGAAGCTCATTAAGGAGTCTATGACGTCGTACTAATGAAACAGTTCGATTGAGTGCTGCTAATAAACCATTGTCTAGAAGTGGCAAAAGCCATCAGGTGCAAATCACTTGGGTCGTTGGCCCCTCGAACTAAGCGCACAATCTTAAGCCCGAGCTTGAATTATTACCCGGCCAGCTCCGTTCGCCAGCTCTTTCAATCGGCGTGATTCATTATTCAATAATTGAATATCCTATTGAACTGAAGAACAGAGCTGTAAAAATGAGGGAACCGGCTCAAAAAGAAATAACTTGAGAAATTTATAACGAGAAAAAGCTGCGTCCTGAAGGAAAACATCACCCTCTATTACCACCTACGATACCGGTTTTGAATGATTGAAGTTGGTTCTGAGGACTCTTTATTGGTAAAAACAAGCATGGGGATTAGAAAAAAATGAAAATTTAATGAGCACTGAAATTACAAACTGAAGATTGACGTTTAAAAATTGAAAAAATACGATTATGAAGGTTTTAGGAAAGTAAAAAATTAAATTGAAACCATTCGGAACTACTTTTTTTTCGAAAGACCAGTCGTTCAGGATTTAAAAGGATTTGGAAGGATACGGTTCACACCTAAGATTGTCTTCCTTGAATAAGTCGATTTTTGAGCTCATTTGCTACAATTTTTGTTCCATAATCTTTTTTGTGGACCCCAGATAAACTATACTGTTTTCGCTTTGAAGTTTTTTTCAATTTAGCCTCAGTAAAATGGCCATAAGTTCCTTAAATGTTGAATTAATCCCAAAAATGAGGATACCGTTGGAAAGAGCGTTAAATTTTCAATAATTTCACGGTATTTGCAGCTTTTTGAAGTCAAGTTAAAAGACCTAAAATCCAGGACGAAGTCGAGAAATGCTCAATTTTTAAAAGTTAGCATTTTTAACGTTTGGTTAGAGGTACAATTCCATAATTCATGGAGCTTCTAGTGATGGGATTCTATTGGGATTAGCTAATGTTGTTATAAGCAATCTTAATTAAGTACAAAACAGAAATTGTGCCAAAGAACCGATCTTTTAAGGAAGACAATCTCAAGACACTTAGAACCTGTAGAATGGAAGCATCCTCTCCAACTCGTAATTATGGATTTATAAACAGTTCTTCCTGCCAATGGCTAATTTAATTTCAATCCAAAAATCCGAAGTCTGCACATTTTTCAATGGCTCATCTCATCTGTTAACCCAAAACGAGGAGAATTTACCGAAAGTTATGGTTGTAATGTAAATGTATTCCATGGATTTCAGGATGCTTACAACTGACGATTTCGCTTCACGTCATCTTCACCGCATCGTCAAAGATCCGCCCATGGTAAAGAAATTTCATTATTAGCCATAGTCGGTTAGCGGGAGCAACGCGAGGAAAAGGAAGCGAATAACATTGCACAGAAAGATGGTCATTGTAGTATCATATTGTCAACGCGATGAATAAGATGCTTCGCCGAGGGAAGCTCCGTTATTTTCGGGAGTCCGGAAGCAGTTCAATTACCATATGAATGCGTTTGTGTTACACTACCTTCTCCACATTGGACAACAGGATTTTCATTGTTACAGTCCGCGTGAACATTTTATTCGGCCGTATGACAAAAAAATCCTTCAACCTGAGTTGAGCCGGTATCTGTTATATGTTATCATTATGTCATTGTTCGCTCACATCCGATGATATCTGATCTCGTTATTGTAATCGCCCCTTTTCTATTCTGGGTCATATTGATTTGTGCAACATGTGCCTCGCGGCGAATTTCGGAGCCCTTTCCTTACACGAATTACCGGTGGGGCTGAATACGTTTACGGTTGGTCGAACCTTTCAGTTTACCCTGCTGTTACATTAGTAACAACTTTAGCGGAGCAGTGAAAACAATGCTGATGTCCGGAGGCAAATAGTACTCAAATATACCATAATATCCAAGTATCCTGAAAGCCAACACCGATATCTTTAACCTCAAGCGCTCAAATCGGTTCATTTTTGTGGCCAGGGAAAAATAAAAAACGCTAAATGTGGCGATATACCGGAAGTATTGTGAGTAATTAAAATTCCGGTTATGCAGAATGATGGGTCTTGCCAAGTCAAACACTTCAGTTCAAAAAATTTGAAAAAATATTGAGAATTGAGGGAGGTATGGCATTTTTGTAATTGCAACTCGTGAACACGCGGACAGACTAACGAATAGACTAGCCGACGCTCAGCTATTTCGAATTTCAATTTTAGGACGATTACAATACTTCCATTTAATTCGTAAATATGGAAATATAAACTCGATTTTAGGATGATTACACCCATAAATTCTGTAAACATGGAATCAAAGAATTGAATTCAAAGCTCGAATCCTAAAAATCAATAAAATTTATTGATTTAGACATTTGATGTCTACCTGCCCAGAAACCGGAATTAACCTTTTTTTGAACCATTGGTAATAGACAATATTAGGTACCTAATTCAGATACATAATTGTAATACCTGGATCTCCTCTTCCTCCGCCCTGATGGTCTCCTAAGAGCCGAATACTTCCCTTTGAAATAAGTTCGTTTCGCATTCATGCCGCATCTCCTCAAAAATTCCATAACTTTCGAATGTTCTGATTTATATTTTTATATAAAAACGCTCCTCCGAAGGAGAATCTCGCACATCTACTGAGCCCTGACATACGATGTATACCAGCATCCCCTCCCTTGAGACCGACAGTCGGCCGACATCCTGACAACAGCGATAACTTCGAACTTCCGTCCTTTCGAGGTCTATGTTGCTCAAAAACTCGAGTTTAGGCATTTTGTTGGAAATGACGATTTTTACACAAAAATTTCCGAAGAACAACGCTATTTAAAAAAGAAAACATCCAAGAATACCTCTACAATCTGATTTTCATTAATAAAATACCTATTCTAGTTTTCTGTATCTACTCATAGGTTTTCAGAGTAAATTTTGTCATAATCGGATCAGTGGTTCAGTTGTTTAGATCGGGAATTTTGCCGACGATTGATTTTACGAAAAAAGCTGATTCTTGTCGGAGCGTTTCGTTTAATAAAATCTGAAAAAGTCTGCAAATAAACTAAATTAATTTTTCTTTTTACTATCGTATCTTGGGAACGGCTTTGCCTTATGCTTTGGTATACATGAAAAATTTGCCAAAACTTTCGAAATTTTTTTATCATAGCCGACCATAATAAAAAAGTTATGCGATGTCATTTTATTCGAATGATTTTTATGACGACTTTTTTTCTTTAAACAATCTCTTTGCTTTTATGAGTGTTGGTGCAGATGGCGTATAGATTTTTTTTCAACTGCAGATTTTAGTTCTGAACTTTCCGACGCGTGGTTGGGGGTGTTACATTTTCGACTTCCCTGACCTGCATAGTTCCATTACAGACACCATTGTACCAAAAAACGGGTTGGCATTTTTTTTCATGTTTACATGATTGTACCTATGCGTAATACAGAGACGGAGTGACAGCTAATCCCATTTCATTTAATTTTTAATTTAATTTTCATTTTTATTTTCAAATTTCATTTAATAGAGAGATTGCTGTCCATCAGGATTCGGTATTATTCGAGTACCTTGGGCCCAATTTCACCAAACATTTGACGAATAGATTTTCACTATTTTCGAACAATCTTCATTTTGAACCAACGATGGAATTGGGCCTGTTTTAGTTGGCCAGGTTGCGGATGAATTAATCGCCGTTTCGTTTCGAGAGAACTCCCGGTACCCCAGTTCCCAACATGTTATTGTTTCAAAGCGAGCGCAGGTCAAGATCGGTGAAATTGCATAATTCAATTATTCAAAAAGCCCAACAATAATATTATCCATATTGTGTGATAATTAATTCCCAGCAGCAGTTTACATGTTGAACTTGTTTAGCATTACGGGTTTCCGAATATTCGAATATGTCTCTCACGCTTTAGCGTCAACAACACTGAAGCGGATTTGCAGTTAGAACATTGGTATGAGCCCGATATTCGTAAAAGGCTGTAGGTAAAGAAATATTAAATATTTCTTATTTAGTATAAGAAATTTATCTTAATAGTAGAATAAATATAAAATATATCTTATAATGATATAATAACTTATCTAATCCTATAGATATCTTATAATCATATAATACATGATGATCATATCATATTATGATCATATATTATATGGTATAGAATCTATAGATCTTATAATCATATAATATATGATGAGCATATCATATTATGATCATATATTATATGGTATAGAATCTATAGATATCGTCCCACTCCATGCAGAAGGGCGAAAGTGGAAAAATCGATTTTCGGGTTACGTTTGAATCTTGAAGGTTTTTTCGCGGGGAATTCGAATTTGAAGAGTGCGGGACGATGTGAACAGCCAGAAAGGAGTTATTTGAGGAGAAAGAGGAGAGAGTATGGAGAGAATTTACATTTCGTACCGCCAGAAGGGCGAATGTGGCCGTTTCTGAGGTTCCGCCTAACCCCCAAGCCACAGGTTTGTGTCTTTTTGAATGTTTTTGAAAACTAGGAAAGTAGTAACAACAAAAACTACACTTGAAAATGTTTCATCTCGCTACAAAAAAAAAAACGCGATTTTTCAAAACCTGCATTTTCCACATACTCCCTTCTGCCTGGACTGGGACGATATGTAGATAGATATCATATAGTTATGATATATATATCCATATCCATATCATATATATAGATATCTATATCTAGATGCAAAAATGAATGCAAAAAATTTTTTGTACTAATGGAATACGAGAATCACTTTAGAATCTACTATTTCCGGGAATTAATACTGTAAATAACCCTTAAGAAGAGATCCCTAAAGATCCATAAAGAACCCGTCAATTTTGTGTAATAGCATGCGGGCAATCGAGATTTTTGTACCTATTTGTTTCTTCTTCCAACTTATTCGTCAAAATGAGGAAAACGGTCGGGGATCTCCAACTTTAGGATATCGTTAGAGTTAACTCACGCCAATACTCACATCGACCTACGCTAACACTCACAGACTCAAACTCCTGGAACAAACCCATAGTTTCTTCGAGCAAAAATATTATTTGTTTCTCATTATATTTTTCAATTTACAAGGAAAACTGGGAAGAATTATCAATTGAGGAGGAGCGTAGATGACCGGTTTTTAAGCTTATTCAACGAACTTTATGGTCATACTAACCTTAATAATGCTGAAGCTGATATAGAGCGAGCTTTCCATAAAAAAGAAACACATTTTAGGCGTGACCGTCCCGCCTCGCATGTCATGTATCACATGATAACTGGCCCGTGCTAGCGAGCTGACCATGAAGGCGCAAAATGTCAGCCAAGTGAACAATACAGGTTACCTATTCAATCTAGGCATTGAATAGATGACCTACAGTTGGCAAGACGTGCCGCGAATATTTGCATGGGGCAAAGCTATATTCCAAAATATTACTCTAATTCTCCAAATTATTTTGATTTGGTAATTTACAAAAATGGCCACAGCACCCTCAATGCTCAACCTTTTTTAAAATTCCTCAAACTGGGATGCTTGTCTCAGTAAGTCAAAACGCTTTGAACAACGCACAGTACTTCCGATGATTATGCATTTTCAGTGTTTTCTATTTTTTTTTCCGGCCACAAAAATCAACCGATTTGGGGAGATCTTTGTTTTGCCTGTCCGACTCTGCAAATGCAGAGTACGAGGAAATTTTTTTTTACGATAACTTTACGTAGGTATTTCGATTTTAAAATTTGCAGCGTAGTTTTTACAGTTTTGATCCATTCAGCCTCGAAAGTAGTCAAAATATAGCCAAATTGTGTCCAAAATTTTCGGTATCGAAATATGGAAGTATTCTGTGCATTCACGACTGGTTTTTAATTGTCATAATAAAGCGACAGTTGTGCCAAAATAGCCAGTCTTGCATGGAATTCAGTGGGAATCGAACCGAATATGAGAGAAAACGAAGATGGAACACCAAAATTAGTGGCAGACATGAAAATCCATGGGGTCTGGGATGCAGAAAGGGCGGCGCACTTTGATACTCGCGTAGTGAACGCTGACGCCCCCTCATATGTATCCCAAGACTGGACGACAGTTGTCCAAAATGCAGCTAATACGAAACATGCAAAATATGATGCTGCAGCAGAGGATCTGAGAGGATCATTCACCCCTCTGGTAACATCGTGCGATGGAGCCCTGCATAGGGAATACGATTGTTTTTTGAAAAGAATGGTTACAGTTTTGTCGGAAAAATGGTCAAAGCCGCTATCACAAGTAACGGAATGGGTAAGAGAGAAAACTCAAATCGCCGTTTTAAGGGCAGTCTCCATGCGACTTCGAGGAAGTCGAAGGAAAATACGATGCATAGGACTGGAAGACGGCCCCAATGCCATTACTGTATTGAAAAATCAAAAAGCACGCCACAAACGAACAACGCTACCGCAACCACAACCCTACTACACTACTATCCAAATAAACCTGAATTGTGAAAAAAATTCATAATCTCATTTGAAAATATTGAGGTAGGCGTTGTCTTCTACGGGAAAATTTCGTATCTTATGGGATGCATCTTCTCGTATTTAGTTTGAAATTACAAAATATCCAATGGCGGTTTAGTGCTTGGCCTTGTTGTTCCTCAACCAGACGATTTATGTGCCATTTTGCAGTCAAACTGCGCTGGAACGGGATGCAAACGGGCGTAACTGAGCATTAGCCCTCTCCAGTCTCAGGTTCATTGGAGGTGACTAATGCAGCCGTTCAGCTCTGGCCACACGTTCGGTTCTTACCCCTCCCCTCGCCCCTCGTCCACGTCCCCCCCACCCCCTGCCCTATCGCCCCGAGACCAATCCGTTCGGCTACCTTGAAAATCACCCACGGACCGTTTGATCGTCCGCCAATCCGCGACTTGGAACGATTTCACGGTCATAGTATGCTCGATTTCTTACTACGTCGAAAGTGAAAAAAATCGGCGAAACTTCTTTTTGACGCTGATAGTAGAGAAAATACTCGCAGTACTTCCATTTTGCAATGCACAGCTAAGCGATGCAATGCATTTCAAAGCGTCGTTCGTTGCTGAAATTTCACCATGGTGAAATCACCTGAATGATATCAAGGGAGACTACAGGGGAAAAACCATCCAATTAGGATCGGCTTATCTCAAAAAATTGGTGAAAGTTTCAAATTGTTCTTTGGAAAATTGAAAATTTGTGCGTAGAAGACAAACGGAAGGGAATTTCAACTTTTTTTACGCGACATTCTGGACCGAATTCTGGGTTTTTGACTGATTTGGTGGCTCCCATGATTAGAAATCTAAAAACACGATTTTAAAATTTTTTTCTTTTTCTTCTTTTCTTTACGATTTTTTTTTGTGTCCGTCTGTAGGTCTGTCAGTCTGTGTTCATTTACAAAAATGGCCATAGCTCCCTCATTTCTCAACCTTTTTTCAAATTTCTTGAACTCGAATGTTCGGCTTGGCAAGCTGTATCACCCTGTTTCACCGGAATTTAAATAACCCACAATACTTCCGATACATTTGGATTTTTAGTGTTTTCTATTTTAACAACACACTTAAAAACAGTCAAAATATGATCAGATTGTGTCACACTCTTACGTTTCGAAATATGGAAGTATTGTGTGTTATCTACGCACCACTGGTTTTTGCCGGGACATGAAAACGTTTTTCAAATGATTTTAGGGTTATCGCCCTTAGCACAGGCACCTCCCTTTTTTCCTTCTATTTTCTTTCCTTGTTTATAAAGGACACGACATCTGATTCAGTTTCGATGGACATGCGAGTGCGTGCCCGTACCACGCGATCCGGTCAAACCTCCCCCACCCCTTCCCACCCCCTGCAAGTCCCCACCCCTCGTATTCGTGAATATTCATTAACCATTCTGATCGGATCTGCCGGTGTCATGCCGTGCCGTACACGTACATCACAATCTCAACAGCCATATATCTCAGATCTCTTCCTCGCTGTCTGTTCGATGAAAGTCTCGAGATATCTCCTGAGTACCTTCTCGTCCTAGACCTTTGGAATGGGCGCATGTCGATAATAAAACGTTCTACCTTCTTATTGTAAGTAACAATGGGAGGAACCGGTTCCGAGGTGGCCTTACCTGAACATAAAATAATAGTGAACTACCAACTGATCACGCATGTTCATAACATTTGAGGAGATTCAACATAACATTTTTGGAATAAAAAGTCCATTGACGTTATTTATGGTATTTGGCCGATAGACCATCGACCGTTCCGAGATGAACCCATCGGTAACTCAACGCGTATAATTCGTGGCTGTACTGATGGGCCTGATGGCTGCGGGTCGAGGTCCTGCGGTATCAGCCCGACTAATTGCTTCCTCAAATTGACTGTCCCCACGACTGATGGTGGGAAGGGAACTTGCTACATAACCAATCATCGCCCCCTCGAAGCCGATCAAGTTGAAACGTGCCATAACAACATCCTTCCATAGCCGGCGAATAGTTGACACAAAAATGCCTTTCCACTTCCATATTTACGAATCGAATTGTTATTATCGGGTAAATGAAAACCTGATGGGAGAAAATTTCTTTTCAGAACATTTAATGTTTTGCCCATGAAATGAACTTTTCTCATAATTAGCTGCTAAAAAGGTTTTTTTTGCAGGATTAATGACAGCTAGTCAAAATTTTGTTTTGAAAATTCAATTTTTTATTGAAAATTTGGAAATTTGAAATTTTGATAGCTTGTTTTTTATTGGCTGATCTCAAAGTGATTTTTTGGATGCTCAAATAAGGAATAAATTGTTTTTGGTGCTGAGCTATACAGTAAAAAGGGGCATTCGATTTAAATCCTTTGTCAAACCAAAAAATTTGTATCTGAACTTGTGTTGTACGTATTTGTATGGGTAGATACCTAGTTTTTCAAAAATGATTTAAATCCAGTGGTTTTGCCCCGCTGAAAACATTTTTTTTATTTCAATGGTGGGTTCTGAAATTTGAAAATCGAGTTTTCAGATTCTCTGATCATGGCAGCCATCAAATCATTCCAAAACCCAGAATTCAGTCCAAAATGTTGCGTAAAAAAATTTGAAATTGCCTTCTGTTGGTTATCTACGCACTACTTTTCCATTTTCCAAAAAACGATTCGAAACTACCACAAATTTTTTCATTCGAGTATTAAGATAACCGACCGTAATTGGACGCTTGACACTATTTGACTAACCATCCGTTTAGTGAACCTAAACATTCATAAACATGGATTTGTTTATTGTTGGAGCTGTAATGTAAGCTGTCTGGTCCCGGAGGTAGTCTGGTTCTAGTCATTGTCGGACGTTTTTTACCAGATACAAAAACGGATACAGGCCTTTCTCGGTTTACCGTAAACTGGTAATCCTAAGCATGTGAACTTGATTGTTAATTTAATTTAAAACGTTCATATTAATGAAAGTGAAATTTTCACTTCAATGCGTCCATTTGAAGTGAATGGAATGGTTAAAAAAATGGGATGAAAAAATGAAAAATGAATGGGAGGAATTTTTTAATGGAAAAATCATAACTTTTTCAATGAAAAAGTCGCTGCGTGCGTTCTTTGCCATTCAAACAGTCGAATCACCGCTCATCTCGATCATCTACATCTATGCACAGATAAAACCAGAAATGTAGATTGTCTATATTCATATAATATAATTCTATTTTCTATTCTCTTTCAGAGATGAACATCCCAAATCAAGAAATTTGAAAAAAGGTTGAGAACTGAGGGAGCTATAGCCAATTTTGCAAATGACCAGTTGTTCAAGAATTGATTATAAATAAACGAGAATAAGTAATTGTTTTTTCTGAAGCTATTACTTACCTACTTTGTAAATATGTAAAAATTAAAGCATAAAATATGAAAATCTAGAGTAGTTATTGACGAAGAAATATTCAAGTTTTTGAGACTACTAAGTAGTTACAAGTCTAAGACTTGTAACTAATTTTTTAATTTTTTTCAATTTAATTAATTCAGCCACAAGGAAAAACAATTTACGATTATTTATTTAGTTTTCATTTATCATTTATCAGTTTATTTATTTTGAAGTTACGTAATTCTGTTTTTCAACCAAATCACTAAAATGTTTTTCGGGTAATTGACCCCATGCACGAAATTCGGCGAAGACTGTTTTCTGCCGACTGTCGACGATAGGATCGAAGACTTCTAGTGGGTGGACGGATATTGATGGCCTTTACTGTTGTATGCCTAGCCGTGATGAACTGGAAGCCACATCAACACCCACGTGATACACTATAGAATCGTAGAATTGGTAGGAAATCCGATCCGTGCCAAGTAGATCGTGCAAAAAAGCAAAAAAAAAAAAAAAAACAGAAAAACGGAGTTGCGTTTGAATTTAATGGGGAACGAAGGTGATTTTCCTTTTTATTGTTAAACGCTTCTCCGAACCTTTTCCCACCCTTAGGCTTATTAGACAAAGGTCAGATAGTAATAGTTATAGTAATAGTAGTAGTGGTAGTAGTAGTGGTAGTAGTAGTGGTAGTGGTAGTGGTAGTGGTACTGGTACTGGTAGTAGCAATGGTAATGGTACTGGTACTGGTAATGGTACTGGTAATGGTACTGGTAATGGTACTGGTAATGGTACTGGTAATGGTACTGGTAATGGTACTGGTAATGGTACTGGTAATGGTACTGGTAATGGTACTGGTAATGGTACTGGTAATGGTACTGGTAATGGTACTGGTAATGGTACTGGTAATGGTACTGGTAATGGTACTGGTAATGGTACTGGTAATGGTACTGGTAATGGTACTGGTAATGGTACTGGTAATGGTACTGGTAATGGTACTGGTAATGGTACTGGTAATGGTACTGGTAATGGTAATGGTACTAGTACTGGTAATGGTACTGGTAGTGGTACAGGTACTGGTAATGGAACTGGTAATGGTACTGGTAATGGTACTGGTAATGGTACTGGTAATGGTACTGGTAATGGTACTGGTAATGGTACTGGTAATGGTACTGGTAATGGTACTGGTAATGGTACTGGTAATGGTACTGGTAATGGTACTGGTAATGGTACTGGTAATGGTACTGGTAATGGTACTGGTAATGGTACTGGTAATGGTACTGGTAATGGTAATGGTACTAGTACTGGTAATGGTACTGGTAGTGGTACAGGTACTGGTAATGGAACTGGTAATGGTACTGGTAATGGTACTGGTAATGGTACTGGTAATGGTACTGGTAATGGTACTGGTAATGGTACTGGTAATGGTAATGGTACTGGTACTGGTAATGGTACTGGTAGTGGTACTGGTACTGGTAATGGTACTGGTACTGGTACTGGTAGTGGTACTGGTACTGGTACTGGTACTGGTACTGGTAATGGTAATGGTAAGGTACTGGTAATGGTACTGGTACTGGTTCTGGTACTGGTACTGGTAATGGTAGTGGTACAGGTAATGGTAATGGTACTGGTAATGGTAATGGTACTGGGAATGGGAATGGCAATGGCAATAGTAATGGTGATAGTAATTGTAGTAATGATAATGATGATGTTTTTTAATTTAGAAAAGTTTTGACAGTCATTTTTGAAATTATAAGGAAACTATGCCCATCGTACGTATGAGTCATGTGCATAGTTTCCTTATAATTTAAAAAATGACTGAATGACCCTTTCTACTGAATAGCCCAACATTTCACGTTGAAGTCGGTGCCTTCATTTGATCTGTAGCTTATACACGAAATTAATGAAGTTTGATGTTTTTTAGCGAGGAGTTCTCCTTGGTACTGAGCTATTTAGCGGAATGGGTCCTACGATAGGAATAGTTTCCTTATAATTTCAAAATTGCTATCAAAGTATTTTTTCTTTTGAATTTTCATTTTTTTAAGCCTCTTGGTCTCGGTTTCATTTTTCGTTAGGTTTTTTCCAAATCTGAAATCTTGAGCCAACAATAATTTCGTACTCTCGAATTGTTAACACGAACATCAAAATTCAAGCGTTTCAATATCAGTCGAACAAGAAAAATGTAAGAATCGCGTTGTTTTTTTGTGTGGGAGAGAGAAGCTTTCAGAAATCAGGACAGAAGAGCCATTTGTCAAGCGGTATCAGGTTCTTAAGTATTCCGGACTTAATGATCGGGGCATGTATTTTAAAATCCAACGGTCCATGTCAATTAAGAAGACTTCGTGATTTCGAATTTAACCTTTTCCGTCCCCTTGGCTACGTAAATATGAGCTGCCAACCTTCAATTACGAATTTCACTATAAGGGCAAGTAGGTACTTATTGACACAATTTCACCGGCTTTTTTTTTAAGTACGCTCACTTATGGGAAACAATTAATTATCCTTATCGCGATAAATGTTTACTTCGGGGATTTCTGACCGGAAAAAGTCGAAATAGGTTAACTTTTTACTTTTCTTTCCTCCAGAAGGAAAATTTAAATTTTTTAAAAGACATTTTTAAAAGACTTTTTAAAAAGATTTTTAAAAGATTTAGGTATTTTTTAAAGACAATTGTCTGCGGTCATTTACAAAAATGGGCGTAGCTCCCTCAATTCTCAACCTTTTTTTTTATTTCTTGAATTGAAATGTTCATCTCGGCGAGACCTAACACCCTGTTTCATCGGAATTTGAATAACTCACAGTACTTCCGGTATATTCGCATTTTTAGTGTTTTCTATTTTATTTTTTTCCGGCCACAAAAATGAACCGATTTGGGCGCTCTTGGTCTCAAAATCTTCGTTTTACCTTGCAGAATATGTTGATATTTTTTACAATCCGATAACTTTGCGTATTTTTATTTTTAGGCGAGTTTTAAAATTTGCATTGTGACTTTTTTGATATTTTTGACCTAAACACCCTCAAAATCCGTCTTAACGTAGTCAAAAATGTATGTATCAAAAAATGGAAGTATTGTGTGTTATCTACGCATCACTGGTTCCAAAACGCAGTCCGATCAAAGAACTAATTTCGGCTGGGAGCATTTCGTTCTAGCCTGAGAGCAATTACCTATCAAACGTGTACGAGCATGATTGCACCTGTCTCAAGTGTACCTGAGGTATGAACCCTGTCAGCCGTTTAAGAAGCGTTCATCGGGCTTTTTCGAAAAATCTTGAATAAAGCCAGTTTTACCGGCAAAATTGAATCCTAGTTCAAGCGAAATTTATCCCTTTTGATGACATGGCAACTTACTGTCAAGATATTAACATAAATTACCAAGAGATAAGGGTAAAATCGCAGAAGGTATGCGTAAAATAGTTTTCAAACAATATTATGGCGAACTGCAACAAACCGGGGAGCGTAGATAGCATACAATACTTTCATATATATTTCCATAGGTATATTTTTATTTTTGAAACAATTTAATTCAATTTAGATTGCTTTAGAGGCTGTGGGGATCAAAAATGTCGATATACTTAATAAGAAATCTTGAAAGCAGCCTAAAATCAAAATACCTCCAGCTACCGGGATATAAACAATTTCCACCTATTCTGCAAGGTAAAAGGAAGATTTTAAGACCAAGAACGCTCAAATCGGTTCATTTTTGTGGCCAGGAAAAAATAAAATAGAAAAAACTAAAAATGCAAATTTGTCGGTAGCACTGTGACTTATTCAAATTCCGATCAAACAGGGTGTTAGGTCTTGCCAAGACAAACCTTCCAATTTGAGATATTTCAAAAAAAAACCCAGAATTGAGGGAGAATTGGCAATTTTCGTACATGACTACAGACGGACACACAGACACTAGAAAATACAGCATAAATACAGTATATAGCATTTCCAAGTCAGATTGAGAATTTTCCAAGCCAAATTGAGAAATTTCTGAATCGAATTGAACGTTTTTGAAACCGATTTGGCATGAACAATTCTCAATTTGGGAGGAATCGAGGGCGAATTGGAAATTTTTGTAGATGAGCTCAGACGTGCACACAGACACTTGTTTAGGAAGCGATTCTGGTATAAAAAGTGTACAAGTAATTTTGTTTTTCGTAAAGCTCCTATCAGATTTTCGATTTTAGGACGATTGCAATATTTGTTCCCATTTGGAAGTGAATATAATAATATCCGTAAATAAGAAAGTAAAAATATATCTCGAGGAAGTTTCCTGGAACGAAATCGTTGGCTCACAGCAGACACTGATAAGATGGACCTTATCAAATATGATAAACATTCGAGAATTTTGAAAATTTACGATTATCAACCGCGAAGGCCGTCCGTGACAAACATCGCGATAATCAAGGACGTTATTAGTTTTCGCCTGTCGGCACTTACAGGCTATTCTCGATGGCAAGTAAACGTTCAAATAGATAAGACAGGGCACGTACTGGACGGCGTGGTCTTCAATCGTTTGGAGCATCGGAACTCCGAGGTGATAATCCCGTTGCTCCTCCGATTACGAACCTCCTCCCCTTGGCGAGCGGCTTCTGCTCACCCGCGATCACGAAACCGATCACCGATAATCAAGCAGAAGGAACGAGGGCGGCACGGCGCAACTTGGCCGTCGAGACTCGGCCCGGTTGATCGAGGAAGACTCTACTCGGGCGACTGACTGGAAGTGGAACGTACCGGCTGGTGGAGTACGGCGGTCGGCGGAGGAGGCCGGGCGGAGGCTGCGGAGATGGAGCGGATCAGTGGGTGCCTGACGGCGAGGAGGGCGGGCCGGGGCCGGGCGGGACGGCGGCGAGAGCAACAGGATTTCGCCTGTCCCTGCCTCTTCGACGACTCGCATCGGCGGACGATGATCCGCCTGGCATTGAAAGCGCCCGGATAACACACGATACTTCCGTATTTAAGCTAGGTAGATTCGATAATTGATTTTATCGTTTTGAAGGCCAAAACGATATTCCGGAAAGAGCGCTTTGTTTAAAATCCAAAATACCTGTTGAATACCGGAATAGAAGTCCACTTGAGCGAGATAAAACCGACATTTTTGGGATTCGAACCCAGTGTGGAGAAAGGAGATAGAAAACGCCGGGAAGTGCAAATACCACGGAAGTATTACTGAGAGTAATCGAGACAGTGACAGTGACTGGCTAGGCAAACATTTTAGACCACGAAATTTGAAAAATTGTTGATAGATGAGGGAGATTTTCAAACAGACCGATATGCCGACGTTTCAGAGCGAAATTTTAAGTAAAAAGAATATATTCATACATTCACCTCAATATATTGAGGTCATTATTGCTAGCATATTCACAGAGCGCATCAACGGCTACAGCTCCCTCAATGCTCAACCTTTTTTTTTTCAAATCTCTTGATCACAGAAACTCAAGGTCTACAGATTCACTTGGGAGACTAACGTGGAACGCCACAATCATCGCACCACTGGAGCGGCAGCAAGACATAACTCAGTCAAACTCACACTGAAGCAGAAACTCAAACTCTGAATCGAAATCGAATTCAAACTCACATTCAAACAGAAACTCGAACTCATAATCGAAATCGAAGTGAAAGTTGAAATGAAATCGAAACTCAAACTCATAATCGAAATCGAAGTCAAAGTCGAAATGAAATCGAAACTCAAACTCATAATCGAAATCGAAGTCAAAGTCGAAATGAAATCGAAACTCAAACTCATAATCGAAATCGAAGTCAAAGTCGAAATGAAATCGAAACTCAAACTCATAATCGAAATCGAAGTCAAAGTTGAAATGAAATCGAAACTCAAACTCATAATCGAAATCGAAGTCGAAGTCACAATGAAACGGAAACTCAAACTCATAATCGAAATCGAAGTCAAAGTCACGATGAAACAGAAACTCAAACTCATAATCGAAATCGAAGTCAAAGTCGAAATGAAATCGAAACTCAAACTCATAATCGAAATCGAAGTCAAAGTCGAAATGAAATCGAAACTCAAACTCATAATCGAAATCGAAGTCAAAGTTGAAATGAAATCGAAACTCAAACTCATAATCGAAATCGAAGTCGAAGTCACAATGAAACGGAAACTCAAACTCATAATCGAAATCGAAGTCAAAGTCACGATGAAACAGAAACTCAAACTCATAATCGAAATCGAAGTCAAAGTCGAAATGAAATCGAAACTCAAACTCATAATCGAAATCGAAGTCAAAGTCGAAATGAAATCGAAACTCAAACTCATAATCGAAATCGAAGTCAAAGTCACAATGAAACAGAAACTCAAACTCATAATCGAAATCGAAGTCAAACTCACAATGAAACAGAAACTTAAACTCATAATCGAAATCGAAGTCAAAGTCGAAATGAAATCGAAACTCAAACTCATAATCGAAATCGAAGTCAAAGTTGAAATGAAATCGAAACTCAAACTCATAATCGAAATCGAAGTTGAAGTCACAATGAGACAGAAACACAAACTCATAATCGAAATCGACGTCAAACTCACAATGAAACAGAAACACAAACTCATAATCGAAATCGAAGTCAAAGTTGAAATGAAATCGAAACTCAAACTCATAATCGAAATCGAAGTCAAAGTCGAAATGGAATCGAAATTCAAACTCGTAATCGAAATCGAAGTCGAAGTCACAATGAAACGGAAACTCAAACTCATAATCGAAATCGAAGTCAAACTCATGAGTTCTTCGAATTCGACTGTGAGATTGAGTTTCTGTTTCATTTGAGTTTGACTTCGATTTTGATTATGAGTTTGAGTTTCTGTTTCATTGTGAGTTTGACTTCGATTTCGATTATGAGTTTGTGTTTCTGTTTCATTGTGAGTTTGACTTCGATTTCGATTATGAGTTTGTGTTTCTGTTTCATTGTGAGTTTGACTTCGATTTCGATTATGAGTTTGTGTTTCTGTTTCATTGTGAGTTTGTGTTTCTGTTTCATTGTGAGTTGAGTTTGACTTCGATTTCGATTATGAGTTTGTGTTTCTGTTTCATTGTGAGTTTGACTTCGATTTCGATCATGAGTTTGTGTTTCTGTTTCATTGTGAGTTTGACTTCGATTTCGATTATGAGTTTGTGTTTCTGTTTCATTGTGAGTTTGACTTCGATTTCGATCATGAGTTTGTGTTTCTGTTTCATTTCGACTTTGACTTCGATTTCGATTATGAGTTTGAGTTTCCGTTTCATTGTGACTTCGACTTCAATTTCGATTATGAGTTTGAATTTCGATTTCATTTCGACTTTGACTTCGATTTCGATTATGAGTTTGAGTTTCGATTTCATTGTGAGTTTGACTTCGATTTCGATCATGAGTTTGTGTTTCTGTTTCATTTCGACTTTGACTTCGATTTCGATTATGAGTTTGAGTTTCCGTTTCATTGTGACTTCGACTTCAATTTCGATCATGAGTTTGTGTTTCGATTTCATTTCGACTTTGACTTCGATTTCGATTATGAGTTTGTGTTTCTTTTTCATTGTGAGTTTGACTTCGATTTCGATCATGAGTTTGTGTTTCTGTTTCATTGTGAGTTTGACTTCGATTTCGACTATGAGTTTGTGTTTCGATTTCATTTCGACTTTGACTTCGATTTCGATTATGAGTTTGTGTTTCTGTTTCATTGTGAGTTTGACTTCGATTTCGACTAAGAGTTTGTGTTTCTGTTTCATCGTGAGTTTGACTTCGATTTCGACTATGAGTTTGTGTTTCGATTTCATTTCGACTTTGACTTCGATTTCGATTATGAGTTTGAGTTTCGATTTCATTTCGACTTTGACTTCGATTTCGATTATGAGTTTGTGTTTCTGTTTCATTGTGAGTTTGACTTCGATTTCGATCATGAGTTTGTGTTTCTGTTTCATTGTGAGTTTGACTTCGATTTCGACTATGAGTTTGAGTTTCTGTTTCTGTGTGTGTTTGACTTCGAGTTCGATTGTGAGTTTGAGTTTCAATTTTCACTTTTCATGTCACCTTCAGTTCTTCCTTTTCGTTTCACTTTTAAGTTCCACTTCATGTTTCACATTCAGGTTTCTATTCCCACTTCAGTTTCACAAGCAACAATAGTTTTATTTCCACTCTCAGTTTTACTTTCAGGTTTAGTTTCACTCCAAGGACAATCACATATGTACTTTTACTTCAATTTCAATCCTATTTTTTATTCCACCTATGTGACTGTGGTACGAGGCTTACGAGCGGTAATGGACTGCGGCTCCAAAATTTCCGGCCCGTCCAAAAAATGTTCGTGTACATAATCTCAAAGTTCAGTCCACATCTTTAGATATACATGCTGATGTGGTATGGATGATACTTCATATTTATACAGGAAATGTGTGCCTATCCACATGCCAATCAGTTTTGCCCGTATTATCATCCGTGGTCCGAGGAACGAAATGGATGGTAAAGCCAGATTAAAATACATTGTATACAATAATAATTGCTACAGTACATTCGCTATCTGGCTGAAAAATGTTGTTTCTTGCTATTCGCTATAACTTCAGCCATAGCTGTATGGGTTGAAATAAAGTCAGAATGTTTTACATTCTAGTTTGTTTAGCATTGATCGGACCACTGAATGCGGTTAACAGATTCGCTGTAAGTGCAATTTTTAACAATATTTTGTACCTAGTTCGTTTTTACTAACTTCCATATAAAATATGGAACACATCCATTACTTCTGTAAGTTTTACAGAGTTATTGGATGTATTGTGTGTTCGCCTGTGCCAAATTTACAAAAAATGGCCATAGCTCCCTCAATTCTTAACCTTTTTTCAATTTTCTTAAACTGGGATGTTCGTCTCGACAAGACCTATCACCCCGTTTAACCAGAATTTAAATTACTCACAGTACTTCCGATATGTTAGCACTTTTATTGGTTCCTATTTTATTTTTTCCTGGCCACAAAAGTAAAGCGATTTGAGCGTTCTTTGTTTTAAAATCGTTGTTTTACCTTGCAAAATACGTGGATTTTTCGTAATAAGATAGCTTGACGTATTTTGATTTAAGGGCGGGTTTTGACATGTTCAAAGTGAGTTTTCTGAATATTTTTGACTTAAACAGGATCGAAAGTAGTCGAAATATAACCAAATTGAGTAAAAAATTTACGTATCGAAATATGGGCGTATTGTGTGTTATCTTCTGGTTTTAGTTTATTGACTTGATTTTGAACCCAAAGTGGGATAGATCTTACCTATTTAATAATTTAATGTATTTTTAAGGGGCCATTCAATTTAGTGGCACGAGAGCCATTTGAGTGCGAAGATAGCGGAACCAACCAGATTTGTCTGAATGAAACGTCGATCAGGAAAACTGGCAAAAAATCTTTTCGCCTTTCGGGAAGGATCACTCTGGATATACCGATTTCCGACGACTTGGAGGTATGTTTTACCAAGATCATTTTAGCATGCTTGAAATTTAGAATTGAGCATAAGCTTATATTTTATTATGATATTATATATCATATCATTCTTATATTATATTCTATTCTTTATTATATTCTACATTATATTCTATTATTTGGGTCATTCTAAAATTATAGGACTATTTCAGGTGTCGAAAAAACGAAAAAAAATTTAGATTTCCCCACTTTTTTTGGTGTTACGGTCTTTGTTGGGTTCCCTCAGTGCAATTTTGGAGCGGGACCTCACTTTACCTCGTAGTTTCTGAAATATCGAATTTTGAAAATTCGGTCTAGAAAATTCTACCTATAATGGTTGACGCGTGAAGCTTTGTGACATGAATAGTCCCATAATTTTAGAATGACCCATATACTATATTATTATTATTATTATTATATTATAATTATATTATAATTTGCTTTGAAGGTGTACTGTTTGAACTGCCTCATTATAAACACTAAGCTGTTATTTTTCAAATTTTCCAGGTAGTCCTGAGTTTTTCAGTTTGGGGCAATGGCGGGTGGAAGCCGAATTTTCTCACTCTCCAAGGAAAGGCTTGTACAATGTTCAAAGAGAAATTGCCAGGGGCTTTCGCCGTGGCGATGAGTTCCCGAAACATGACGGCCGAGTGTCCCATTCCACCGGTATAGTATACTTCTTGTATATACAGGGTGTTAACATGAGGATTGTGCCACCGTCTGAGAATCGATTCTGCCACTTAGAGCAACTCTTTTAACGTCAAAAACCAAAAATAAAGACTAATAACCTGTATCAAATCGTGTTGGTAGTGTGTAGTAATGGTGGTATTCTCCAGTGCGTACACATGAGGATTCCGGAGATTTAATTTTGAATTCCAACACCTGTCTCTTTTCGCCTTACTATTTTGCATTCATAAACGCTTGAAAATTTTCTCTTTTTATTTATTTATCGACTTTTGCCGATTTTCATTGAAAAATCCACGTTTTTTCGCATTCAAGCAGGATTTTCTCCCATAAATTTTGGTGTAGAAGCAATTTCGACTGTACCGTTGGAAAGCTGAAATCTTGGCGCATTTTTTAGCACTAAAGTCTAAATTTAACCAGCACAATTGTATTGAGCACACGGAGTTGAAAAAAGCAACATTTTCGAGATTTGACCAAATTTACTTTTCCGGCCTATTTTTAACCGATTGAACCACCTCGAAAATGGTTTTTGATACTGTAGGGTGATTGGAAAATTATCACTCTTTCCAACGGTATTGTCAAAATTGAATTTTTAAAAATAAAATCAGGATGTTTTGGCCGTTTTAGTGAATCAAGATCGAATTCACGGAAAAAATCTCAAAGTGAAAAAAGTGGCATTTAGAAGCGAGTGAAAAAAAATGTTATGGAACAATTTATTGTTGGAAATCAATCGAAGAATCGATCCACCGACGTTGGTATATTCTTCAGGTTCACACCCGGTATACCCATGAAGTATGCTTTGAAAAAGTTCACTGTAAAATCGTCACCGATATTTTCACATAGTTACAACACACGAAAATTCGATTTTAACAATTTTGCGCCATTAAATCCTCCGCAGGGATCGCATTTGTTGGAAGACGCCGACTCAAAGCCGGTCACTAACGTCGAAGCTCTGCCCTACAACAAATACAAGGTTTACATACGATTTTATGATGCCACTGGCATACTAGTTGGGTGCTTCGGTTTTGTAATCGACGTCACTCCCATCGTCAGGAGAGGGTATTATGACGTGTCTTAAAATTATCTACACTGAGATGTATAATGCATAAATGTGATTGTCCAAACCTGCTGACAATTTGCAGAATGCAATTACACGAATTTCTGCTCAAGAATTTTAATCATGCCTTGGAGTTCCGAAATTTTTGACTAGATATTTCAAAACTAGATATTTTCTGTGTGGTGCTAAATCAGCGAATGCCTGGTTGAGGATTTTGAATTTGAGGAAATAGCAGGAATGGAAATTGATACATTCATATTAACGCAGAAAGTACATGTACACTTTTGTACGCAGGTATTGTAGTTTATCGATGCACTTAAAGCTACTTGCAAAGTAGATTTATTTTCACCTAGCATTTTTATATGCACGTCCATGTAAATGTTTGTCTAGGTATTTTAAAACTAGATTTACAGCAATTGACAAATCTACCCTTAGACCAATAATCGGGCTCAATAATCAATAATAATCATGTAATTATTACATGAGTGAATTTTCTTAGAATGAATCATCATCTTTGAGTGAAAGAAGGTTGGAGCCTATACCTAATAAATGTAGAATTTTTTACCAGAATTTTCATTCAATGATTAATGATTGAATTCGATTATTCGGCTTAGATAATTAGATGCTTATCTATAAAAATAGAGGAACAACTAGGTACTAGCTACAAAATTAATGATTAACTGTTGAATTGAAGTAGGCTAAGCCCGCAATACTTCAACGCATTGCGGGCAATGCTTACCATTCGAGTTTGGGCGTTAACTCGGGATTATGGAGGGGGAATCTACGGGGGTATCTATGGAGAAGTAAAATCCGAATCCGAAATGTGTTTTGCTCCAACTTGAGGCATATTGTCAGGGGAATCCGATCAAAAAATTTTAAGGGGTCGAAAACCCAAAAAAACTGTTTTTGAGATCATGACTTTTTTTACATTTGATCGTTTTTGAGTAGTCTAGAGTTGATTCAGAGGATTCCCTTATAGGAGGTGCACGTCACAGGAAAATTTGCTAAACGCTCGTTTTTTTTTTTGAAATCGGACCACTCCTTCTATGCGTTTTGCTGCTGACGGCGTACGGCGGACGGACAAAAAATTTTTATTGCAGATTCTTGTTCTAGAACCTCTGAAACGTGAAAGAACAAATTTTCAGGGGGTGTTGTAAAAAAATTTTTCTTGATCAATTACATAGGTACATTATTTCTGGAAATAATATACCAAAATCGGCGTTTTATCGATCAAAGCGCTTCTGGTGAATGCATTTTATTTTCGTTCAAGATATCGCCACCAGAAGCACTTTAATCGATAAAACGACGATTTTTACCTTAGGTAAAGCAAAAAAAAAACCGATTTTGGCCAAAATGGAGGTACGCGTTGTCTCACTTTCACCGTCGATAGTTGGAACATACGAAAATTCAATTGTAACAACTTTTCGGCTATCCTCCACAGGGATCCCATTTGTTGGAAGACGCTGACTCAAAGCCGGTCACTAACGTCGAAGCGATGCCCTACAACAAATACAAAGTTTACATAAGATTTTATGATGCCACTAGCAAACTGGTTGGGTGCTTTGGTTTTGTAATCGACGTCACCCCTATTGCCAAGATAGGGTATTGGGACAATTTTGAATCTACTCTTATCTGAGCATTGTGTAATGCTATGTCTAACCAGCTGATGAATTTTGTAAGTTGAAATTATACGAGTTACTTCTCGCTCAAGAGTCCTGAAATGAATGCGAATTCTGACTCTTTGAATTTCCCCAAATTTTGTTTGTAATACTAAATATGAGCTTGGTTGAGAATTTCAAATTTTCGTGAACAGTAAGAAAGGTGAAGCAACGAAGCATTTACAGTGACATAGAAAACAGTGGTGTGTTATGGTAGGGCTTTAGCACAATGGATTAAAAGTGGCCAGGTTCCTACGTAATATTTTTGAGTTTTTAATGCTCACAATTTTTGAAGAATTTCCTACCAGAATCCTCGTCGAATGATTGAAGATTGAATTCGATGATTCGGCTATTAAAACATGAAGATGCCCTAAGAATAGACAAATAACAAGGTACTAGCCATTGTATCGAACGTAAAATGATTACCTGTTGAATTGAAGTAGGCTACGCCCGCAATACCTTAAAGTATTGCGTGCAGTGCTTCCATTTGAGTTTGGGCGGACAATCTGAGATGTCTATCAAAACTGTGTTTGCTCGTCAGTCATAGGTTAGTTAAGTCATCATGCAGTAACAGGAATAAATTATGAAAAATCGGAAATTTATAATTTTATTTCGATTTTTATTTAGGAAAATTCAAAATTTGGTACCGCTGCTATAATAGCAGTAATAATTGCATAATAATAAGCAATAATTGCTTCGGTAGGAACATTTTTAAAAACCTCAAAATAGAGCTATTGGACCAATATTAATTTTTCCCGAAAATTAAACTTAAAAAATCTTTGGCCGTTTGAGGGAAGAAGTTTAGCACGGAGTACTGCGGACGGATGGAAAACGTTTTATTGTAGAGTCGGATTCTACACTCTCTGAATCGTAAACAATGACAATTTCAGGGTAGATTCGACCATGTTTCTCCTTGTATTGGGATATGTATAGGCTGGTCTGTCAAAAGTCATATCGTCACTCGGCATGCAACAGTGATTAACTCGATTTTGGCAAAAATGAGTTATTGGTATCACTGAATTGGGTTTTCCACTAGGAATCTGGTGGTACTACTGGTTTGCGCGAATTCGGAAGACCAGTAAAAGTAGTTATCTTTAGTTCCTGCGATTTGAAAGCTCTCACGTTGGTTGGGTGAAGCTCCTTTTTAAATTATTATCCAGCTTTTTGTTACATTTTTAGTCAATTTTCGAGTTAATTAGCTTAATTTGCATGGATAACAGTATTTTGAATTTCATGAAAATTTGAAAAAATCGAGTTTATCACTGTTGCATGCCGAACGACGATAAATGATAAATATTTCTTTGGATATTATATTATTTTTTACTCGATCCTGTTTCTGTACCGCCTGGGAAGTTATGTAGCTTTCTAGCAAAGATTCACTATGCTTTCCTGGGGGCCCTTAGCAGCGGTTGCTATTCAAATTCATTCACTCCAGTGTCCAGGGGTGTCGAGGCCAGTTGGCGCATTATGTTGATTACGTGTGTGCTCAGCAATTCAACCTGCCACGTACAGAGAAGGTTGTTAGACCTTTCCTCTTATGGTACGACACAACACCGGCTAACTGAGCCGCTCGGCCATTTACGTTCCGCTTACTATGTCCCATCTCTGGAACTGGACATCCCGCGTAACAGGAGTCCACGGACCGCGCAAGGGCCTCAGAGTTTTCGAGGGAAGTTTTCCACCAAGATGCCTCCCTAACGAGACCCTTGAGACTCCAAACCGACGTTGGAACTAATGCACAACGTTCTTCCTTTCGGATTTTAGGTTGGCTGGTTCGATTTCGAGAGGCCATTAGGTATTATCCTCGTGGTCAAAATTACAATATGCTCAAAATGTTTACGATGTCTGACTTTAATGTTTTCCACCTTAATGCTCGGATTCATCTCCGTTTAAAAACCTGCAGACCCCAATTAAGTATCAGAGCAAAACTATGTTCGTTTGATAAAAACGCTAGAATACAGTAGAATTAGTGCAACATTTTGGAGTTATTGACCCAGACGTTTATATCTCCAGCGAACGATTGGGAATTGAGTCGAAGAGAAACAATTTTTCGTTAATAAGACAGGAAAACCTCGTATAGCCTTTGTCTAAAACCCACAATTTTACAGGAGGTGAAAAAATTTCAATAGCTGGCTCCGCGAGTGGGATAGGTGTGGTCTGGAAACGCCAATCAAATCTTAATGGTTTAATTTCTGAAGCCAACACGACCAATTCAATTGTTAAATTGCCTCAACCCCTCGATCAGCTTTTGGATAGGTTGTGAATGGGCGCCTTAAAAATGGCATGAGTCCATTTTTTTGACTCGAGGAAATGCGCAAAGTGTTGGTATACCAGGAAAGCTCAAAATCTCATTTTCCCATAAAACTAGACTTACGAGGTTTTCCAGTTTCACACCACTGCCGACGTTTTGGTAAACATGTTGATCATTGGTGGAAAGCAGTAAGCATTTTCTATCACAATACCTATAGTTTTATCCAAAAGTATAGCACACCGAACCGGCGTAGCGCAAGAACTGCCCGAATGAAGACCGGTAGTCGTTAAGAGGGGATAGGTACATATAAGGTGTGAGCGATCTAGGGTCAGCCTTGGGGGCTAACCCTCAAAATTGAAATTCCAACCTTACCTAAATGTCAGACATGTGTCACGTTATTCAGGGCTCAGAAGTGTGTCTAATAAAATATTATTTAATAATAGTCATCGAGAGGAGAATTCTCCACCTGTCACTTGAAATTCGAAACCTAGTACCTACATTAACCATTCCAATTAAATAATTTTATAATCAATATCTAATAATAAAAATAACCACAAAAATTTGAAAAGGTAACAAATAAATAATAGGTATCTAACATTCATGCACAGAATTTTTTATTGGATATTTAAATTTAAACGTGAATTAAATTTTCTGAATGGACGGTGAATTCATTTTTGGCTTTGTGTATTAGCTGTAAAAGTTTTGTAAAGCGTGAAATGAATGGCTTGAACTCAAGCAAGAGAAAACGCTAGTGAGAGGAGCAGTGGTAGTCCCAGCGTTCGCCGCCAGGGGCAGGTTAGGGCAGGTAAAGGAGTCTGAGTTCTTCAAGATGGCCGTATCGACCGCTAGGTATTTTAAGCAGAAAAAGGTACATCGAGATAGCAAATTAGAACGTCAAAAGTTGCAAAAACCTCAGAATGTTCGGACTTCATCTACTAAAACTGCTTAGAATACCTTTGAAATTCTCCATACCTGTCAGTATTTTGAGAAAAGTGGAAAAAAACCGGAAGATAACGCAATATGATGGGCAATGAAGAAAACCACTTATGCCAAATTGAGTTTTGCGACCTATCAAAAGAAAAAATTCAAACAATAGGAATGGCGTCAAATGCGCTTTATTTTCAATCTCAAACCGACCATGTAACTGAAGATTATAAGAAACTTGAATGGCTTAAAATTTCTGAGCAAGTAGGTAATTACTGTCTACCTCTTTAGGTCCCTGAACGTATTGGTTATCTTCCATACAGTCAATGTTATTGATGACCCGCATCCCTCATCGCCCGCTATCTTTACAAATCCCAAGATTCGCATCTTAACAGAACAATAATAGGATAGGCTGTCTATGTGAGCGAATTACGCCAAATAATGGACGGTCAATATCACGGCGTCGATCCTGAATAGCGGCAGTTCACCGTTAAATGGTACCAATGAATCATTGACATTCAGAGGGGACTTATCGAGTATCTGGTTCATTAGCCAACCCAAGGCAATCATCGCTTTCCAACCTATCGGCCGTAGTGCTAACTCCCTGATTATAGCTTGGGTACATAACATTAACTGCCGGCCAAACCATCGTTCTCCTCTTCAGCTCAATTCGGTTTGAAATTGGTTTTGAACGGAATCACTTTGACGTTCGATTCGATTGCTGACACGTGTGCTGATTCGAATAACCTTCAACTGAGCTACTATCTGCCTCCGAAGACTTTTGCGATAAAAGAAGCTAGGTATTTCTTTTGCCCTCAACGCTCAGCCTACCTTTGACAAAGTGAGTCCTGAGGGGCTATTTGGTAGATTCGAAGAGGTATGGTCAGTTGAAATTGATTTTTCATAAAATTATCAAAGTCAACGATGTGTTTAAATTTTTGGAAAACGTTCAATTTCCACCGAACCCGATTGGAAGACATCAGGTCGCTAGGATACCTGACCATAGTCATTACCACTTTCAGTGGCCTAGGCAATGAGTAAATCCTGAGCTAGCATGAGCAACGTGAAGCCACTGCTAATTGGGACGGTAACCGCGAGAAATAGTTGAACACCGTCGAAGAGGGAAAGTCCTCGCGGTTTTCAGATTATCCACAGCAGTTGGAGCCCGTCGAACCGCCACAACTCCGACCGTTGTTAGTCCTCGGTTAATAAATCATTCCCGGAGGAAGTTGTCGTAGTTTGACACCTAGCGGTTTCACACAAAGCCCCGTACCCTGTACCTACCTAATCCAATGCCTAACTCAACCTCGTTGGGTTTCCCTTGCGGGGGATCGAGGTTGTTAACGCGTTGAAACTAAGCCGATGCCGCGTAGATTCAAAATCGCTGCATTCCAAGAAAATACCCTACAACGAACGCGAGAGGCGTTGAAAAATTTCCGTCACCTCCAGCGGCAGAGAAAATCTGGTAAACTCTTTGGTACACCAAAATAAGAAAACCAGTGGTGCGTAGATAACACACAATACTTCCATATTTTGAAACGTAAAATTGTGACACAATTTGATCATATTTTGACTGCTTTTAAGGGTGTTTAGGCCAAAAATATCGAAAAATTCACTATTAAAATTTTAAAATTCGCTCAAAATGAAAAAATGCCATATTTTCGGAATGTAAAAAATATCCACATATTCTGCAAGGTAAAACAAAGATTTTAAGACCAAGAACGCTCAAATCGGTTCATTTTTGTGGCCGGAAAAAAATAAAATAGAAAACACTAAAAATGCAAATATCTCGGAAGTACTGTGCGTTATCCAAATTCCGATTAAACAGGGTGTTAGGTCTTGCCGAGACAAACATTTCAGTTCAAGAAATTTGAAAAAAGGTTGAGAAATGAGGGAGTTATGGCCATTTTTGTAAAAGACCACAGACGGACAGACGGACAGACGGACACACAGACACTTGTTCAGGAAGTGATTCTGAGTAAATGTGTATAAGAAAAAGTTTTTACTTCCATATTTACAGAGTAAATGGAAGTATTGTGATCGTCCTTAAATCGAGAATCGGAACGGAGCTTCAGAAAAAACTTTTTCTTATACACATTTACTCAGAATCACTTCCTGAACAAGTGTCTGTGTGTCCGTCTGTCCGTCTGTCCGTGTGTCCGTCTGTGGTCTTTTACAAAAATGGCCATAACTCCCTCATTTCTCAACCTTTTTTCAAATTTCTTGAACTGAAATGTTTGTCTCGGCAAGACCTAACACCCTGTTTAATCGGAATTTGGATAACGCGGATAACTTCCGATATATTTGCATTTTTAGTGTTTTCTATTTTATTTTTTTCCGGCCACAAAAATGAACCGATTTGAGCGTTCTTGGTCTTAAAATCTTTGTTTTACCTTGCAGAATATGTGGATATTTTTTACATTCCGAAAATGTGGCATTTTTTCATTTTGGGCGAATTTTAAAATTTTAATAGTGAATTTTTCGATATTTTTGGCCCAAACACCCTTAAAAGCAGTCAAAATATGATCAAATTGTGTCACAATTTTACGTTTCAAAATATGGAAGTATTGTGTGTTATCTACGCACCACTGGTTTCTGAAGCTCCGTTCCGATTCTCGATTTTAGGACGATCACAATACTTCCATTTACTCTGTAAATATGGAAGTAAAAACCCTTTCGCCAATGATGCTTGACCACCAATACTGAAAATCGAATTCATATTCGAACTAGAACTCAAACTAAAGTCGAACTGAAACTTAAACTTTAAGTCTGGTGAAAATCAAACTCGAACTGATTCTGAACATCAAACTCATAATCGAATTCGAACTCTAACTGAAAATCAAACTCAAAGTCAAAGTGAAACTCAAACTGAAATTCATACTCGAACTCAAACTTAAACTGAAACTCAATTTGAAACTCAAACTAAAACTTGAACTGATACTAACAATCAAACTCATACTCGAACTTGAAATCAAACTACAAGTCAAACTCCAACTCAACCTAAAAGTCACACTAGAAATGAAACTCAAACTGAAATCCGAACTGAAACTCAAACTGAAAGTCAAACTTCAACTCAATCTAAAAGTCAAACTAGGAATGAACCTCAAACACAAATTGAAATTCAAACTGAAACTCTAACTCAAACTTAAAGTCTAACTGAAACTGAGTCAAAGTGAATCTCAGATTCAAACTGAAACTCGAACTGATACTGAAAATCAAACTCAAACTGAAATTCGAATTGAGACTCGAACTTAATCAAAAATTAGTCAGTTTCAAGATTCATAGTTTTGGTTTCACTTTGAGTTTGAATTTCACTTTGAGTTTGATTTTCAGTTCGAATTCAAGTTTGAGTTTGAGTTCGAGTTTCAGTTTTCAATTTGTGTTTGAGGTTCATTTCTAATTTGACTTTACCTTGAGCTTCAGTTTGAGTGTCATTTCTAGTTTGACTGTGAGATTGAGTTGGAGTTTGACTTGTAGTTTGATTATGAGTTCGAGTATGAGTTTGATTGTAAGTATCAATTCGAGATTGAGTTTGAGTTCGGACATGAATCTCAGTATTAGTCTCAGTTCGAATTTCAGTTTGAGTTTCAGTTTTTGTTTGAGTTTCATTTCTGGTTTGACTTTAAGATTGAGTTGAAGTTTGACTTTCAGTTTGATTTCGATTTCGAGTCCTAGTTTGAGTTTCATTTTAACTTTCAGTTTGAGTTTCAGTTTTTGTTTGAGTTTCATTTCTAGTTTGACTTTGAGATTGAGTTGAAGTTTGATTTCGAGTCCTTTTTCGTACGAGTTTCATTAATAGTATCAGTTCTAGTTTCAGTTTGAGTTTGAGCTTCAATTTGACTTCCAGGTTGAGTTTGAGGTCGGGTATGAATCTCAGTTTCAGTTCAGCTCGAATTTCAGTTTGAGTTCAAGATTCAGCTTTAATTTTGAGTTTCGGTTGAGTTTCAGTTTGAGTTACCTAAGTTTTTAGCTTGACTTTTATATTGAGTTTGTGCTTGACTTAGCGTTTGATTTTCAGTTCGACCTTCAGTTTGGGTTCGCGTATGGGTTTGATTTTCAGTACTAGTTTGCATTTCAGTTTCAGTTCGAGGTTTCAGATTTTTATTTAGTTTGAGCATCTATTTGAGTTCTGTAAGTGTAAGTGTAGGAATATTGTTAACTCTTACGCTCCTCGAACAAACCCAATGAATTTTGTTCAACGTCTCCCACAATCCAGTCTTAGCAATCTCGTGGAAATTCCAAAGCGTCAAAAACTACCTTACTTTTTTGGAAGGAGAATTACGAGCGAGACGCGGCGGCGTACAAGCCGAAAAGTCTATCATGGCCCCAGTGTGTTGCTGATCCCGTCTCGCGGCTGTCTTACGAGCGAACTTGTTGCTTAACTTTCTAAAACCACTTGTTCATAAGATATGTTTGCTCATGGTGTGCTAACCCTCTCGGCTAATAATCTCTTTAACGCTCCTAAATCCCTCGTTCAAATATTTGCCGTATTGCGCGCCACCGCTAAGCCCCTCGAGCTCCAAACTCGTTGCTCACCTATGTTAATGATGAGCTGGCGTTTGTTTGCACATATCGCTCGCCGTACAGACAAGCAGTTGAGTTCAAGTTTAAATTTATCGATGGAAAATCGAAGGTACATCATTAGCGTCAACGCGAATAAAGTCGAAGTAGGAGAATAACAGCTAGTTTGGAGGACGGAGTAGATTTCTACTTGAAAAATCGTCCACCTCTTTATTTTTGAGGGGTGACTCACAGAATGTCCGTGTTTTGACAGCCAAATGACAGAGTCAATCTATCGGCAAGTGATTTCGTCAGTTTTGATTGCGTTGTTTCGCTGCCCGTGGGGGTGTGAATCCATCAAACCCGATCACCATTTTACACAATTTTAATCTGATTTTGCTCGTTACGGGTGAGTATAGTAGAGAGACGCAAATTAAATAAATAAACGATTTTTTACGATTAAACTATGTACCTCTCTTCTTACGAATCATACGCATTGAATTTATTTCAGAAATCCATCCCTTCAACAAATTCTGGGCCTTCATTTCGAGAAGACCTAACATACCGATTCAAGTCGCCAGAACTTGTAATGAACATTGTAAGATTTTGCAATTTCTGTATTTGTTTGGGGGTATTCAGGCGTTAACGGCAGAACGTGCGTTTTTACCGGCGTTGTTATTTAATTTATTTTATTTTACGTTGTAAAATTTCTGACCACCCAAGATCAGGATGGAATTGAAAACCAACAGGTAAACAGTGTTTAACGGTTTAGTTTTTTCTGCTTAGGTATTGCTTTTCTATTTAATACTTACATTAAATGTAAGTATAAAATCGGAAAGCAAAAAAAGAAATGAAAAAATGATGAGATTTTTTCATTTCTCTTTTCTCGTAAAAATCGGGTTTAATATGATTCTTCCTTAAACAAGTAGAAAATTTGGGTAGTATATTAGTATATATCTCAGTATATTAGTACATTCTTGATCATTTTTTGAAGATCTACCCATTTACAATACTTTATACTATGAATAAGAGCATTTTCCATAAAATTGTACCTGGTGCAGACGGGCCGGCAAAGTTTCTCGACAACTCCGCAGGTGGCGGCGATTCTTACTCCGCGAGATAGTTTCCGGATTTCGGGGATTTTCATCCCTTTTGAATATTTATGCAACATTATGGGACATTACAGGATTTGGTAGTCTAAGCTCCCCTTTGTCGGGTGCTCTGATTTAATTAGCGGGCTCAGTTCTCCCTTTTCCGTCGTTTTGCCGCAGCTCCAACGCTAACGTTCAATAACACGCAGCTATTAAAAAGATTTACGCTGATTTCAATAGGAGAAATAGCGGAGAGGGAGGATCAGCTTCCTTTCTGCGTCCTTTCGGCCCCCTCCGTCCTCCGCTTCGCCACCCCCGAATAATAAACCCAAATGTAGCCCAAGCCGATTTTCACCCCTATTTACGTGTCCGATGGGACTTATCTTCGAGTCTCAGTCAACCGATAGGGCGAGATGACCGAACCCTCCACGGCCTTCTCAATTATAAACCTAAACTCGGTTCGGTGCCTAAGGTTCGTTTTGAGGGACGCAGAGTTCAAAAATTGAACGAAGCGATTCCTACGCCCATCCATGATGGTTCGTTTTTATTTAAGAAATTATTTTAAATGTGTCTGAAAATCGTCAAGTCAGAGACTTTTTCTGGTCAAAAAGGTGACTGAAACTGAAGCAGAATTTATTTGGTACTTAGGTATTAGGTACTTACCTATTCTAACGGACAATCCTTTCATTCCCTTCGCAAAATAGAAGCGAGGATAAAAAGCCACACATATCCAGTCACAGGGTGTGACTACTCGTGTAGACCAGCGTGCAATTTCGAGACAAAAGTAGGAACCGAAAATTTACCTTTCTGTTGAGATCCTGCCGTAGGATCCCGAAGGAATCGAAAATAATATAAATTTTAAGGGTAACTGGTGAACAATAATGAGCAGTTCGACGGTTGCCGGTAGAATAGAAATGATATTATTTTCCGGTAACAGTAGGTAGGTTAACTTTTTGACCAGTGTTGCCACACATACAAGTAAATCTCCCACACTTTCCCAAATTGAAAAATGGAATCAACCATTTCGACGGCTAAGAACCAGCATGACATAACTCAATTTCCCCATTTTGAGGAGTGCACTTTCTGATCCCAATTTTTGCGCCCGATTTGATGGAACTATTAGTTTTTTGAAAACTCACGAGGAACGTGAGCGTTCCGTATTAGTTTTTCCATCATTCCGTATTTTTACTTCCATCAAATTGGGTGCGAAAATTTGAATCGTAAAGTGCACTTCTCAAAATGGGAAAATTGAGTTATGTCATGCTGGTTCTTAGCCGTCGATTTCTTTCGCTTTGATATCGGGAAAAATTGGAATTTCCCAATTTATTTTCCACAATAAAATCATTATTTCCCTTTATCCTTCCTACAAAAGACGGCCGAATAACGGGTCATAAACGCTTTTCTTGGTAGTATCTGTACCATAGCCCAGCCTTTGCGGCCCATCTGAGGCCTACCTTTCCACGCGATTACCCTTCAAAGCGTTCGGTTACCCATTAATCAACCTTTCTCTTAAACTTGGGCGCTCACTTCCAACGCCACCATTCCATGGTAACCCTTAGCCAGAAAACAATGGAATCGCCTTCGTTCAAATTCCGCTCAAACTAGCCGAACCCGTGAGGACGTTCAAGTGTCGTATTGATGTACCTACCGTTCACAAGAGTTTCCTTTGCTTTGAGGGCCCGTTAATCACGCACGGTTGCCGAACTTGATGGAACATTGTTGGACAGTGCAGGGAGTTAGGTTATTTTTGATTTTGTGACGGTGCTTCCTTCGGTTTCGGAGGATGTGCCCGGCGAGGAATGACGAAAGACGTATTTTGATAATTGAAAAGTTTCGTCAAATTAAAAGACTAGGATATCTAAAATCTTCATTTTGGTACGTTATTATTTTTCAAATAACGTTTAGGAGGTTGCCCGATAAAAAATAGTAAGTATTATGCCTAAGACCTCTTGAGGGAAGTCACTGCTCCAGCTGAATGCAAAATAATCCCTACAAACGGGGAAAAAGGGGAAAAGAGGGAAACTTTTCGAGGATAGAACTTCTTTATTCCAATAATTTTGATTGAGCACTAAAAAAATATAAATGAATATAAATAGAAAATAAATTATTAAATAAAAATAAATTTTTAACTAAAAAAATATAAAGTTTTCGATCCTCAAAACGTCTTCCTTTTTTTCCACTTTTTCTCGTTTGTTTAGGGATACTTTCGTACACAGTTGGAGCAGTGACTGTGGCTGTGATTGCTGCCATACCCTCAAAAACGTACTACTGACGACCTCAAAACTTTCTCACGGAGAAATTGATGAAGAAAATTGCGCGCAGGAGTTTCTTCCGCGGGACCGCATTTTTGTATTAATTCGTCGTCCTTTTTGTAAGTAAATTGACCTTATTTCCAACTAATTATCAACTTTCGTATAGCTTGGCTGACCAGAGGTACTGTTTTCAGCAGTACAGGTCCTACTTTCTAGGTCGTGGTCCTGCTGTCCACAGAAACCTCGAAAGGACCCTAAAATGTACTGCTTTCGTGTGAATGGTCCTGCCATGGGCCCTTCTTTCATCACTATAAATGTTACCTACTAAGCCTTTCCCATCGAACCAAACCAAAAAAAAAAACACCCGACATGGTTTTATAGATTAGGACAAAAGAAGAGGATCGTATACAACAGCAACAACCGATTAAACGCCTGCCTTTTTGATTATCTCGTTTTTTCTGTTGATAAATTATTTCTAGTTGTTTCTTAAATCAGAATAGAAATGGCTACCTACTTCAACTGAAAAATTAGATGATTGTTTTTGTGGTAGGTATTTCGAAGACTGAATTGTGCAATGATAATGAAAGAATAAAAGTATATTTTATGCATTGTTACCTAGTTATTCTGTTTTGAGGGTGGTTTTAAAAAGTATAAGAGTTCTTCAGTATTTGAAAGTTGTCTTTTTGTTGGGTCCTGCTTTCACTGAAAAAAAAATCTGGTCACCCTACGTATAGCGTACCTACCTATAAAAAGTTAACCCGGTAATTGCAACTATCCGTCTGTTGAAAATAATGGCCGTAATATTGATGAAACGGTGTCGATAACCCAACTTCCGGCGGATTCTCAACTTCTCGAGTTAAGTTCATTGGGTTAAAAGGGAAAATTGGCTCGGTGTCTCGAGACATGATTTTCCGGCCTATTCAAGTTCGCAATCTCCCATTGGCCCCTTTCTTCTATCTCGCCAGACTCCCGAAACTGGCGAAGAAAAGTTTTTAATAGGGGGTGGCCGAGGGCATCTGGGGGTGGGTGCCCCTGGCGCTAATCCCCGACAAAGGTTTTCGCTCCCCCGGGCACCAAAGTCCCTCACGTTCCTCCTCCGAAGATTACGTTTCGCGGCCAGGGCCGGCGCGTTTAAAGTCGCCCGTTTCAGAAAGCGAGCAGTATTAACCGAGATAATTACACTTTCGGTCCCTGGAATTCGCGGGCTCGGGAATAAGTGTGGAAATTATACAAGTTATAAGACACATTTTCACTAATTTTCCAGAGTTCGTCGCTCTCTCAACTTTGGCTCTCGGCTTTTGCCAGCGTTGACGCGGTTGAGTGCCATTTACGGCTAAGTGAAGGAAGATGCGCCATTTTGAGAGTTTCACTTCCATTATTGTCATATACGAGGAGTTCGGTCTCATATTCTGTTTCATATTCTCCCGATCCGCCTTAACACATAACCATCACCTAATCACCGCGGCCACCTTTCACAGTAATTGAAAGTTGTTATTTTCTCTTCGCTCTATATTGCAGAGACTAATAAGCTCCTTTCTTGGATGCGATGTCGGCCAAATTCATTATTTTGCCCGGAGAACGACTAATAAATAAAGTAGGTACCTCGAGGAGTATGAGAAATTGTAATTAGAGGCCTATACATCACAGAAAGCACGAGAAAGCTCTTTTAGCTCTCAATTCTTGGTAATATTAATACTACGCTAACTAGGCACAAAGCATGCGAAAAGGCTTCCTGAGGATAATGAATTATCCCTGAACATCAAGACATTTTTAGTCAAGCTGTTTGAGCTATTGGGAGAGTAAAAATGTCGACTTTCTTTTGCAAGGCTTTTCCATATACGAGTATGAAGCCCCCTTCATGAAGAAAATCATCCTTGAATTGATGAAGGTTGATCAATATTAAACTTTGATTTTGCTCAGTAATGACCTACCTATGTGCATTTATGGACAAAAAGATTATGACTTTTTCCTCAAAACAACACAAAATATTCGAAATTTGAAATGGGAAATTTTAATTATGCCTTCATCTTGAAATTGATGTTACATTCATGTTAGAAAGCAATTTCTCAAATTATCGCTTTGAGATTTTTTCCGACAGTACTGTCAATTTATTCGTGAAGTAAAAACGGTAGTGCTACGGTCCTGACAATGTCTTCAGCTAGTAGTATTAAAAAATAGTTGAAATATAATTACAATTTTGAGTAAGATTTGAAATTTTCTTTCCAATTATTGACTGCACACCTAATCACCTAATCACCTAATGCACCTGAGATTCGAGTCGAAACAATAATTAAGCTCGGAGAATGATAACGCTAATTTTTCACGCTTAGCGAGAGACGGAGAGAGAGAGAGGTCGGAATTTCAGCAAAAGGCGGTAGTAAGTCACACCTTGAAAATCAGCAATTAGTGAAGTCTGGAGAGGGCTAACTGAGAAGTGATAAATTGGGTACTAGGAGCAGAAGTTCATTAGATTATAAGAGAAAGTAAGGGCTTTAAGAGAGTTTGCGGCGGCTGTGGGATGGGAAAATGGAGGAAAACTCAAGTTTGGAGCCCAAGGTTTGGGCGAACTCCTTAGCAAGCCCTTTTCGGTCGTAGTCGGCGAATAAACCGTCGAGAAATCGAACTCGGCGGAAAACCTTGCAGATAAAGGAGTAACGAGGTCCTTTTTGCCGGTTTTAATTACCTACGGGGCTGATAATCGTAAAAATCGGGCCTTACTTGCGGTTTTTATGTTTTATTCGGTTGATTGGCTCGGGGCCCGTTTATCAATGCCCTTGAAGCTACTTTCATAGTAGATTTATTTTCACCTAGCAGTACATAAGTGCTGTGAGACTAGAGCGACATGTCCTGAATAGTTCCCACCCTCTCCTTTAGGGCGGCAGGGCACGCCCGGGACAACTTTGGTTATCGGGAGGAAATTCAACGCCTGGAACGGCGGTTTATGTTACTTTTTTTAACTTTATTTTCACCTAGCATTCTTTTATATGCACATAAATGCAAATGTTGACTATTGACAGAAGTTGCTGGTACTTTGATAGGTACTAGATTTATGGCAATAATTGCTCCAAGAATTATTGATAAACCGACCCTTTTTGTACGTTTATTTTCGTTCTTGGAGGAGAGATAGAGCCCCAGTTTACTATGCAACATTAGTGATAATGAAATGGATAGCATTTTTGTTCAGAGGGGACTTCTAGGGTGAAACCTCCAATATGTCTCCCTACCTTCATTATCTACCTAAATCTATAAAGCCACAGATCTTTTGGAATTTCTGCTTTTTTAAATCTTTACTTCGATATTTACAGAGTAAATGGAGGTTTCGTAATACATGTATAACAGCCCGAAACTTTAAAATCGGAGTCATAAATCTCTGGAATCTCTGGTACTCTAGTTTTTATATCGAGAAATTCTGAAGAAATCTGGAAGAAGACTAGCGATTGAGGTCGTGTAGGCAAACCCTGCACGTCATATCGGTCTTGAAGGCTAGGAAGAACCTTCGTTCCCACTCGAAATGGAGGGAATCAAGTGTTGGATCGAGTTAAAAAGTTTGAGTTATAAAGTCTGAGTTGAAAAAAAATTTTACCCTGCAGTCCATTAAAACAAATCAATCCGGGTTAAAATTTCGCATGCCAGAAAATGGAATTTGTATTTTAATACATGTTTATCAGCATGAAATAAACTTATAAAATCCTCGGGTGGCCAATAATAGAAACATGTGGCTGACTTATTCCAAAAAACCTCAAAAACTAATAACTAGGACCAAAAATTCAGGGAAAAATGGTATCGGATCACATTCCTGAAATGCTTACCCCTTCAAAAAGCCAAAAAAGGACCCAAAAGAATTTAATTTGAGTACATAACAGCGACGAACACCCTTTAGCGGCCAATAACTGGTGCTCTTCCACTAAAATTATTTCCCATGATAAACAATCAGATGTCACGTGTCTGGTTGACAGGCTAAAATGAAAAATTATAATAGATGCCATTTATCCCAGTAATGGAAATCGCTCGCCTGCATATAATATCCCCAATTTTCCAAGCTCTTGAATTGAGATTTGGACAAGCGTCAGTGTTGAATAGAGCGTGCTTCTAGAAGTTCAGTGGTTCTGAAGTATTCTGGGTGAAAAGGGCGCTGACATGGCCTTGGCAATTAATCATAACTCAGAGCCGCTGGCGGGGTCATTTGTTAGGAATGAAATCATTCTTCTTACGAGGCCCCCCGGAAAACGGCCTGGATTTATGAAGGCGTTGAATATTGGAGGAAGCAATGCACGGCAGATGTATAGGGACGGATCCGCCTCTGGCGATACCTTGGGAGAAAGATCATAAAAAGGTAAATGGGATAGAAATGGAAGGGAGGGATGCGTTCCCCAGATGGAAGGTCGTAAACGTGAGGCCTACGGGATCTTCGTAAAGCGCCGTCATCCGAGGCCTCGAGCCGCCGTCGCGGGCTCGGGACGGGAATTTTTTCGTACCAATGAGAATCATTGGTATTTTATTGTATCCAACCTTTTACACTCAGGTCGAGGAATTGATGAAAATCTTTCGAGGCCACGGATTGAAATTGGAAGGGGAAATATAGCTAAAAAGGTTCGCAGAGCGTTTGTCGGATCCGATCTGTTTTTCGGTAAGGGTCGAAGGGGAAATAAATGTACGAAGAGATAGATGAATTGCTCGAGTGGACTTTGTTGCATCAAATCGAAAGCCGAATAGGCTTAGGAAGCTGCAAGAAATATGTAGACGTATGTTGACTCTATTGTTTTATGGCAATCTTGGATTTACACCCAAGTCGCATTACCCATAAATTTGTTGAAATCTTTGGTTTTCGTATTAAGCAATTGAAATGTACTGTTTTTACTTCCAAGGTTTTCTTAAATTTGCGATTTAGTTTTCCCCATTGTAGGATTTCAAATTAAACTTACCTATTCGTCTTTATATTTGGTCAAGTTTTCAATTGTAGGATTTTGAAATTATAGCTAGGCATTTTTGATAACTGACTGTAAGTACGACTGTACTTTAGGGTACAAAAGCGATGACTTTTTTCAATTTCCTCTTATTTGGAGAAATATTGTGTTCCAGCGAATGTTTTCGAGCCAAATTTTAACAGTTTAACTATTTTTGTCTAAAAATATTTTCAATTAGGGTACGAATGTCACAGAAACGTAATGGCGATTTGATGTTTTGATGCACAGTTACCTGTGTAGCTGAATAATTATATTTGTGCACGCCGATGTCAAGAATTTGGAATTAGTTAGGCCAGTTTTCAACATAGGTACCTAGGTAGTGAGAAAAAAAAATTAATATTAAACAAGCCAATAATAAACCTCTGTGTAAGCATTTTCTGCGTTTTCTTCAGAGAAATTGACTCACGTGACGGCTTAATTCCAATTTTCCGGACTCGCAGTGGCACGTCCGCGCAAACAATATCGACGTCATTGCTGAGTACTGAAACTTATCGTAGCTAATACCTACATTGTTCCATCATCTGTTTGAAGGCCACCGGTGACTGTATCCTCCCAAAGGAAACAAACTAGCGCCACAGCTCTATATCGGACAAGCGAATTTCTGCGACGCTTCAATCAAGGGTGCAATTGCCAATATGAGGCAATAGCGGGAAATCGCTCGGACACTTGCTGGCAGAGCCGGTTCTCACTATAGTAGTTCAACGAAATTGCTACCCTTAACAGCGACCGAACTCGCCCCCTCGGCTATACTCCGATAATACCCGTCCCAACTCCTCGTTCTCCACCTTCCTGTGACGACAATAAGGTCAGAAGAGACCGTTCCAAAAGGTTTCTTGATAGCAATGGCTTCTCTCCTTCAACTTGGAACAAACATCCGGCCTCCAACGGCCAAGCCGTCTTCTTCCACTGACCCGCCTTCAGTTTACCGTATAGCTTTTGGCCAACTTCTGTCGTCTTTAGCTTCTTCTTTTTCTTATTCTTCTTTTGCGGCCCAACTTTTCTCCTCTTTGCAAAGAAGCGAACAGACCTCGAAAAAGTTGGAGCTGTTCAACACCTCAAAATACGGAAGGGCCTGCTCAGCGATCCGAAAATGCCTTGCCTACCAAAAAATAAACAATCCAGCCGCCCCTCGGTCCTTTGCTATGAAATGGACCGTTTCCCCGAGTTTAGTCGCTTTTTGAATCGTTACAGAACAATAATACGAACTTAATGCTGGATCTCTTGCTTTCTTCCCTGGACTAACTTTAACTAAACGGAACATGTCTATGAAGGTCTCATTCCGATTCGAACCTTCAATACGCGATTTTGAGTATGTAAGTTGAGTTAGAGAGTGGGGTTTGAGAGTTGAGTTTGAGAGTTGGGTTTACGAGTTGAGTTTGAGAGTTGAGTTTGAGAGTTGAGTTTGGAAGTTGAGTAGAGAGAAGAGTTTGAGAGTTGAGTTTGAGAGTTGAGTTTGAGAGTTGAGTTTGAAAGTTGAGTTTGAGAGTTGAGTTTGAGAGTTGAGTTTGAGAGTTGAGTTTGAGAGTTGAGTTTGAGAGTTGAGTTTGAGAGTTGAGTTTGAGAGTTGAGTTTGAGAGTTGAGTTTGTGGGTTGAGTTTGAGAGTTGAGTTTGAGAGTTGAGTTTGTGAGTTGAGTTTGAGAGTTTAGTTTGTGAGTTGAGTTTGAGAGATGAGTATGAGAGTTGAGTTTGAGAGTTGAGTTTGGGAGTTGAGTTTGAGAGTTGTGTTTGAGAGATGAGTTTGAGAGTTGAGTTTGAGAGTTGAGTTTGAGATTTGGGTTAGAGAGTTGAGTTTGAGAGTTGAGTTTGTGAGTTGAGTATGGGAGTTTAGTTTGTGAGTTGAGTTTGAGAGATGAGTATGAGAGTTGAGTTTGAGAGTTGAGTTTGAGATTTGGGTTAGAGAGTTGGGTTTGAGAGTTGAGTTTGAGAGTTGAGTTTTTCGGTTGAGTTTGAGAGTTGAGTATGAGAGTTTAGTTTTTGAGTTGGGTTTGAGAGCTGAGTTTGAGAGTTGAGTTTGAAAGTTGAGTTTTAGAGTTGAGTTTGAGAGTTGAGTTTGAGAGTTGAGTTTGAGAGTTGAGTTTGAGAGTTGAGTTTGAGAGTTGAGTTTGTGGGTTGAGTTTGAGAGTTGAGTTTGAGAGTTGAGTTTGTGAGTTGAGTATGGGAGTTTAGTTTGTGAGTTGAGTTTGAGAGATGAGTATGAGAGTTGAGTTTGAGAGTTGAGTTTGGGAGTTGAGTTTGAGAGTTGTGTTTGAGAGATGAGTTTGAGAGTTGAGTTTGAGAGTTGAGTTTGAGATTTGGGTTAGAGAGTTGAGTTTGAGAGTTGAGTTTGTGAGTTGAGTATGGGAGTTTAGTTTGTGAGTTGAGTTTGAGAGATGAGTATGAGAGTTGAGTTTGAGAGTTGGGTTTGAGAGTTGTGTTTGAGAGTTGTGTTTGAGAGTTGAGTTTGAGAGTTGAGTTTGAGAGTTGAGTTTGAGAGTTGAGTTTGAGAGTTGAGTTTGAGATTTGGGTTAGAGAGTTGGGTTTGAGAGTTGTGTTTGAGAGATGAGTTTGAGATTTGAGTTTGAGAGTTGAGTTTGAGAGTTGAGTTTGAGATTTGGGTTAGAGAGTTGGGTTTGAGAGTTGAGTTTGAGAGTTGAGTTTTTCGGTTGAGTTTGAGAGTTGAGTATGAGAGTTTAGTTTTTGAGTTGGGTTTGAGAGCTGAGTTTGAGAGTTGAGTTTGAAAGTTGAGTTTGAGAGTTGAGTTTAAGAATTGAGCTTGTAATTTGAGTTTGAGAGATGAGTTAGGAAGTTGAGTCGAGAGTAGAGTTTGAGAGTTGAGCTCAACAGTTAATGGGTATGTATCAGCTATGTAGCAACAATGAATGAATTGACTACGGTTTTAGGTAGCAGTTTTCAAGTTCTTGTTTGTTAAAATTTTCGTTTCCATTTGTATCCCTTCATGATTCCTGAAGGTGTCCACTCGCAATTGGTCTCTGAGTACGTTTGCAAAATTTCTCTCTTCCTTTTTTCTATATTGAGTAGTGTATCTGGTTTGTATCCATTTGTTAATTGTACCATTGCTGTTTTTAGGCTCTGATGTCAGTTGTATAAGTAATCGAAAGCTCGGCAAAAGATCAGCTTGCAACCACCAACTACAAACCGACGGTCGCACACTCGCATCTTCAAGGCTGTCGGGTGTTCCGTTGAAGGGGAATTCAATCGTTGACGTCAACACATCCTCCGTCGGAGACCTAATAGTTCTTTCGCAGGTATCAACGTGGAAGAGTGGACCGGAAAACGAGCTTGCGAATTAAGGACCTTGCCAGAAGCCAGAGGTAGTCCCAGGGTGCACTTAGCTCCGCTTCAGCTCAGGACCAACTTTTCACACTGTGCCTCTCGCTCTCTCACGTTTTACTACCCCCCAGTCGATAATTAGCAAAACTTCCCTCGCGAGCGAAAAGGGAGCCCCGGTTCAAGGCACTCAGATGGGGCGTATTCTGCCGAGGAGAGGAAAACTAACTCGTGCGTTTCCCATTTGAGGATCCGCCTTCTTGTTGTCACTTGTATTCTCGTGGCTCTTCCTGTTGCTGCCACCCAAGAATCGTACGAACGAGTACTAATTCAATTTTATGCGCCTACCTTCAGAGTTGAACGCCTTCGTTTGCTGGTTGGTTGCGGGTGAAACTCTCCCTGCTCCAGGCCAGGTTAACTGATCAATTCCCGAAACGACTGTGCCAATTATAACGTTTAGGATTTTGAGTTAAGGATACCGGTTGCGATTTCAGTTCAATAATTTCAAGCATAAAAACGGGCAGGTAGTTTCAGATATAATATATCATATAATATATAAGACTAGCTGTACCCGCCCGGCGTTGCCCGTGTCAAAAAAACCGTGATTAATTAATTTCCCCCCCTCCACACACACACACACCCACAACATTCCCCGTCGATAAAAAGAAACAATCTGTTAAAAAATTAGTTTAAATGAGAACAGGTCATTTTTTTAAATAAAAAAATAAAAAAGTTTTCTAATCCAAAAATCGAAAATTGGGCTTCGAGGTCTGGTGGCCAGCCCCTTTGTGCTTCCGTGTAAAACATTCCAGGTCCCTGCGTGCGATAGCTGTGGGTACAGCGGGGCGGGTGCCCGGCGTTGCCCGTGTCAAAAAACTGTGATTAATTAATTAATTAATTAGGTAGGCTGTCTCTCTCCCCCTCACACGACATTCCCCGTTTATATGTTTGCTACTATTGTTATTATTCAACCATCGAACCTTATTTATAAGAAAAATTATCAATGAATTTGCATTTAACCCAGAATTTGCTTTAACAAAGAATCGGTCTGTCCAGATAGTCTGTACGTCGTGTCGGTCTGTCGTGTGATACGGACTTTAGAGGCCATTTTCCCAAAAGTACTTGATTTTGAGTTGTGTTGAGTTGATTATAAGTGTGAGACATGGTAATATGGTAAGATAGGTCTCCAGCAACTCCCATAATCCCCTATCACTCATGCGCTGAGTGATTCAAGTGTGCGTCCGCGGTCTCTTGAATATGTTGCACACCTTATTTGCAAACAATGTTAATTTCATGGCCGGTAATATTATATATACGTCGGCACATTCTATCCCCGTACAGCCAGATAAGAAGAACAATTCTGTTTGAATGTTTGCCATATCTTGGACAGAGAATCCTCGATTCCTCCGTCCCCCTTTGCATTCATCAACCACAAAGCTTCGGAGGATTACAGAGAATTTGACCAACTCGCAATGTGAGCTATCCATCTTCGGTTTCCCCTAGGCTCGGAACAAGGATTACGTTATTGTTTCTCATTATGCCACTGATCCTCAACCCTAACTTATACCCAGGAGTAGTAGGTATAGGGGAGAAGTAATATGGCTATTACTAAAGCCTGGGAAGGCAATTCAAATGTTTGGTTGGATTATAAATAACATTATAGGTAGGTACCTACACTTTTTTGGTGTAATTATCCATAAAAGTTACCCCCTTTTGGCTTCTGTGCTATTAGCTGAAAAAATGTTGGAATAATGTATTATTATAATGAATGTATAAGGGGCTCACGGGTTGGTCTAGTGGCTAGCGCGTCTGCCTAGCTGCAGGCTATACCTGAGAGTTGTGGGTTCGATTCCCACAGGTGCCATGAAAAATTTGGTCCATAGCCTTATGATTCATGTCATCCCTGGCATTCGGGGTTTTCGGAATTAAATGATATTGGAGAACTAAACCCACTCCTTGTGATGCCCTATGGGTTAAAACAATTAAACCATCATTTTTTTCATAATGAATGTATAAAAAAGTATAAATAAGTACTTCAATTTTTTTTTGCAATAATATGTTTTGTAATTGGGCGATCCCGCCCGTACAATTTTGAATAAATAAATAAAGGATTAAAATCTGGTCGTACAATTCCAACTCCAGTGTTACGTACTTCATTTTCTAAAGTTCAGGTAAATGTTTCCTAATTATTGATTCGATTTACTTTCCATTTTTGCCTGCAAAGTTAAAATGCTGAAATATCCTCTTTTTTCACCGTAATCATGATTGAATCAATCGGAATGATCCCAATAGGATGACGTGCTTTGTTCGAAAGTCCTCCTCGTTAAAAAGTTCTCTAAAAATACCCAACAATAGACATCTCATTTTCGGTAAAGCGATCGATCAGAAAGCCTCTCATTAGCTTTAGTTATACCAATGTTGGACAACTTTCCAAAACGAGTCCATCCACTCGACTCCGAGGATTTCTAACGAAATAATTAAACCAAAAACTCCCACGCTCCTAATCCCGAGCCATAGAAAACCGCACGAATGAAACTCCCGCTCATCCCGGCGTACGCTTTCTGAGAAGCTTCCGTCGAAACAGGCACACAGCAGATGGTAAAGGGTATGGATAACAGCCGACTGTTGAACAACAGTGAAGTTTCAATACCTAACTTTTCCTCCCTGGCATCTCCGCGTCGTTTTCCTCAAGTTTCCCATCTGATTTTAACGAACTGTTGATGAGCTCCAGCATGAATCCGCACTTTGCCAACTCATATAGTTTTCTCCAGCATAAGGGGAGAATATGAAATATTTAAACGGCATGAAATACCGCGACGGAATCTGTTTTTTCTGAAACCCCTCTAAGGGTAGTGTATGGTTTCGAACGTATCTTGAAGGATTTCTATAAGATTTTGAAGCATAAGCCAGCTGAGGCTTTTTGTCATGGAATTTTCCGCTAAACAGCGTAGATATCCGACCATGAAACTGATATGGATTCCTCTGGAAGTGTCGAACCAGTTCTGAACTTGAAAATCTTGCAACAGTTTGGTTTTGTGTTATTGATAAGTTTCATGCCTGCATTTCGTGGATCACGATATCTGGAATGATCCCCCACGCATGGTCATTTCAGGCTCTAATATCGTCGTGAAATCAGTGCTCCTTTTCAACCTACTTCAAAAAGGGGAGGTTACTGAAGTTGAATAGTCGTAATTTTTTCCTCGCTTGTTTTTGTTACGTTCGTTCTGCCCTCGCTCAGCCAATTTTGATCCGATTACAAAAATTCTTTCAAATGTCCTGGAAGCCTGCAAATAAGCACCACTATTTTTTCCAGAAAGACCATGCATTTCAACCTTAAATGTAGTCTTTTTTAGTTTTTCATTCATCTTTTCGAATAAGATTTTATTTTTTGTCAAATTGTTTTTAGCATTGAGTCTTGAAAATTAGAATTTAACAATCACTTGTTGGGTGGCTGAGCGGATTCTTACGTTTCGGAAAAGATTATAGGTAGCTAATTGGAAAATTGATGCTGACGGCCATAGAATCGCCTATGACAAATCTATGAATCAAAGTTGGGAAAATGAAGTCTCCCCAATGCACCTTCCCTTAGCGCTCCTCTGTCTCAACCATTGAACGAGATTCGAAATTTATCGCAGGCAGTTAGCCATATCTTTGGCTCCCTCCTCGAGCCGCATTTCTCGAAAGAAGAACAAGAGCAAAAATGTGATCTTCGGCGTAGAGTTCCTTACATATATCCGCAGAAACCTGCCAGAATCTAAAAATAAAGGAGCGCGAGGGAGAGAAAAAACTATTTTTGCTTCACGCAAAGCGCTGGTTTCGTTAGGCCTTATGCTCGTGACACTACATTTCCACAATAGAGGCATTATTCCACCCTGGGACATTTACTCCCTGGAGCATTACCGAGCTCACCCCCTCTCTCGCTGTATCTTAGTCTTCTTTCTTCCTGCGATCTATGCGGGGCCGCGTTGTAAGAGATGTCCTTTACGTAAAAGCGGCGCCTCTATCCCCAGGATCTTTCGCCGACTCCAGGCACAGCTAGCGCCATATCACACCCCTTCTTCAAGATGGTCGAAAGGGGTGACACCCGAGCTAACTGCCTACTTGGGGACCCGTTATGGCTCTGCTCCCCTCGTCCTCCTTCGCAGCACCGATTGGAAGATTTATCGAGATTAGTACATAAACACCCCTCTCTGGGGCCTGTTAGCGCGTTCAAGTGCCCTGTTTGTTCGCCTTACGGACATTTACAAAACGGCAGTAAACCGTATGCTCGTCCGAAACCTAACCCTTCATTTACGACGCATCTCTTATCTTTTTCTTCGGAGATCGTATTATTCTATTGCGTAGAAAGGGTTGTGCGATAAATTGAAATACTTATCAGTTTATTATAAGTACTTACTGGTTTATATTTGATTTCATTCTCATCCTGTTGTAGGTAGATATGAATTTTAAGGTTTTTCCTCCAGCGATGAAAGCTTCATCTTTCTGCTTTATGGTTTTTCTCAAAATCAAAGATTGAAGATGGTTGTGAAAAAAGATAAATGCGCTTGAGTCGTTGTTTTTGTTAAATCAGGCTATTTGTTGTAACTCCGCGTTTTTCCCGAAGTAATTTTCGAGTTTACATATTCATCGACAATCAGCCAAGCACCCTTGTTCGATTCTTGGAATTTTGCTGCTGATCATAGGACAACCAGGGGAAGCTGTACCTTACCAATCGTTACTCAAGAATTATCATAATATGATTATCTCATGGTCCTTAAGTTACGAATTTCCTCAGTACTGCTTGCCCTGTTTCTACCTAAAAATTCACCACTGATGCTGATAAACATCGATGATTGTATGGAATGATATTTTTCGATTGGTTGCGGACATTTCTTTATTTTCCTAGAGGCTTCAGAATGCCTTTCCGAACAAAGAAAAAACTTATATCCATCAAGCATCTCTTCAATAGAAACCGCCGAATACGCCTTGAAAGCCTAACAGATAAATGGTCATAGGAAAAATAATTTGTTTTGCCAAAACCGGTAGTAGAAGTTGGTGAGGCTCTCGAAGGAGTAACTTTATTTTTTCGGTCGAGTAACTTCTCATTGGGGGGATCAAGTCCTGACTGCCAACATGACTTTAGTTCCTGTAATCATTCCCTCGCTTTTCCTTTCGCCATTCGGCTCGCTGAGAGAAAAGTTAGTTAGGTGCCTTTTTCATCTGGTGGGTTGTTAGTTTCCTTTTCCGGCCGGACATTAACGCTCATTGATCAAACCGTTAACGTTCCCCACTCGCAGGTATTGTTCTGAGGTTGATCTCATTACTTCATTAGACAGCACATTGTAGCGAATATGTACAAAGCTTAAGGACTTAGAAACGATGAAGGATTTAGAACCAAAAGGAAAATCAATAAAGTTTAGCGGAGAGTCATCTATGGCCAACGAGGCAAATTTTGGGTTTCCACAGTGACCATTGAAGAATCATGTTGGGTCCGAACACAATCGGCTGCAACGGCTATGAGACATTACAAAAATGGAATTATGTATAAAATTCGCAAGCGTAAAATAACAAATTCGACCCGTCTCCGACTTGTAGGTATCACTAAGATATATCAATCACTCCGCCTTACAAATTGGACCCCTCCGATGAGCATGAGAACTCGAGGAGCCGCTGTTATTGTGTGATTGAACAGGCGAACAGGTCTGAGCTGGTAACCATTGTCTCCGCCAGGCAACTCGAAACACTTCCCAACACTAGCCTCCGGACCCAAAGTGACGTCAGGTGATGGGGGCCTCGGCAATCGGAGACAAAAGGGTTGGCCTTTTGTTAGCCGACGGTGGCGCTCCGAGTTGCTTACAATAACAGTCGTCGCTATGAATCACCGTCCCGACCACGACACCCGGCGCTGACCTTCTAGTCTGCGTAGCACAGAATGGCCAAATTTACAACTACTACGGTTCCATTTTAGTGTTCACTAGCTGTCTATTGAATTTCCCTATCGAAGAAGTGAAATCGAACAACTTTTCGCGGGGATATTGAAAACTTTTATTAGGTTGGACTTCGAATCGAGTGGTCTGCTGAGGCGATAGCTAGACAAATGTGCAAATGGCACGAAGAACAACTTTTTCCTAGATTCAAAGGAACCTTAATCGATTGCTGGGATTGAATGTTGGCAAATCTGCAAATTTATTGTTTTTACAGTTCAATTGGTCCATATTTTAAGAAAAACGAATGAGGTAGGTATGCCTACGAGATATAAATTTATGCTGGAACTTATGATTTAATTAGGCTTTCCATCCAGCTAAGGAGGAGCAGGATGAGGAACGCAAAGGAAAAATATGATTGGACGCCAACGAAAGGCCTGGGACTAACCTTTTGAAATTGAACGCAGCAATCCTCTTCAAACCGTAAGTTGAAGAGGTCATCGGAGTCCAACTCCTTATTATGGCTGAGCACTCAAATAATATTTGTCGGCCGTTCCAGGCAATTCGTTCCCCGAATGCCCATTCAAGCTCTTCTAGTAAAGGGAATTGGTACGTACCTGCACCCACCCTACCCCCTTGTACCCAGTGTTCATTCTACTGAAAATATCAAGATTTTGCCAGGACATCTAGAGAGGAGAGAATTTCAGCTCAAAGATACTTAAAAGGATGAAAATCGAAATAAAAACCTCAGGTAGAACATCAGGAATTTTGTTGACTTTTGATCAGTTGATTTGGGTTGGCTGAGTCCGAAATTTCGGATTTTCGACCAATGGCAATTGAGTTTAGACTAATAAACACTTTCTGTGTCGTTTTTGAGCCAATTCAAAACGTCACTCGGATGCCGGGGGGAATAATATGGCTCAATTGGCTGTTTTTCATGGTTTTTCAGGAGTTGCGGTTATAAATTTTTGACCAAGCCTAAATTCATGTACTTTTAAGCGTAGAATCCGAATCTGGCAATGCTGATGACGTCAGAAAATTCCTTGAGCACGTAAATAGCAAAAACATTGAAAAAATCGTATAAATGATAAGTCATGGGTCAGACGGTGAATCCGAAAAAACTCCACGTGATCGAAAATGTGTTCTTGATCCGAAGAATACCAAAAACATCCGAAAAGTGAAAATATTTCAACACCTCGGTCGTGGACTTTTCCTGGAATGGCACGGGTGAGTTGAAAATTTTGATGTGTAGCATCTCGGGGTTCCAATAAAAAATGTTTTAATTTGAAATTTTCCAGAATTTGTAAACTCGATTTTTGGGCATAAGGAAGCTATTTATGGAAAAAACATTAATAATTGAAAAATTACATTAATAAAATAAGATTAAAAAATTAATATCTTAATTAGCAGACCTCTTCAACATTGCTCCAACTTTCTTGGCACTTGTTTCGACCAAACGTGTTCAATGCCTTCCTTGACTATCACCACGGAAATAAAAAAATCCAAAAGACTTCCTCTTCCTGCCAGAGACTCGATGGCACGCATTCAGTCCAAAAGTCAAAAGGATCGTTTTGATGGAGACAGCGCCCAACTATTATGTCCAAAGCTGACGGAGAAAACCTTTTCTCGAGGCAGAAGTTGCAAGCCGCTGAGTATTCAGACGGTGTGCGCGTGACGGCCGCCAGGCACGTTCTCCGGCAATTAAATCGGTGATTACCGCAAAGGCGCCGTTGGACTTTGCCGGAGCGTTAGAAAAGAAAAGTAGACAACTGGAGCCGAGTCGAACAGTTTGTAATTAACGTTTCCCGCTAATTGGCGGACGCACAGGTTCGAAGTGAACCCCAACTGAAAGGAGGCCATCGTGGGTAGAATCGCAGTGGTAGGTTATCAGCCTCTTATTGACACAGAGACAGCATTGTCATGGTAGAATGTGGTTTTTCTACTTCCGTCGGCCCGTAAGTGCGGATTAATTGGTATTCTGAGCGAATTTGATGACCATTATAGTCATTATAGTGACCATCAACTAAGTTAGTACAGTATTCAACTAAACTAGTATGAATTTTTGATGTCGAGAGGCTAGTCCAATTTGCTCTTCGACGGTGTTAAAATCTCGTGTTTTCGACTCCATATTTGGGGTTATCTTTCCCCATTTTCAACCCGAAAACAAAAATCACAAACAACGCATTGAGTACGATTTCTTTCATATGGATAATTTTGACACTAGTATTGGAACCTGAGTTAAACAACTAACTTTTGCGGAAAGGGAGGGCCTTTAAACACAAGCATTTGGGGGCCAAAGGATTTTTTTGAAAATAGATATTCATTAGGTTTTGGTTATTTAAGGTGCCCACTCACTATCGGATTGTGGCCGTGGAGGCCTTTCAAGCCATCGATGGACAGCGTCTGGGGCCGTTGGACAACCGATTGGTCCGTTATCAGACCTTATCTCGTTATCCTTCACCATTATCTCCATCTATCTATCAATAACTGGTAATTTCATCAGTAATTTACTAACCGTAAGATTTGAAAAAATGAGCGATGCATCAATTAATAATACAACTCAAATTAATAATCAATAAAAATAGTTTGATAACTGATATCAACGTTTGATAACTTAAGAAAAACGCGGGTACCTATATAGCTGATAACAGCTCCAGTAGATTGGTCAGTGGGTGGTTCTTCAACCGACGATTGTGAAACAAAAAATTGGCGAAAGTCAAGCATGGAAAACCCCCACTCTAACTTCCTGCAATCGGAAAGTGAGTGGACACCTTTACAGTTGAATACGAGTTGAATCGTATTTTGTACGACTTTTGCGAATGGCACACCAGGCAACGGCAAACGATCAACAAGTACTTCGCTATTTAAACACCTGATATATAGATCGTTTAAAACCTCGCGAGATGACATTACCAAAACTCCAACCCACGTTCAGAGATATACACAGATATACATGAAATGTGGGCTTTTCTGCGGTCGGAAGAAGGTAGCACATTCACGTTTAAACGGACAAATTTGAGATACAGCCAGAGGTTGGCCATTTATATTCTTATGCTCGTGATCGTTTCAGTCGACCCGGCTAATTCGAAGGGAGTCGGAGGCTTGAGAATGAAGGTAACCTGTCGGGCGTAAAGAAAAACGATCCGAAAAGGCTTTTCTCATCGGCGATCTGTGCACTGCGATCGGCAAAGCCCACTGTTGTGTGAAGACCGACTCGCATCAGCTGGCAAAGTGGATTCCGATCCCAGCAGAGAACTGACGATTTCTCTTTTCTCTTAGTTTCTTCTTCACTTTTCCATCTTCTCCCAGCCCTATTCCCCCATTTTTTCCCCTTTTTACTTTGGCGAATTTATTCTGCTCGTATATCCTCAACCGGACTTTCTATCTCAGTTCTTCTTACATCTTTTAATACCTTGAAGACCAAAGCGACTCTTTTCTCTTCTGTTTCTTGCCGGATTTGATATACGAACGTTGTTTCATGTTCCCCTGAGCAGGAAAGCCTTTACATCATCCCGTTGTGCTGCCATGGGAACATCGTACATAATTTGAACATATTCAAACCCGCCTATAATTTCGGTGCCGAATAGTAGCCACAATGGATGCAAAATGGTAGTTTTTACTGTGCACCACGTCCATTATAGGATGGAGGGGTCTATTGTTAAGATTACCATAATCGGTAGGTAATTCATCTAGGACAGGCCCGTACCCAAGATTCTAATTTGGGGTGGGTCAACAATCAAAAATTAAATCACTTCCAACAACCAACATTAGGTTGTCAACATTGGGAAACAGCCTATTTACAGGTAGGATGCCGGGCCTGCGAGAACAAACGCATAATGAAACAGAAACTCTGAATCACACTTTGAGTCGAACTCAAAATGAATCAGAAACTCACAATCAAACTTGAAGTCAAACTAACAATGCAACAGAAACTCAAATCATAATCAATCTCGAAGTCAAACCCACAATGAAACAGAAACTCGAAAACATAATCAATCTCGAAGTCAAACTAACAAGAAAACTCTCATTCACGCTCAAAAACTTACTACTCAAAGGAACTCGAACACTCAAAAACTTGAAACTCGAAGTTAAACTCACAATGAAACAGAAGCTCAGACTAATAATCGAAATCGAAGTCAAACTCAAATGAAACAGAAACTAAAACTCATAATCGGAATCGAAGTCGAACTCAAATAAAACAGATGCTCAAACTCACAATCGAAATCGAAGTCAAACTCAAATGAATCGGAAACTCAAACTCATAATCGAAATCGAAGTCAAACTAACAATGAAACAGAAGCTCAAACTCATAATCGAAATCGAAGTCAAACTCAAATGAAACCGAATCTAAAACTCATCATCGAAATCAATGTCAAACTAACAATGGAACAGAAGCTCAAACTCATAATCAAAATCGAAGTCAAAATCAAATGAAACCGAAACTAAAACTCATCATCGAAATCGAAGTCAAACTAACAATGAAACAGAAGCTCAAACTCATAATCAAAATCGAAGTCAAAATCAAATGAAACCGAAACTAAAACTCAAAATCGAAATCGAAGTCAAACTCACAATGAAAAAAACTCAAACTCATAATCGAAATTGAAGTCGAAATTGAGTCAGTTTGGAAACTGAGGTCAGTTTGGAAACTGAGGTCAGTTTGGAAACTGAGGTCAGTTTGGAAACTGAGGTCAGTTTGGAAACTGCGGTCACTTTGGAAACTGAGGTCAGTTTGGAAACTGAGGTCAGTTTGGAAACTGAGGTCAGTTTGAAAACTGAGGTCAGTTTGAAAACTCAGGTCAGTTTGAAAACTGAGGTCAGTTTGAAAACTGAGGTCAGTTTGAAAACTGAGGTCAGTTTGAAAACTGAGGTCAGTTTAAACTGAGGTCAGTTTGAAAACTGAGGTCAGTTTGAAAACTGAGGTCAGTTTGAAAACTGAGGTCAGTTTGAAAACTGAGGTCAGTTTGAAAACTGCGGTCAGTTTGAAAACTGAGGTCAGTTTGAAAACTGAGGTCAGTTTGAAAACTGCGGTCAGTTTGAAAACTGCGGTCAGTTTGAAAACTGAGGTCAGTTTGAAAACTGAGGTCAGTTTGAAAACTGCGGTCAGTTTGAAAACTGAGGTCAGTTTGAAAACTGAGGTCAGTTTGAAAACTGCGGTCAGTTTGAAAACTGAGGTCAGTTTGAAAACTGAGGTCAGTTTGAAAACTGAGGTCAGTTTGAAAACTGAGGTCAGTTTGAAAACTGAGGTCAGTTTGAAAACTGAGGTCAGTTTCAGTTTGAACTGAGGTCAGTTTGAAAACTGAGGTCAGTTTCAGTTTGAACTGAGGTCAGTTTGAAAACTGAGGTCAGTTTGAAAACTGAGGTCAGTTTGAAAACTGAGGTCAGTTTGAAAACTGAGGTCAGTTTGAAAACTGAGGTCAGTTTGAAAACTGAGGTCAGTTTGAAAACTGAGGTCAGTTTGAAAACTGAGGTCAGTTTGAAAACTGAGGTCAGTTTGAAAACTGAGGTCAGTTTGGAAACTGAGGTCAGTTTGGAAACTGAGGTCAGTTTGGAAACTGAGGTCAGTTTGGAAACTGAGGTCAGTTTGGAAACTGAGGTCAGTTTGGAAACTGAGGTCAGTTTGGAAACTGAGGTCAGTTTGGAAACTGAGGTCAGTTTGGAAACTGAGGTCAGTTTGGAAACTGAGGTCAGTTTGGAAACTGAGGTCAGTTTGGAAACTGAGGTCAGTTTGAAAACTCAGGTCAGTTTGAAAACTGAGGTCAGTTTCAGTTTGAACTGAGGTCAGTTTGAAACCTCAGTTTTGACCTCAGTTTTCAAACTGACCTCAGTTTTCAAACTGACCTCAGTTTTCAAACTGACCTCAGTTTTCAAACTGACCTCAGTTTTCAAACTGACCTCAGTTTTCAAACTGACCTCAGTTTTCAAACTGACCTCAGTTTTCAAACTGACCTCAGTTTTCAAACTGACACTGGTCCGGTTTTTTGACGAGTTTCCTCCACTTCCAGTCTTCCTGCCACTTCCAAAATTATACGGTACCTCGCTAGGTACATACTGAACATGAGAAAATTTATCTAGTAATTTTATCTTGGGGCCTGGGTGCTAGCAACTCTCATTTAGTCGTGTGAGATGGTCTCCGGATGAGGTATTTCTATTATTTAACGAGTTTCCCCCACTTACAGTCTTTCTGCCACTTCCAAATTCATACGGTACCTCCGTGGGTACATGCAGAACATGAGAAAATTCATCTGGTAATTTTATCTTGGGGCTGGGGTGCCAGCAACGGTCAATTAGTGCGCCTGATATTGGTTACTTACCCACTCCATCCCCACTTGTCTGTTTAGCCTAATCCCGTCGTGGCAGGATAACGTTGCTGGACCGTTGCTAACTTCACTCCGGTCAATAAATAGCCAAAATTTTAATGAATATCCCTTCAATGGATTCTTCAATAGCGTTTACAGTTGTACTCGAGTTTTTATTTGTGGAGTTTTACGTGATATTACGCCCAGCATCTCCTGAACTCTTCTTCGTGTGAACTCGTCTATGTGGATGGACGTACTGGATGCACCATCCCCAACTATTACCATTGCATTTTTAATGCCTGTAGCAGCTTTCGGTTTCTCGCAAACATCATTTACACTCAACTCGGTCTCTTTTACCTGCGGACACAAAGAATAAAACTGTAGGTTTTTAGGAGGCATGACAGCTCAGTAAGTACTAATCCTATAGGGTTTGGGGCTCTTGCATGCCGTACAACAGTCATTCCTCTTCTAGATGTTTCGATATAGGTTCATGTACCTATTACCAAACCTGAATCTGTTTTTCATAATATCGGTAGAGATAAATCTCCACCCAACCAATGTCTGTTTGTTTCCATTCGTGCGGAAGGAACTCCGCAGATTCGCGCGCACGATCCACTTACCAAGTGAGAGGGGGAGGTTTCGAAGGATCGGAAACCAATTGCGTCCTGTTCTTTCATCTCGGAGGCTTCTTCCCCTATATCGGAAGGTTCGGAACTCGGTAGAGAGGCTCTTATCGCGCAGGCGACCGCATGCTCGCCGATTTTCCTGGCGCGAACATCTTGTTCGACGTCAGTGTCAGACGATGAGCCGATTACAGTGGCTGTACCCGAACTGTATCTGATCACGTGGGACGGACATTTTATCGCAAACGCTGGTTGCAGGAACTCCTCTTTCCCCTGATTTTCCGTCTCCTCTTGCTCCTTTTGTTTATCCTTTAGCTCATTTTGCACGTCCTGATTGTCACAAGATGTATCTCAGGATGTTACTGTATGTTATTGTAAGGTTAACTGCATTAGTTAATTTCCAAGAAATTTTAGTATGACGGTAAATAAAAATACGAGTATGTCCTTGGTGAAATGCAGCAGTCGTCCTTGCATAAATCTTGCTAATAAATAAATTGATAAACCTGTCCTTATTGTGCCCCATTCCATATTCCTCTTAAGATAAATAAATCTTATAAATTCATAATTATCAATTTTGAAGGATTCCTATTCATTTATGCCTCAATTGTCTATCTTGGATTTATTTCGTACGAATCCCCCACCCAAGTGAGGGCTAACGGTAAGAAAACGTCTTCTCATCTTCGGATATCTGATGCCCCCCAAAACCTTGTGCTACCATATGTTACACTTTTTAAGTTCAGAAGCCGTTTCTCACTTCGATCAAGCCGTCCATTTTCAGCTGGTAGATTCTTTCCAAGTTCAAAACGTATTGAGCTTTGTCCGGTCTGGTTTCCAGGACGTATAGAACAAACTTTCGATGGGATATCAAAACTTCTCCCACGGCGCTCTTCCATATGACAATATCTCTGTTCAGCTTCACAATGGTTTCCTTCAGATTCTCGATTGTTTGATTTCTCATTTTTATGGCGTTCCCTTGGGCTTTTTCAAGCTGAAATATGTCGTTGGGTTCAAAATACAATGCTACGTTTGGGTGCTAAGAATATTTCGATAGCATCATCAACTGAATGTTGGATTGCACCCTCCTGAATGAAAGTCATTAATGCTTGGATGCGTCAGTTCGCTCTGCCAAAAACACTCACGTATTTACCTCTTCGTGCTCACTCCCAACGCTACTCAGAATCTTCGTCCGTAACCTTTCACCGATATCAGTTTGATCGACAATCGTAAGTATATCGTTGGCTTCTCGATGCGCAGTGATCATAGGGTGTTCTCTGCTGGTATTCCATTTCAAAGTTTCAACGCACGACTTCTTAAATTCCCTGAAATTTACAACACAATTACTTGAGAATCCATCCAAAGGAAAAAATACGACACTTCAGAATAAGTCAATAGGTAGATACATAGATGGTTGGAGAAATAATGAAATGCGAATAATATTGGGTTTCTTGAAGGAGAGTTAGTTTAGGCATTTTTAGGTGCCTTACGCATGCGCAGTGCAAGGTGTGGTGTTCAACGCCCTAGCAACATCACTCGCAAACGTTTAAGAACCTTGCAATGTCTCACGCCTATAACAAGACCTGGATTAGCTTTAATTTACTGTCACCCCCAACTTGCTGAAGGCTGCAAACGTAACAATTTGTTTGGGATAAAAAATTATACCTATAGGTACCTATTGAATATTGAGATATCGACCCACTAGTTGATGTTAATGTCAGACGATCGGGATTAGGGTCATCCAGAAACTAAAACGCCTCTTTCGCCGAGCTTTCGATTAATGTGTAATCTTCTTCAGGGCCTAAAAACAACAATAGTGTGCTCAACAGACTGGCAACAAACTACAAAAATTAATTAACAATAAATAGATACTAAAAACCTACTTAGAGACCATTAGGTGTGAGTAACACCGTCAGAAGTCATTATCAGGAGCCAGTGAACTAGAAACAAATAATTAATAACAATTAACAACCCAATTTTAACAACGCCCTTCATCTGCTTCTGACTTTTATAGTAAATTCTTGCACTTTATACATACCCATAGACTATTTGATTTTTTGAATAAGAAGATTTAGCACCAGGCTTTTATCATGCGGTAAAAAACAATTTTAATCAACGGCTACAATATTTATAAACTAGTCAAAAATTTTAAGAACAAATAATTTAAACCAAACTTTGGCAGTCAGACTGTGTGGTGAAAACATTGATAACCAGCAAACATTGATAACAAAAGGATAAGACATTTTATATAATAACGGTCCATGAAACAGCTACAGATGACATAAAACAAAAACTTTTTTAACGTAAAACTTTTATCACGGATTGGAATGTGCATTGTACTGCATGTTAGTGTTTTTTATGTGTGTGAGTGTATTTTACGTGTCTTTTTGTTGTGTGCGTGTGTGCGTGTGCTCCCTGTGTGTTTTCATGTTTTGTGTGCTTTCCTGTGTGTTTGCATGTTGTGTGTGCCTAGGCATAGTTTTGTAAGTATATTAATGAGTAAGTGTAATTATGTAATGTGTGTGTGTGTGTGTGCAGTACACGGGTGTACATATCAGGAGCGGGCCGCTTTAACATCCGCCAAAATTCCTGCGTACACCGAGCTAATTCCATTTACGTCCGTTCTTTTATTACAGCAGTCGTCCGTCAGCATTATATGTAGCTTTTCTTTGAATTCTCGCCTTCCTCTTTTTCTTTCCCGGTCCTCGATCGTCACTCCGTCGAAGTCGAACTCATGTCCCGTCTCTATGGCATGGTGGGAGAGCATCGTGCCATCCTCTAGACGTCCTCGGCAGTCACGGGCATGCCTGGCCATTCGTACCTTGAGATACGAAATGGTGTGCCCCACGTAGCTCGTTGAACACCCCTTGCACGGCACTTTGTACACCACTCCCGACTGCAACTGAATCGGATCCGCTGCTTTTAATCGGGTGTGGATACGCGAGATCTTGTTGTTGTACTTGAAGGCTATTTTTATTCTTGGTAACTCCTTTTCTAGAAGACCTCGCAGCTTGGGGGAGACCCCCTCCACATACGTGAGTCCAGCGTAGAACGTCCGTACTGCTACGGGGCCCGGCGAAGTATCCACCACCTCAGCGTGATTCCTCGCCCTCCGCTGACCGCCACTAGCCCAGCCCGAAACCAATCTAGATACTAGAGAGCCTGGATAGCCATTCGCGAGGAGCATTTTTCTCCGTTATTATATAAAATGTCTTATCCTTTTGTTATCAATGTTTGCTGGTTATCAATGTTTTCACCACACAGTCTGACTGCCAAAGTTTGGTTTAAATTATTTGTTCTTAAAATTTTTGACTAGTTTATAAATATTGTAGCCGTTGATTAAAATTGTTTTTTACCGCATGATAAAAGCCTGGTGCTAAATCTTCTTATTCAAAAAAAAAAAAATCAAATAGTCTATGGGTATGTATAAAGTGCAAGAATTTACTGTAAAAGTCAGAAGCAGATGAAGGGCGTTGTTAAAATTGGGTTGTTAATTGTTATTAATTATTTGTTTCTAGTTCACTGGCTCCTGATAATGACTTCTGACGGTGTTACTCACACCTAATGGTCTCTAAGTAGGTTTTTAGTATCTATTTATTGTTAATTAATTTTTGTAGTTTGTTGCCAGTCTGTTGAGCACACTATTGTTGTTTTTAGGCCCTGAAGAAGATTACACATTAATCGAAAGCTCGGCGATATAGGTACCTAGGTATTTGTTAACTGCTAATGACTGCTGGGCTAAAAATGACGTCAAAGGGCCATTTTTGAAATAGAAATGGCTGGTGGCCGTTAGGGATAAGGGATGCTCAAAGGGCAAAGGAGGAGTTTGAAAGAAAGACCGCGCGTGGGAGTAGGGAAAAAAATTTCATTAGCTTTCCGTCTCATTCCACTGTTTCTTGGCCCTCGTTTTTTCCTACCCGCCGACCTGAAGTCGGTGTACGTGATCTGACTTGAAGGTCTTGGTATTGTCGTAGATACAAACTCCGTCGTGGACTCTGAATGTCAACTTTTGAGGGAAAAAACGCGACCTAGTCCTCTGTTTTCAGTAAGGCCGTCGGCTAGAAGGATAAGCTCCACCGAGCCACTAATGTTGTTGTCCCTGAATTATCTTCCAGCCATTTCCTCGGCTTTTACGCCGATGTAATGACCCAGTTTAATTTTATTTCCCGAGTGGTAAGATGGCGGTTAGAGGCTTTACAAGCGATATTCGAGCTGAGGCCTGGCAAAGCTCACTTGGAGTCACTGAAAAGCCAGAAACGTACCAGCCACAAAGTTGGGGGATGAAAACGATACCAGCGCTTTGAGGAGGGTGGTGGCGTGACCGCGATTCTATTCTTGATTTCAGCCTTGAACGACTCGGAGGTACGTGAGAGGGGGATGTTTCAGGCTCGATTATTTGCGCACAGTGCCCGCTGTCTTTTCGTTAATGGCGTGCGGTAAAGAGAAACATACGTGGAGCTAACGCACAAAAAACATTTTGGGTTTTGTCCTCATTTCCTACATCTAGCAACATTTATTTATTCAGAACAAATGTGAACAACAAATTTGATGACTTTACTGACCTGAACTTCAATTTAAAATTTTCTTCGGCTTCCAACCTCAGCCGGAGGATCTGAAACGTTTTTCTTTGGTCGAGCTCAATTCTTTTGGCGACCAGCCGCTGGTAGCCCTGACATTCGAGGGATTCTTGCAACTTCTGGACAGCTGTTTCATACTTTTGTTTCTGCCGTTCTTCTATCCTGAGTCGCAGGCTTTCCTTGGCCTCCTTGATGGTCAAAATGACAGTGAGGATTGGGTTCCATATTTCAGTTTGCAATGGGGATGCTAGATTGTCCTAGTTTTGAGCTATCGCGCGACATTGTTCAAACTCTTTGATTTCGTTTTTGAATTTAGGATTTGTAAAAAAAATGTAAATGATGGTTTAATTGTTTTAACCCATAGGGCATCACAAGGAGTGGGTTTAGTTCTCCAATATCATTTAATTCCGAAAACCCCGAATGCCAGGGATGACATGAATCATAAGGCTATGGACCAAATTTTTCATGGCACCTGTGGGAATCGATCCCACAACTCTCAGGTATAGCCTGCAGCTAGGCAGACGCGCTAGCCACTAGACCAACCCGTGAGCCCCGAATTTAGGATTTGAAAAATCCTTGTTTTTCCAGTCAGTAAAATCTTGAAAGGCTTTGCATGGTACGTTTGTCAAACTTCGGCAGTGTTTTCGGTGTTTGTCGGTTGTCGAAGTTGATAAATTTACATGTACATTCGATTGCTAACGGTTTCTCAAAACCTCGCGCTTACGTCGAATTGCAGCTGCATTTGCTCTTTCAGCAACGCGAGATCTCGCTTTAGCATTCTAAGGAAGTCAACTTTTTCGAATTCGTCAATCAGCCGCCTCAACTTATCGTTCGCTCTGTAATTTGCATAAGTTTGCCCCACGAAATCCCAGAACTTCTTGGCCTCTGTTTCGCCAGCACCGGTTAATACGTCTTTAATCATGTCTGCTCCTGAAAATCGAGCTGGAGTTGATTATTCATTGCAGCATGATTCATTAACTTACACACTACTCTGGAGGCGCTCGAAATTTTTTTTCTTCCTATATTTCCCCACCATTTTAATAGGTGCTCTGGAAAGAATTGATAACTTTTCTCAAATGTCAATACCATATGTATGAAAAACAAGATATCGGGAATTTTCTAAATAGAATGAAGTACAGCTACCGGAATGGAGAGATTATTAAATATCTAGGGGCTACGTGATGGGACGGGGTATACGAGAAAAACACCCCAGTGAAGAGCTTCCGTTCTCCGCTGTCGGCTGTTTTGATTGAGGATCCTGCGAGGTGAGGATTGTTTTCCTTGAGCGATGCCTCGTCAGCTCGGATCAGGGGCAGAACTCCTCGGATGTGAAGATTTACCTTTCGCGTGCTACGTTTTTTTTTCAGGAAAATATATTTCAGCCTCCCCCGGTCCAAGAACTGGGGGATGTTTGTAATAGAGGTTTCATTCACAGAACTATAGTCGCTTTAACTGAAGAGCTGAAACATCAGCCGTTCCAAACGTACACGGTTTATTGACGTGGCCAAACGTTGTATACATCTATATAGACTTGGATGAAATTTTGGATTTTTAATCCGTAAAACTCTGTGCGCATGTGTGCATTCTGCAACGTGAACATCGCCCACAAACACAGAATGGCCTGTGCCACTTGTTTTGAGTATTTTCCAATCAATTTTCAGCGCTCGAAAAATTCTACCGATACAGAGTAGTCGTTGTTATTATCTTAAGGATACTGCGCCCACTCAATGACGGTAAACAATATCAATATGGTAAACCAGTGCGCCATCGTCGTTGCTAATAATCGATAGAAAGTCTCACGATTTTTCAGCCGTTTGCTGCTATGGTTACTAACGGGATGGTTTTTCGTCGTTTTCCAATTCGTGATTCGATTGAGGTTTTTTGCCATAGTTGTCCACACTTTTGTTCTTTCTTATGCCGAGGCGATCCTCGAACGAGCGGTTCATCATCAGGAGAAGATTCCTGTCCGTGTCTGCTAACCAACCCTTAAATTGGTTCGGCTTTTTTCTCACCTATAACACCAGATTCTTACTTCAGCCTGCTGATCATAACTAAATAGAAGCTCACGATTTACCTCAAGCCTCATTACCTCCTTGTCGATGTAATCCTTGAAGCCACCCTTTTTATTTTCAGATACGCCCCCGAGATGTTCATGCGTGTTCGAGATATTGTAGTAGCAATCAAGATTCTCATCTGGAAAATCAGAGTTGATCATTGTTAAAACTTCATTATAATCAGTCCCTAAATTAATTCACCTTCTCGAAAAAAGCATTTATTAATATAAGTTTCTTGCCCACAACAGATCGGAAGTGCAGTCTTTTTTTAACGTTGAATCTTGAAATCCGATCGCAGCCGCATTTACAAAAAACCGGGTTATGATCTTTTCGCAAGTTGGCGCTCAAGTTCTCTTTGCTCTCATCGCCTGAAGTACTCTCGAGTCGCTTGCTAATGAAATCGATTTTACAGTAATTCTGCATCTTGATGGAAAAGTAGCTGGCATTAAAACGGTTACTTCCCCAGAACATAATCCAAGCTAGTGCATGATGAACCCAAGCATAAGAGCATGATTTGAATTTCGCTAAATTGGAGTTTCTTGGAGGCCCGAATGTACATTTCAAACGAGAATGACCCTTATACTGCCATGATATCTCCACAGTAATGAAACTCCAATTTTCCTGGAACTAGGATCTGATTGTTGGTGAAATTGGTGACCTCCCCACCCCTATGTATTCTGCTCATCCGTAATTAAGTTCCTAACGTTGCAACAGTTTTCACAAATAGGCGATGTCCCTCTACCTCCAGGAAAATGGTTATATTTTTAGAGCTTCATCAAAATAGATCCAATTGGTACGAAAAGCTCCGAAACTCATTCAGAGCCCATCAATAAGAACTCACCCCTCAGTTAGGTCTTGAGATAACCAGGAGTTAGTCAGGCCTAGTAAATACATTTGCACCCGCCGAATGTCGTCGGTCTCCTCCGGTCTGTGAATATTTGTTGCAATTTAATTAGGTAACTTGCTAATCGCTAACTTCTTAATTGAAGTAGCTTAGTAGGGCCAACTGCGCTAACTTTTAACAATCGTAAATTGTTTTGTAAATGGCTCAACGGTGACCTCTTTTTATGGAAATCTTCAATATTATCTATGTTAAGCCAATTGTGTTGAAAGCTTGGTGGAAAAGTGGCTTGATGATTTTTTTTCTAACTTTGCTTACTCTGTAATTTCAATCTCCCTCGTCTTGCGTGTACTTTTCTCCGCTAAAATACTGAAATGTAATACATATGTAAATGGGCATCATGAATTCAGAACATGTGAGAAATTGTATAAATAAAATAACCAAAAAAAATCCCGGACCAAACTCAATTTTTTTAGGATTTAGGCTTTTTAAGGAGTATAGGCTTTCCCGTTGTTGCGTTGGGCTTGAAATCGGTCCGTCTGAAGAATAATTAACTCGTTGGTAGTTGCTCTAATTGTAGATTTCACGATCCGAGTAAAAATTTATATTTAAAGTTAAGCGGGGCTTAGCTGGTTTTGGTTACTTTGTTTGGGTGTAACTAATAGCAATTAGGTGCCCCTTTAATCCGGGATGATGAAATCCACCATAAGGCCCTCGAGGGATCAAAGCTGAACTAGATCCATACGATGAAAAGGCACGATTCAACGATTTCCGTGAAATAATAACGAAAAAAGCCTCTCAGCTCTGAAAAATTTGCTGGACGCACAGTACTGATATTTGAATATTCTATTGCCCCCTCTTTTGAACCGTAAATCCACGCACTTCTATTTTAGTCGAAGGTAAAAATGTTACAGAGCTTTGCTTCATCGAAGCTTGCACTTCTAGGGTAAACTTTTTTGCCAGGCTTAGGCAAGTCCCTAATCAACCGCTGATATTTTTTATAAAATACTGCGCATGGACCGTAGTACGTAAATCTCATTCTTCCATCGCTGAATTAAAAAAAAATATAATTTAATAATTTACTTAATACCTCGATGTGAACAAGTAGACTTTTAGCGAGAAACAAATTTTTTGACAAATGTGACAAATACAATTTTGAAAAAAATACATAATTTTGCTCACCAGGTTGATTCGGTTTGATGAAGAAGCGGTGTTTCATGGGTTACGAAATGAGATATTAGATTTTCTGCAAGCCCGTTCAGCCATGGGTCATCACATTTACAGATCCTTAACCTGCCAGATGAGTAAATATTACTACATGATAGACGATATAGCTTGTAATGATGCAGTCATATATGAATGTGATTTTGAGCCTTCCACCCAATTTCTTTTTAACGGATTTCCATATTACCTCACCTTGGCAGATTATCAGTTATTGCACTTGGCTCCTCTTCTGGCTCTGTGTTGCTCATTTCAGACTTCTCTTCCCCAATTTTGGCTTCCAGGTCGCCAATAATTCTCTCCAGCTGGCCTCGAATGAATCGCATCCTGTTTTTTCAAAAAGGTATCCTCTTTCAACGACTTTGAAGGGTAATTTTATCTTATTCGAGAAATGGCTGACCAAATTTTACCAAACGTGATAAGGTTCACATGGGCAGTTCTTACCTCAAGAGCCAGAAGATGGCCGTACCTACCTTTTTGTAGTGGTATCAACAATAGTCTCCTCAACATCTTCTCTATCTAAATCGAAGCTTTTGCCCGTATCAGGTTCGGCACTGCAGTACGAGTCTCCCCTGCCTTTCGAATCTTGCGAAGGTTTAGGTTTAAATATGTTTTCCATCTCATTGCCCAAAAGATCGATTTCTTCTTTCAAAGTAGCAAACAAATCTTCATCTTCACCTGAAACACTGTCAAAAAACCAAAAAAAAATTTTTTTTTTCAGAAAACCGATCTGCATAATTATTTAAGCGCGAGCTTGATTTTCCTCAAATTAATCTGTTTCAATAATATTTAATTCTGTTACAAAGCATAGATTGGTAATACCTTGCAGGTGGTGAAATCTCCGCCATCTCCTCATCCTCAAATTTCTCGGCGGACGGGCTCTCAACCAGACTGAAAGTTGAGTGGCTGGAAGCAACAACCGAGTGCACACTGATTGATGGTCGCTTCTGGCAAGCGTCGCATTTCTTGATTTTCCTCATCAGAACAACCAACTTGTCGACAAGTTCTTCAATGAACTCTCGCTCTGCTTTGGTTTTGAGTTCGTCTTCGAATATCGACTCGTACAGCGCGTTTCCCCTATCTCTCATCCAATTCTCTATGCATTTGATCCGGACATCTTTCAGTTTGTCCTCCGGATCGAATGGCGCCGACTTTGGAAGTTTGTAAGTCACGGTTAAATCGTACTCGTCATCGTCCACAATTCTGCCAATTGCTTGATCCAGATTCAAAGTTTCGACCGCATTCCGAGGCTGGGATTCGACTTCGGAGACGATTTTATCGGTAGCCCAGCTGCGAATGGATTGTTCGGATTTCGGCAATAAAGAAATGTGCGATTGCGACGAGCCTGCGAGCAATTTCGAAGAAACTTCTTCGACAGCTATACTTTTCGAACGTGTTTCGTCAGCTGACGACTCCGCTTGAATGTGCTTGATTTTCTTCTTGAGGATTTCCACCGTCATCGAAGATGCTGAAGACACTAACAAATCGTCGTAGCTAGGCAGGGCCTTGGATTGAGTCATGCCGTTAGGGTCCACTAACGATAAAGAGCTGAACGTGGGAAGCCTTGAAATTCTCGATTGTGACCTGAAATCTCGGAATGCCAATCGGCTCGAGTCCGACGGATTCACTGATGGTGACCGCAAGAAAAGACGACTGAAATCTTTGCCCTCTGCCGTCTTTTCAATGGCAACTGATTTGCGTTGGTTAGTGGCTGCGTTCAAAGCTGCGTAACGATCTTGCATCGATTGCTGAACGAACGACTTCAGACGTTCGCTCTGGTTACTTGTTCGTGGCTTCGCGGGGGACGCGTATTGCAACGATGACGCACTACTACTCTGCGTAGTTTCATTTGCTGATTCGTAAGCCGCGATTCCATCAGCGCCTGATTCCATGATGGATTCTTCAATAATCTTACTCTCTTCCTCATTTGTTTGCTCTTGCTCCTCGAGGGGTATCGATATTGATAAATTCAACTTTGGGTCATCCTCAAAACTGTTTTGGACCCCATTGATATCATCGTCAGTCTCGATCGCACTTTCTAAAGATAAAGTTTTGACTTCCAATGGAGTTTCTACGTCAAGGTCTTCTGCGGTTTTGGAGCGCCTTTGTTTTCGTTTCTTACCTTTCTTCGTTTGTGTCGAACCTTCATCTTTTTTGGAGAGACCTTCGTTCCTGGCCGAACCATTTTCTTCTCCCATTCCGACATCCTGCTCGATAGACCGGTCAAGGCTCACAGCTCTCGAGTCTGACCCAGACGCCAACGTTTCAATATGCATTTCGCTCATCAGTCTCGGTAAGTCGGCCTCTAAATTACCGTCTTTGGCAAAAGACACACTCATTTTGAGAATTTTTGTGATTAGCACAAAATGCAGATTGAAATACTCTCGGAGTCGCTCGTAGGGTAAAACTACTTGCGAGTAATACAAACACTTTTCACTACACCCCTGCCATATTCAGGGATGAAGGTTTCAGGAAGATCAATAGCCGAAAGGTAGATACGGAATGCAGCTGCGGCGTAGCACAAGCTAAAAAAGTTTTAGGTGACATTAGTTTTAGTAACCCAAAACTGCGTATCAATAGCTTTTCAAGCTTGGAGAAGAATGGTGGTAATGCAAAGCATCTCACTGGCGATGGAGTAGGCGACTAGAAAATCTGACTACAGTATGGATATGATCTAAATGGGTGCCTGGGTTGCTATGATTTGCTCGCTGAATGATTGAATTTTGAAAGGTAAAAAATTACATTGAATTATTTTATTATTTAAAATTTCTTTCAATTTTATTGATTATATGGGATTTTCTTGGGTTTTGAAATCTACCAAAGCAATAAAATCAAAAGAAAAACTGAACTCGGTCATTCTTCTTCCAATTATAATTTAACTTTATAATTACATAAGTATAAATAAATAGATCTATATAGTCCTATTTGATGGTCAGATTTTTCGACTTTCCATACGATTTTGCCAGAGGTTGGCCGAGTAAAACCAATATTAACCAAGAGCTGTAATCTACCAAAACTGGAAAACCGCGATTTTTCGTTTTAATGTTTGAAAATCAATTTTTGCTAAAAACATCTGCAATCTGCCAATCGGGGCTCGTCTTTCATCTGTATTCGTGGATGAAAAACTTCATAACTCGGTTTTGACCGGGAGCTGCGGTGGAGCGAAAGTGTTTTTCGAGGATTTCCAAACAATGGACACTCCGGAACAAAGAGCCCTTCAAAACACTTTGTTTTCACTCTTTGGGCTGCTTTCGTTGAGCTCTTTGCACGACCGATCTATTTATTTTCTCTCTGAATGCCGGCCCTGGATCGCTTTTACTGAGCGTTCCCATGAATTTTTCATATGGAAATTCATTATTTAAGAAAATAAAATTGGGCTGAGCTTGGAATTGGAACAAAATCCTGAAAAAACTGTTTCAGCGAGGTTAATTAGGAATATTCGTAAGGCTCCACTCCCAAGCTCGTCGAAAAAAATTTCAAGAGAAAGGAGAATTTTTGGAATGACGAATTATATTTGAAGTTGGTACTCCACTAACTTACTAGTGTAGGAGAACGCAACGCCGAAATATCTTCTCCATTGCTCGAGGAAAAAGAACTTATTTTACTTGAAGCTGGAAATGGATGAAACGGAATTATGACTCCAATGCAGATGATTTCCAGTCTGAATTTATCCACCATGGCATATCGATGAGTTGCCAAGCCAAATTTGCTTTTTTCGGCTCAAATGTTCTCGAGTCTTCAGCACGTTGGATCCTGCCGCCAGCCCCTCAAGGCTACAAAACCCAAAAATCTGTAGCCTTGGCTCAATGCTCTGGGCTTGGCTGACTTGTTCAAAAATATTACCAATATTTTGGGTCGTAGGACGTAAGTAAATACTGTGTTTACATTTTCAACGCTCTTCTTTTCTTACTGTTGGAATGACCCTCTTCACTGGCGAATATCTTATTCTTCTACTTTCTATCCTCTACTTCTTTTCTTCTTCTTGACAAAATCCAGTCGGACGAGCAAGAATCAATCTGTTTGATGGGGAGATTGTCATCGGTCTCTGCGATGGAAATTCTGAAGAGGCTGCCCGGTTTTTGTGCAGATAAAGGTTAAGCACCTCGTTCAAAATGGCTGGCGGGTGTGAGGGATAACGTTTTCCGCGAATAGGGCGTGTTTACGTTCTTCATCTTTAGCTCCAAGCATAACTCATTCGGTAGTATCTCGCAGCTCTATCGCCTTGTTCTACGCCGGTACAGATATTTTGGCCGACGGGCGCAGGGGTGTTGGGAAGGCATCCGAGCAGATAGCAGCGCTACTCAGCCAATAACTCGCCTTGTCTACGGCCGACTCAATATCCTGTAGCCTTTAATCAAACAAGCGAAAAGGAAAGCATAGCCCGACCCTGCGCCCCGCGGGCTTTCGATCCTTTGCTACTTTCCATCGCTACCGACGCAACGGCCTTTCCGAAAGTGGAAACCTTGCGCCTTCTATGAAGGAAATTAATGACGTTCCTCAAGCAAGATATGTGACCCTTGAGCTAGGTACCTCAATCATCTTTCTTCTTCGCATACACTTTCGATTTGGAGGAAATCTACGCGGTAGGCTGGAAACGCTAGTCTTTATCGAACAAGCTTCGACCACGCTTCAATCAACTGGAAGATTGGAGCTACCTAATAAGGAAAGAGCAGATTTACCATGACTGTAAATTTACTTTTAACAATGTCATCGCCAAAGAGCGCCGACGAAGGAAGGGAACGATACAAACATGGGAAAAAAGAAGTTAAATACACTGTCCAAAAACCGAAACAGACGCATTGGGCACGAGAACCATTTCGAATATTTTGTAAAATAATGATGGCAAATTTTTAGAATATCTCATATTTTGAATGTGACTAACTGAACTGCTTTATTTCCTACAGAAATGCGTATGAAATGTCGTCATTATTCCACATTGTCACGACTTCAGCATCCGATGAATTTCTGGCATTCGGGGATTGTCCTTCCGTCCGAGCCAATGGGCCCGAACATTGAACAATCCAAAAGAATATTTAGTATTTTATACCTAGCATTTCACCTGGCCCTTGAACTGGGAGACTCGAATTTATGGGAAACAGGGCCGAACTAACTCGAGAGTTTTCGGATGGAGCAAACAAGAGAGAAACAAGGAACCGATCTTAGCGCTGAACGAGGAACTACGAGAGGGGATTCTGACCCTATGCTCGAGCCATTGAGAGGCCAACGATAACCTCGCTCTGCTGGCCATTTAGCTTCCAACAACCCAACCATATCAACACATCTGTCGAAGTGGCCTTATTTCAACAGATCACGCTCTCTGACCAGTATTTACATAGGTTGTCGAATGGGAGGATCGTTCATCTGTGTAAAATACCATCTACAGGCCACTTTACCATTCAAGCTTGGCCCATAATCGATTGCCAATCGTGGTTGGACTAACCAAGTATTGAGAAAAAGTCCCCGTATTTCATCATTTTTCCAAAAAATGTATCCATATGTATTTATACTTCCAAGCACAATCGTTAGTGAGACTGAGGGCCGGTTTATCGATGAAAAAATCTAAAGCCAGATTTTATCGAAGGACGGTTGCACTGCATTTTACCTAATACGTATTTTCATTAACCGTCATACCTTCAATTTCTTGGAAATTAGTTGATGCATGCGTCCTCGAATGACCGCATGGGTCCTAGCTTCTGTAATGTATGTGCTACGCTGCAACTCTTTCAGGACATAACCTGTACAAAATCCGTAACCTACTCTGTAACCTACCAGATGTTACAGCCCCTAGTAGGCATTCGTATGTGAGCCTGCTTCAGAGTAGAAGTGCTGTTCTAAGCTCTTGAAATATAACTATTTTTCTAACCTAATTAAGACGCGTAGTTTTGTGTTCCGTTCTTTCGCCCGATCATAATAGCTTCTAATGAGTTGATAAACCGGCTCTTAAAATGCATTCCTTAACTGTCAATTTTTCCCATACCTTTACCTAAGAAGGGCTTCTTGTTTATGCAGTCAGCAGTTTGATGATGAGCAACTAGAAATGGCTGTAAGGCTGATAGGATTTCCCAAGACAGTTTATAAATACGACCCGCAGTTTACGATGATCGGCCATCTACAATGCGAATAAATGCCTCAGCTTGCTTGCTGAGCTCCCAAGCCGATTCGCCATGGTGTCGAGGAAACTATTGAAATAATCGTCTCGCATTATTCAAATTTCCCAAACTCAAAATTATAATGGGGATCACCTGCTTCCTCGGTATCTGCCCAGCCTCTGTACGCACTTGCGAAGACACTAACCAACCAGGTCAGACTTGAATTAGGGCATTTGTCAAGTTAGTTGGATCGTTACAAGTTTGATAATAACGGTTAAAGGCCACAGGGCACTAGACCGTAAGCGTACCCTCAAGTGTAATCCCACCATAAACTCGAGGTATAAGTTTTGGCCTCAGATTGAGCATTGTTACGTCGCCACCACTTAATCGACTTCATCATTGGCGATGCGAACTCATACCAGAGTCACTACTTGTTCGATAGTAAGCAGCGCAGGTACCTATTCTACTCGGAAATTCGAACTTTCCAAGAAATTGCAAGGAATTCTTTCAGTCAAGTTGTTACTGGTTAAATATGGATTTTCACCCAGTCTTCCCTGCAGGGGTCGATTCATCAGCCGAGAATACATTTTTTTACTCGAAGTTTTTTCGAGTTATTGCTTCAGTAACATCGCCAAAAATCCCTTGCATTTTGAAATGGGCAAAAGAAATAAGGATACTGTTGGAGAGGCCGATAAATTTCTCATACAACCGTCAGAAAATATCTGAATTATTATTTGCAGCTTTGTAAGCTAGGAAAGCAACAAGGCCCGGAATTGGTCAGCCACTAAATTGACAACTTTGGCCCAAAGTTTTGCTATGTGTTGGCTTTTTTACTTCGACAAAGTCAAATACACGAAGAATAAACTTAGAAGATACATATACCCACTTTTTAAGGCACCTAAGGAAAAATACCTTATTCTGAGTGGGATTATGATATCTGAATTGTGAGTGAACATGGGCACGATTATGACTGGTCTTCGATGAGTGAAAGAACTTGGTGAACATTGAAAACTGAGTTTTGGGTTGCGGGATTGTAAAATACTTAGACATAGCCCACTTCTCTGATCTATTTTACTTAAATTTTAGTTCAGGAGCTCATTTTGTTGGTAGAACAAGGACACATTAAAAATTTATTCAAAAGGTGCGAACTCGAAACATAAAATGTTCGAATTTAATAAGAAACTCCGACGAAAGTCCGGATTGAATGCCTATTAGAAGTTGGCCCCAGTTCAATGATATTATATCGAACCGCTTGATGAGGTGGGCCGTGAAAAAGGTTGGCCCCCAAAAAAAGAGAAAAAAATTATAGGTACGGAATGAGCTAAGAGACGTTGAACGGCGAAAGAAAAGAGAAGCCCATCTGAAGTGAGGTCGGACGGAGACGGAGCCTTCCATATAAAAAGAATAATCCTACCAGCTTAAACCTTCTGAATAGAAACCTCACAGATTTATCTTCCGATTTCTCCAAACTCTTTTTTAATGGCTCTCCTCTGAAAAAGGAAGTGAGACTAGCGTAAAAAAGAGCCGGCTGAAATAAAGTTGCGGAAATTAAGCGGGGGATAGGGAAGTAGAGAGAAACGTCCACATTTCAGAAAACTGGAGGAAAACCTGAGCTTCCGTTAACTTTAACGCTGGCCTAAGTAACTCTCGAGAGTCGTGAATTCGAAACTTGTGAAGTGAAGTGATGTACAATACTCAATTAAATCTACGCTTGAGCCTCAAGGACTCGGAATGTCGGAATTTATGGCTCAAAAGTAGATTATGCTTTGGCCTCGGTTTCGACTTTGAAATCCTCAAAGGCTCGGAAAGTTCTCGGAAAATATTGAGAAAAGTAAAAAGGACCAAATAACTTCCCACGGCTAAAGCAATGCAGGTGAAAAAAGTCTCCGCAGACGAATAAAGGTAAGTTGATAACTGTTAAGCGCTAACCCTCAATTTACCTTCTTTTCATCCCAAATTCTTTTCTCTCCCCTTTCATCTTATCACTGAGCATAATAACTATGTTTTTTTGCTGTTATTCAATAAATTATAGGTTAAATCACCAGAGGCCATTAAATATAGCTTTTTTAAAGCTAGGAGTATATTTGGTTTAACAAGGTTCTACAAACAGACCGACACTAGGTCAGGGATACCCAAGTCATAACCTCCAATTTCACACCACTTCCAGAGTGTCTTAGGGATGCATCCCTGGTCCATTGGTACATCCAGCTCCTTCAAGAAAGCGAGAAAAATACACTTGATAAGAAAAGCAATGTTGAAATGGATTACAAATTGAAAAAATCAAGTCGTGCTCTTTGCAAGAAAGCTCGTCAAAGGAACAATTTCGCTGCTTGGAAAATTTTACCTGTCCTCTGATACGAACTTCATTTTCCGGGCGACCATCATAATTTCATTCAATTACTTCGTAATTATTGATGCAAAATGCCACTACCATGAGTTCCTTGAATACGAAACGGGAACCCTCTTGTAAAAGGGTATAAACACGATGACTTTATAAACGCTAACGGATTACCCCTTGTTACATTGTTACCCGAATGCCGAACTTATGAAAAATCCGTCGCCAAGAGGGAAAATTCACGATCATCTTGCTTACAAGGTACGTCATTACGCCGGGATTTCATCGGCATCAGTAAAGGGAGCGTAGTTCGATCATCCCCTGTTCCCAACATCTATCGCCACCTTCCAGTCGTGGATTTACCATCACAGGCTCGCAACTCGGGCGTCCGATACCCACACATGGACATGTATTATAGGCCCACAGGGCGATATATCACCAAAGGGCGGACCGGAAGCGCCCTGTCTTTGTTCTTTCTAATGGCTCCCTTTGACTAGTAGAACGTACCTCTCCCAGTCCGTATACGTCCCGGCGCAGAGCAACTTCTTCGCCGCTGCTCTTTCCCAATGATCCCTTTAACCCTCCTATCCAGAGCACGGTCCTCCCTATCTGCGAATTACTTCGCAAAGCCACCCGATAGCCGCTCTTTCCTTCTCCGTCTGACGCGCCTAATGAACTTTCTTTGCCTCTCATCAACGTAAATTATAGTCCTCAGCTTCCTCGATTCCAAAAGCTTTTCCCCTCCCGTCCCGCCGAACATTTTCCCAACCAGTACAGCTCCAAATCTCCCTTTATCTATACAAACCGCCGTTGTTTTGTTCCTTTTCCATTTATTTATTTCCCCCCTTTCCGCCTTTTAAACCCCTTCTTATAATTCCGACTCTATTTTTATCGGCTCCGGAGCGCTAATAAATAGTCGGTAAAAGCGCATTAGTTCCGCTCGTTTTTCCTTTTTTTCCTATACCTAGTACACATACAACTTTATTTATTTTCAAACCCGCTCCGGTTTAATTAACTCCTCGCTCACGGACGATTGTGGTGGAAATTATACGGCGTCGTCGGTGAATAAGAGGCGTCGAATAAGCGGGGCTCGAGCCCAAATCGAATGGGTAATTTCCATATTAGGCCCATGGGGATACGACCCACGAGGAAACGCCTCAGGTCTATTTATACGGCGTGTACAGAGTTAGCCAATCAGGAAGGCCGGGCTTGGCGCACAAGTTCGATCAGCCCTTTGCGCGGTTATTATAGCAATGGTGCAACGTGCTGTCTGGCTGTTGCACCCTATGTTATCGCGTAATTACCGCTCCAGGCGAATAAGTCCGCCTGCGCAGTCTCATGTGACTTGTGCTTAGCGGGAAAGAGCACTGCAGATAAGATGAATCGAAGAGGTTTTCCGTCGAGATCTTTATATTGTGCTGCTTTTATCAACCATTTATTGTTATTCATATTAGATGTATTTATAATCGGTTAAAATTTTTCAATTTATTTGAAGCTAGATTTATTCAAGGACGCTTTCATTAACTATTTTCCAAGAAATTTTCATTATGACCGTCATAAAAATATGTGTACATGATAGAATTAAAAAAGGTCAACTTGAGTAACCTCTTATTTTCATTGCCGGTTTATCAATTCATTTAATGCTAGATTTATCCGCGGATGCTTGCACTACATTTCACGTAGGATTTATTTTGATTGACCGTCACACTGAAAATTTCCTGGAAATTAGTTAATGCAAGATAAATCTAGTTTTAAAAATTGATAAACCGTCCCTAATTTTTGTATTCAAAACTGTTAAAAACTTTTTGTGAATGGCCAAATTTTTATCCATTAACTCTTTTTATATATCATAAAATAAGTAAAGAAATAATAATAGTGAGGGGTACCATCAATCTTCCCAAAGATATTTCCAGTCTTTGTTTCAATTTTTCAAGTTTTGGTAGGTACAATATTTCTAGAAAATTTTTTCATAACACCCCCTCAAAACTTAGTTTTTACGTTTCAGAGGGTCTAGAATCTTCGTTTGTTGTGATCAAACTTCGGGAAATTGTAAAACTGGACAGAATGCTTACTCAGGAGTCCTCTCCTCAATTTTGAGCAGTACCTACAATGCTATAGTAGGTATAACAATATAGAATATCGTTTACGCGTTTTAGGTTTGCCTAGCTCTTTTACTATACGTAATGGAAATCGACCAGATAAATGTCAGCAAACCGCAAGCAAATTAAATTTCTCCTCGACAAGCCAATAAGAGATATGGCTCCATTGTAGGCGGGGTATAATGAAAAGTTACTGCATGCCGATAAATTTTCTCGAACGTTCTTTCGGGGTAGCTTCGCCCTTGCGGAACCTTCAATCCGAAAAGGAGGAAGCCCCTACCGGAGCTTCGAGACCCCCTACGTCTCCACAACGCAAAGAGGATGAGACCTAACGAGAATTTAGTGTACACAAACGCATAAATCGGGAAGTGGGGTTTCACGTTGAGGTTTTTCTCGGAGCCATCCCCCCGCTAACTGTCGGCCTGGCACCCAATGCACTTACCGACTTATTTATCTGCCCGTTTTCCCCGAGTTTCCTACCCTTTTCTGCATCAGCCGGCACCTACCGCATTAACAGTTTGACTCAAGCCGTTCATCATTTCCGCGTGTGGGAAAAAACACGTAAATAAATGACGATTTTAGGAGTGGCTGAGTCATGATTCAGCACCCTAGTTCGAACAATTTCGGTCTGTTAACCCAAAGTACTTCCTTCACGCACAATAAATACATGTCGATTCCCTTTTTGCTTCGTAACTGAGCCATACGACTGTATCGGTCAGTTTATCCTTCCATATTTACAGAGTAGGTAAATGGAAGAATTGGAATCGTCCTAAAATCCATCATTTGGAATCGGAACGGAGCTTCAGAAAAAACTTTTACACATTTACTCAGAATCACTTCCCGAACAAGTGTCTGAGTGTGGTCATTTACAAAAATGGCCATAGCTCCCTCAATTCTAAACTTTTTTTCAAATTTCTTGAACTGAAATGTTTGTCTCGGCAAGACCTAACACCCTGTTTAATCGAAATTTGGATAACGCACAGTGGTTCCGATATATTTGCATTTTTATGGTTTTCTATTTTATTTTTTTCCGGCCGCAAAAATGAACCGATTTGAGCGTTCTTGGTCTTAAAATCTGTTATACCTTCCAAAATATGTGGATATTTTTTATGTTCTGATAACTTGGCGTATTTTCATTTTAGGTGAGTTCTAAAATTAGCACAGTGAGTTTTTTGGTATTTTTGGCCTCAAAAGCAGTTGTAGGACGAACCCCCCTCAGAGTGATACTCGTAGAGAAGGTAGGTGTGGAAAAAAACCAAAAAAAGTATTTTTTTGACCCACACTGAGAAAAATCGTCGGTTAAAAATTTTGAAAATATGCGGTTAATGACGAAATGCGGTCAAATTTCCGACATCAACAGACTACAAAAAACCGAGAAAAGCCGAAATGTTGAAAATGCCGCCCCCCAGGCCATTTTAACCAACTATCCTACAGATTTGACCGACGTTTGTCTCGCGGCAACCGTAAAATACGGTCTAAGGATGACCTTGAAACACTAACCGTATACAAAGGTCTGTCAAAGTGGAAAATATTTGCGCCGAAACTAAGAATAGGTGAGGTTAGGAAACCAGAAGTCGGTTACTGTTCATACTTCAACCGCGTATGGGTTGTTCAATTGACCGTTCAAGTTGGTTAATGTGCCGTGAACACGGTTAAAGAAACCAAGTCAGTTGTTTTACAAAAGTTAAGTCGGTTAAAGCGTACTGGAGCCCAGTCGGTTAACCCATACTTTTGACCGTATAAGTCTGTTATTGCACCCCATTTCCGTCAATTACGGTCAAACCACTACAAGAAGCCGGTTGTTTTACATAAGGTGAGTCGGTTAAAGCATACTCGTGTATAGTCGGTTAACGCATAGTTTTAACCGAATTCGTACCAACACACGTCTGGCCGATTGACATTAACTTGAACCTTTCCCCACTCCTCCAGCTTATAGTCGGTTATTGCAGTACTTTCACCGCATGCAATAGGGTTAAAACATAGCAGTAACAGAGTAGAGACCGAATATCTTTCTCTTTCCGTCCTAAAGGTCATTGGCCGATTGACATTGACTTGTACCTTTCCCCACCCCTCCAACTTATAGTCGGTTATTGCACTACTTCCACCGTATGCAATACCGTTGAAACATAGCAGTAACAGAGTAGAGAGGCGCCCTGCGCATGTGCTCCCCCTCCAACTTGTAGCCTCTACTTGGCTGTAAGGAGAAGTAGGGATCATTCCTCTTTCAACCTCGGTCGTAGTTAAAACGTTTGTGCGTCCACAGTTTTTGAGAGATCTACTCCCATCACCTCTGCTTCATCAGCAACTTATCCGTCATTTATTCCGGCTTTGACTCGCGCGTTTCTCGGCAATCGGCTCTCACGGATCGGATATTTCTCACTTCGGCTTGACCTCGGCTCTTCTCTTGATTCTTCCTACTTCCTGGCTAACACGGGTACGCCTATTTTTGGACAAGAAAATGGTAAGTAATTGTGTACGTTCGGTGGATGATTTGCAGTATATTGGTTGAGGCTGTGTGTGCATCAGGCTGTCTTTCTGATTTTTTCCATTTAGTTCTGAGGAACTGACGGACGACGCCTGCAGCCAGCAATAAAAAAAAAGGAAGATTGAAGACGTGATCGACGTTGAGGGTAAATACTATTGAATGAAGAGAGATTGATTGTCAGGTTCATTGTGCATTGAGCATTTTTTTCACGATCTAACAAACGTTTTTCCCAGAAATAAAAACGGCTCTTCTCGACGACCCCGATTCTCAAATAGTGCAAGAGGGGTGCAGGGCGGCTCTCAATCATCTTCGTTCCTCGAATCTTGGAAGAAAACGGCCGGTAAGCGAATAGCTTACGCAAAGGTCGCGAGTTTTGAAGACTACCTCGACACGGTGATAATTATCGGACTTCCCATAATCGGCCATAAGCTGGTGAGAAACTAATTTTTTTTTTTTTTGAGTGGTACTTGCTCGGTTGTAATTTTCAGCCCTCAGATGTATTAACAGTGTTTCGTGTTTGGTTTCTCAGCTATCCCTTGATTTCCAACAACTATACCCGGCACTTGACAGTATCGCCCTGCCGAAGAACGTCGCCAAGTTGAAAAACGCTATATTGAGGCTCACTTATAGTTACCATTATTGTAAGAATTTGTACAAATAAAAAAAACATATGTAGGTACCTATTGACTGTATCATACAGGTTTAAAATGTTTTATTAGTAAACGTATGTTAACAACTGCATCCATCACATTTATAACTTAAAATGTTGAGATGTTCCTGTTATGCTAGTCAAATTTTATTTTTAGGTCGCATATTTGGAAAACAGTTATGTACCATGAAGAATCAGGCCCACTTTCTCATTATCATTCTAATAATATGTATACCTAATTCGTTTTTATTAAACAATATATTACCAAAATGTTACTCAAATTTCATTTTCAGATCACATGTTTGAAATTCCATTTCAAGTGGGCTACATTAACCGTATTTCTGGTCGGTTGATGTACTCCACTGTGGAATGCGGTCAATGTAGTACAGTGACCGACTACGCATACGGTCAATGAAGTACCATGACCGATTAGGCATGCGGTCAATGTACGAATATAACCGAATAGGTATGCGGTAAATGAAGTACCTTGACCGACTAGGTATGCGGTTAAAGTAGAACTATAACCGACTACGCATACGGTCAATGAAGCACCATGACCGATTAGGCATGCGGTCAATGTAGGAATATAACCGAATAGGTATGCGGTAAATGAAGTACCTTGACCGACTAGGCATGCGGTCAATGTACGAATATAACCGAATAGGTATGCGGTCAATGAAGTACCATGACCGACTAGGCATACGGTCAATGAAGTACCATGACCGATTAGGCATGCGGTCAATGTACGAATATAACCGAATAGGTATGCGGTCAATGAAGTACCAAGACCGACTAGGCATGCGGTTAAAGTAGAACTATAACCGACTACGCATACGGTCAATGAAGTACCATGACCGGTTAGGCATACGGTCAATGTAGGACTACAACCGACTAAATATACGGCTAATGTACTGCTTTAACCGATTAGATGCAATGCAGATTTTACCGACTTTTCTTAGGGTTTAACCGACTATTAGGCGGTTGCTAGCCATTAACCGCATTCACGTAAATTAACCGACTTTTGTATTAACCGACTGGCTGGGGGCGGCCCTACATTAACCAACTCCGGGGGCGGCATTTGTATTAACCGACTTTTGACATTAACCAAGTTGCAATGCGGTTGCTAGCCATTAACCGCATTCCCGCAACCGACTTTTGCCCTATTTTTTTTCTCAGTGCAGCTATTCGATACCCTCACTACATTTCCTATTTTGTCTGTCTAAAAATACTTACCTTTCGCGTCTAACTAAATATGCTTGCCTGTAGATGTCTATCCCTGAAGAGGCCCAAAGCGCTAGGAAGAATAAAGAATAGGTATGAGTTTACGATGGGTGTATGATGGGGGGATTAACTCTCTCCCTCGCCTCAACAATGAACCTCCACCACCAAACAATGACAGAAATTTTTTTATGTCCAATATTTTTTATTGTGGGGTTTCTTATATCGCAAATTCAATTCAGACTAAATAGTTTCGTTCGGGAACGGATTTTGAAAATATCAATAATATCCGAGCCATCTGAATCAATATGGCGATCGCATCGTAAAAACAAAATTCGCAAGATTCAGCAGAATCCGGGTTTTGACCCTTCTTGCAATCAGCATCTGATTTAAGAGAGTGAGACGAAGAAGGGTTTAATAAAAAGATCCCCTTTCCCTTAGTTAAAGAAAAGGAGAGAGAATGCTCCTCGTTCCCGGCGCTGGAGGGAGGATTTACTTTATACCAGAAATGTTAATAGAGGAAGTAAAGAAGCCAGAGCAGCGTGTTTCCTCGGCTTTTGGCAGTAATTACGGATCGGATTTAACCGGAGACTCCATCGATTTATCCCGAAAAAAAAGTTATCCGCCAAAGTATTTCTAGCGTTTTGCCAGTTCAAACAAGACGCCTCGCTGCTAACGTGATGCTGTGTTTGAGGACTAATTCCATGTTAGTTCTGCTCAAGAAGAGAGTCGTCCTTTTCCCTCAAGCCAAACAGCTGCTGATCAGTTTACTTATTGTTGTGTGGAACGGGATGACCAACACTACCAGTAGTGTATAGGTTACCTATAATAGGTAACACACAATACTTCCATGTTTTGGTTTGTATGTTTTTTCAACAAAAAATAGAAAATAGTAGGAGGAAATAGAAAATTTGGAGGATTTAAGTAAGGATCCAAAATGCCAAAAAACACTATGCAAGTTTTAGGAACTGCCTAAAACTGAAACACGTCAAGTTACCGGAGTAAAAAAGAATATCCACAATTCTGAAAGGTAATTCAAAGATTCCCAGACCAAGAACGCAAATCGGATCATTTTTATGGCCACAAAAAAATACAAAATAGAAAACCCTAAAACTGTTAATGCATTGGAAGTAAATTGAATTTTAGGACAAATAAAATGCTTTTATTTACTCTATAAATGTTGAAGTAGAAAAGACGAAACAAGATATTGACATTTTTCTGCCACGATTTTGTGTATCATGCTTGTTTTGGCCATTTCAAGACTGCGCCATCTGGCCTCAAAAATTTGCGGTTTTGTGCAGCCAACTTTTTTGGGATTTTCTGCAGAGGGAAGGCCTCATGAGTTAGCTTTCCTCGTATAGGTACCACGATTTTAAAATTGTCAATCATTAAATCATGAGTTAGCTCATAAGTATTATGTGTGGATGATCGACCCTCTCAAGTAAGTAATGTCTAGTCGAGATCAGGATTGGGGTCACGCAGAATAAAACGCCTCCTTTGCCGAGCTTTCGATTAATATGTAATCCTCATCAGGGCTTGGATGCTGAATTATGGTGTCAACCGCTGACCACCGTCCGAATTTGTTGCTACTGTGAGCATTCTAATTTCTAAAAAACCGGTATTATTGTAGTAATGTATGAATGTCAATATTTTAAACATCAGCTGGCCAGATACTAACTATTATTAAATATCATTCAGAACTCAACAAACTCAACAAAAACGTGCAAACAATAAAGTCCAATAAAGAAAGTCAATAGGTTGTAAAATATATAGTAGTTTGTTTGCACGTTTTTGTTGAGTTTGTTGAGTTCTGAATGATATTTAATAATAGTTAGTATCTGGCCAGCTGATGTTTAAAATATTGACATTCATACATTACTACAATAATACCGGTTTTTTAGAAATTAGAATGCTCACAGTAGCAACAAATTCGGACGGTGGTCAGCGGTTGACACCATAATTCAGCATCCAAGCCCTGATGAGGATTACATATTAATCGAAAGCTCGGCAAAGGAGGCGTTTTATTCTGCGTGACCCCAATCCTGATCTCGACTAGACATTAGCTCATAAGGAATGATTTTTAATTTTTTCCTTTCGTATACGGCACAAGGGCAAGAACAGCGCGATTTAGTGGCACTCTAGAGCGTTTTCTATGGTATTTTTTCTCTCCCATTCCTTAAACGAGGCTTCTTAATAAGAGGCAGAACCAACCTGCTTACACCGGTTCCAATTAGGTTCCCTATTAATTTGTTGAATTTTAATTAGCAAGTTTTTTTACGCCTCGCGCTGACTGCGAACTCAATTCCTCTGATACCAGGCGGCGCCAACAATTATATCTTGATACGCTGCCGATTTATCGGTAGGCCGAGTGTTAGAATATCATGGTTAGATGAAGAAAATTTGAGAAAAAATAACACCGACTCCGAAAAGAAGCTTGAAAAACTAGAAAGTAGACAGTAAAAAGGCAAAAACCTTTGAGTTTGAACTCAAAGTTGACTTTGCTCTCGAAGTTGAGTTTGATCTCGAAGTTGACTTTCTCGAAGTTGACTTTCTCGAAGTTGACTTGATCTTGAAGTCGAGTTTGAACTCGAAGTTGACTTTGATCTCGAAGTTGACTTTGAACTCGAAGTTGACTTTGATCTCGAAGTTGACTTTGAAATCGAAGTTTACTTTGATCTCGAAGTTGACTTTGATCTCGAAGTTGACTTTGATCTCGTAGTTGACTTTGATCTCGAATTCGAGTTTGATCTCGAAGTTGACTTTGATCTCGAAGTTGACTTTGCTCTCGAAGTTGAGTTTGAACTCGAAGTTGAGTTTGAACTCGAAGTTGACTTTGATCTTGAAGTCGACTTTGATCTCGAAGTCGAGTTTGAAATCGAAGTCGACTTTGATCTCGAAGTTGAGTTTGAACTCGAAGATGACTTTGATCTTGAAGTTGACTTTGATCTCGAAGTTGAGTTTGATCTCGAAGTTGACTTTGATCTCGAAGTTGAGTTTGATCTCGAAGTTGACTTTGATCTCGAAGTCGAGTTTGAAATCGAAGTTGACTTTGATCTCGAAGTTGACTTTGATCTCGAAGTTGAGTTTGATCTCGAAGTTGACTTTGAAGTTGAACCCTATAAATATGATTGGGGTTTCCCTGTCAAGTTCCCATGTTCATCCCCCCTCCTCCATCCAGCAATCGGATAGTGTGCGTTCACTTTAGGAGCGAGACAAATAGTGAACACGATGATAGCTGGATTACTCAAAAAAAGCTACGCTGTTTTTCGGTTGAATTTCAACGTCACTCCCACGCTCATGTCGCCTTGATGTGGAGAAGAATATAATGATCTGTACGAGACGTTCGTTGCAAAACCGCGCACCTCCGAAGTTTTTTCGTGTTTTTACCCATAACTCTCAAGCTCGCCCACGCAGATTTTCATCCTTCTCAAAGTTCTTCAGACAGTCGGATGTCCTGACAATGACTTTCGACCCAGGAATAAAGATAAGCCAACCGCTCTCAACATAATTGACCCACTTCAGAGCACGCTCGCGGAGGGTCACAGTTTGAAAGCGATTAATCTCAGACAGCGGCACGCCCTGAGCCGACTGACTCAACTTGGCCGAACCGAGTGAAGGACAGAAGTCCAGCTGACATTCAGAACAAAAACGTCCTTTCCCAGCAGCCTGGCTCATCCCATTCGAGCAACCGGATTCGGTCTTTAGGCAGAAAGCTGTCGTCACTTACCCAAGTGGACCGAAATAGCTTTCATAGAATCATAGGCGACTTTCTGCTAAAGCTTTCAAGCTTAGAATGATGACTTTTTTTCTGTAAAAATGACAAGACCCCCAGTTCGAAAATATTCAATCGATAAGGGCAGATCTTTGACAGCTCTATCTCCTATCACGGTAAAATAATCTTAAAGTTTCTCGGCATTTATTACAGTTTTTTTTTGTCGTTGACTTTGATCTCGAAGTTGAGTTTGAACTCGAAGTTGACTTTGATCTCGAAGTTGAGTTTGAACTCGAAGTTGACTTTGATCTCGAAGTTGAGTTTAAACTCGAAGTTGAGTTCGATCTCGAAGATGACTTTGATCTCGAAGTCGAGTTTGATCTCGAAGTTGACTTTGATCTCGAAGTTGAGCTTGAACTCGAAGTTGGCTTTGGTCTCGAAGTTGATTTTGATCTCGAAGTTGAGTTTAAACTCGAAGTGGAGTTCTATCTCGAAGATGACTTTGATCTCGACTTTGATCTCGAAGTTGATTTTGATCTCGAAGTTGACTTTGATCTAAGAGTTGAGTTTGAACTCGAAGTTGAGTTTGAACTCAAAGTTGACTTTGATCTCGAAGTTGAGTTTGAACTCGAAGTTGACTTTGATCTCGAAGTTGATTTTGATCTCGAAGTTGACTTTGATCTCGAAATTGACTTTGATCTCGAAGTTGACTTTGATCTCGAAGTTGAGTTTGAACTCGAAGTTGACTTTGATCTCGAAGTTGATTTTGATCTCGAAGTTGACTTTGATCTAAGAGTTGAGTTTGATCTCGAAGTTGAGTTTGAACTCGAAGTTGAATTTGATCTCGAAGTTGACTTTGATCTCGAGGTTGATTTTGATCTCGAAGTTGACCATTAAATATGATTACCGACCGAATATTACAATTTTCCGACCACATTCGCCCCTTAAGAATCGTCCGCCTCCCTTTACCGGGCTGAAGGGAGTTCCGTCGAAAAACCGTGAGATAAGCGCGAGCTCTCCTTTTTATTTTTCGACTAAAAAAGCCTCAGGACTCTTGCGGTTCCGTGATCGTTTTTTTCTCCCAAGGCTGGTGAACTCTCACGGCCCTCTCTAATCCCGACCCTATGAGTATCTCTGCTTCATTGGAGTCACGCTGAATGCTAAACAACCCTTGTATACCGGATGATGAGCGCGTGGGGCCGTTTCTTCAGCTAAGCGATGACACATGAAGAGATGACGGAAAGGCAGTTGGTTTTTGTTGAGTTCGAGTCTATAGGTGTTTCAGGCGACCCGGGGTTATCTCGTAAATTGGATTTTGATTGATGAAGGCACGATTTATTTTTTATAACTCCATCATTCGCCTCTCTAACCATCCTCACTTCCAATTTTTACGATGTAAATTGAAATATTGAAATCTTTCTAAAAGCGGAAGAAAAAACTTTTACTCATATTAGGTATACTCAGAATCATTTCCTGAACAAATTCCTGTGTGTCCGTCTGTGGTCATTAAAAATCTGGGGCCCTGATATAAGACTTCAAAACCCACGATTGGTTAGACAATTCATGATTATGATGACGATGGCGGCAATAAGCTTGTTATCTCAACCGCGGTCGGAAAGTTGATTTTAGCGTCATTGTTTACCAAGGTATACATACAGATGTTCCATTTTAGATCCGCAGGATCTGCGGTCGCCTCGTTGAAAATAGAGGCAACTGAGAAACAGACGAGGCTCCTATCGCGTGACAACACCTGCCTCGACGACATCTATGAATACTTTACCAGCCCCCAGCGGGACAGACCTCTCAGCTACACCATAACCCAGTATACCTACTATAAGGGTAGGTGCCTACCTGGGGTACCTTCTAGTGCCTCCGAAGGTATATCCTTCCGTGCAGACTAAACCTCCATCGACCCTCGTGAAACGCAATTAGAACCTAAAAAATGCATGTTCCGGCCCCAATTAGCGTGGCAATTTCACGATTCCAACCGAGTTCTTCGTCGCTCCTTGAGGTACGTAATATAGAGGCTGCTAAGATATTGCGAACACTTACCGCACTGCTGCGCAAACAGTGAGCCTTTTCCGTGTAATTCCATCTAATACAATTCCCTCCGAGAATCTTCTCCGTAATACTGACCAAGTCGGCAATCATGATTACAATGATAGGAGGTACGATCCATACGGCGATTGGAGTTTCCTAAGTCTTTAGGAATAATTAGAGATTCTTTCGCCAGAAGAGTAAATTTATCCATTTGCTACTGAGCTGACGATGAGTTGATGCCAGGGTGGCAACCCCCTGGTCTGCTAGATATTGTTGACTATTTAGTCCAGGAGTTTCCAAGATATCAGCTCTCATCCTGGACCAGCCAAGGATCGATAGTGGACTTTTTTTTCAGGGACTCCAGGACTGTCGAGCCAGTGCCGGCGATTCATCTAGAAGACACTCAGGATTCGGCGGCTGCTTTGGAGGATTTGGCTCAAGATGTGTGGTGGGACCGGGAAGCTGGAGCTTCCTAATAGTAGGTAATCATCCGGAAAAACAAATTTTTGGCAGGATGTAGGTACCGACTACCTACCGTATTGAGAATGAAAAATATATCATGTTCGTAGCAATTATGTGAACGAATTCCAGAAAATTGTGATGAAATGATGGCCCCCTTGGCCTCCCCCCTTGGTACGGGCCTGGCTTGGTTGCTCATATGAGTTTTTCTCTGCAGCGCTGAAAAAATGGAAATCTAAATCAAAACAGGCTGAAAACGATGTAGATTAGGTGTTATCGCATTGTCTTCTGCACATCTACTGGACGAATGCCGACTGTTATCGTCAGAAGAATAATCCACGGCTGACGATTCATCGCAAAAAATACCGGAAGGTTCAAAGAAAATCAGCGGATGAGATCCTAAATGATGGATCAACGCCCCTGGAATAGCCCATCAGTGTCGCATTACGTCACGTTCGTTTGACGTACAGCTGCTGTTGAGGAGCCAATGGAAGCTTTGATGTGACGTTAACGCCTGAAGAGATGTATATCGTCGATGAGAGAAAGGCCCTTGAGCCGCTCATGCTGATGTAAAGTCCTCTGAACTTGTGCGTAGTCATTAGCTAACGACCCGTCACCTGCCAGGTATCGCTTCTCCTTCCCATATAGCCTTTGTCCCGGAAGCTCCTGTCGAAGTTTAAACTAATGATGGATAAAAGAGTAAAGATCATACAGTAGGAAGCTGTTTAACTACGAAATAAAATAATAAAGTACAACCCGAGAGTCGAACTGTTGTTTTATCCACTTCCAAACGAGGCCAATTTCTGATTTTTTTTTGATTTTTGGAATTAAGGTGATAATGGATCTCCAAGTTGCATTGCACACAATTTCAAGGGCCTGATAAAAATATAAAGCAATAAACGCTGTAAAAAATACAATTACATAAAATAAGTGCATAAAAATTACAACGCTGAAAACATGAATCTGGAATATGATTGGGTAATACTTGAATATTTGAAATGTTAAGATTCATAATGAGAAGATATGAGATGAACGTGAGGATTATTAGACAGTGATGGCTAAAATTAAAATTCAAAATTTTGACCTCATCGATTTCCTTTCTCTGGACGAAAGTGAAGGAGAAAATTACTAACAAAGTTTCTAAAAACCAGGAGGTAAATAAGTGCAAAAAATAATCCTATCGCACTCATCCTTGAACATGGCCAATGAGGTGAAATTCTTCATTGATGTGCTACCTACGAATATCGATATTGCCATTCAACATCCAATGATACTTCAATTACATCATCTCCTCCTACAATTTCACATGTCTAATCTCATTTTGCACTCGTGCTATTCAGGTTTTTTCAATGCACTGAAGATGCATTGACGTATGGACAAGGGGTAGGTATGGGTCCGAATCCCACTAATAGCATGAACGATTTGGACCATAGTCATATTCACAGTCACAGTCAGATTCATGACATTCCTAGTACGGGGGAAAATCCACTCCTTGTGGTACCATCTGGGTCATCGAAATTAAACAATCTTTGATCCTTTATATATCAATGTTTGCAGGGAGCAAAATTGTCACGGACTCCTCTGAACTATTTTGCGGTCGAATCAAAATTCCAGCTCATGGCGCCTTTGATATTCCACTTAAGTTGTCTCGTATTTTGAGGCATCGCTTGGGTTTACTGCTAATACTACAATAGCAAAGTGATTGCGGGGGTTTGAAATTACTCGCAGCTACAATTTGTAGAGCAAACTTCAACTAAGCTCCGCCGAGTTTCACTTCCTCTATAAATAGGACTGGCGTTGACAACTTATTTTACGTATACACATAGACAACCGCGCTAGTGGAGCGCTACAACCTTTGAGAGATAGGAGGGGGGGGGAATAAATAAACAAAAAAGGGGAAAACTCGTCGCTAAAGGGGGCAACAAACAAACTTATACTAGCGCTTCCACTCGCCCGACGTCGGTTCATAAATAGTGAAAGCAAGCCACTTACGTAGAGATGTTTTCGGTCTGGCAAGGAAAGAGGGAAACGAGTCGAAGAAAGGGCGCGATGAATACGCTGTTAATTTTCTGGAAAAATGTATTACCCAAGAGGGCGTACAAGGGATGTGCGGAAAGTAGGGGATGGAATATGTAGTGCGCGCTTTGGGCTTCCGTCTCACTGTTGGGCCGAGGCTAAAAGGCCAAAGGTCCCCTTTGGTTGGAAGGCCAGGGACGGCTAAGTGGTCAAGTTTAGCAGTATAACATTTCTTCTTCGCCACAGCTTTCGCCGCCCTGTAAGAAACATCGTTTTTTTGAAGCGATGGCGACTTTCCAGGATTTCTCGTTATTTATCACCCTGCCCATCGCGGGTCATTTGAACTGGGAGAATATGAGAATTCCGACTTGCTGATTAATGGGCGACATTAGGGAGGATTATTGGATTCTCATTGCACGGGGCTGACTGATTATTCAGCAAAATTGTATGCTGAACGATTCATTTTGGGTTACTCCCTCAACACGATTTTAGCGCCGATTTTTAATGCATTAAAATGGCTGCCATATCTGAATTTCACGATTGACACCATTCTTAAGGACCATGAGGGTCGGTTTATCAATTGATTTAAAGCTATTTATCCAAGCGCGCTTGCAATAACTAATTTCCAAGAAATTGTCAGTACTACAATAAATGAAAATATGTCCTACGAGAAATGAAGTGCAAGAGCCCTAGGGTAAATCTAGGTTATGTACTAAATCACTCGCGGAGAAATTGTGGAATCCCATAATTTGAATAAAAACTCAAAAAATGAGGGAAGAGAAATAGTCTATTCCACTTATTAAGGTATAATTGTAGACCGGTTTCGGTTATTACACCATCATCAGTACTTAAAAACGACTGAGGTACATCGAGAAATATCTAGCTTATATACTAAAGCGACAGTATAAGTGAAAGGTGAAAGTGAATGGTGGAAGTGAAAGGTACAAGTGGAGGTGAAAGTTCTACCTAAGTGAAAGGTGCAAGAAGGGAGTGAAAATCCCTTAGTGCCCTGTACATGGTTCCTATTCCTAATAGAAAGTACAAAGGCTTTAACATTCATATCACAGAAACAAACCCATGAGATGCGAGACGTATTGAGGTATAGCCTCGTTCAAACTTCTACCTAACCTATTACTTTTAACAATTTCAAAATTTTCAAATACATCCAAAACCCTACCTTTAGGACAAAAATGCAAGAATTCTATAAACTGTCTATCTGATGGATCAAATTTGAAATTATGATTAGAACTTTTAAGATGATTGGCAAACGCAGATTCCTTATCCAGGTTTCTACCCTGTGCCAACAACCTCCAGTCCTTCTCATGTTCCCTAATTCTTTCCCTAAATTTCCTACCAGTCTGACCACAATATTCAAGCCCACAAGAACATTTTAATTTATAAACCCCACTCCTATCCAACATATCTATCCTATCCTTAACCCTACCCAACGATGATTTTAAATTAAATTTATTTTTGAATCCTACTTTAAACCCCCTTCTCTTTAGAGTTTTACCAATTCTATCCGAAACCCTACCATAGTAAGGGATACTAACCCAAACCCTATCACTATCACCTACTTCATCCCTTACTAATGCAGATACCTCCCCCCTATCTTTTTTCCTAAGTACTTTAGCCCAAATCCTATTTATAAGACCCTCATCATATCCGTTGCTCACTGCTATTCCCTGAATTATTAATTTTTCTTTTTGCCTATTGCTATCACTCATAGGAATTGATGAAGCCCTATTTATCATACTATGAAAAGCAGCATGTTTATGAACTAGTGGATGATTAGAAGAATTATGAATTGTAATATCAGAGTAAGTTGGTTTCCTATAAATTGAAAAATCGTGTTTATTTTCTACTAGAGTGATAGAAAGATCTAGAAAATTTAATTGACGGCCCCCTATTTCTACTGTAAATTTGATATGTGGATCTAATGAGTTAAGTGTTTTTTGGAAATTTGAAAGTTGCCTATCTGTACCACCCCATAGAACTATTATATCATCTACGTACCTATACCAATATAAAATATTTGAATTTAGCCCCATTTGATTAAATAATTTTCCCTCTAAAAAGTCCATATAAATATCAGCAAGCAACGGAGATAATGGTGACCCCATAGCTACCCCCGGTTGAGTGTAAAAATTCCCCTCAAATTGAAAATAATTTTGATCCATGCAGATAGACATTAAGCAAGATAATTCATCTTTTTCAAAAATAGTTAATTTAGAATCGTTGATCATTTTGTTCACCACATCTTTGCACGCAAGTACATCAATGTTTGTGAACAAACTGACAACATCAAAAGAAATCAATTTAGCATTCGAAGGTATTTGAACATTCCTAATCTTGTTTACCAAATCATAAGAATTTAAAACGGTATGCCTAGGTTTAAAATTAATTTTTGATTTTAAAAGGTTATTAAGTTTTTTAGCTAATTTATAAGCTGGCGCACCTATATAAGACACGACAGGTCTCATAGGTGCCCCATCTTTATGAATTTTTGGTAAACAAGATAACCTAGGTGCATGCGGGTTCATTTCTATGAGTGAAGGTTTGTACATGCCTTTTAGAATGTTAGTAGCCCTATTCACTATTTCCCTAACTGTTTTTTGAAAATTGTTAGTAGGATCATTTCTGAGCTGAAGGCAATTATTATAATGCAAAGATTTTTCAGTTTTCCCTACGTATACATGCTTGTACATAATGACGGTAGTATTACCTTTATCTGCTTTAAGAGCAACAATTTCTTTCTGGCGGAATTTTTTCTTTAACCCTATGGCAGTTCTTTCTTCTTTTCCGAGGGGTGTGGGCTCGACGGTCTTCAGCTCTTCAGCACAAAGAGCCTTAGTCACCGATGGGCATTCGGCTGCATCGATGGTAAAGGCCAAGTCCCTGAGTGAGGACTTCCCAATGGATGTAAATGGGTTGTGCTTCAGTCCTTTTTCCAAGAGGGATATTTCCTCAAACGAGAATACCTCGTTTGTGAGATTCTCCACTTTCTTGTAAAATGGAGAAGCCTTCGTCGAAGAATCTTGGGGTACTGGCACCTTCTGTTGGTGTTGAAGATGGTCCAGTTTCCTCTCCAAGCGTGTCTTCTTGCTTCTTCCATTTCTCCACGCGAGATCGACTGCATGTTGCTCAATAAGCTCAAATATTTTATATTGGTATAGGTACGTAGATGATATAATAGTTCTATGGGGTGGTACAGATAGGCAACTTTCAAATTTCCAAAAAACACTTAACTCATTAGATCCACATATCAAATTTACAGTAGAAATAGGGGGCCGTCAATTAAATTTTCTAGATCTTTCTATCACTCTAGTAGAAAATAAACACGATTTTTCAATTTATAGGAAACCAACTTACTCTGATATTACAATTCATAATTCTTCTAATCATCCACTAGTTCATAAACATGCTGCTTTTCATAGTATGATAAATAGGGCTTCATCAATTCCTATGAGTGATAGCAATAGGCAAAAAGAAAAATTAATAATTCAGGGAATAGCAGTGAGCAACGGATATGATGAGGGTCTTATAAATAGGATTTGGGCTAAAGTACTTAGGAAAAAAGATAGGGGGGAGGTATCTGCATTAGTAAGGGATGAAGTAGGTGATAGTGATAGGGTTTGGGTTAGTATCCCTTACTATGGTAGGGTTTCGGATAGAATTGGTAAAACTCTAAAGAGAAGGGGGTTTAAAGTAGGATTCAAAAATAAATTTAATTTAAAATCATCGTTGGGTAGGGTTAAGGATAGGATAGATATGTTGGATAGGAGTGGGGTTTATAAATTAAAATGTTCTTGTGGGCTTGAATATTGTGGTCAGACTGGTAGGAAATTTAGGGAAAGAATTAGGGAACATGAGAAGGACTGGAGGTTGTTGGCACAGGGTAGAAACCTGGATAAGGAATCTGCGTTTGCCAATCATCTTAAAAGTTCTAATCATAATTTCAAATTTGATCCATCAGATAGACAGTTTATAGAATTCTTGCATTTTTGTCCTAAAGGTAGGGTTTTGGATGTATTTGAAAATTTTGAAATTGTTAAAAGTAATAGGTTAGGTAGAAGTTTGAACGAGGCTATACCTCAATACGTCTCGCATCTCATGGGTTTGTTTCTGTGATATGAATGTTAAAGCCTTTGTACTTTCTATTAGGAATAGGAACCATGTACAGGGCACTAAGGGATTTTCACTCCCTTCTTGCACCTTTCACTTAGGTAGAACTTTCACCTCCACTTGTACCTTTCACTTCCACCATTCACTTTCACCTTTCACTTATACTGTCGCTTTAGTATATAAGCTAGATATTTCTCGATGTACCTCAGTCGTTTTTAAGTACTGATGAATCATCAGTGATGATGGTGTAATAACCGAAACCGGTCTACAATTATACCTTAATAAGTGGAATAGACTATTTCTCTTCCCTCATTTTTTGAGTTTTTATTCAAATCTAGGTTTTGTATTGATAAGCCGGCCCTAAGTATGGAAACCGATCCTTCAAAATGAATTCCCGTAACTGTGGTCTACTTTTTCGACATAAACTGACAACCTTCTTCGTATTTTTCTTTGAACTACTGCACTGGGCTTTACCTAGGCACCTAATTTCATTTCTCGTTCATTTAGGCACACAATACCCCCACCCCAAGGGTGAAACTGGATACACGGAGCTAATTTATGACGGTCAGCACTATAGTATGCCAAAGTACCTACGTCAGGTTTCCATGTAATTACGAGATGAAACCTTGGAGGGAATTCTCAACGGTTCTAAGGTTTAATTTTCGCTGGACTATAGAAGAACAAGTTCCGACCTGCCCTTCGTATTTACATCCCTTTCCGTCTGCATAAGGTAACGGACTAACGGAACGCCTCAGCATAGCGGTCGGTCAAAAGGCACTAGGTCAAAAAAAATTTTCGGAGGTTATTGGTAACAAAATATGAAAAATTATTTATAAAATTTAATTTTCCTTTACGTCAAGATAAGCTCGAGATGATAATAATTATTATGAGCTCAGAATGCCTGACATGACACAGAACACCGCTCGGCCAGTTTGGAGATAAAATATTTACCCGTTTTGGATACCTAATTATTCCGAGAGGATTATTTCGTTTCGGGTAATTATTTCTTTCGACAGGCCCGTCTCGGATAATTATTTGCATTTGATGGATCCTGTAATTCATTTTCGGGCCCGAAAAACCAATAAAATAGGAAAACTAGCAAAAAGCACTTAAGAGAGTTTATTTTAGAAATGGTGTATGCTATTAAAGTTCGGGTTGAACAAGGTTATAGATCGTAACTAGATAAACTTTTTTCATTTTTGAGCAATTTTTATAAAATTGAAAACTTTTGTAATTTGAAAGAAACCCGATTTTTTCATTTTTCTCAGATTTCATATTCGGGCAAATCGCCTTGGCGCTCTAAGGTGTCAATAGGAGATGTGCACATTTTCGATATTTCTGTTCGCAACGATAGGAAAAATCCGGCCAAGTGCAAAATTCAAATCTAGGTACGTCTGACGCTAGCGAGGCCTCTCACCCCGGCAAACTTTCATGAGTGCGAGGAGGATGACATCTTGGCCGGCTCGAGGAGCGTGAGAAGTTGGGAAACGGCTGGGAGAATCAACTGTTAGTTAGCGGAGAGACGGTAACGCTAGAGAGCCGTGAGAACGTTTCCGTTTCTGGCGAGTAAGCGAGTTAAAATTGCATGAATAATTTACGGTCTTGCAACGGCATTAGTCCAAAGTAAAGTCGAGTCGGATACTTCCACGGCCAACAACTGTAGCATAAATTTAGGGCGCGAGGCGCTAACGGAAAGTACGTTACCCGTCAGCAGAAGTGATTTACGTACAAGCTGCCCACGTACAACTGATTCACTGGAAGGATACGGGTTTCCACATTCGAGCCTGAGCTGTGAGTCGATGTAGACGTCAATCAATTAGAATGGTGATGACTTCTGGGACGAGTATTATTAGTTTGGGACGACATTATTATTTTACCTAGCGCGAACCGTTTCATTGAAGGTACTCAATCAATTGACCACCGCTTGTAACCTGAAAATTAATGCTGCGCTATCATAACACCGAGTTAATACCATTAAGTTTACATCAACATACCCATTGATGCTCAAATACCTAATTCAGTTACATTGCAAAAACCAACTTCGCGCAACTTTTTTACCAGCACGTGTTGGATTGCATCGTCCAACTCTGCAATTTTGCCCTACCCGGTAATTCGAGGTATTTTCTGTTGAACACGGAAGGTATTCTAGCGACATTGCTCTCGTTGAGGTCGCATGAAGAAAGCAGCTGTAACAAACGAGCAAGGGAGGTGCGAGAATTACACCGTCAAAGAAATGAAGAAGCATCTCCTCCATGAATATCTTCTTAAGCTCTTCAACAAATCCTAATGGAGTTTTTCACATTCATTCTCTCGCTCCTGTTTTCATATCTACTGTTGGAACCATAATAGTTACCTATGAGTAACAGGTGTGCTCCCCGTGGACGTAGACTTGAATGATGGAATAAAACATGATGGAGATAAGTTGTAGAGCTCGAAATTTTCCTTTGACTCTGTTTGTCATTCGAGCGTTCAAACTTCGATCAGCTTGGTATCGATCCAAAAATATAGATCACATAAATATCGAACAGATGTTTTCGCATTGGTGTCTTTCCTCCTACGAATCAAACTCAAAGATGAAATTCGAAGATGAAACTCGAACTCGAAGTCAAACTCATCCTGAAAGTCAAACTAAAAGTCGAACTCAAACTGAAGATGAAATTCAAACTCAAAGTGAAAGTCGAACTCAAATTCGATTTAAATCAATTTAAATTAATTAAATTCGAAATTAAACTGAAAATCAACCTTAAACTCAAACCAAAGTTGAAATTCAAACTCAATTTGAAAGTCAAACTTTACCTCGAAGTCAAAGTCAAAAGTCAAACTCGAACTGACACTTAAACTAAAGCTGATATTCGAACACATACTCAAACCCGAACTGGAACTCAAACTGAACGTCAAAATGAAACTCAGACTCGAACTGGAACTCAATCTCAAACTCGAACTCATACTCGAACTGAAACTAGAACTGACAACTCAAACTCAAACTGAAGCTGAGACTAAAACTCAAACTGGAAGTCAAACTCGAATAGAAACTCGAACTGACACTCTAACTCAAGCTGAAAGTCAAACTCGAATTCAAACACAAACTGAACGTCAAAACAAAACTCAAACTCGAACTAAAACTCACCCTGAAACTCAAGTTGAACTTCAAAATGAAACTCAAACTCGAGCTCAAACTCAAGCTGAAACTAAAACGCATACTGAAGCTCAAACTGATACTCAAATTTAACTTCGAACTGTTGCTCAAACTGAACTTCAAACTCAACCTGAAACTCAAAGTCAAACTGAGACCCTAACTCAACCTGAACTCAAACTCAAACTGGACTTGAAATTGAAAGTCAAACTCGAAGTGAAACTCGAACCTACACTGAAACTCAAACTCAAATTGAAGCTCAAACTGAAACTCATGCTGATACTGAAACTCAGTTTTAGTTTCTGTTTCGTTTGAGTATCGTTTCAGCGCAGTATTTGAGCATCAGTTTCAGTTTGAGTATCCGGTTCTTATTTATATTTTTGTTTATTATTGTGTATTAGTTTTCATGCGAGTTTGTCGGGTTGTTTTGTACTGTATGAATTCTTCCTAAACAGCTTGAGGAATAAACTGGAAACAAAATATTTTCCATGTAATTTAAAATTAGTAGGGCTTGCAATAAATGGCATCAATAAATCGTTGTTCCGTTACATACAGGTAGTTGGGATATTGAAAAAATAGCGGTGAAGAAAGTCAGCGAATTTTTTCGCAGAATGGAACCTCAATCGGGCACTAATACGTCGGATGTTTTCCCTCGGACGTTGATGGATTAACAAGTGACGTGACGGTCATTATTATCGACGGTGGGTTCGAGCCGGCAGCAGTATAATATGCCGGCAATCTCATCAATTCCTAATCACATGAGCTCAAAGACGAGACGAGATGAATACCAATTGAGTGTTTGCAGCCGGTGATGCGAGCTGATGATCAAGTCGGATATTGTTAGTCCGCTGATTAATCAGCCCCTGTCTTCGGATGCAGCTTAATAATAACCCTTGCGGATTAGAAGCATGGATAACATTCTGCATCAGCTGCTCAGACTGGACCGCATTGAGGTCGCTACAATGGCAAGGTTTAATTCAATAATCATCCAAAAACATGATTCGGATGCTTTATTTTGCTTCTGGGAATACTTGCTTCCTCGGACGGCCCCAATATATGATTAATCAGCATTATCTAGAATTATATAGAGCATTATCTAGAATACGATTCCAGCTAATGCACTATGACCTCACATCATGCGACTCCTGGTCAAAGCGATATTTCTCATGAAAATGTTTCATATTACTTTTCGTAAATTAATATTTGTTTTATCGTTCACTTTCATTTGAGCAGATCCTCGCACGGTTTCTAGAAAACAAAACAAGTATCGTCTTTTGCCGAAAATAGATTTGGATTCTGGAATTCTGGCACGAAAATTCCGCCCTGGCTGATATCAAACTCGGTATTCGAACCCGGTACCTCCAGATTTCAAGTCCGACGTCCTCAACGCCTTAACGTTCACTAACCGCCCTAAGGTACGAGTCGTATTATAGTTAGGGTGACCAGATTTTTTTTCAGTGAAAGCAGGACCCAACAAAAAGGCAACTTGCAAATACTGAAAAACTATTATACTTTTTAAAACCATCCTCAAAACAGAATAACTAGGTAACAATACATAAAACATACTTTTATTCTTTCATTATCATTGCACAATGCAGTCTTCGAAATACCTACCACAAAAACGTTCATCTAATTTTTCAGTTGGAGTAGGTAGCAATTTCTATTCTGATTTAAGAAACAACTAGAAATAGTTTATCAACAGAAAAAATGAGATACCTAATCAAAAAGGCATGCGTTTAATCGGTTGTTGCTGTTGTATACGATCAACTTCTTTTGTCCTAATCTATAAAACCATGTCGGGTGTTTTTTTTTTTTGGTTTGGTTCGATGGGAAAGGCTTAGTAGGTAACATTTATAGTGATGAAAGAAGGGCCCATGGCAGGACCATTCACACGAAAGCAGTACATTTTAGGGTCCTTTCGAGGTTTCTGTGGACAGCAGGACCACGACCTAGAAAGTAGGACCTGTACTGCTGAAAACAGTACCTCTGGTCAGCCTAATTATAGTCGTACAGGTGTAATACTAGAAATCTGGAGATGACAGGTTCGATTCTCGGCTAGGGCAGAATTTCCTTGCCAGATTTCCCACTAAATTTTAAACTCACATACAAAACCTGCTAAATGATACCTATTCCACAGTGGCAAATAATGACCTCAAGCTTCAACAGTGAAGCGTTCCAGTTCAAAATTTCTGGACAAATAATTCCATGTTGTTAGTTCTCGAGAGTCCATTTCCACAACATGTTATTACAGCCAAAGCCACGACATGGAAACCCACTTTGCACTCCTCGTGAGCCTCAGTTGCGGTGCTTTCGTGTTATTTTGCCCCAGAAGTTCTTCAGCTCGGCCGGCGCAGGGTTAACCGACACGAGTGCGCGGTTTCACAGCAGCTCGCGGCCGAGATAAGTTATTTCGATCCCGTTTAAACGACATTACCAGCGCCTACCTCTGCCCTTGGCGCTCGACTCGGCGTCACAAAGGTCTCGTTATGCGGAGTTCATTACAATGAAGGCAGAAGAGCTGAACGCCCTGGGAGAGAATGGAAGGTTCGAGTGGATCCTCAGGATAGGGTTACTGACGCTAAGGCGCACAACAGGCAATGTATGAATAAGCGGATCATCCCCTCCCCGATCGTTCTCATCTGGTTTGGCGTGATAATGAACACCCCCTGGTCTGGTGGTTGTATAGAAACTTCCGCCTCTACTACGTCGGGGGAGGATAATGTTTGATCCCGAAGGATTAGGCAATGTCATACGCTGCTCGGCTCTTGGAAACGGAACCGCAGTCGACAGGAACCAACGTTTTGTGTGTTTCCAACAGTTTATTTCTGGATACATATAAATGGATATTCATATAAGCAACCCAGTATCAAAGCCAACTTAACCAAAAATTCAACGAAACATCAAACAAACTCGATCGTGTCCCTGTAATTATAAAATTGTTGTTATTCAGTTTCCACTGCCACATGAATTGAATCAGAAATCACTATTGTTCTGTACTTTGAGCGGTAATTGTTTCAAGTCGGCCACGCACTATCCGATCGCTGGTGGAGGGGCTCAGTAAATGCATTGCTGTGATTGGTCATATTGCTGTCAGCTTAGAACCCAATACATTTTATTGGCGTTTCCAAGCCACCTTCACATGTTCATCCCCCCTCCAACAGCCAGCAATCGGATAGTGTGTGGCCAACCATTAAGGCCTGGTTTATTGACAAAATTTATCCTCCCGATATCCAAAGAGGCACCCAATACCCAACCACCAATGAGACTATTACATTGAAATCTGATGTAAATACCACCGTGGTGAAGTATATCTGAAGCTTCCTTAGATATCGTAGAGATTAATTTTGTCAACAAACCGGCCCTTAATGGTTTTTACACGGATCGGCTTCTCATTGGTCGAAAAATAAAGCCAAAACTCTGTCATAGTTCAAGTTTTACTTTAAGTTCGAATTTTAGTTTCAGCTTCAGTTTCACTTTCGGTTATGAAAGTCACTGAATTTTAGTTTCACTTTTAGTTTCAGGGTCTGTTCGATGAGGGCAGTCTTGGAATGTCACGGGCAAGTAACTACTGACGCCAATCAAATTCAAGCCATGTGATTGGGTTCATTTTTGTAGCGTCGTCAGTAACTAGCCCAGGACTGCCTCATAGAACGTACTTATCCTCAGTTGAGTCACAGCCCAATTTTCACTTGCAGTTTTACTTTCACTTTCACTTCGACTTTCAGCACTTTAGAATATAATTTATATGTGCAGTATAATATAATTGCAAATAGTGAACCTATTGCAGGTAATGAAGGAGGCCAAGCCGCCGAAACAGCTGCAGTCAGTGAAAGAGTGACAAAATTCTTTTTTATTTCAATCTTCACCCTGACGTCCTTGCCGGTCTACTGCCATCGAAAAACCAAAATTTAATAATCCAATATTAGATAAAAATCAAAACGATCCGTTTATCGATCATAAAAGGAATGTCTGTAGCATAAGAATGCCAAGCTGCCTGTTCTTTGTGAGTGCAAGTTATACAGAAACTCAGTTAGCACAATACACGTGTGTAGTCACGTGCAGAGAGCTTGAGGTGAAAGGAACCGCCTCACCGGCATATCGTTCTTTCCTCTTCCTGTTCTTTTTTCCCCATTTTACAATCTAACCAAGACATGACCAGCATGAGAATTCTCTCCTTTTTTTTCATATACCTACGTAAGAAAAGCGCTCCAATGGTAGTTTTCTCCTTTCACGTTCGCTGCCTCTGGAAACCGCCATCTTTTATTTGACTTACGCTAGAAATCTTATCGCTCGCCATAATTCAATTTCATATCTTTTTCAGACAGGCTATCCTAGCTTCAAATAGAGATATTTTTACCTGCATAGACGGGGGTTATTGTTGTCAGCCAGGTAGTTTTTTACACTGGGAAGATTTCTACATTTTTCATGCTACCAAAGGAGCAAAATGAGGGGTTTAAATCGTAAAATCATAACTTCCATTCTATGATGCTCGAGGGAAACTTGATTATTCTGTACGCTATGTTCGTAGCGATCGTCTAAAAAATACCTATTTTGAATTAAAATATCATCGCCTAACAATGTTCCCCAAGGGATAATGTTCCTTAATCATTAAAGAAGGTCCACATAGTTTTTTTTTGTTGATTTTCCTCAATCCTACAGAATTTAGCCCATGATTTCCTTATTTTTTTCCAACTTGAAATGTGGACCTTTTGGTTATTGAAATTTTGCTTTTCAAAAAAACGCTGCTAAGTAGATTAGTGACATGGGTACATTATTTGTCTGGGTACCTCAGAAAATAAAGTTCAAATAGTTGGAGTAGGTCGGTTTATCATCATATCATTTGTGGAGTAATGGTCAATCGTGAATTCAATTATGCCGAAAAGGTACGTTTTCACAATGATAATAAATAGGTAGGTATAAAAAGAAAATACCTGGCGGCTGCTTTCAAAGAAATATTTCCTGAGGCCTGGCGGCAAGAAGGCAGCCATTTTGTTAACCGCGTTAACAGGTGACAACTGTTATCAAGATCCGCCCCATTAACATAAGCTGTCCAATCCCAGCTTCACACTTTCAGTTTCTAATAAATCTGAGCCAATAGACGACGAAAGAGCCGGTAGGGGAAGTCCCCTACTTCCCCACCCTACCAAGATCAAGGGTGGGAATGTTACAGCCGCCATTTCGTATTCCTCACGCCTTGAACCGATTGGAACATGGGCCGTGAACCCAAGAAAACTGCAAAACCGCAATTTCAGCAGTTTCACTGCCCCCAAAATTGACCCTGTTGACCAAAATCTCGAAAAAATGCCAAATTTCATGTTTCATAGTCAATATCTAAAGATTCCCGCCAAAAAACCCCGAAGTCAAATCCATCATTTTTTTGAAATTTTTCCTAGGCTAGGAGAAAAAATTTTTATTGCAGATTCTTGTTCTAGAACCTCTGAAACGTGAAAGAACAAATTTTCAGGGGGTGTTGTAAAAAAAATTTTCTCCATGAGTAGGTATGCAAATGAACTTCGAACATTGGAAAATTATCTTTAATTTTAGTCATTAGCTTATTTACACTCATCAGCTTAAGTTGATAGGTAGGTAAGTACATCACATAATTAATACATAATTTTGTGGGTTAAGACCTATAATATACTGGGGTACTGTACATCAATATCAATGAATTTGACTATCACTAATTTCTTTGGAATTAGTGCCATAAGTTGAAATACACTCACATAAAACATAGTCTCGAGTCGGATGTCGTATTTTAGGTATCGCGATGTACAAAAATCGAACATTCCCGTTAGTTATACGTATATCACGACACCTCTATTGAGTTTATGTACAAATCTATTCATGGCTGGCATCTCAAGTACAATAATACCTTCCATTCGTTGTCGTATAATGCAGCATGCTGTCTTCAACAACTTGACGGCCAAACAATAATAACGTAGTGATAGCCAGATAATAGAGAGTTTTTGCTTCTTTCGTGGTGCAAAAGTGAAAACGAAACTGAGCACGAAACTAATTATGATAAGACGATAAGAAGTGATAAGAAATAAGTTCGGGATGGAAGATTCGTTTCTAGTTTCGGCACGAACTAGCGTATAAGATTTGAAGTGACGCTAGGGCTGCGGTGAAGTTTTGAAGTGACGCTAACGAAAACAAGTTTCCACAGCTGTAGGGACGGTTGATAGGTAGTTGCAATGGCGGCTGAATTTATTTTGTAGTTTTAACTGTTTAGTTCTTGGAGGGTCACTGACGTCGACCGAACTCTGCAAACTTTCGCCCTTCACCTGAATTGTGTTGGTATTTCTACCTGGATGTCCATTGTTTTAAATTGGGCTGTGAACGGAATTCGGGATCCAGCCTTTCACCGATTGTTTTGCTTGCCGGACCTTGGGAGTATTTAAACCCAAAGTGCATCCATCCATCCGTGACTTGTGAGTTTCGTTTCTCCGAGTGGAGTACTGTGGATTTGATGGAATCGTTGGAAGAAGCGAAGGAGCTATTGGAATGCGGGCTCATTTCGGCGGAGGAATTCACTTGGGCCCTCGAGTGGTTTGTTTCGAATTGTGAAGCCGAGGACGGTGAGTCGAACGAGCCTGGGCCTAGCCGGCGACAGCCCCGACGACGAGCTGAGTTTTACGGAAAGTTCGACCTCGATAAGATTACCGACGAGGATGTGCGATTGAACTTCCGATTTCGCCAGGAGGACATTGCCGTCCTGCAAAAAACCCTGCTGATTCCCGACGAAATCTCGATTCCAGGTGAGCGTTGTACTGTAGCTACTGCATTCTACTATACTTAGGGCCGCTTTATCAATAGTCGATTATCCAAAAAATCATAGCTAATCACCAGGCCACTAATTTCAGGGTGATTTTTGGGTGGATGCGCATAGGCTGTGTCTCCGAGAAATTTGTAGCCAAGAGATTAGCTACGATTTTTTACTTCCATATTTAAAGAGTAAATGGAAATATTGTGATCGTCCTAAAATCGAGAATCGGAACGGAGCTTCAGAAAAAACTTTTTCTTATACACAATCACTCAGAATCACTTCCCGAACAAGTGTCTGTGTGTCCGTCTGTGGTCGTTGACAAAAATGGCCATAGCTCCCTCAATTCTCAACCTTTTTTCAAATTTCTTGAACTGAAATGTTTGTCTCGGCAAGACGTAACATCCTGTTTAATCGGAATTTGAATTACTCATAGTACTTCCGATATATTTGCATTTTTAGTTTTTTCTATTTTATTTTTTCCGGCCAGAAAAATGGACCGATTTGAGCGTTCTTGGTCTCAAAATCTTCGTTTTACCTTGCAAAATATATGGATAATTTTTATACATTACAAAAATGTATCGAATTTTTGTTTTTGCAAATTTTAAAATTTGCATAGTGAATTTTTTGATATTTTTGACCTAAACACCCGTAAAAACAGTCAAAATATGATCAAATTTTTTCAAATATGTACGTTTCAAAATATGGAAGTATTGTGTGTTATCTACGCACCACTGGTTGGGTAATCGACTATTGATAAAGCTTATAGATTGAGTGACCTATATTATAGATCACGATTGCTGGATCGCACAAGTCGTCTCGGAGAGGGCTGAGATTTCCTTGTGTTACAGGCAGGGGTTACCGTGTTCGGGCAAGACTGCTCTGAGCATCCTGTTGCGTCGCTTGGCCTATCCTAACCGACTAGCGATCTGGAGTGGATCTTCGGTTTGTCAGGGCCAGCGTTGTCGACGATATGCCCGTACCTAACGAAGATTTTAATGGATCGGTTTGGCCATCTGCTTGACTCTTTACCTGCGTACTTAAATGCAGGAAAACTGCAGTACTTTGCCAAGGTATGCTCCGCCATGTAATTGTCAGGATGTACTTCATAGCTTTGATACCTACCTACTGTATTGGTGAATACTTGTGAATGAGTGCTAAATTTCGACAGGGCATTCATGGAAAGGGAGCTCCCCTCGAAAACTGCTGGGGGTTTATTGACGGCACAGCCCGGCCGATGTGCTGGCCATCTGTGGATCAAGAAAACGATTTCTCCGGGCACAAAAGGTGAGTCGGTCTAATCAGGTTGCGTTTTTTACCACAAGTACGGTGCGATTCTCCGTAGGTCCAGTACAAAGCGTCAACACTCCTGATTTTTTCCAGGTGAATTTGCCTTCATTGATTTTTCAAAAAATCAAAAGCTGCTCCTTCAAGACCGAGAAGGCGACCATCTTGACGAATTGACATTCCATACTTAACGGCAGCCAAACCGCCGTTATTTTCGTGTGCATTGCAGGAATTTTTGCCACCGGCAAGAAGATTAAGAAGAGCTTTATGCACTCCCATATGTTACTTATTCACCACGGAAAATGCAGAAATATATTTAGTTTCCACAGAATTTTGTTTTATTCTACAGGTAGCATTATTTCTGTGAATTTGAAGCAGTATGTGTTGGTAATCGCTGTCGATTCATTGCAGATATTGTTATTGGATTTGGCATGGCAATTTAATATCGATTTCCAAAGACATATCGCTTTGAGTTTACAGTTCCCTAGACATTCTCAGAATAAGGGCCGGTTAATACATTCAAGAGTCTATTTCATGAGGCCAGTCTTGGTCAGTCCTGGGCGAGTACCTACTGGCGGAAAACAAATTCAAGCCAGGTGATTGAGTGGATTTGCTTGGCGTTGTCAGACTAGTCCAGGACTGGCCTCATCAAACAGACCCTACAGTCGACCACACACACATCTGATTGCTGGTGGAGGGGGTAAGAAAATCCATTGGTGTGTTTGGTCGAGTTGTCGGCGTTGAATGTGATACATTTCATTGGGTTTTCCGAGCCACGTTCCCATGTTCATCCTTACTCTAACAGCTAGCAAACGGATAGTGTGTGGCCGTTCAGAATTCCGTGCTACACACATTTGGAACTAATTTTTCCTGAGATTCGGTCAATTAAATTCTACCTATAAACTCGACCAACAATTAATCATATGTTTATTCTGATAGAACCCGGAAATCTCAGGGAACTGAAATTTTTGTTTTACACAAAACAATCAATCGAAACCAGTGGTGCGTAGATACCACACAATACTTCCATATTTTGAATCGTAAAATTGTGACACAATTTGATCATATTTTGACTGCTTTTATGAGTGTTTAGGTCAAAAATATGGAAACATTCACTGTGCAAATTTTAAAATTCGCCCAAAATAAAAGTACGCTACATTATCGGAATATAAAAAATATCCACATATTCTGCAAGGCATAACAAAGATTTTAAGACCAACAACGCTCAAATCGGTTCAATTTTGTGGCCGAAAAATAATAAAATGCAAATATATCGGAAGTACTGTGAGTTATCCAAATTTCGATTAAACAGGGTGTTAAGTCTTGCCGAGACAAACATTTCAGTTCAATTCGTGAGGTTCAGTGAATTGTAGTGTCTTGCATTACTTATATTCGAAATTCTTTATTCAGAGTCGTTTTTAATGTTAAATTTATCGAACTACAACGAATAAAGACGCAGAACCAGAAATTCAGAACCGCTGAGGAAGTGGATTAGACTCGATCTAAAAAGTTAAATGGAGAATCCTGTTGTCTGCCACGGGGCAGAAAGTGGATTTGACGCGATCTAAAAAGTTAGTTGGAGAATCCTGTTGTCTGCCACGGGGCGCCAAGAGACGAAAAACACTGCATGTTTATCTTCCGAGAAGGTTAGGCAAGAAGATTCGTTTACGAGACAGTGCTAGGTTCGTTACGAAAATCGAGCTGCTGATTCGTAACGAAAAACGTCCTTAGCTCGTAACCGGAGCTAACTGTTTCGGAACACGAGCCAAGGGCGAAAAAGAAGAGGAAGAAGTTTCGTTATCAACGAGAAGTTCGTTTCCGTTGCCATTTTCGTGTTTGGTTTGTTGCTAAACGAAAGAAGCAAAAACTCTCTAATTAGGCAACAGAGCTGGCAACGAAATAGTTTTGTTCCAACAAAAATCCCCATTCGGTCACATAAATATTCCCCAAAAATAACATAATTTTCTCGTTAAAATATAGGAATTTACGTTCGGAAAATTATTGCGAAAATGAAAAACAATTTTATGTCATTGACTTTTCTCAGTCATTAGTATTTTTTCAGCGATGCTCATGTTGAAAGAGTAGGATTACGAAATGCACCCTTACACTGAACAACTTTGATGTTGGACAATCATATCAATCATTAGTTTCAATCATTCATCTAAGGTTCCATCAGAGTAAAAGGAAAAATAAAACAATATTTTTTGACAAAAAAATATTTTGAAAATTTAAAAATAAGGAAGCTTCAATAGCAAAGCGTTCCCTACCTTTGAGTTATCGCAAAAAATCATAAATAAATAAATCAATTAAAACCTGCCTTATCGCACCGTTACATACTTCCGTCATTTATTTTATTCACCCTCAATGAGCTGCAATGAGCGAATATTCAATATTCAAGAACGGGCAATGGAACATCTCAACATCGAAAAGGGACGGGCAACCTTCTCAAGGGCGAAATTTCGGAAAGCGACGTTTTTAATAAAGGAAAAACGCGATGTTGCTGGAAAATTTCCCCCAGAGAAGGCGCGCCTGATTAGGACAACCAACAGTAACCGGCTTATAACAAGAGTCTATTTACAAATTCTTCACCTAAAATCAACACGGTATAAAATACGTCACTATACAAAAATTACAAGTACAATTCTTCAACAATGTATCAGTCGTGGTCTATATCGTGAGTCGATTTTCAACCGAAGGGCATCCTAAGTACTACCTGAGAAGGAACGGCGTCAAAATGATGACGACTAAATGGCATGGCAGCATTCGCGTGCTTTGGCTTGGCGACGTTACTGAAACAGACGAAAAATCGTATCCTGTTAGAGAATAACAACTACGGGCGTCACAAAAACGAATGAATGGCGAAGAGGAAGACGAATCCCTATCTTCAATCCCTTATCTTATCTTATCACTCTCATCAATCTCTAATCAGTTTACCACTCGAATAATTATTTTGGTTTGGTTCCTACCTATTCTGTGTCATTTTTTTGTTGTTTTTATTGATTCGTTATAATTTAATACACTTAGGTATATTCATTTTTATACCAACTTTAATATGTACCTATTATATATAAAAATATATACTTAAGCCTATAAGCCTAAGTCTATAAGACGACTTCCACCGGAGGTGGGAAGGTCCAAGTCAGGTTACCATCCGCAGGTTACTGACCACTCTTTCCATAGAACCTTGCTTGTACTGCTGGAGTTGATTTCTTTTTGAGTGTTTTCGGTATTTTCCCACCGTTTTTACTTCCATATTTACAGAGTAAATGGAAGTATTGGAATCATCCTAAAATCGAGAATCGGAACGGAGCTTCAGAAAAAATTTTTTCTTATACACATTTACTCAGAATCACTTCCTGAACAAGTGTCTGTCTGTGGTCATTTACAAAAATGGTCATAACTCCCTCATTTCTCAACCTTTTTTCAAATTTCTTGAACTGAAATGTTTTTCTCGGCAAGACCTAACACCCTGTTTAATCTGAATTTGGATAACGCACAGTACTTCCGATATATTTGCATTTTTAGTGTTTTCTATTTTATTTTTTTCCGGCCACAAAAATGAACCAATTTGAGCATTCTTGGCCTTAAAATCTTTTTTTTACCTTGCAGAATATGTGGATATTTTTTATATTCCATTAATGTATTGTATTTTTATTTTGGGCAAATTTTAAAATTTTAATAGTGAATTTTTCGATATTTTTGGTTTAAACACCCTTAAAAGCAGTCAAAATATGATCAAATTGTGTCCCAATTTTACGTTTCAAAATATGGAAGTATTGTGTGTTATCTACGCACCACTGGTTTTACGTTACTTCAAATTACCTACTATCTGTGGTTTTACTCCGTTGAAGATGTTATGATTTGGTAGAGTTAAGAGTTAATTCAGTTTTAGACTGAACTAACCACAAGCAAGTCTCGAACCAGAATGAATTATATTTTTTATTTCTAATTTCATACACGTAGCCTGGCAGTTTGCGTTCTCATAACAATATCTTTTTATGTAGGTAGTTAATATTAAATTTCATGCAGTTAGTTATTTTTTTTATTGGATGATCCTTTCAATCCCCGACCTTTTCTAAGATTATCAAAATATAATCTTTGGGTTAATTCTATGTTTGAAACTTGCCGGGTGTTAAATTTCGGTGTCATCAAATTTAAGAATACTTACAAAATGAGGGAGTATTTTCCGAGAATTGGAAAGCTCTGAAGAATCTTGAAAAAGTTAATAACTCAGAAAAAAGGTCTTCACATAAGAGAGTAGGTATTCTTTATAACACCAAGCCAAAACTATGAAAATTTCATATTTAATAATATTATAATAACCATATAGAGAACATTGCCAAATAAGAGGTACCAACGTTATGAACCGTTTATTTTTAAAGAGTACAGGAACAATTCAAGTATTGCAACGATTTGGGCATACAGTAAAACATCACATAGGAAAACATAATTCCATTTCTTCGAAACGGCTTATCTGAAAAGTCCACATATTTATGAAATTTATGGGCCATATTCACAACACCTCCTTGGCATAGGAGCCGCTCGATTCGCCAGCACTTCCTTTGCTCATTTTATTGGTCAATTTAAAAAAAAAAAACATTCGCAACCACGATTTTCGAGGTTCCAATTTTAAGGTAGCAAACGGACAGTGAGAAATATTTTTAGGGAGGTGACGGAATTCGCCGAGATTTTTCTGAATGGAAGTTTAGCACCGGGCACACCTTCTATCGACAAGCGAATTTCTTTAAATGGAAGACTTTGAGCCATATCACAAGTTTTCAACAACTGACTTGACTACAAAACTCTCGAAAACATGAAATAAACAATGATCCTAGTTACAGTAGGCTAGTAGGACCTGTCGTCGGAGTCAGAAACCTGTATCAGGGGGAGGTTATTCGCTTGCAAACGCTAACGTCTGGAAGTCATCTATTGTTCATTTCATAGCGTCCCGCTTTTGAATTTTGGATACCTGGTTACCTTACATATACCCAAAGATACCTCGAAAAAACTTCGTTCGGGAGATTTCCATGGGCCTAATCGCGTTTTTCGATTTCATATTCCGAATTTCGGGATCATAATTTCTCTGGGAACAACGTCCTATACCGGAACAGGTGTGCGCTTTATGTCACTGCGCCGGTGCCAACTCATTTGTCAGTGGCGGAACGCCAAGTCGCACGGCCATAACTTCAAACTAAGGCCCTCAAGCACATCCTTCAAAAAGTGCATCGCCTCAGAACGAGGGACCGAAGTGCTCTTGAAATCCAGTTTACGCCCTTTTTACTGCCTGAGTAACAGCTCATTGGCGTTCCGAAGGCGGAGAAAGCCTTTTTTCGTACAAAAATAGCGCCGGTTTATACGGAAACTAAAATAAAGAAAAAATGATGGCAAAATAGTGGAAACATCAAAAGGGATGGCGATGATGATCAAGGGCTCGCAATAAATTTTTAGTGACGACAGTAAACTTCCGAAATAAGATCACGCTCTGTTTCTCCGTGAGATAATTTAGTCTGCATCGAGAGAATACGGATTTGCCTTTTTGGAATTGGAGGTTAAGGTAAATTTTTAAAAAATTGCATTACCTTTTGAATCATGTAAAAAAATATTCATCAGCCGCTCGGGTAAAAACGTTTTTTGGATATTTTTAGCACATTTTTCCTTGCAACTACTGAACAATAGACAACCAGCGGTAAAAATAAATTAATTATAATGAGTATAAGATGCCTCTCAAAATATGGAAGTACTGTGAGCCATCGCCCGAACTTATGAACGGATAAACGATATGAGAGCGAATAAAATGAAATGAGAATTCGGGGAAAAAAGGTCGACCCGAAAGGGGGAAATGGGCGAAAAAGGCGATGGGTGGCAATATGTAAGGAAAACTGAAAAACCTTTTTATTACCTTTTGAATTATTTAGTTCCAACACTGGACTGTAAATCGGCCTTTTAATGGGCGACCCTCTTTCGCCGTGGCTTCGCAACCTCATTCGTTTTCTAGCTCCTCTTTTCTGCCAGGGTTGAGCCACCCCTTTAAGTCCACGACCTTCGATAACTGAACTGAGAGAAAAGAACTGAAAGAACGATAGGGAACTAAGGGGAGGAAGAGAAAGATAGGAAGATTGAAACCTCCTTAATTTTCCCCAATGTGATAAATAGTTTCCCTTCGAGGGAATGGGTTTAACTTCGAGCTTGGAGGGTTGGGGTAGTCGGGGAAAAGGTATTTCCGGAGGGTACTTCGCGTATGATTAATGGGAGGACGTAAAAATGTAGTTTAGTTGCGATGGAGAATTTGACCAACTTCTAGTGATGTGGTAAATAGGTTTGATCCTCGGGATTGAGTAGAAATAGTGAAATTTGGTTCGATTATTTGAGCTCAAACTCAATACTTCAATGAATTTGAAGAAATTAAGACATCCTCTCAGTCTACGCCATACGGGCGCTCACTGAAGAGGCTATAACTTTTGAGCGATGGAAGATTTCAATAGCCTCATTCGATTTAGATTCGAAAAACCTACTAAATCAAGTATGTTCCGAAAATGCTCGAGTCCATTTTTGATGGAATTTGAGTTAATCGCCATTTGTAAGGTAACATCTAGCGGAGAATCGATTACCGATCTCATTTTTTGTCGCAAGTGTATACTAGCTTTCATGCAATCAAGGTTGAAAGTAGCGTTTTGGAACAAAGCAGGTTTAATCCACCGTGTCTTTTGATTCAAACACGGTTATTTCCACATTTTACCCCAGAATGGTCAAGCATAAAACAAAAATTTCTGGCGAATGTAGGCGTTTTTGGCCATAAAATGTAGGTATCATTTTGCAGAATACTTCGATTTTTTTATTCCGGTACTTTAGTGTTGTACTCAAATTTTGGGGAATTTTAAGTATTTTTGAAAATAGAGTTTTTTGACATTTATGTTCGAGATCAAAGTCAACTTCGAGATCAAAGTCAATTTCGACATCAAAGTCAACTTCGAGATCAAAGTCAACATCGAGATCAAAGTCATTTTCGAGATCAAAGTCATTTTCGAGATCGAAGTCAACTTCGAGATCAAAGTCATTTTCGAGATCAAAGTCAACTTCGAGATCAAAGTCAACTTCGAGTTCAAACTCATTTTCGAGATCAAAGTCATTTTCGAGATCAGACTAAACTTCGAGAAAATTATCGTACGTTCAATTAATCCAAGATGGGAAATTTTGGGAAACACACAGTATTTTGTCTCTCCTGAAAAGTCGGGAAAATTGCGATAGCACCTGTTAGTTCTTAAGCGACGATATTTGGCGTTTTTAAATAGATAAAAATCCGGTCCCTAGTAATAAACTAAAGCGCCTACTGTGTGCCTACTGTGTCTACTGTGCCCGATCTGTTCGAACTCTGCCCCTCGTCTTGGAAATCAAGGCAGCTGTATTGAGTACGACAGTCGCTTTCGTCATAGCTCGGCCGTTCAAAATGGAAAATTTCAGTTTTTCGAAAAGTCGTAGTTCATTTTCGTAAAAATTTGTCCCGGAGAGAAATTTTACCCTGGCAAAACAGGCGATTCGCCTCGCTGTCGGCTCGTAACTCATTCGGGGACAAGTCGAGTTTCTAGCTCATTGTTGAGTTCCCTTCGGAACACACAAGGCCTCGCTCTGTATGGAAAGTGATATTTCGCTCTTTTAGCCCGACCGAGCTGACCCTCGTGATTTATCATGCCCGACTCCGGCCCATTTGCTCTGTAAAAGTGCTCATAGGGACCAGAACGGACCCGAAAAGGGTTTCGGGCGGACCATTCGAAAAACGGGGACCCATAGGGTCGTACACAAGCGGATCCGGCCCGCCCTCCTCGGTATGGACGCAATGAAAATCGCAGTAAACATTTTGACCGTCGCCGCAGGATCTCCGGTCCGATGTAAATATCTCGCGTGGACAGCGGCTACGGCCTGTGTCTGGCGAGGCGAGGGAAGAAAAACTATGGCGACACTATAGGTCCGCCGGGGCTGTCAAGGGAGGTCAGCCAGACTGCACTGCATCCGACTGCTGATGTACTGCTAAACACGATATTGTTCTCTCGCTCTTGGCGATATTTGATACGTCCGGGTAACCGAGGGCCCAGGAATGCGGTGAATCCACGGTCCTGAGCTCCATGGTCATTTATTTACTTTTTTACCCCTTAATTGTTATAGATCGAGCAGCGTCTATCACAGCCGACTTTATCCTGTGGAATTTTTCCTTTTTTTATCCCATTTCATTGCATTCATCCATTCCGGCCCTAGAACTGCACATCAACGGTGAACTTTGATCATCCGTTGCACATTGGTCTTAGCTTCCAGCTTGATCCCCACCACATGTAAATAACTACTTCCCGCCTGTCTGGCCACAACAAAAAAATTTCAATTTCGCTTTGATTTTTGCATGCTGAGGAAAAGTAATCTGGGATGACAGACAACCCACTCTGAGGTCAACCCTTTCCCTGGCGTTTTTTGCGTTGATTTTTACGAAATGAAGATAATGAAAGTTTTAACCGACGTGGAAACAGCCGCAATTTTGCACCAACTCGATTCCAAAGAAGACGTGGTGCTTAGATAACACACAATACTTCCATATTTTGAAACGTGAGAGTGTGACACGATCATTTTTTGTCTGCTTTCAAAAGTAGGTAAAAAATATCAAAACACTCACTAAGCAAATTTTAAAACTCGCCTAAAATAATAATACGCCAAGTTAACGGAACATAAAAAATATCCACATATTCTGCAAGGTAAGAAAGATTTTAAGACCAAGAACGCTCAAATCGGTTCATTTTTGTGGCTGGAAAAAAAAGAAAACACTAATAATGCAAATATATCGGAAGTACTGTAAGTTATTCGAATTCCTATTTCACAGAGTATTAGCTCTTGCCAAAACAAACATTTCCGTTTAAGAAATTTGAAAAAAATTGAGAATTGAGGAAGCTATTGACAATTACAATAGGTAGGTACTTCCATTTACTTTGTAACTTGCCACCGCAGTCCCAAATACAATTTTGAACGCCTTCGAAACGCTAAACCGATAAGTTCATTTTTGACGGTGAATTTTTTACCACGTCAAAGCTCGGCTTGACGGTTCGGCACTGTTTAAAAACCGATCGGCAACTGGCGCTTGAAGCCAATGGTCGAGAAGCAAGAACAAGGCACCGGTTAAATGGCCCAGAAGCTCTTAGCCTAAATGGATTTGAGGCGAAATAAAACAACGGATCATTAAGTTTCTTCGTTCTAGCGTATAAAGCCGAATAAATTTCGCGGAGTTTTGAGAACCGCAATATTCGGCCGTTCAAGGCCCTGCCATATGGTCCAGCAATCGACGTTGTATTCTTCAAAAATGCGGTTAACTCGAGGATCCTGCCGTTTTAAGGTAAAACAGTTTATCTTCAAATTTCTGACGCTTCAAAAAATAACTCACGAAATTCAATCTTTCCCCTCGATTTTTCGACTTCAGTTTAGCTTAGTGAAGCCGATCCTCATATTGATCATATCATTGATGCTAATATCGATAATTTATGAAAAAATCGAATCATAATCGAACAATTGCGGTTAAGTGGTTTTCCACCTCTGAAGAGCTCAGAATTGGCGACGTGTTTGGAGGCAAAACAACTTTTCATCAACTTAGCTATCGATTAAAGGGTGAACGAATTCTGTCGAAATCTGTCAAAAATACCTCGTGTGAAACATTCAGAGGTCTTTTTTCTCTTTGCACTGTTCAATCTACTCGCCAGGTGGCAAAAGTAGGTATACACCCTATCGATGCTGAAGGCGAGAAACTGGCAAAGCAAATCCCAGCCTCGATCTTCGGGCCATCCCTCGAAGAAACCGAACCGAAAGCCCGGCGACGAAATCCCCTTTATTTACCACGGGAAATCCAGCGTTAAAGGGTTTCTCTCGTATCCAACATAAACACGGCCCTTCGTGGGTTTTCAGTGAAAACCTCTACTTCGGCCTCCGCTTCTCAGGACGCCTCGCATTTTTCCTTATTTTATTTGTTCTCGATGTGCGTTATGGATTCAACGGAAAAAACTACGCCTAGTCTTGCCCCCGAGTCCTTCGGTACGTTTATCGTTGAACCCACAACGCAAATCGGTGAGAACAAGTGAAATATGAAAATATAAGAGTGACCTCGTACCCGCCTAGACATTCTGCAGACATTTGATGATTCTCGATGCATCAAAAAGATATAAAATAAGATAGGCCGATAGAAACTTGCGTGCGGGATATGAATCCAAAGCAATCGAGTTCTTCAGCAAAGGACAGCAAAGGAAACCAGTGGTGCGTAGATAACAATAATTCCATATTTTGACAAGTGAATTTTAGAACCAAAGGAATTTTATTGATTTGGAGGCCACAAAAATCAAGTAATGATAAGTTTTAAAAACACGTACAAAAATTTAGAGAGTTTTTGCAAGCCACTAACGGGAGACGTTAACTCGACATGACATTAGCTACCGATATTCGTATCGAATACCGCGGGATCGATATTTTACTAATATCAGTAAAATTTACTATTTTACTATAACATTTAATATTAAAGGTATCGAAACGGTATCGAAAAAAGTCAATGAATCACCCGAACAAAATCTCCTTTATCAGGAAGAAATCTATTTTGCCGTTTTTTACTTCCATATTTACAGAGTAAATGGAAGTAGTGGAAACCTCCTAAAATCGAGAATCGGAACGGATATTCAGAAAAAACTTTTTCTTACACACTCAGGATCAGTGTTGCCAAATCGTCGAATTGCTTTCCCTCTGTCGAACACCGAAAAAAACCTCAGAATTCAAACTCAACATCGAAATCAAAGTCAACTTCGAGATAATAGTCAACTTCGAGATCAAAGTCAACTTCGAGATCAAATTCAACTTCGAGATCGAAGTCAACTTCGAGATCAAAGTCAACTTCGAGATCAAAGTCAACTTCGAGATCAATGTCAACTTCGAGATCAAAGTCAACTTCGAGATCAAAGTCAACTTCGGGATCAAAGACAACTTCGGGATCAAACTCAACTTCGAGGTCAAAGTCAACTTCGAGATCAAACTCAACTTCGAGGTCAAAGTCAACTTCGAGATCAAAGTCAACTTCGAGTTCAAACTCAACTTCGAGATCAAACTCAACTCCGAGGTCAAAGTCAACTTCGAGATCAAAGTCAACTTCGAGTTCAAACTCAACTTCGAGATCAAAGTCAACTTCGAGATCAAAGTCAACTTCGAGATCAAAGTCAACTTCGAGATCAAACTAAACTTCGAGATCAATGTCAACTTTGAGATCAAAATCAACTTCGAGCTCGAAGTCAACTTCGAGATCAAACTCATTTTCGAGATCAGTCATTTTCGAGATCAAACTCAACTTCGAGATCAAAGTCAACTACGAGATCAAAGTCGTCTTCCAGATCAAAATCAACTTCAAGTTCAAACTCAACTTCGAGTTCAAACTCAACTTCGAGGTCGAAGTCAACTTCGAGATCAAACTCATTTTCGAGATCAGTCATTTTCGAGATCAAACTCAACTTCGAGATCAAACTCAACTTCGAGATCGAAGTCAACTTCGAGATCAAAGTCAACTTCGAGATCAAAGTCAAGTTCGAAATAAAAATCAACTTCGAGATCAAACTCAACTACGAGATCAAAGTCGTCTTCCAGATCAAAATCAACTTCGAGTTCAAACTGAACTTCGAGATCAAACTCAACTTCCAGGTCAAAGTCAACTTCGAGATCAAAGTCAACTTCGAGATCAAAGTCAACTTCGAGATCAAACTCGACTTCGAGATCAAAGTCAACTTCGAGATCAAACTCGACTTCGAGATCAAACTCAACTGCGAGATCAAAGTCAACTTCGAGATCGAAGTCAACTTCGAGATCAAAGTCAACTACGAGATCAAAGTCGTCTTCCAGATCAAAATCAACTTCGAGTTCAAACTCAACCTGTAGTTCAAACTCAACTTCGAGGTCGAAGTCAACTTCGAGTTCAAAGTCAACTTCGAGATCAAAGTCAACTTCGAGATCAATGTCAACTTCGAGATCAAAGTCAACTTCGAGATCAAAGTCAACTTCGAGATCAAAGACAACTTCGAGATCAAACTCAACTTCGAGGTCAAAGTCAACTTCGAGATCAAACTCAACTTCGAGGTCAAAGTCAACTTCGAGATCAAAGTCAACTTCGAGTTCAAACTCAACTTCGAGATCAAAGTCAACTTCGAGTTCAAACTCAACTTCGAGATCAAAGTCAACTTCGAGATCAAAGTCAACTTCGAGATCAAAGTCAACTTCGAGATCAAACTAAACTTCGAGATCAATGTCAACTTCGAGATCAAAGTCAACTTCGAGATCAAAGTCAACTCCGAGGTCAAAGTCAACTTCGAGATCAAAGTCAACTTCGAGTTCAAACTCAACTTCGAGATCAAAGTCAACTTCGAGATCAAAGTCAACTTCGAGATCAAAGTCAACTTCGAGATCAAACTAAACTTCGAGATCAATGTCAACTTTGAGATCAAAATCAACTTCGAGCTCGAAGTCAACTTCGAGATCAAACTCATTTTCGAGATCAGTCATTTTCGAGATCAAACTCAACTTCGAGATCAAAGTCAACTACGAGATCAAAGTCGTCTTCCAGATCAAAATCAACTTCAAGTTCAAACTCAACTTCGAGTTCAAACTCAACTTCGAGGTCGAAGTCAACTTCGAGATCAAACTCATTTTCGAGATCAGTCATTTTCGAGATCAAACTCAACTTCGAGATCAAACTCAACTTCGAGATCGAAGTCAACTTCGAGATCAAAGTCAACTTCGAGATCAAAGTCAAGTTCGAAATAAAAATCAACTTCGAGATCAAACTCAACTACGAGATCAAAGTCGTCTTCCAGATCAAAATCAACTTCGAGTTCAAACTGAACTTCGAGATCAAACTCAACTTCCAGGTCAAAGTCAACTTCGAGATCAAAGTCAACTTCGAGATCAAAGTCAACTTCGAGATCAAACTCGACTTCGAGATCAAAGTCAACTTCGAGATCAAACTCGACTTCGAGATCAAACTCAACTGCGAGATCAAAGTCAACTTCGAGATCGAAGTCAACTTCGAGATCAAAGTCAACTACGAGATCAAAGTCGTCTTCCAGATCAAACTCAACTTCGAGGTCAAAGTCAACTTCGAGATCAAAGTCAACTTCGAGTTCAAACTCAACTTCGAGGTCAAAGTCAACTTCGAGATCAAACTCAACTTCGAGGTCAAAGTCAACTTCGAGATCAAAGTCAACTTCGAGTTCAAACTCAACTTCGAGATCAAAGTCAACTTCGAGTTCAAACTCAACTTCGAGATCAAAGTCAACTTCGAGATCAAAGTCAACTTCGAGATCAAAGTCAACTTCGAGATCAAACTAAACTTCGAGATCAATGTCAACTTCGAGGTCAAAGTCAACTTCGAGATCAAAGTCAACTCCGAGGTCAAAGTCAACTTCGAGATCAAAGTCAACTTCGAGTTCAAACTCAACTTCGAGATCAAAGTCAACTTCGAGATCAAAGTCAACTTCGAGATCAAAGTCAACTTCGAGATCAAACTAAACTTCGAGATCAATGTCAACTTTGAGATCAAAATCAACTTCGAGCTCGAAGTCAACTTCGAGATCAAACTCATTTTCGAGATCAGTCATTTTCGAGATCAAACTCAACTTCGAGATCAAAGTCAACTACGAGATCAAAGTCGTCTTCCAGATCAAAATCAACTTCAAGTTCAAACTCAACTTCGAGTTCAAACTCAACTTCGAGGTCGAAGTCAACTTCGAGATCAAACTCATTTTCGAGATCAGTCATTTTCGAGATCAAACTCAACTTCGAGATCAAACTCAACTTCGAGATCGAAGTCAACTTCGAGATCAAAGTCAACTTCGAGATCAAAGTCAAGTTCGAAATAAAAATCAACTTCGAGATCAAACTCAACTACGAGATCAAAGTCGTCTTCCAGATCAAAATCAACTTCGAGTTCAAACTGAACTTCGAGATCAAACTCAACTTCCAGGTCAAAGTCAACTTCGAGATCAAAGTCAACTTCGAGATCAAAGTCAACTTCGAGATCAAACTCGACTTCGAGATCAAAGTCAACTTCGAGATCAAACTCGACTTCGAGATCAAACTCAACTGCGAGATCAAAGTCAACTTCGAGATCGAAGTCAACTTCGAGATCAAAGTCAACTACGAGATCAAAGTCGTCTTCCAGATCAAAATCAACTTCGAGTTCAAACTCAACCTGTAGTTCAAACTCAACTTCGAGGTCGAAGTCAACTTCGAGTTCAAAGTCAACTTCGAGATCAAAGTCAACTTCGAGATCAATGTCAACTTCGAGATCAAAGTCAACTTCGAGATCAAAGTCAACTTCGAGATCAAAGACAACTTCGAGATCAAACTCAACTTCGAGGTCAAAGTCAACTTCGAGATCAAACTCAACTTCGAGGTCAAAGTCAACTTCGAGATCAAAGTCAACTTCGAGTTCAAACTCAACTTCGAGATCAAACTCAACTCCGAGGTCAAAGTCAACTTCGAGATCAAAGTCAACTTCGAGTTCAAACTCAACTTCGAGATCAAAGTCAACTTCGAGATCAAAGTCAACTTCGGGATCAAAGTCAACTTCGAGATCAAACTAAACTTCGAGATCAATGTCAACTCTGAGATCAAAATCAACTTCGAGGTCGAAGTCAACTTCGAGATCAAACTCATTTTCGAGATCAGTCATTTTCGAGATCAAACTCAACTTCGAGATCAAACTCAACTTCGAGATCGAAGTCAACTTCGAGATCAAAGTCAACTTCGAGATCAAAGTCAAGTTCGAAATAAAAATCAACTTCGAGATCAAACTCAACTACGAGATCAAAGTCGTCTTCCAGATCAAAATCAACTTCGAGTTCAAACTCAACTTCGAGATCAAACTCAACTACGAGATCAAAGTCAACTTCGAGATCAAAGTCAACTTCGAGATCAAACTCAACTGCGAGATCAAAGTCAACTTCGAGATCAATGTCAACTTCGAGATCAAAGTCAACTTCGAGATCAAAGTCAACTTCGAGATCAAAGACAACTTCGAGATCAAACTCAACTTCGAGGTCAAAGTCAACTTCGAGATCAAACTCAACTTCGAGGTCAAAGTCAACTTCGAGATCAAAGTCAACTTCGAGTTCAAACTCAACTTCGAGATCAAACTCAACTCCGAGGTCAAAGTCAACTTCGAGATCAAAGTCAACTTCGAGTTCAAACTCAACTTCGAGATCAAAGTCAACTTCGAGATCAAAGTCAACTTCGAGATCAAAGTCAACTTCGAGATCAAAGTCAACTTCGAGATCAAAGTCAACTTCGAGATCAAACTAAACTTCGAGATCAATGTCAACTTTGAGATCAAAATCAACTTCGAGGTCGAAGTCAACTTCGAGATCAAACTCATTTTCGAGATCAGTCATTTTCGAGTTCAAACTCAACTTCGAGATCAAAGTCAACTTCGAGATCAAAGTCAACTTCGAGATCAAAGTCAACTTCGAGATCAAAGTCAACTTCGAGATCAAACTAAACTTCGAGATCAATGTCAACTTTGAGATCAAAATCAACTTCGAGGTCGAAGTCAACTTCGAGATCAAACTCATTTTCGAGATCAGTCATTTTCGAGATCAAACTCAACTTCGAGATCAAACTCATTCATTTTTGTGGCTGGAAAAAAAAGAAAACACTAATAATGCAAATATATCGGAAGTACTGTAAGTTATTCGAATTCCTATTTCACAGAGTATTAGCTCTTGCCAAAACAAACATTTCCGTTTAAGAAATTTGAAAAAAATTGAGAATTGAGGAAGCTATTGACAATTACAATAGGTAGGTACTTCCATTTACTTTGTAACTTGCCACCGCAGTCCCAAATACAATTTTGAACGCCTTCGAAACGCTAAACCGATAAGTTCATTTTTGACGGTGAATTTTTTACCACGTCAAAGCTCGGCTTGACGGTTCGGCACTGTTTAAAAACCGATCGGCAACTGGCGCTTGAAGCCAATGGTCGAGAAGCAAGAACAAGGCACCGGTTAAATGGCCCAGAAGCTCTTAGCCTAAATGGATTTGAGGCGAAATAAAACAACGGATCATTAAGTTTCTTCGTTCTAGCGTATAAAGCCGAATAAATTTCGCGGAGTTTTGAGAACCGCAATATTCGGCCGTTCAAGGCCCTGCCATATGGTCCAGCAATCGACGTTGTATTCTTCAAAAATGCGGTTAACTCGAGGATCCTGCCGTTTTAAGGTAAAACAGTTTATCTTCAAATTTCTGACGCGTCAAAAATAACTCACGAAATTCAATCTTTCCCCTCGATTTTTCGACTTCAGTTTAGCTTAGTGAAGCCGATCCTCATATTGATCATATCATTGATGCTAATATCGATAATTTATGAAAAAATCGAATCATAATCGAACAATTGCGGTTAAGTGGTTTTCCACCTCTGAAGAGCTCAGAATTGGCGACGTGTTTGGAGGCAAAACAACTTTTCATCAACTTAGCTATCGATTAAAGGGTGAACGAATTCTGTCGAAATCTGTCAAAAATACCTCGTGTGAAACATTCAGAGGTCTTTTTTCTCTTTGCACTGTTCAATCTACTCGCCAGGTGGCAAAAGTAGGTATACACCCTATCGATGCTGAAGGCGAGAAACTGGCAAAGCAAATCCCAGCCTCGATCTTCGGGCCATCCCTCGAAGAAACCGAACCGAAAGCCCGGCGACGAAATCCCCTTTATTTACCACGGGAAATCCAGCGTTAAAGGGTTTCTCTCGTATCCAACATAAACACGGCCCTTCGTGGGTTTTCAGTGAAAACCTCTACTTCGGCCTCCGCTTCTCAGGACGCCCCGCATTTTTCCTTATTTTATTTGTTCTCGCCGATATGCGTTATGGATTCAACGGAAAAAACTACGCCAAGTCTTGCCCCCTAGTCCTTTGGTACGTTTATCGTCGAACCCACAACGCAAATCGGTGAGAACAAGTGAAATATGAAAATATAAGAGTGACCTCGTACCCGCCTAGACATTATGCAGACATTTGATGATTCTCGATAGATGAAAAAGATATCAAATGAGATAGACCGATAAAAACTTGCGAACAGGATATGAATCCAAAGCAATCGAGTTCTTCAGCAAAGGACAGCAAAGGAAACCAGTGGTGCGTAGATAACAATAATTCCATATTTTGACACGTAAATTTTAGAACCAAAGCAATTTTATTGATTTGGAGGCTACAAAGATCAAGTGATGATAAGTTTTAAAAACACGTACAAAAATTTAGAGAGTTTTTGCAAGCCACTAACGGGAGACGTTAACTCGACATGACATTAGCTACCGATATTCGTATCGAATACCGCGGGATCGATATTTTACTAATATCAGTAAAATTTACTATTTTACTATAACATTTAATATTAAAGGTATCGAAACGGTATCGAAAAAAGTCAATGAATCACCCGAACAAAATCTCCTTTATCAGGAAGAAATCTATTTTGCCGTTTTTTACTTCCATATTTACAGAGTAAATGGAAGTAGTGGAAACCTCCTAAAATCGAGAATCGGAACGGATATTCAGAAAAAACTTTTTCTTACACACTCAGGATCAGTGTTGCCAAATCGTCGAATTGCTTTCCCTCTGTCGAACACCGAAAAAAACCTCAGAATTCAAACTCAACATCGAAATCAAAGTCAACTTCGAGATAATAGTCAACTTCGAGATCAAAGTCAACTTCGAGATCAAATTCAACTTCGAGATCGAAGTCAACTTCGAGATCAAAGTCAACTTCGAGATCAAAGTCAACTTCGAGATCAATGTCAACTTCGAGATCAAAGTCAACTTCGAGATCAAAGTCAACTTCGGGATCAAAGACAACTTCGGGATCAAACTCAACTTCGAGGTCAAAGTCAACTTCGAGATCAAACTCAACTTCGAGGTCAAAGTCAACTTCGAGATCAAAGTCAACTTCGAGTTCAAACTCAACTTCGAGATCAAACTCAACTCCGAGGTCAAAGTCAACTTCGAGATCAAAGTCAACTTCGAGTTCAAACTCAACTTCGAGATCAAAGTCAACTTCGAGATCAAAGTCAACTTCGAGATCAAAGTCAACTTCGAGATCAAACTAAACTTCGAGATCAATGTCAACTTTGAGATCAAAATCAACTTCGAGCTCGAAGTCAACTTCGAGATCAAACTCATTTTCGAGATCAGTCATTTTCGAGATCAAACTCAACTTCGAGATCAAAGTCAACTACGAGATCAAAGTCGTCTTCCAGATCAAAATCAACTTCAAGTTCAAACTCAACTTCGAGTTCAAACTCAACTTCGAGGTCGAAGTCAACTTCGAGATCAAACTCATTTTCGAGATCAGTCATTTTCGAGATCAAACTCAACTTCGAGATCAAACTCAACTTCGAGATCGAAGTCAACTTCGAGATCAAAGTCAACTTCGAGATCAAAGTCAAGTTCGAAATAAAAATCAACTTCGAGATCAAACTCAACTACGAGATCAAAGTCGTCTTCCAGATCAAAATCAACTTCGAGTTCAAACTGAACTTCGAGATCAAACTCAACTTCCAGGTCAAAGTCAACTTCGAGATCAAAGTCAACTTCGAGATCAAAGTCAACTTCGAGATCAAACTCGACTTCGAGATCAAAGTCAACTTCGAGATCAAACTCGACTTCGAGATCAAACTCAACTGCGAGATCAAAGTCAACTTCGAGATCGAAGTCAACTTCGAGATCAAAGTCAACTACGAGATCAAAGTCGTCTTCCAGATCAAAATCAACTTCGAGTTCAAACTCAACCTGTAGTTCAAACTCAACTTCGAGGTCGAAGTCAACTTCGAGTTCAAAGTCAACTTCGAGATCAAAGTCAACTTCGAGATCAATGTCAACTTCGAGATCAAAGTCAACTTCGAGATCAAAGTCAACTTCGAGATCAAAGACAACTTCGAGATCAAACTCAACTTCGAGGTCAAAGTCAACTTCGAGATCAAACTCAACTTCGAGGTCAAAGTCAACTTCGAGATCAAAGTCAACTTCGAGTTCAAACTCAACTTCGAGATCAAAGTCAACTTCGAGTTCAAACTCAACTTCGAGATCAAAGTCAACTTCGAGATCAAAGTCAACTTCGAGATCAAAGTCAACTTCGAGATCAAACTAAACTTCGAGATCAATGTCAACTTCGAGATCAAAGTCAACTTCGAGATCAAAGTCAACTCCGAGGTCAAAGTCAACTTCGAGATCAAAGTCAACTTCGAGTTCAAACTCAACTTCGAGATCAAAGTCAACTTCGAGATCAAAGTCAACTTCGAGATCAAAGTCAACTTCGAGATCAAACTAAACTTCGAGATCAATGTCAACTTTGAGATCAAAATCAACTTCGAGCTCGAAGTCAACTTCGAGATCAAACTCATTTTCGAGATCAGTCATTTTCGAGATCAAACTCAACTTCGAGATCAAAGTCAACTACGAGATCAAAGTCGTCTTCCAGATCAAAATCAACTTCAAGTTCAAACTCAACTTCGAGTTCAAACTCAACTTCGAGGTCGAAGTCAACTTCGAGATCAAACTCATTTTCGAGATCAGTCATTTTCGAGATCAAACTCAACTTCGAGATCAAACTCAACTTCGAGATCGAAGTCAACTTCGAGATCAAAGTCAACTTCGAGATCAAAGTCAAGTTCGAAATAAAAATCAACTTCGAGATCAAACTCAACTACGAGATCAAAGTCGTCTTCCAGATCAAAATCAACTTCGAGTTCAAACTGAACTTCGAGATCAAACTCAACTTCCAGGTCAAAGTCAACTTCGAGATCAAAGTCAACTTCGAGATCAAAGTCAACTTCGAGATCAAACTCGACTTCGAGATCAAAGTCAACTTCGAGATCAAACTCGACTTCGAGATCAAACTCAACTGCGAGATCAAAGTCAACTTCGAGATCGAAGTCAACTTCGAGATCAAAGTCAACTACGAGATCAAAGTCGTCTTCCAGATCAAACTCAACTTCGAGGTCAAAGTCAACTTCGAGATCAAAGTCAACTTCGAGTTCAAACTCAACTTCGAGGTCAAAGTCAACTTCGAGATCAAACTCAACTTCGAGGTCAAAGTCAACTTCGAGATCAAAGTCAACTTCGAGTTCAAACTCAACTTCGAGATCAAAGTCAACTTCGAGTTCAAACTCAACTTCGAGATCAAAGTCAACTTCGAGATCAAAGTCAACTTCGAGATCAAAGTCAACTTCGAGATCAAACTAAACTTCGAGATCAATGTCAACTTCGAGGTCAAAGTCAACTTCGAGATCAAAGTCAACTCCGAGGTCAAAGTCAACTTCGAGATCAAAGTCAACTTCGAGTTCAAACTCAACTTCGAGATCAAAGTCAACTTCGAGATCAAAGTCAACTTCGAGATCAAAGTCAACTTCGAGATCAAACTAAACTTCGAGATCAATGTCAACTTTGAGATCAAAATCAACTTCGAGCTCGAAGTCAACTTCGAGATCAAACTCATTTTCGAGATCAGTCATTTTCGAGATCAAACTCAACTTCGAGATCAAAGTCAACTACGAGATCAAAGTCGTCTTCCAGATCAAAATCAACTTCAAGTTCAAACTCAACTTCGAGTTCAAACTCAACTTCGAGGTCGAAGTCAACTTCGAGATCAAACTCATTTTCGAGATCAGTCATTTTCGAGATCAAACTCAACTTCGAGATCAAACTCAACTTCGAGATCGAAGTCAACTTCGAGATCAAAGTCAACTTCGAGATCAAAGTCAAGTTCGAAATAAAAATCAACTTCGAGATCAAACTCAACTACGAGATCAAAGTCGTCTTCCAGATCAAAATCAACTTCGAGTTCAAACTGAACTTCGAGATCAAACTCAACTTCCAGGTCAAAGTCAACTTCGAGATCAAAGTCAACTTCGAGATCAAAGTCAACTTCGAGATCAAACTCGACTTCGAGATCAAAGTCAACTTCGAGATCAAACTCGACTTCGAGATCAAACTCAACTGCGAGATCAAAGTCAACTTCGAGATCGAAGTCAACTTCGAGATCAAAGTCAACTACGAGATCAAAGTCGTCTTCCAGATCAAAATCAACTTCGAGTTCAAACTCAACCTGTAGTTCAAACTCAACTTCGAGGTCGAAGTCAACTTCGAGTTCAAAGTCAACTTCGAGATCAAAGTCAACTTCGAGATCAATGTCAACTTCGAGATCAAAGTCAACTTCGAGATCAAAGTCAACTTCGAGATCAAAGACAACTTCGAGATCAAACTCAACTTCGAGGTCAAAGTCAACTTCGAGATCAAACTCAACTTCGAGGTCAAAGTCAACTTCGAGATCAAAGTCAACTTCGAGTTCAAACTCAACTTCGAGATCAAACTCAACTCCGAGGTCAAAGTCAACTTCGAGATCAAAGTCAACTTCGAGTTCAAACTCAACTTCGAGATCAAAGTCAACTTCGAGATCAAAGTCAACTTCGGGATCAAAGTCAACTTCGAGATCAAACTAAACTTCGAGATCAATGTCAACTCTGAGATCAAAATCAACTTCGAGGTCGAAGTCAACTTCGAGATCAAACTCATTTTCGAGATCAGTCATTTTCGAGATCAAACTCAACTTCGAGATCAAACTCAACTTCGAGATCGAAGTCAACTTCGAGATCAAAGTCAACTTCGAGATCAAAGTCAAGTTCGAAATAAAAATCAACTTCGAGATCAAACTCAACTACGAGATCAAAGTCGTCTTCCAGATCAAAATCAACTTCGAGTTCAAACTCAACTTCGAGATCAAACTCAACTACGAGATCAAAGTCAACTTCGAGATCAAAGTCAACTTCGAGATCAAACTCAACTGCGAGATCAAAGTCAACTTCGAGATCAATGTCAACTTCGAGATCAAAGTCAACTTCGAGATCAAAGTCAACTTCGAGATCAAAGACAACTTCGAGATCAAACTCAACTTCGAGGTCAAAGTCAACTTCGAGATCAAACTCAACTTCGAGGTCAAAGTCAACTTCGAGATCAAAGTCAACTTCGAGTTCAAACTCAACTTCGAGATCAAACTCAACTCCGAGGTCAAAGTCAACTTCGAGATCAAAGTCAACTTCGAGTTCAAACTCAACTTCGAGATCAAAGTCAACTTCGAGATCAAAGTCAACTTCGAGATCAAAGTCAACTTCGAGATCAAAGTCAACTTCGAGATCAAAGTCAACTTCGAGATCAAACTAAACTTCGAGATCAATGTCAACTTTGAGATCAAAATCAACTTCGAGGTCGAAGTCAACTTCGAGATCAAACTCATTTTCGAGATCAGTCATTTTCGAGTTCAAACTCAACTTCGAGATCAAAGTCAACTTCGAGATCAAAGTCAACTTCGAGATCAAAGTCAACTTCGAGATCAAAGTCAACTTCGAGATCAAACTAAACTTCGAGATCAATGTCAACTTTGAGATCAAAATCAACTTCGAGGTCGAAGTCAACTTCGAGATCAAACTCATTTTCGAGATCAGTCATTTTCGAGATCAAACTCAACTTCGAGATCAAACTCAACTTCGAGATCAACGTAAACTTCGAGATCCATGTCAACTTCGAGATCAAAGTCAACTTCGAGATCAAACTAAACTTCGAGATCAATGTCAACTTTGAGATCAAAATCAACTTCGAGGTCGAAGTCAACTTCGAGATCAAACTCATTTTCGAGATCAAAGTCATTTTCGAGATCAAACTCAACTTCGAGATCAAAGTCAACTTCGAGATCAAACTCAACTTCGAGGTCAAAGTCAACTTCGAGATCAAAGTCTACTTTGAGTTCAAACTCAACTTCGAGATCAATGTCAACTTCGAAATCAAAATCAACTTCGAGATCAAACTCAACTCCAAGGTCAAAGTCAACTTCGAGATCAAAGTCAACTTCGAGTTCAAACTCATTTTCGAGTTCAAACTCAATTCGAGATCAAAGTCAACTTCGAGATCAAAGTCAACTTCGAGATCCATGTCAACTTCGAGATCAAAGTCAACTTCGAGATCAAACTAAACTTCGAGATCAATGTCAACTTTGAGATCAAAATCAACTTCGAGGTCGAAGTCAACTTCGAGATCAAACTCAACTTCGAGATCAATCTCAACTTCGAGGTCAAAGTCAACTTCGAGATCAAACCACTTTCCATCATTTTCATTTACCCAAGTCAGTGTTGGATAACTTCACAAGACCAAATTTTACTGGAGAGGCCGAAGAACGTACCTTCTGGTTATTCACTTTTGAAACCAACACGACTTTTTGAAGCCAGATTTCTCGAGGTTCCTTCCCGTTTTTGATCCTGAGGTTTTTGTGGTAGATGAACATAATTATCTGAACTTGTGAAAAATGCAAAAAAATCAATTTCTGAAATTTTGGAGTTATCCGCTGTTGAACATGTTTTCGGGAAGCGATTTTGAATAAATGTGTATGAATAAACGTTTTTTCCGAAGTTCCGTTCCGATTCTCGATTCTAGGACGATTCCAATGCTTTTATCTAGTAGTATCATGCTTTTATCACGAATTCTCTATCTAAAAAAGAATTCTCTGCTCAAAAAGTCCAAGCAATAATATCAAGATGAACTCGTGAGTCCTTACATTTTGCAACTGAATATACGCTGCTCGTTCGGACGTATTTATCAGTAATTTATGCATGCACAGTAACCACGGCCGGTTTCGGGAATATTATACAGGGACGAACGTGTGTAATAGGGTCGGAATTCATTCGTTGCCAAACGTGACCGTGAGACTGGCGGCTGGAGCGAAAATGTGAGCGGAGCTGTCAGCGGCGCATGTTGCGGCCGGCCTCGCGGTAGCTGGTGCGTGTTTCGACGAAAGAGGGCCAAACAGAATTGGACAATTCCAGTTAGTTTGCTGGAATCGTTTACTGAATGTACGAAGAACGAGTCTCGATTTAATACGGCAAGAACGAGCGAAGAATAATATAACTGTCATTTTCAAATTCTGGGAAAGCGTTATTGTATGCAATGTCGTTGGGGCAATGTTATAAACATCAATAATAATTTTCGTCGGGTGAAAGCAAGATATAACTCGCGAGTTTCTCTCGATAGATACCCAATGATTGACCCAGGCATCGATGACCAATGACATCGGACACTAACCATCGATGTCAGTAAAACATCGAACCAAATGCATCGATAAAACATCGATATTTAGCATCGCAATTTTAAATTATCTGTTGTAAACTTGTGTAAATGGGGAGCGCTGCAGTGCGTCGAAAAATTATTCTTCGGCACAGCGTCGAAAATGAGAAGCTAGACCCCCTGTAAATGAGAGGGGTTTTGGCATCAACATTCCTAAACAACCTCTGCGCTCTAGTTCAACCGCTCTGCCTTTTCTAAGAGGGGGAGTGATGTGGCGGCCTTCCCATTAGGTCCGTCCGGCTCGCATCCTCTCGGCCTTTCGATCTTCTCGTATCGAACTGGCAGTTTTCGATCACGGTAATATTTCACAGTAGAAAATTGAGGATGTATGCAGTTTTGAAAGTGAGGCTTTCAAAAATTTTCCTACACTTAACAATTTTAATTATGTTATAACGTGCGTGTCAGCAGATAGTTTTAACGCTCTACGATAAAAAGAGGAGCCTTGGAGTTGAGAGATACTGAATGTCTTATTGATTTTATCGAACCTAGTTTAGAAAGCTCAGCTCCTTGCTGAAAATTGCAGTCGGGCCACCTCTCTTCAATTTCTCGGTCCCACTCGATCGAAGAGGCAATCAACAAGTGCAGTCAGCCGTTAACAATTTCTGATGTGATTTCGATGATGTTATATGAAATAGAAAAACTCTACTTCTCTTTTATTTTCCCAAGTGGAAGGAAGAGTTGATATGAATTTCGAAAAGTATTTTGAAATAGTTTTTTCCAACGGGAACGAAATAAAATGAAAAGCCAGGATGACTTTAATATAGATTATCAGGCCATCGTCAATTCTATACGCTAATGGCCCTAAAGTTGTTGGGCTCCCGAGTTGAAAATATCCCGATGGCAATATTTGTTGAGAAGCGCAATTAAACTGGCACTTCAAACATTACCAACGTTATTGGAAGAAATTTCCATCCGAGAAGTGCATCCAATGCCCGCATCAGTATCAATTAATTATCAATTGATTAATGTGATCGGAATAAGGTAATAAACACAATTAATTTTATTCCATGAACTGAATCCGGAGGCCCGTGTGTCCGTATTCTCCCAACCCCTAGCAATTCGGAACAGGAGAAGTTTTACAATTTTGGGGCCGGTTAAAAGATTCATTTTTAAATCTGGGAGATAATAGTTTCATTGATCATTATACAGAAAATCGTTTGGTACTTATTTAGTGCCAGCGCCGTTGGATAAATAATATAGATTTTATTAATGAATTTATGAGTGATCCGGTTTTAGGATTTTTATGATTTTTTATCGGCCGTGAATTGACTAGAATTTTTCCCAACTCAGTCAATACACCGAATCGCTCGGATACTAACAAAAAATTGCTTTAGGAGCAAGCATATCCTAACGTACGTTTTACTTTTGAATTTATATATTTTTTTTAAATTCAGGGTTGATATTTCCCCGTGCGATTTATAGCGAAAATTCATTTCTCATTACGGAAACGGCCGTGTACCTGAATAATTGATCCGGCTTGCAAGTTATCCCTTTCAAGTGGCCTGTTCGTGAATGGATTTTCTTTTCAAGAAAACCGTGTGACTGGCGTAGATTGATGTTTGCCGATGGGGCGCGGGCCGATTTTCGCCATCCATTCTCCCGCAAACCGTCCGTCGGCTTATCTCGAAAAAAGAGGCGTCGAATCATTATTCAAACCGTATCGCCGTTAGGATCACTTCATTACTTTTCTTTTGTGAATACGTTCACGTCATTTGGTTCTTGAGCCTTTTAACATTCGTCTTCGCACCGTCAAAGGTGCGGAAGGTCGATATTCCGGGAGGTGGGAATCGGTTGAAGAATGGCCAGTTTCGCACGTAAGGGAAGACGTTCCCAACCCTAAAGTATCATTGATATTGAAATGCTTCGGATATATTTTTATGAGTAGTGCTACCTACCAGCCTATATACCTATTACAGGAACGTAATATAATGTATCTTTTTTCAGCGGCCTGGTCGGCCTCTCTCCTCGAAAATGCTATAAAATCTTTCTGCTTCCGCAATTTTTGTTGTATGAATCCATATATGAATGCAGGAAATTCACGATAACTGAGGCAAGAATAAAAAATGAGTTTGAAATGGACTTTTCAAGCATGGAGTATTCTGAACGTCCTCATACAAATTAACCCTGTCCGGAGAATTTTCAACCGACGTTTTCACAGACGAAGTCCTAGCTTTGCTCGCTTCGGAAAATTTCAGACCGTCGAGAAACATCCTGAAGCTTTCGTTGAAAAACTATGATGGGAAACTGTATAGCGTACCTACACGATGCTCGTTAATTGCACACCTATTCTGTACTCAAACGCAGCATTCGTCAGCAGAACATGATTCCAAACGCGAACAACTACGAAATCGGGTTAAAACATAAAAAAATAAACAAACCGACGCTAAAGGTTCGTATTGAAATTTCACCATAACTTCAGATGAATGATGTTCAAGTTGAGAGTTTTCCTTGGTACTGAGGTATTCAGTTCAGCTATTCAGTTCAGGAAAACTCTTAACTTGAACATCCAAATTCGAAGTCGGTGCCTTCATTTCATCTGAAGTTTACGTGAGTTTACCCTACCTATTCATGACCTATTCATGATGGCACTGACTTCGAAGTGGGATTTTCATGAGGGCAATATTTTGTTCACTTTTTAGCTGCGTTAGACAGTAAAAAAAAAGCTGTCAGCCGCAGTATTTCAAGCATGAAATAGAAAATCGTCACTTAAGTTCTAACACCACCTAACTCAATTTTCCCAAGTTTTCAGGAGAGACAAAAAACTAATTATTTTAACTTGGAAATAAATTTCCTGAATTCCCAATACGTTCTCACGATCTCGAAGGGTCTCTAAATTGGATTCTACTCTTAAATTTCAAAAATAAGCACTAAACTCGAAACCAGCTGAGTTGGGCTGTGTTGCTGTTTGAAATCCTTAATTAGGCTGTGTTGCTCCCTGCTTTCCGTCCCTCAAATATAATGTTTTTATGTAAATATTTGTTTATTCTATAGGATGGGAATGCATCTGATAAAGAATTTAACACCCGAAATTTTCTTCTGCATCACGTTTTTGCCTTAAACCCATAGGTGCTTAGACAGTAAAACCAAGAAAACTGCGAAAACCCCGATTTTGGCCTTATCACTCCCCCAAAATTGACCAATTTGACCAAAATCTCGAAAAAACACCAAATTTCATGTTTTTCAGTCAAAATCTAATGATTCTCACCAAAAAACCCGAAATCAGATCCATTATTTTTTTGAAATTTTTCCAAGGCTCTTACCTTGGATTTTTCATGTTTTCGTCGTAGAAAATTGTAATTTTTCTGTGTCATGTACCTACCCAAAACCTACTCAAAAATATTTTTTTTGGAATTTTAGAATTTTTTGAAGGGTAAAAAAACTTTTTTTTTACTTCAAAAATTAGTTTTTAAACCAGTTTTTGAACGCTGGAATCCAACCAATTTTGACTTACAGGGAATGAAAACTGTGTAGAAACCTTCGAGGAACCCAACAAGCTCAAAAAATTCAAAATTGGTTCAGTAGGATCCCTCGGATTGGCAAAAACGTGAAAAAGGAGAAATCGCACTAAGCCAATCCGATTAAAAAACAAAATTATCAAAATTTTTCTGAAAGAAACCCCCGTCCTATGGTAAATCAAGCGCGAAACCCGGGAAAACTACTCGAAAAATTCTAAACCCGCGACATCACCTTCAAAATTGAGTTTTTGTGTTTTTTCGAAAATGGTCCATACTAATGCCGATTTGGACCCCTTAACCTTCTCCGATCGGATTGCTCCGAAAAAAAATTTCCTCGACCAATTACATAGGTACATTATTTTTGGAAATAATGTACCAAAAGCGGGGAGGCGTCTCAGCGGGAACTCGTCGGTCGCGATTTGAATTAGGTGGTGTTGCCTCCGCTTCCGCTAGATAAACGATTAGGCGGTGTTGTCTTTTCTTCCTCTCCTTCTTCACTGTTTGGTTCAATCTTTGTGGCAGTGTCGCAATGATATCGGCTATTGAAAAAACTATCGAGTGGTGTATCTAACTCATTTTCGACAAAAATTGAGTTAGGCGGTGTTAGAACTTAAGTGACGAAATTCGAAAATGTTCAATACATTATTGGCTGGAGCGCCATTAGTAAAAATCATAAACCCGTTGTTCGTAGATAGCACACAATACTTCCATATTTTGATGTCTAAATTTATGGGATACGTAAATTTTTGTTGCCATCAAAACGACCACGAGCGAGTCCAAGAAAATCAAACTTCATCCCAACGTAGCGACATAGAATCTTGTGTTGATCCTGATCACCTGAGCTGCTCTAGAACCGGACCGTAAGGGCGAGACCCGCAGTCTCCGCGCATGCTCTTCAGTTCTACGGCCGGCGCGACCTCCGGAAACCGTTCGTGAAAGCAAATAGGCCGTAAATTTTGAATATTGACCGAAATTTGATTCAGTTTTTGGACTATTGAAACCTAAGTTAGTATGCGCAAAAATAGTTAACACTTTTGCAAATAAAATGTCCGTGAATTTCAAAATCAGCCTAAATGAGCACTTGTCTATTATATAGGTTAAGTTACAGTTGAATGGCACATGGTAAAATGAAGAAAACACTAAAGTTAACTGGAAACAAATGTTAAAACTAACCTAGAATCAAAATACGTCAAGTTATCGGAATCTAAAAAATACCCACGTATTCTGCATAGCGACAGGTACCAAATGGCAGACTTGCTCGAAATTTGAGTGAAAACATTTTTAAAACCCGACCGAAATTGGTTGCGTGGGAGCAAAACAAGAAAGAAACCTTTACGGCAAGTAGTACCATTGAGTAACTTCCTCTTTTTGAAGTCGCTATAAAATAGTAGTAAATATAGGGACGGATTTCGTTCGTAAACCTGTCTCAATCTCTGAATTCACCAGCCATGTTCGAAAAGCACTTCATCAGGTTCTAAAAAGCCATGAAAAGGCCTGGAAAATTTCTCAGCTTAATATAGAAATGCCGCTTTATGGCAGTTTTCCGATTTTCATGAATATTTTCGCGTGTTGACTTTTCATTATTTCCTTCGCGGGACTACGGTCGAAAACCAAACAAAGAGGCTCTCGTACAGCGGATTGCGAATTGCCGTATACAACTTGGCATAGCCATATACTAGGGCATTGTGTAATATCGCCCTTCGGAGCGAAGACGGAAATGGAACGTTTTTCCTACGAACGGTTTCTAAGGGCAAAGGAACGGCTGAAAACTCCACTTTCCTCTCTATCCATTTCCGAATATGGATCGGGTGCACGGCCGATTGAAAATGTAACGGAAGGAAATCCGACTGCAGCGATCCTGTGCGAAATAGGACGTGACGGGGTGGAAGTAAAGAAATTCTGATGGATTGGTAAGAAAACGATTTGACGCGGGAATGTATGGCGTCGAGAAACAATGAATGCTCTTTTACTGCAATCTCCCGTACTTTTCCATCCGGCATATTGGAAAGTAAAACGTTTACCGATCTGCAGTACGGATGGAAACATTCAGGATGGCAATAAGCTGAAAAGTAGTTATAAAAGTGGTTCAGCATGTGGAGGCTAGAGGGAAGCATGAGGTAAGCTGGTCGAATGAGGTTGTAAGTCTCCTTATACCTCCAGGTTCAGAGAGGGTCGCTGAAGTGGGTTGGTTGTACCAACATTCAATCATATTGCTTGAATTGGATGAGCATAGTTAGATGGTAGGCACCTTTCTCACCAACTCACTATAATATTCACGGATTCAATCTACTCGGAATACTACTTTCGAGTCTTTGTCCCGATCTTGAGCACCGACGTGGAATGGAAATGCTGAGAAATGTATGGAGCATATGGTTGATCTGGTGGTGGACGTTGTCTCCAGGGCGGCTATGTCCTGGGGTGGCCTCACTGGTTGGCTGCTGGTCCAGCAGTGGATTCCCAACTGGCCAAATTGTGGAACCCGAATAGTCCGAGGTGAGGGTTTGACCATAATTTTTAGCCAAACCCAAAAATTTGGATGAAAGCAAGCGAATAAAGATTCTTTGCGCCTCCAAGCCCAGAATCAAACGACAGGAGAACCTCTGGGGTCCAGATTGTAAGCATTTCTAGCGGAACTGGAAGAGACTGACCATTGAGGAAGAATGGCTCCAGTACGGGGATCGCATTAGAGTTGTATGACTGATTCGCAGGCGGGGTAAAGAGACGAAATAACGGACAATCGGAAAATGAATAATGGGAAAATGAACCTAATCGAAGAAAATGAGGGAGCGAGGGAAAAGCGTTGATCGATGCCGACGGGAAAGGGTAAAGCCGGTCGCAACATCCGAGCCTGACGGATGGGGCCGGTCATTTGTCACCGCTCGACGATTGACCGGCTATCTCGATGATTTTCGAGAGGTGACGTTTACCTGATAGACGCTTAACGAGGGGTATAACCCTTCGACGATTGGCTATTCAATCCTCGACTACTGAACTGACGAGACCCTCGTTTCGACTTGGCACGACTACCATGAATTGACCCGACTGCCCAGGGATGCTTTATTAGTCCACATGGGCGTGTGTAATTGTTATGCCTGCAGGGGATCCGATGCGAGCGGTGGAACTGCATTTGAATGCACTCGGGGCACAATGCAAGGCAGCTAACGACTGTCAAAGGCTTGCTGATTTTTGAGAGTAATATCGTCTCCGCGATGGCGGCTAGGCTGCAGAAATTGTATTATTTTAAGCAGCTCTGTTGAACTCTTCGTCCGAATGGTTGGACTATGATTTTCCGAAATCACAAGGAATTATTTTAATGAACACATTGCAACTTACAGCTTAGAGTAGCAAAGAGATTCTTTGATATTTCGGAATCGAAAGAATCTACTCATCAGGGCCTGTCAATCGCACCAAGAATGATAATCCGGTTAATCATGGGAACCGTTTTGATCCACACCGCTTTTCTCATACACGTAAAAGGTGATATATTTTGCTACGATTTGCTGGTGGGGTTGCAGTTCTTCTTTATGATTATTATCCAACGTTTTGTTACATTTTTACTCAATAGTCTTGGCGATAATCCGATTTAGTTAATTTTGCATACCAGCATTTTGGTTTTCCTGAAAAGTTGAAAAAATCGAATTAATCGTTATCGCTTGCCGCACGACGAAATTTAGTTTATGAGCATCGTTCGCAAGTGACGGCCACAGTTGAATGCGGTTTTACTACCCATCAAAACAACTAATCACCCCTTGAACTTTGAATTTAGCAGCTGAATCGGAGCATGGCATTAGAAACTCGGCGAAATGCGGCAAACGAAGGCAATCCGACTGCTACTGATTGACCTTGCGGCGAAAACATAAACTTACAATTGACCTGATGGGGAGTAGGAGCTATTACCATTGGAGAACAGCCGTGGAAGTGGCTCTTGAGTAGAGGCTGGCTCGGGGGAAGGGGATGATCGGGAGAATGAGGAGAAAGGGGAAAGGCGGATGAAGGTATGGATGGAGAAAGGGTTAAAGGGCCTATTTAAGTCAATTGCTGCGGGGCCAGTGCCTGGTAAAGAAGTACCATGCGACTGCAGGAGCCTTCCAATCCTGCCTCTCTTGATTTTCTACCAGCCTCCAATTTGAATTGTAATTTGGCCCTCCCGAGCACGAACAAATTGAAAACATGTCCCATCTCAAGTGCGTTTCCACCTTTTATGCCCCTTTTTGCTCCTCTCGGCCGGAGTTTAAGAATAACGCGCGTAAAAATTGTCGCGTAAATTTAAGGTAGGAATTCTAACCAGATTTTTCCCTTTAATAAAATCATTTCCTCTCAAGGTATGCAGTGTTTTCATAATCAGTAGGTATATTCTATGATACTAGGTTATTATTTTGCTGCCACTTACACCTGTGACAGAATTCTTACCAATTCAGGCTCACATCTGGAGAAGGCGCAGATGATTTTTATTTGTTTGCCTTTTTGTACTTTTTTTTAGATTCCTTTGGTCCTTTGTATGTCAAAAGGTTCCGTATATAACCATACAAAGAAGAATTTGTGTATTTGGTAACATCCACCACCTCAAATCGTCAATTGGCTCATTATTGATTTGTTGAATTGACTCCTACGGTTAGCTGACTCACTCTCAGCGCAAAAACCCTCAAACACCGAAAACAGGCTCTTCAAGAATCGATTTCAAACAGTCTAAAATAGTTAGGTTTCGCTGAAGCCTTTTCATCGGCTCTTCACATTTCCGTTGCAAGTATCTCACTGATTTGGGCGGTTGCTCAACAACAAATTTATCCTCACAATAAGTTATAAGCCGAAGCAGATAAGCTACTGTCCAAAACACCTATAAAGTTGGCGGAACGTCTACTGAAGACGACGTAAAACGTCAAGTCTTGTAGCCACTTTGAGTAGCAACGGAACCTGTGGGATTTTTATTTCCCCTTGTGGACCAACTCCCAAGCCAGTTTGGAGGTTTATTTTTTACGAGATAGGAAAGTGGATGGAGAGGAAAGTACAGCGAGGCATCCCTTTAATATTTAATTTCAAACCGCTTTTTACATCAGACAGAGGAAGGTCCCGAGGCGTGTAAAAAACTATAAATATTCCACTGTCAATAATGTGGTTAGGTATGAGTGAGCCGAAAGTCCCCATGTACGTTTGCCTCAGAATACAGTTTTTTCTTCGCCCATCTATCTCCTCAAAATTTTTTTTTCGTTTCGTTGAAATATGATTTGAGTTTTAAGAGAAAAAGCTCTTTGAGCACAAACAGCTTTGGCCCTCAATGACGATACGGGGAAATGTAAAAAAAAAAACAGTTTGCCTTCGTACCCTCTTCTGCTGCCTAAAGAATGTGAAAATTCATGGGAAAGATCAACAGAACGCAATAACGCTTTTTGATGGGAAACTCGTTTTTGCACATTTTTCGACAAAGATTTCGAAGAATGTTGGAAATAACCCCTAATTTAGGGACTTCCTTCGTCAAGTATCCTTCTGGGGTCAAGGATTTCTAGTTTCCCTCGAATGGTATTTATCTGGAGAATGATGTATTAACGACAATGACCCTGAAAGGAAAGCAACTAAGGCGTCACTTAGGACATCGTCCCATATTCATATGGTGAGTGTTCTGTGGCCAGCGAGACTTCGAATGCTCTATTTTCATCGTAAACACGAAATTTTATTAAAACGTTTTTTTCGGGAAAGTGTTGTTAAAAAAAAATTCGCTAAAATGTTCTTGGAAGGAGAAAAATGTATTTAATAATACACCAAGTCTTATTTAGTCGGTTGAAAAGACTTTAATATGAGCACGCGTCATTAGTTTTCAAACGCACGACAAGATATTGACGCCTCTTTCTTCCGAACTTCGAACTATATATCGATACCTTGAAGCACAAAGGGCGTATGTCCCAAAATATCAATTCTGAGATTTCGGTACCGAATGAATCAACTCATCAGGACCTATCGATCGCTCCAAGAATCATGATCCTTTCATCTATTTTGGGGCCAGGTTGTAGATCTCTATAAACGAGGTTGTAGACCTTGGCCAGAAAAACATTTTTTATTTAGCGAATTTTTTTACGGAATTGGAATCTACGGGAGAAATCCTTATTTTTGTAAATTGATCAAAAACTTATTTCGCATTTTTCTCATTATGCCATTCTCGGACATATGCTTTAAGGTATCGATATGTACTATATTATAGTACAAGGGTTATGAGTACATTACGTCAACGGGAACCAATCAGAATGCTGGAAAATGACGTCACCCTAAGGGTCGCCTGTGTAGTGCTGCGCTCTCTAGCCAAGATTGGAAAGTCATAGGCGTCGGTATGACGCAGTATGACGGAACTTAACATACTTCGTTTGATATTGGGAAATCGAATAATAAAATTACAATTCCCTATAGGTAGATTAGGTATTTCTGGAAATAATGTACCAAAGGCGTAGTCTGCTTTCCCCCTTTTTCCTCATGAAGGACTTACACGTATATTACAAAAAGTATATTACACGCACTTCCCCGAAACGGAGGGCGAAGAGAGAGGTATGAAGCCTATGCTCGAGCATTATGCCTCTTATCGGTCCCAACGATGTAGAGATATGCTGAATTTATTATGCACAATTTTCGAACATTTCCTCAACCAGTTGTTAACTCCAAAATGTTACTCAGCTGTAGATTATTCCCATGATATGAACGTAAACGGCACTTACCACGTTTGATTAATATTGGCCTAGAAAGGATATGTAGATACACGGAATCATCAGAGTACAACAGTCTTTCGGTTGGCCCGAAGTCGCGGGGGATAAATTTTTAAAAAAGCTATGAAAACTCAAACGAACGGACCAGCTCGTTTGCCTTGGCCATTGCTCAGCCCAAAGAGCCTTCCACTTCACATAGAGTTTTCTACCTACACAGCTCTAAACGGGAAAAAGGTGCGGCACCGGGTGAAAAAACATCCCTGTTTCGGAAGAGGATTTAAAACAGAACGCATTGGCTCAAAAATTCATTTCCACACAGGTAAGCGAAGCGAGCCGAACCTTTCCCGAGGCTCTTCTCTTTTTCCCTTCCATCATTTAGTTTTGGCGAGGATAGCCGAAGCTTTCGAACCGTTTTCATTCTATGGTGTGCCCATTGTTGTCTTACCGCATCTCACTATGATGGCCTTTAGCTATTTCAAAGCTATGGTAGATAGACGAGCCATTGGGCGAAACAGTGAGATTAAATCATTTCTCCGTCGCTTTCGAACATCAAGTCTCTGTTATTATACGGGCTATTCGGGTGGGGATATTTTAAAAGCTCTATCGGAAGAGAGCATAGCAGAGCGGTGTTAGATACATACCCATTAACCTACGGAAAATTTTTATATTCAACTTGTAGGTACTCACATCCCTTTTTGAACTACCCCACTATGTATACCAAAGTTGATATGCTGTTCGAACACGGACCTCCGGCGTAAGCTGTATCAAAAACTGACATAATACCATCTTTTTCAATTTTCCCCTTTTTTACCGACTGAAAGTTAAGGTAAAGGTTACTGAAGTTGGTTTGCCCGTTCGAATCGTTTTTCGCTTTATTTCGGTTGGTATGTCTGTTCCACTCTCACGCAGCCACTCGAAACAATTCTTCAGACATTCTGAAATGTGAAGAAAGTCGGTCATCTGGTACCATTTTTAGGGTGGATATTGGTGACAATTCAATTTGTTGCTTTGGGCCTTGTTATGGTTATTTGTAAGTAATTTTGTTGCCCTTTTCCCGCCTAGCGTTTTTATTCTCTTATCAAAATATGCAAGTATTGTGTGTTGAAGTGTTTTAGGCCCTGATGAAGATATTATAAAATATCGAAAGCTTGGCGTAAAAAACAGTTGTTTCAGTCAGCTGACACGTTTAAAATACGAAGGTTTTGGATTTTTTAAATCTTTGTTGCCTCCAAATCCGTCCAGATACGATCCATTTGGGCCCAAATGTTATACCTACAGCATTTCCAAGCCGAAATGATAATTTTCGAAATCAAATTGTGAATTTCCCGAATTAAATTTAGAGTTTTTCAAGCCGAATTTGGCTTGGGGAATGATCGATTTCGTTTGGAAAGCCCTCAATTTGGTTTTGAAACTGCTCGATTCGACTTGGAAATGCTATTATGTTACCGTAATTGCAATAATGTTTGTCGCCTGCGTACCATTGTTCCAAACTTTGTTGTACCCAACTGCCTCTAGCCAACGAGAAGCCAATTCTGTGAATTTGAGGCAGTAGCCGCTAAATTATTAAATTGTCATGTTCTCATTTGATTTGCCATTGCAAATCGATATCGACTTCCAAATCCATATTGATTTGATTAATTTAATCGATGGTATAGTCGGGGTTCGGCCACAAATGTGGCCATGCTATGATAATGTTGTTTTTGTAACATTATGTTAATTTGTTAATGTCTGATGTTGATCAGGACGGGTGGACTTTATTTCACTGAAGAAGAAGAAGCTGTTGTTGTTTTGTTGTTCATTTGAGGACAGGAGTAACGGGAGATATAAAAAGAAGAGTCTCTTGGTCCGAATGTAAAATTTGATAAAGTACTTAAAAATAAAAACTATCATACCAATAAAGACTATTAAATTGTGAAACCTATTACAGTTTTCTCAAATCGCATTTCATGACTTGTTGCGTCATTTGACTTGTGGGTACGTCATTTTTGTGACACAACTTAGATTTTTATTTTTGATTTGTTGAATTTTCCCCCTACTACTAGAATATTTCTGACTGGCACCGTGTGATCGCGGCGTAAGACGCAATCGCATGAGTGAAAAATTACATTCCAGGTTCGGATCAAATTGTTTCTGACGAGCCCTCGGAAAGAACTTCCCGCAACACTCAGGATCAAGTGCGCGGCCTCTTATAACATGCTAAGCTTTATTCCCGCCCCGCGCCATTCTTGTCGGAAAAAATGTCTTTATACCGAGGATATAAGCGCAGCTAAATTGAGGGAAGAAGTTGAGTGAGCTGAGTCTCGTCCTCGTCATTCCGCGGTTTTTGGCTCATCCCGAACAAACAACTGGTTAACTTCACGAATGCCGTGGGGGCTTCTTCAACTTAAAACTTCAACAGCGACCACAAGTAGAAGTTTTGAACGGGGTTTTCAACGAGTACTATTCAACGGGAGGGAGTTTCAAAATCGAGAGAGACGAATTTGATGCTGATGAGATGTTTTAATGTTCATCTACTCTGGTATGGATTGAGAACAAAACAGTTCAATAACTTCGATTAAAAAAAAAGCGTTTCTCGTCTTTCTCAGAATTTAGAGTTCCAGAATTCCTGAGTCCTGATTAGGTATCCATCAAATTCTCCCCTCCCCCCCATTTCTTTTTTCGAATATTTTCGAGTAGGCGGTATTTGGTTGCTGCTTGGTTGAAGAATCTGCTCCTTGATCTAAGCGCCTCCATTCTATTGTTAGAATGTAACAAAAGAAACGTGGAATATACGTACCCGATAACTCCTTCATTCAATCGAGTGTTAGCCCCCAAATGCAGTTGAGCACAAATGAGATCAAGATGGAATGGCATAAATTTTATCCACCTTGTAGGATAGATGCACATGTTCAACGAATCCCATAATATGCATGTGAATATTTGCTGTTACTTTCAAATGATCACTGGAAGAATGACATCCTCAAACCAACAAATAACTGACCTGTGAATGAGGCTTGGGGAAAATAAATCGAAACATTCATTTGAAAATGAAAAGCGTTTGGTAATTTTTCCAACAATGCAATCTCAGCGACAACAATGTTTGCGGAAGAATGCGAATGTTTAGAATTCCGGTTCCATAGCTCATTTTGCAGAAACGTGGGGGCAAATTCCCCAGGAAGACTGCCAGGCGAAGATCAACACCTGGCCATGTAATGTGGCATCTCCTGAGGCCTTCCATAAATCTCAGTCCAAAGAGGAGAGACGAGAGGAAGAAGTCCTGGCTGAACAATTGAAATCCATAAATCTGGCAATAAATCCGAGAAGCCTGGAAAGGCCTCCACTCGCCTCTCGCCTTATAAAGCTCTATTTTTTAAACGGCGGTACGTCCTTCATCCGGCCCGAAATTCGGCCGCGGGTCGAGTGAATGGGAGGGGGTGGGGTCCGTAAGCTGGGATTTTCGTCGGCGAATCTCGCAGACCGCGGCTGGGGAACGTTCTTCAGCAAAACCGCTAGAGACCGCTGAGACTTCCTCTTTAGTGTATATTTTATGTACCCTCGGACCCCTTTCATTCTTCTTCCACTCGGCCGGGGTCTATTTATAACCGAGTTCTTGGAACTGTTTGTTGCTCATCCCACCCCTGATTGGAACATTTTTATAAAAGATCGATAACGTGGGATAAGGGGATTTCCGCCGATAAGAGCCCATCTCTTCGCAAACTAATGGCTCTTCGTTGTTTAAAGAAATTGTATCGTTCGAGGGGCTCAGATACGTTGAATACTCAGATCCCAACTCTCACAAAAACTCAAACTCATAATCTAGCTCAAAATCAAACTCGAATTCATAATCGAACTCCAACTGAAACTGAAACATTATGTACTCATAATCAAACTCAAGCTCAAGCTCGTAGTCATAATCGAATTCACACCAAACTCAAACTGATACTGATACTCATAATCAAACTCAAGCTCAAAATCATAATAATAGGTACTCAAACTCCCAAAAAAGTTCAAATTCATAATCCAACACAAATCCTATCAAAATAACACAAAAACTCAAACTCAAACTGATTCTCCTACTCATAATAAAACTCAAGCTCAAACTCACAACAGCATTCAAACTCGACGTTTTTCGCTTTCGATTCTTTTGTAGGTTTTATCGTGAGGGAGATCGTCAGTTTTTTTCTCGTTGTTCGAGTAAAAAAAAATGTTTAAGCTGAAAGCAGGACCCAGGCCTGTCCCAGTCAAACCAGGATGTTTGGCAAACCTGCCTCTAAGTATGAGTTATCATAATACCAAATTCCGCTGCCAACAAGGGGTGCACATAACGAACCCAGATAGTATATCCACGGCGGAATCCTGACTATTGACGGCTCCGCATGATATTCGACCGCCGAGTCGCCGGAACCGATCTGCATGTCGACGGTCAGTGCATGCAAATATGAATATCTCCGTATGTTAACAGGCTGTCGGCCGATGTATGTGCGGGGTGTATGTAATACATAAATATAGGTGAGGTAATAGTTACCTCGCTCGGGGACAGGTTCCGAGGTACGAGGGCCGAGGCTCAGCTCTGCCGTGTGTTTGTACAACGTCGCTACAACGGACGTACAGCGTAGTATGAGATTGCCGTTGTTCGACATGTGCGCCGGCTCAACGCGGAGCTCCAAGTACAGGACGGTGTACGCCAGGCCGTTACCGGACGGTAATGACTTCGATTCTGGCTTGTTCACCTGCAACACGAAATCAATTCTAAAATAAAACTCCGCAGTCGGACAGAAATTTATTTTCGACATAGTTGTCGCTCCCAAAATATTTGCATACGGGTGAGGGCAAAGAAATAACTCGTGTATGGTTATACTCGTATTTTCGATTGTTTAAATTCTCAGTGTTTTTGCTCGTTTTCGATTCTTCAGGAAATGTTTTTTAATTTTATTATCATTTTTTTAATGCTATTATTTTTTTTGATGATGAGCACCAAAAAAGAGGAGGTTACTCAAGTTGACTCAAGTCTCGCTCTCAAGCAGTCGATTGATCCGATTTCAAAACTTCCTTCACTTAAGATTGGTAAACTTCGGCGAAGTTTACCGTTCGGTACCACTATATTTAATTTGTTTAGGATTAACACTACAGCCAAAAATGTAATACAATTTTTCAAAAAAAATTTTAATGAACTGAAAAAACTTTTTTTTTGTTTCTCTGTGGGGGCAACACGTCCAACCAGCATGGAGTTCTACCAAATCACTCCAGGATCTTTAAAAATAGTTAGTCGTTGTTTTTTATCCTTCGATACCTTTTTCTTATATTTTGCACATTTTTCAGAAACATGTCCACATTTTAAACCACTCTGATTACTTTTTTCCCCTGATATCTCGCTTGATTAACCATAGGATAGGAAGATTTTCCCAGAATTTGAGAAAACATATTTTTTACATTTCTGGGAAGAAAGGTAAAAGTAGTACGCTTGGTAGTTCATGATACGTGTTTGGACCCAAGTATATTGGAGTATATTGGACCCAAAAGTAGGTAGTACATGTCGTCCCAAAATAGCACGTTTGGTTACCGTACCTATTTGCACTGATATGGGTCGTTTTTTAGCAACAAGGCTGTTAGTAGGCAACTGGTCTTCAGCTCGTTACAAAAATGTCAGATATCTCGATGACCTCTTTGTTCCTGCCACCCTCTAGGCATTTGTAGTTTGGGCCCCATTTCCCCATGACCCTGACTAGGTTTTTATCAGACTCAATCGTGCAAGTGTTCATGAAGTCAGCGGAAACATCGAAAGCGCGCGTTAAAAATGAGTATTTTGGTTATAGAACCGGCAAATTTTGAAACCCGCTCTATATGATCAAAAAGAGAGCGAATCACATTATCAGGGGTAGGAACAGGGCAACATAGCGTTAAGGCTTGCGATGGGGTAGGTATTGTCGGTAGAAACCGAGAGCCGAGACCAAGTTTCACTAACTTGAGAGTTGCTTCTCCTGCGATGCCGAACTTGGCCCCCGACGTCCTCCAAAAAAATGCTCTGGTGGAAACTCTAAGTCCACCATTATACCGTAGAAGTCAACCTGTTTATCTTTATTTTTTTCAAGAAAAGGACGGAGAGAAAAAAGAAGAACGACATGAGGAAAGAGTGGATGAGTGCACAGAAAGAAAGCTTCGAAGAAAGGAAAAAGTGGAAACACGGGCCAACTTTGAACAATAGTGAGCGGCTTAAAGCTTAATGTCAGACAAGCAAAACTTTTTCTTCCTTGAAACTTCCCATGGTGGGTACACAGCTTACTAGCGCATAAAAATAATAGAAAAAGTGCCACGAGCCCATCTTTTCCCCAATCACCTTGTTTTTCATCATCTGCCCGAATAACTTTGTCGAAAAGCTTTGTTCCGTTCGCTAAAAAAAGCAAAGTTAGCGAATTGAATGGAACGGCTCTAGCCTGAACGAAAATGCGCGTGGTCTGGTTGATGAAAATATTCACATAGCTATCGACATGCGAGACGAATGGTTAGTTCAAGTAATAATTACAATTCAGCTAATGCATGAAAACAACGTTTTTATAATCGCCACTGAAACGATTTGATCAAATAGGGGCGAAAAAGTTTTCACATTTCGACATCGCTATTAAAAATTATGAATAGGTGAGGTGGGGTTACTATGCTCGACTCAGAATTTCCCTAGATAGAAAAAAATCAGCCTTTCTTCAAGAGCGATTTTGCAGAGGCCCCCAAAAAGTGAGAATTAATGTTACCCGAAGTTTCAAGTCGAAACCTGTTCAACTTTGAATTTTCAAGTTTCTTCGCATTTTCAAATCCCTTAATTGTCCATTAGTTCATCGTTTATGCGAAGCGAGTCCGCTTTACTTTTTTCAGTTGCCGTGTAATGAGGGTGATTAAACTGTCCCATCGCTCCTCCCCCATATCCTTTCATCTCTTTTCACTACTTATCCAACCAGTTTTTCCAGCTCTTCAGTTTTCTGAACACGGCTAAGTTTGACGTCGGCGCGAAATTACTTTTTTCATGGCTCCAAGAGGGAAAGGCGTTCCGAAAGACGGAGTGGCTCATACAAATGAAGGCAATGATGGGCTCGTTACGTTCTCGGCGAAGGGACCCCCGGATGAAAAACAGGGTTGACGACGCGACTCGACGACGGAATGTGACAAGCAAAGTTGAGCTGGAAAACTTGAGTGGTTCAGACTGACGTGAGAAATTCGGAGATGGAATCTATGCCATCTGCTGTCGTCGTTCTCGACGGAACACGCATCAACCAGTCGCTTGAATCAGGGTTGAATAAAAAATTCCGCGTAACCAAAATTACAAACTCAAGCTACGACCGACGTTATTTACAACGAGTTTAGAAAAATGATTGTCATGAATAGGTGTGTTCTATTAGGTTATTACGAAATAAGAACTCTACCTGTCCATGGCTGTCCCAGCCCACGATTTTCTAACTTGACGCGATTCGAATCGATTCGATTCAATTCAGATCAATTCAATTCAATTCAATTCAATCTCAATCTCAATCTCAATCTCAATCTCAATCTCAACTCAATCTCAATCTCAATCCCAATCCCAATCCCAATCCCAATCCCAATCCCAATCCCAATCCCAATCCCAATCCCAATCCCAATCCCAATCCCAATCCCAATCCCAATCCCAATCCCAATCCCAATCCCAATCCCAATCCCAATCCCAATCCCAATCCCAATCCCAATCCCAATCCCAATCCCAATCCCAATCCCAATCCCAATCCCAATCCCAATCCCAATCCCAATCCCAATCCCAATCCCAATCCCAATCCCAATCCCAATCCCAATCCCAATCCCAATCCCAATCCCAATCCCAATCCCAATCCCAATCCCAATCCCAATCCCAATCCCAATCCCAATCCCAATCCCAATCCCAATCCCAATCCCAATCCCAATCCCAATCCCAATCCCAATCCCAATCCCAATCCCAATCCCAATCCCAATCCCAATTCAATTCAATTCAATTCAATTCAATTCAATTCGAATCGAAATCTAACTTGACGCGCTAGCCACTAGACCAACCCGTGAGCCCCTATTGTGATGGAGTGTGTGATGAAGATTTCAGCTCAAAAACCCGCGCAGTGTGCTGTCAGTGATCTCACAAAGTCAGTTTTTCGTTTCTGTGTAACATCCGTGGACTTTTTAGAATGAACGGTACACATTTCTCATGTCGGGATATTTTGATGGGAGTAGGGGAGAAAGGAGGTGGCAACCCTGGTCGAGCGACCACCCCATCCCCTTTCCACTTCAAGCCAGTTGATTCGTGGCCTAGGATGAAGAAGGTGTGGTTCGCGTGACCGTCGAGCCTGAGTGTTCTCAGTGTTCTCATGTGAGTATCTCATAATTTTTTCAATCAACTCTCCTCCTTTCCCCCTATAGAATATCGAAGTTCTCTGTCAACCTAACGTCACATAACAATTTCAATCAGTAATCTTTCAATCCTGATTTATAATTAAGGAGCAAAGTTGAAATGTAACCCTCCATGCTGCAAAACCTCTAACCACCACATTTTAGTTTATACCCATGGAGGGTTACAATTGACCAGGGAGGGTTACGGTTGACCATGAACTGACCATGGGACGTTACCAGCTTTCCATGGAGGGTTACAAAGAGATTCATTTTGAGTAATTTAAACTGTAAAACGAAAAAAGTGTAGGTACTTTTCCTGGGGCTCAAAAAAAAGTCTATAGAACAAGAATTGTGGGAAATTAGCTAAAGAATTGAGTCCTCCAAGGAAGACAATCTTAAATTTGAATACCGATCTAGTCCGGCCTCAGCCCATCAACGTAATGAAATAATATTGTCTCACGAAACAATAGTGATAGATAATAATAAATTTAAAAAATCCGACAGTATTCTGGTATCTATCGCATTTCTAATCAAGGCGATTTCTCGTTAAGCGTTCTCGTTTGCGTCAAGTTTTCGCAAAATCGTCTCTCTACAAGTGACAGTGCGAGGTTCGCACCCTGAAACCGTGTACCTACTCGTTCGATATAACAGTCCCTAGAATTAGCAATGCAAGCAAATTGCATCAATCTGTTTCCGTTTTCGCATTACGCGGCTCTTTGGTAAACACTTCGCGTATGGTGTCCTCATGATGAAACTTAAATGAGCACTTCGCGCACGAGCATTTGCGAACGTATCGCATGGGAAATTTCGCGGGACACGAATTAGAGGACGGATTGTCCTGGCACTGTTTGCATGGCCCGTTTCCAACGCTTAGCATCAATCTACTCATGCTGATTTCCATCCTTCATTCGTGATGGTTTTAGCTGTTTGAACAGTTGAACAGCATAGCTAACGATTTCACTCTAATTTGGAGGATCAACGACATTTCAGATCCTCCGCGGAGAAAGCGAAATCGCTCATCGCCAATGAGTTCGTCGAAATAAAGGAAAATGGTTTCATTTTAATTTTTCGAATCAGTAAATCTTGATGGCAATTGAGGACCTGGGACGCCTCATCTAGATATCCGCTACCGATGCAAATTTGTTATAAACAATGAATTAACTCAGAAGTGATGCCGTCGGTGTTGTAATTCGACTTGGATATCTGCCCTCCAAAATGAATTGAAAAACCGGCCCTTAAAGTAACTTCAAGCAGTGTAAATAATAATTCCTCTTGAGGGCTGAAGGTCGTAATTCATTTATTCGTTTGCCTTTGTCGATGCTTCCCTTGAATAATGAACGGGGTTGAACTTCTAGAAGCGCTTTGGGAACTTTCTGTCCGAGAAAAAGGGAAGGATTCCAGTCGTTTGAGAGCAATAGAGAAAGGGGATACGCCTCGGAGGGTGAAACTAATTTTTGTCTTGGCTCCGAGTCAAGGTTGATTGCAAGCTACGAGTTTTCCAACCTTGTTTCTAGTTAAGTTGAGGCCGTTTCAAAGCTTGTTTCAGGACTGTTGGTCTTAAAAAGCAATTAAGCAAAGGGCGAAAGCAAGAGTTTGTAGTCGGTGAAGAATTTCACGCGAGGCTGAGAGAATCCGTGCGTTCCTTGGAGCACGAACTAAAAGCGGGTATGTGTGATGGATTATAACGTGCAAACAAGTTTCAAGAAACCTACACTCGACTTGAATTATTGCTTTGAACTATTGTTCCAGTTATTGATGGGCTGGCAGAAGAGGAAGAAACTTTTGCATAGGAATAATCGAGATTTCGTTTTTTCGATTTTCGATTTTGTTTCATAGCAGCTTCGGTAAATATAGCATGATAAACAATCAAAAATCGAAAATACGAAATCGAAAAAACTCGAAAGTGGATACACGCCCTTTTGGAGGAAAACTCTTCAAATGTCGAATCGTGAAATTAACATACGAGAAAGCACCACTCGTTGTACATCAGGTGTTTCATGCGAAGCATTTTTTATGGTTAAAGCTTTGACAAATCGATGGTTTATGGAAAGCATTTTTTATGGTTGCATTTTTGACAAGTTGAGAAGGTATAAGTAATTTTTAAAATTTCAAAAATCCTTCCAAATTTTTTTTTGGGACATAGTATTGGAAATTGTTCCATTAAGGTTCTTCTCTTCTGTGTCGAGTGCTTTTATAATGTAGAAAAACATTCATTTGCATTTCACGCATTTGACGTGGTGCCGAGTAGGTATGTTCGCAATACCCATCCTACCTGGAAATGGGTACTTGGTCTTGACCTGATTTCATACTAACCCACAAACCGAGACCACCGTTCATTAGGCAGGTACTACACATCCCACAGTGCACGCTTGTGGCAATCTGGCATGTGACCACAAGCTACGGCCCTACAAGGTCCGAGTTGCTTCGAGTGAACTCGATCCATAACAATGAGATCCATAAGTTTAACATGTTATTGAGGAAAAGTATATCTTCTTCATTTAAAATATAGATAAGACTACTTGAGATTTTTCGTGGAGGAATGAGGAGTTTTTCACAATCCCATAATGTTACAATCCTGATTCCCAGTTTAACTGATATGAGAGGGTTGCTACTTATGCAGACCCTTTTACTCCTTTTCTTATTCAATTCTTCCATCCACTGACCAGGGAGGTTGCTCTCATTGAAAATCTCCTTACCCTTGAATGGAACCACAATCGTCTCAAGTAGGTTTACATTTCATTAAAATGTGGTATTCTTTTATGTTTTTGAAAATCGCGCGGTTAAAAGGAGCGAGTTTTTCTAAATTAGTAACAACCGAGGAAAGAGAGCATTAAAGGAACGATTTTTCCCGAGTTGTTTCCACAGGTTCGCTAAGAGAGCGGCTCGGAGACTCGAAGAAAGAAAATTAATTTTCCATGAAGGCTTCTAAGTCCACGAATATCTTTTGTATCGCTGCGAGCCGAGAGAAAGGAATTTAATGTTTTCATTCGCGGAGGAAGACATTTTAGACGGTACAATGTAAATTTCGGGAGTTTTCAGACAAAAGGAAGTCCCACGGCGAGAAGAAACACGAGTGTGAAAGGGCTGAGATTAAGTTAGTGAGGAAACTGAGGGGACAGAGCTTCACTCCAAAAGTAAGTCCACTATATTCAACGTGTTCTCCTCTGGGTTCTCGTTTCCTCTGTATAGCACCGGCGAAAGCTATGCAAACTTTGTTAGTACTGCTCCCCACTGTTTTAAGAACTATTCAACCCGCTAAGTTCAACAACGGCTCACTTCTGGCCGAGAGAGAGGAGAAATTTTTTCATTTCATAATAAGAACGTTTCAACTTTATTGAAGTTAACTTATACTTCAAATCTGACCACGACTAGGTACGCAATTATCATTGTTCTTTGAACTGTAGGTTGCTGAAGGAAAAATATCAGTATGCCACTTTTCATTCCTGAGTTTTGAGGGATTTCTAATTTTAGACTTATAGCTGACAGCGATGGGAGCTTTTTAGAAGCTATGCCTACCACGGAACTAATGAATAGATAATGTCGTCCTTCCGTCTCAAAACCTAGATTTTCAGCAACCTATAATTCCATCACGTTGGGGAGAATTTCCCTCGTATAACAGACCCACCTATGCAACACAATAATACGTTATTTGTGGTAAACAGCAATACAGTCCCAGTCCAAGCTTGATTTTCTCCAAAAATACAAGTTCCAGCGGACTTGTATTACAATTGGCTTCAGATTTAGCTATCAGTGTTCATGTCCCATCGGCATGATCCAAGCTGAGCTTCAGGTAAGCGAGTTCATTTTTCTTGATTCGAGGAAAAAGTTAAGCTAGGATAATGTTCATGTAACGACGTTGTGCGCGGAAGCGATTAGGCTCAAATAACCCACCCGTTCAGCTCAGCACTCAACATGAGAACTGAGGTTGAAAAATAAACCTAGAATCTAATTTCGAATATGGCTTCTGGGAAATTTAGCGTACATACCCGTTTCCTTTTGAAGAAACAGAAGAACAAAACATGGCTTTCCTCAATTCCCTCGGTACTAATCCACGACAACAGCTGTACATAATGCCGATGTCGTCCATAGCCAGAATGTTACAATACTATATTGAATTCTTTCATTTTCGATTTAATTAGATACATCTGATAGTATCTAGATAATATCTTGGTCTTATATTATTAAAGATCGTGATATTATCACGACAAAAGACAGACAAAAACAATTAACTGCATGAAAAATATTAAGTGAAATTTTCACTTATTCGGTGGATCGAGCAGGCATTGAAGTTGTACCGTTAACGAATACTCTCCAATCGAAATTAATGATTCCTTTTTTGCTAGGGCTTCAAATCGATACCTCAAAGCGCAAAGGGCATGCGTCCAAAAATGGCATAATGAGAAAAAAGGAAAATAAGTTATTGATCAATTTACATAAATGAAGATTTCTCCCATAGTTTTCAATTCCATGAAAAAATTCGCTAAATAAAAAATGTTTGTCTGACCAAGATCTACAACCTCGTTAACCAGAACTCTGGTAGCACTAAACACTTCCAAGAAAAACGCTCTTTGAATATTTGTCGTTTTTCTATGTTATCGTTTTTTGGCCCCAATAATAGTTGAAAGGATCATGATTCTTTGAGCGATCGATAGGTCCTGATGAGTAGATTTTTTCGGTACCGAAATCTCAAAATCGATATTCGAACCCCCCCAGCCAAGGAATATTTGTGACCCTTGCAGGCGCAATCTCTCAGTACAACTGCTCCAAAAAAGCGCCTTCGTCATATCAGGCCCTGTTGAGGTCATAAATCTTGACATCAAGCAAAATTTAATCTTTAATATAACCTACCCTAAACCTGCTTTCGTCATATTACCGCATTAACCTGATCAGAACGATTTCAAGAAAAACCAATTGACAAAATCAATTACCTACCTACCAACTGCCGAACTTGAAAAATGGCTAGGTACCTACTCATTTTTGGGTAAGGTTTGATAAAATTTTCACCGCACCGGAAAGTCAATAATACGAACGGCTGAAACAATTTCAGACGGAAATAATGAGCGACAGACATTCTATAACTTGGGGTTGACGCTACCTGCACTACAATAAATGAGTCGGCTTTCCACCCCGGGGTATCCGCAGGTTCGAGGCAGAGGGATGAATGGGAATGGCGAAGCAGCGGCTTCACGGCTGTAGGCCTAGGCCCGTCCTCAACCGCGGTTTAATTGAAATATACTGAAGCGCGGAAACCTCACTCCTTCCAAGTTCCTAATTTCCAAGCCGCCCCAAAACTTCTCTGTGGGCCGCTAATCCCAGAAATAAGGAACTATACGACTGTCTCTCGAATGCTTCCTTTCATCCTTCAAACTGCAATCTAAGCGGGATGGAAATCCTTTGCTCATGGAATCTCTTGAGTCGCCAAATAGCTTTGAACTGAGAACATCTGAGTGATAAAGAGGGACGAACCGGAATAACGCATTAAATCTCACGAGCATCCACCTGGATCCTTGCTGAGGATTGGGTTCTTCCATACCGGCTGCAGATATAATGAAGGCACCGACTTCAAAGTGCGATTTTCAAAATTTTCTTAAAATATGAAAAAATAGGATTTAGTTGGTACCAGATGGCAGACTTCCCCGAAATTTATGTGAAGGAATTAAATTTATTCACATAAATTTCGAGGAAGTCTAAAAAGAGCAAAATAGAAGTTGATAGCGACTGCCAAGACATATTGCTTCAATTTTACAGAATAGGCCCCCAGGTTTGACCACACCTTACCTAAATATTTTGGTCCAAACGTACAATTTTGAATTACAAATGCTCCTGTTCCGCCAAGTATGGGGGACACGTCAGTGGCGATTCTTAGGAATAAACAGGGCAACCAGTTCCAACATAATTCGTAATTAAAGAACCATAGAATCTATAAGAATAACTCATAATATGAGTTATCAGATATTATCTGATATGAGTTATGGTATGCTAGTTCTTGAGTAATGGTAAGGTTCCGCTTGCCCAGGATGCCCTTGGAGACCTGGCCACCAGGTTACATCCATCGAAGGAGGAAAAGAAACTTTCTAGTAAATCATCCTTCAATGTAGTACAAAGTCGGAAAATCAAAGTGTACCCTTTCTTCCAGTTTTACCTGGACAAGAAGTTGTTTCAAAAATACTCCAGCACAGCCTTATTGGTGCTTGCAATAAAACCTCGTCAGCACTCAGTGATTTTCGAAGGGCTACAAAACCGGTAGGCGTGGGTTTGATGTGTTTCTATTGTCAAACAGTCCGACTCTTTCAATGTTTACACTTCCCCCGGTCGTCCCTCCCGATTCCTCTGTCGACCGATGTATACAACTGCTGTACACCCTTCCAGAGCACTGAAGATATAAATTGCCCCAACGCCCCAGCTGAAGGATATTTTTATTTTCTTCCGTCTCCTTCGGGCAGAAGTCGTTCTCTGGCGTGGGTTGTTAGAAAAATTCGGCCGGGTGTTTGTCGTCACTGGCCTTTTGCTCGGGTCGCGTTGTTATCGCCTGAGCCGTATTTTCATGTTCGACAGCTGCATGCAGCTGTAGGTGTCAGGATCAGTATGATTGAAATTGAGCGTTTTCAATGTGGTTCTCATTGGGCGTTAAAATCCGTTATGGATATACGTAAATAACAAATTACGTCAATAAACCGAAACGGTTTTCTGGCTGCTGGCGTCCTTAACGTCCTGAATATATTTACTACTCAAATATACTGCCAGTGGATAAAGTTTTCTGACCGTTGTCTTCCTAATTTAATGATATTGCTGATGGAGTTGAATGATTCGTCGGTGCCGAGGAAAACATGGAAGTAAAACCTTCAAAATATGCAAAACTGAATTGATTCCCCCCATTCTCTCGTAAACATTTTGACTCGTAGGTTTGACTCATTGCATAGTTATCTTCGGAATGTAACTCCATCCCCCCAATGGGCTTCTCGGAGGTGATTAGTGAACTCAAACCCGATGTGGCGCTTCGTTCGTGCTGATGCAGCGAGAACGCGAAAGGCGAATGTTCTCAGCTCGGAATTCCCACCCAAAGTTACTAATAAAGGTAGCGAGGTAGATAGAAAATGATAGGGCATGAATGGGAAGCAGATCTATTGAGATTGGGGCCGTTAAACTTTAGAAGGGGCTCCCAGCCAACAAGTCGAAGCTTTCCAGCATCCCAGCGTGCTAAAGGTTATCTCCGTTCAGCATTAGGTAGTAAAGTCGAAAAGGGCATCTTAAAGCGAGTATTGCCCATTCCACGACGACTCTGTGCGGAATGTATAACCCAAGATTATCAACAAAGCGGTTTTCCGGTTGTATCAGCGTTATAGAAAACGATTGTTGAGATACAAGAACACTTCCCATTTTGCGCCACTGAAGAACAGTTCTACCGAGTTTCTAATTTTCATTGTTTCCAGCAAATGGCAACACTGATAATGTAACATAATTCGTCTTCAGTATTGAATTGAGATGAGCTCTAGCCAACCCAACTTACATTACAATTTTCAGCACATTATTTATCAGCTTCAGAATTGCAGGGTTATTCTGGGGGCTATTCTGTAAATTTGAAGCAATATGTCTTGGTAGTTGCTATTGACTCAATACACAATTTTCATAGGTTGTCATTGGATTTGGCATCGCAATTGGAAATCGATTTCAGAAAAATCATCGCTTTGAGTTTACAGAATAGCTCCCCCCCCCAGGTCTTTCGACTCTACCGTTACGGAGGCGGTATGCTTGCAGTTTTGGGGAGCGAGGCCTACGTCACCCCAAAGCTACGATGAGACCAGGGATATGAATACTGGATAAGGCATGAGCCATACTGTCCATCCAGAATTTTGACCGGTTCCTCGTGCTGCAACCTTAACAAGTTGAAAATATCAACCCAATCCTCGTATCCATGTATCCTATATCTGCAATCCTATGTATCTATCTATATATCTATGTTTTTATGCATAGGAATCACCAATGCATAGAAACCGGGAAGTGAGTTATCGCTTTTTTCAATGATACGTGGGTTTGCTAAGTACTGCTTTAAATTTGCAAGTACCCGCTCGAAACCTTCCAAAATTTTCCTCCGATCCTGCCCGAAATAATACGATATTATTCGACGCCAAGTCTGTTGACAGGGAAACAGCGACAGGTGGAGTGTAATCAACCGTTAAGAACGGGCTCATATTTATTTATTTAGGGGTGAATTGGAAAACTTTCCGACACTTCTCAACGGCTTTATTACCGGAACAAGAACTGGGCTTTCCCGGTAGCGACCCTCGTTGAAAAAGTTAGTGTTTCAGATGATGGAAAACAAGGTAGGAAAACCGGCGCAACAACTTTCAAGAGATCTCCTACCTGTGTGCTTCAGCCTTCAGCAAAGTATAATAACTTTCAGCTGACAAGCAGACTCCGACAAGATAGCCGAGGCTGGTTGGACATAGGCCTGCTATAGGTAGGAATGGTTAGTGGATGCTTACCTACTTAATATGACATGTTGACATATGAGAAACATTGTTTTTTCGGGGTTCTATAATTGCTTCCACGTCAACAGCAGTTATCCATACCAAATTTCCAAAACATATTTATTTCTAATCTCAATCGAGTATTCAGCAATTAATCGATTCAGCCAACACGACGCAGATGAACTTTGGAAGGGTGTGGGTTCGTTTCCCCGAATGTCCTCCGAGCGATTGGTGTGTTTTACCAAATTGAGACTGGCTGAGTTCCATGAGGCCAGACGCTGCACCGAAACTGCATTCATGTTCTAAACTAACCAATATACATAATAGAACAACATGTTTGTTCAGGGAATGAAACGCAATATTGGAGCTGAACGTCCACCTAATTGTGATTGTTTGAACGGCGTATTCGTTGTTGAAATGATTTAATATAGAAAGATTCTCGAAATAATTTACATCACATTCGGCAGGAATAATATGGTGGTGAAAACATTTGAATTTCAGAAGTTCAATCACTTCTTGCCCTCTAGCCGTTCAGGTTTTTCTGAAGTGCATTGACATCAGGGAACTGGCCAGTTTACCGTTCCGACCCGAATCTTGTAGGCGGCAGGGCACGCCCGGGACAACTATCGGGCGAATAGCAATACCCGGAGCGATGGTCTGAAGAATTTTTATGAAGAAATATATTTGAAATTAATACTCATGGCTTAAATTATGCAATAATGATCTGAAGAAACCCCTATTGTATCGTCATTCGCAAGAAATACTAATTCAGCAACAATCATCGTATCGATTCAATACTATTGAACCAATAATTTCGAGTACCTCTCAACTGATGCATTCAGATCTTGTATGTATACTGATGGATGAAAAGAAACGCATTCATCACTAAACAATCAGCATGAGCCCTTAGCGATTTCAAAGGCGCCAATAGACCAACTTCTTGATGCACTTCTTGGCTGGCTCATCTTGTAATAGCTGAGATACGGACCAAAGTCCGACGGGGCAAGGAGTGGGGCAAGGACCATTACCTTTCCCTTGGCAGTCGTCTGTATTCAGTACAGGTCGGTAGACAACCGCTCCCGACCCTAACCAACACCAACGGTGTTCGTCCGACCCTGAAAACCAGACCTTGCAGTGCTACCGGGTGAAATAGTTAGGGACCCTGAGCAGCATAAGAAAAGCTCCTGGCCGGTTCGGGAGACATTCCAGCTCGAAGTCTATAAGAAGTTAACGATAGAGGAATAGAATCCACTCTATGGTTTGGGAATCACGAAATGCAATAAACGAAACTCCCTAAAAACCTATGCACCATCAATAGAATGAAAAGAACATCGGTAAAATGGTAAAATGATAAACCCAGGAAGATGTATTATGGATGATCTACCAACTCTCATCAATTGTCAGAATACCCAGGATGGTGAAAGTATAGAAAAAATCTTACCGGTATACTGTTGATGAATGCACTCATTACTGCAGCTGGTTTGGATGGGGCAGACGTACAATTGCCACGCAGTATGTCCCCGACGTCGTACCTCTCCTTTTCCGTGTGGAGAACAGGGCCTCGCTTTGGCAATTCTGAAACATCGGAGTTGGAGATGTAAACCAAAGTGGCAACTAGCAGCTTACAGATACGTTTCAAAAACCATGTTAACATTTTGTTATTGTATTGTCGGAAGTGAAGGTGTATTGGTGGTATAGTTCGGCCACAAGCGGTGGTGAAATTTGTGGCCGGATCCCGACTATACCATCAATAAAACATGTAAACATTATATTCCCTAAAAAGCTTTAGGAACGGTTTATATATTTATTTAAATCTAGATTTATCAAAGGGCGCTGGCATTATATTTCACCTAGGAAATATTTTCATTTACTGTCATACCGAACATTTCTTGGAAATGTTTATTACTAAAATAATCCTCCTGCATCGTTAACTACTCTATGCTGTGAGGTCATGATAGTGGTCCAACAACTGCTTCCTGAGTCGTGGTTTTAACCATTTCCACCAACACACGTTTTTATTGCGACTTTAATGGCCTGCTTTAACGGTAACACTATGCGATGGCCAGCCGGATATGGCCTGGACAGGTGACTGGGCCATCATTCCGAGGCCAAAGCAGATAACAACCGCGTTTAACAGATTGAAGTATGAGCGGTTTCGTCCGACTCGTCAGCCAATATCGTGGTATACGGCCTCTAACCTATTCGTGTACTAAAAATAGGCAGTTAAGTATGACATAAATGAGATCAAGTAGGATTATCTCATTCCCTGCCAGCACTCGGACCGGGCACCTCCCGCTATCCAGGCAGACGCCTTAAACCTTCGGCAACGGAGAGCCTGGGTCTATGCAGTCTGGGACGCGCACTCAAGTGGCACATTGCACGGTAGTTGTGCATCATCATTCATGATCGTACATCGGCCCAATGAAGACCCTATATCGGACTTTACTCCTTTGCACTCGATTTCCTCATTTACCTCCTTTGTTTTCCATCAAGTGTTAGGTACACCTGGAGGATAATGGCCAATAGAGTACCTCTCGTCTGGTCTGGCCTCGTCTGGCAATTAAATCGGTGAATAGTGCGAGCGAACTTTGGAGATACAGTGAACAACTCATTCTAAAAGTAGCAAGCAATAGTAGAAGAAATTATTCCTCGCTAAAAGCTAAAACCATTAGCCTGTTAGGTTTGGCATTTTTTTCGGGAAAACTTCTCCGAAGTCTTTTAACTAAGTTGAAATCTTCCAAAAGCTCGGAAATAGGAGAAAAAAAAATATTAGAAGACTCCGAAAAAGAAAAGTAATCTCTGGACATGACGTTGGCCGTTATTTTCCGGCTTAATTGCCTAGGTGGAGATATAACAACTTTCAATCTCAAACCGCTTCCATCATCCCCTCAGGGAGATCCATTTTACGGGGGAAAGAAAAGTAAGTTGATTACTTCTGGAAGAAAATGGCGGAGCAGAGGCGAGAAAAAAGCAAGGTACAATTAAGATGTCCAGTTTTAGATGATTAACGACTATAACAAAAGGGGATTCATTCAAAAAATTCGGAACGAATGCGACTAGCCTTAGAAAACCTTGAGATTCTCGGAGCTATAATCATGAAAGCAGCACACTGATTCATATGAAAAATTTTGTATGGTATTGCCAAATCGACATGGATGGTACATGGATTTGAACATCATCTCCAGAGGTGTTCGGCTAATTATGAATAATAATAGAATATTATCTATTATATCAGATTAGCCGGTCATGCATGAAGAGATTTTTTTGAAAGTTTTTCAAAAAACAAAAGGTCTAACAACAAAAACAAAACAAAAGGTTTATTTTTATAAATCTATTTCGAAAGTAGCTTCATGTGCGTTGATAAATCAGCCCTTGAATTATAAAAAAAAAACTCTTCATGTATGGCCTGCTAATGTCGAATTCTAAAGATATCCAATCGCTCTTCACCCAGACAACTCGGTTAACAACATTGAAGCAGACATGAAAAACATTTTCTCTCAGTCCTCTCGATATTCGGGTAAGGAGCCGCCACCGCTGTTGGGAATGTGGTTGCTCCCACAGGCAGGCGGAGGGTCATATGGGGATGATCATATGAGAAGGTGAGTCGTATGAGGAGGATCGAACGAGGGGGTGAAACCAAGCAGGGTGGAGTGGGGGAGGCTTCCTCCGATATCTTTATAATAAATGACATCGGTTCGGATGGAAGGGTTTTCCTGACTGTAGGTCGCTATAGGATTATGGGGGATGCCTCCTATCCTCTCAGCTTTCGTAGTCTTCCGAGGTCGAAGTTTGAAAATGGCCTCTCGTCATTCGTCACTGGAAACTCGATCAAATTTAAATCATCCCGATTTATTCCGCTTCAACTTTTGATTCTGGAATAGGCAGCGGCTGACCTCATTGGTCGCAGGTTTTGAGTTTCTTTCTGCGCCTCCAACCTAGTATTTGAGGTTGAAAAATTGGTTCAGCTTATTTTTCGACCACCTCCAAATTCATGTTTTCTGTTCAGTTTTCCAAGCGATTTGAACCTACCTTTCTCAATAATTAAGTAAGTCAAATTTCACTAAACGAAGTATTGGGTTCGATATTGATAAAATTGCCATGATAAACTGAAAATATCTGTCTTCTGTATACTTTCCAGTCTGATTAGGTACCTACTTCGAGAGACATACTGCTAAGGACTGGTTTATACCAGTGTAATATATCCTCTGGTAAAGCATAAAACTAAAATCATCGACGTTGTGGGGTTAGGACGAAAATGTTATTGAAATAAGTAGAAATCCATTAGCTCAAGCGTTATAAACACAACGGGCTCGAAAATGGAACGCAAATTCATCAGACCTAGTTTAAAAACATTCTAGAGTAACGAGCCCCTTTTCGCTCCATCGTCAATGGGGATGACAAAATGTCAAAAACGTTCTCGCCTGTTTCTAATTACTGCAACTGTTTCTCCGTTTTTCCAAGGGCTAAATTACTCATTCTGCTAAGGAAACATTGTAATTAGCGAGTACAGGGTCGGTTCGCCTGTTGCCATCTCAGTCCTTTGCTGGTTCTTTCGGAACAAGCGGATCCTCGTTGCCGGCTCAAAAGGGAAAATAGAAACTCATTAATGTACGTCGGTATCTCCCAAGCGCTATCACTTTCTGTGCTCGATTTTCGACCGGTTGGTATTCTAGTAACGCAATCCTTGGAGGGAATTCTGGTCCTTTTTCTACGTTGCTCGGCCCGGAAAGGAAAAACAACATCCGAATAAATTCTTCTGAGAAAATCGCTTTTGTTGAATATTATTCTCTTTTCCAAGATAATGCGAGATAAAACGCGAGCGAAAGAAAACGTGTAGGTGAGACCCAGTAGGTTCTGTATCAAGTTACAAGGGAGCAATGGGAGTAGGAGCAAAGGCAGGAGAGAAAGTTTCTTTTGACCGGCCTTCACTTCATCACCCTCGACGCCCTTTCGTATTTTTTTCCCTCTTTTCTCTGCGTATCCACTCCTCATTTCACGAAATGAGAATGAACAACAACCGTGTGAAGCACGACGGTTGCAGGCAGGAAGGGGTAAAGGCCCTCTTTTCAGAATTGGCCTCTTTCGCAAATTGCCCCGTGGAACCTTCTAGCGCTCTTAAAGACTCAAGTACGCGTCTAGCTGTTAAGTCAGTATTGAAAAGAGTGATCTGCGTCGAGATAGCGGGAACCATCAGAAATATTGAGAGCGCGCTTTTAGCTGGTATCGGTAAAAGGCATATATTTGCGAAACATTTTGAAAGCAACACAGGCAACACCTGCTTCAGTATTGTAGAATTTAAAGATGAGTAGTAAAATCTTGGAACGGTGCTTGCCTAATACGGTTGAAAGTTTATTATTCATCTTAACTTGAAGATTTTTGAGTATCTTCGATGATGTTGCGCTTCCACGATTTGAAGCTGATGGGAATGGGTGAACATGTGAATTTCGCAAGATACGGGCTTACACGAGTGATTTATTCAGTTCACTGTCAGAAAGGATTTTCAATAACATCTTAAAATTAAGAAGTTTTTCATCAGAAACAACTGAATTTCGAGATAGTTGTTATAATAACAATATTTCGCATCATACTTTTGAAAAAGCATCTCAATTTTAAGATGTTTTCTGAACTTTACATTTTTTTAATGCATTTTGAACTTGGCAGTCATGTGGTCGTGGTCATGGAGCTCGCTGCCTTGGTTCCCTGAATACAACAAACTTTTTTCACAAACGAACCAGAAATTTTTTGGTTGTTGGCGAATAGTGGTAATGTGTTGTGAGCGTGAAGGTGATTGAGACGAGATGATTTCTATCGCATCAGAAGTGGGATCTGATCCCATTCCCGGCCCTGTGACTTCTCAACCAGTTGCTGAGGGATCTGTTGACGCCGAACAGTTGTTGACAAAAATGGCTGAATTAGGACCAGTTTTTGACGAATCTCAAATCGGATCTGATCGCGTTGTTGGAGGCCCAGAATCAACAACTGGCTGCTCAAAATAGGTAAGCGAATGGTGCAAAGTTTCATCTCCTCGTCGGCAAAAAAAAAACTTCTTTAATGATCAAATTACCGGAATTCGACCCCCACAGCGATGCGGGTGCTGGCCCATCATCAACTCTGCCGTACATTCGTCTGCAGGGTTATCACCGACTCGCCTCTTCCTTGGTAGGGAAGTCAATACACCTCTCTTATTGCGATGGGACATCAGTTGCTCCGACCACCAAAACCAAACCGCGCAGACGGACATTTGGAAACAGGCATTGGAGATTCTGAAAGCAGCTCTCTCACGAATGAAATGCCAGTACGACAGCACTCACGCCAAGGTAGAGTATAGTATTGACGAGATATTGAGTATAATACTGACATGAGTATAATATTGACGACGATATTGAAGGTGCTCATCGAAACCTATATATTATCTGACAAGGAGAAACAAAATTTGTTGATTTAATCAACCAAAAACGTGCTTATAAGTATTCTGACCCGTTCCTGTGTGTTCCCGACCATAGGATGGAATGTATTATTATTTTCTTATTTAATAAGCAACGCCAACCCGAAGTTAATCCACTCTCTGTCCTCTGCAGAATTGCTAGCGCCCATCGGTGGGACTCTACATCCACGGCGGGACATGTCCGATACTCCAGGCAAGCAGACACCAGTGGCAAGCAGGGCGACCCACACAACACTCCACCGGAACCTTTCTAGCGGTCGTTTGCGAATTATATCGTACAGCTTTTTCTTCAACGTTTGGCACACTCACGGATTTCTACTCGGGCATCATCTCGTCGGCGCTCAGCACGGAGCCAGTCAAATGCGCTAATCTGGCCCTGGAGAACAACTTCTTATTCTCTTTGAATTATCCGCTGATCTCATGTGGAGCGCTTCGGTGAGTGCACACCTCTTTTGTTCCTCATATTGGCTCAATTTGTATCTCTCGATCCCTTCACTGCTGTCTATCTAAACGAAACATCACAGTAGCTATTGATAAGCAAAGCCAACCCGAAGTTGATCCACTCTCTGTCCTCTGCAGAATTGCTAGCGCCCATCGGTGGGACTCAACATCCACGGTGGGACATGTCCGTGACTTCAGGCAAGCAGACAACTGTAGCAAGCTGGGCGACCCACTCAACACTCCACCGTCATACACTCACCACGACTATTTTCGGCCAGTTTCGACCACCGTGATACCTTCATCCGACATTGTCGCGCTTTTCCTGGAGGAGGGGTAATGCCACGGAGTACTTCCGCTCATGCAAGATGATCGAGGGCATCTATCCACCCGATCATATATCGTGTCGATATATTTCTTCGAGGCGGTCACTTCTCCGTTCGCAGAGTCTCGGCCTACACTCACCTCTCTTCTCGGCTGTCCGCCTCTTTCAGCCAAAAAGTCAAAATATAATAAATTATGGATATTTTGCAATTCGCTCAGCGACAATTCAATTTCTATTTTTCAATTTTTAGTTCTTAAGTCTTTGAATTATCCAGCTCGCACTAGCGTAGTTATTCTAGCATCTAACTGATTACTTTGTGTTTTGCGTAGACATATGAGTTTGATGACATTTTGTTTGAATCTTTAAATTTTACTTTGCTTTCGCAATCTAAAATTTAAAGATTCGAACAAAAAGTCATCAAACTTATTTATGCAAAACACAAAGTAATCGGTTAGATGCTTGAAAACAACTGGATTCCATGATACCTAAAAGTAACTGAATTTTAAGATACTTGTTAAATGTTTTAAAACATCTTGGTATTAAGATGTTTTATTGCATCTTCGATTCGGGGACAGCCGGAAACATCTTAAAATTAAGATGTTCATTTCTGACAGTGTTTCGGGTATGCCAGATTTCATCCTGACCCTTGCATTGACCGAACTAGTTCCATCAGATAACCTCCGACTACGACAGATCCAATGCTTCCAGGGGTTCGGTACCAAATGGAACCCAATACGGGCTTCAACTCGAATCGCCATATACATCAGGGACAAAACTTCTCAGCAAACTTAGCAGGATCAGATGTGACCGAAATACCTCATCAGGGCCTGCCAAGGGTAGCAGCCGAATTCTCTAATGGACGGAGCGCCAGATGATTCGTTTTATCTGGTCGAGTGTGAGTTCAAGATGGGACTGCGGTTATCAAGTCAGGCTAATCAAAGAGGGTAGGAGCGACAGGACTTGGAAGAGCTGAGTTGCACTTTGTCACAGATCAATCAATAAATCATGATCAGGCCGAGGAGGAGAAATCCCTTCTTTAGGAAGACTGAATAAAAATCCATGTAGACGAAGCTTATAGCAAAAAAGTGGTGCTTATATAACACACAATACTTCTATATTTTGACAAGGATTCATAAGCACTCGTCCAGGAAGTGATTTGGAGTAAAAGGGTAAAATAAAAGTTTTTTTGAAGCTTCGATCCAATTTTCGGTTTTAGGGCGATTTCAACACTTCCATTCACTTCGTAAATATGGAAACAAAAATTAAAACTCAAGGGAAGTAAAAAAATAAGGCGAATCCCAGGAGTAAGTAAAATTCAAGATAGTGAATAAAAACTGAGGTAAATAGTTATCAACGCGTTCCCACGAAATAGGATCACTCACATTTTACGGTTCCGAGATGTGTACAAGTGGTTTTGCAATTTACTTTTCTAAAAAGATGAGGCTGAAGAAGGGAGGCCTTTGAGCATTTTCTTGACGATTTTACCTACGGCCCGAGCAAATTGAACGAACCGCGAGTCAGGTTAACCTGCTTCAAGGATAACCTACTCATCAAAAGAGGAGCTGCCTCCCACCTACATTTTCCGAGTCGTCTTTCCTTTTCGAACCTTCCCTCGGCTTCTTGGTGCTGATTACTTTAGGCCGTCCTTCTGCCTCTGAAGTTTTCTCTAGGTCACATCCCATGCCATCGTAGATTCCGCTGTCGCTCCCTTTTTCGCCGGCCTATTTTCATCCCCTTTTTTCTTACCCTCTGCCAATGACTGAGGGCTATCAGGTTGCTGTTGTTCTTGAAATACCCGTAGAAGGACAGCTGTTCCCTTCCACGGGGTTGAATCACTCATCGAATATAAAAAGGGATGTATTCGTGGTGAAATTGAATGTACAATGGTGACGCATCCATGTTCAAATGATTTAAGAATGTAGTGTGGTTTCAGGGAGGTTACCCTTGAAATTGAAGACGGACAAATCGACATGTGAGCATAAAAAATCATCGCTCTAGGATGCATTCGTTTTTCAAACCTGAAAAAGCAACTTCATTCGAACAGTAAGTGTAACTTTTCTGTTAGCGCATTCACTTCTTCATTCCTCGCCACTCATCTTAACGATGCTCGAGATCCATGATCCATTACCAAACCTGAAATCGCCCGTCCTTCCATGACAATGGTGCGTTTTAAGAAAACGAGAAAAAAATATGGCAGAAATGACAGCTATACGGAAACGGGTGTCCGTAAAACAGGTCATGCGGAAAGTTGGTGAGGCAACTTATTGGGATTCTCTGAACGACTGGTGCCACCACTTGTACCCAACGGTCCTTTCCACAATCACCAGCCCCGACCGTTGCCAGTGATCCTTTCTGCATTTATACCGCTCGATCCACGTACTCGATCCTTTTCCGATGTCGTCCCATATGGAGGAATCGAACCGCCGCCCTGTCCTCGGTCCGAATACGTAACTCTCGAAGGTCGGACGGCGGCCTCGATTGAAAATTGATAAGAGCGATTTATTACGTGCCGGCCTGGACCAGGGAGCATTTGATCGCTTGAATCTTCGTTTCATGCACGGCTTCCTCGTACGCTATGGACTCGTGGTCTATTTCAATCGGGTTTCTAATTCAAATTGATCTATAACTCCCGTGTATCAAGTCGAACGGACAGATCAATTACTGGGAAAATTCATCTAGCCAAGATCTAGTACATGCGGCTTGGAGCCAATTATTCAAGGATATGAAAAATAAAAATGGATTGCTTCGGTGATACTTTTCTTCCCCTGAGGTACCGGAGGAAAGGAAAGTAGGTATAGATTTTTTGAATTGAGTCGGCGTGGGTGTTTCTTGAAGGGCCATTTATGGAGGACTTGTCTCCACTAGCGTCGTCAGTACCATAGTTACCATCAGAAATGGCTCGCCAAGCCACACGAGATCACCACAGCTCGCTGCAGTTCCGTCCAGAATGTAGGAGACAATCTCCAGATAAGCTGTCACTTTCTGGAGATAAAATGATAATAATGAATGATAATGAAACTGAATGACCTAATGAAACTGGCAGCGTCCGGTTACGTGTGTGTTGAAGCGTGGAGTATTTTGGAATTTCTGATTGTGAGGACCGCAAAATGAGATATTGGATTCGGTCCAAAACTGTGCTTTCCAAACTATGGAAGTAAGGTGTTTTGGTGCACCTCATGACGTGTGGGGTGGGATGACAGCGTGCTATTAAAGCACCTAGGTATATTTTTCTTAAATTCACAGAACCGATCGCTTTCATCCTTTGGTTCCCGTCGAGAAATATCGATCGAGGACTACCTACGTCAAAACTGCTCAAAAATTCCGCTAATAGGCGACAAAGCAGCGTTCAAAAGCAGTTCCGCGAAAGTAAGTAGTTGCGTTGGCATCCAGCGTGCGGAAAGTATGGATAAACAAAAACTCGGAAACCGGCATGACGACAAATGGAAAAGAAGCTGTGATTGAAAAATATAGCGATATCGGCGATACAGGCTGAACCTCCGGAAGGGAACGTCTCCATGAATTTTATTTATGCGCTGGGACAGCGAACTGCTCGAGCAGCCACCGAGCAATGGAAACAGACGAGTTTCATCGGAGAAACTCGTCAACCGGCATCGCTTTCAAACTTCTTCCATTTCCATTCTAGATTTTTTCGGTATTATTTTCTTCTTTTCCCTCCCGCGAGGGACGATGGATGACCGGGAAAATGTTCATAGAAACGGTTGAGTAATGTTGAAAGTTTCGTCTCGAAGGTATTGGGACCTTCGCTGGCTCCCGTTGGAGCTCTTCTGACGACGGGTGAAGGAATATAACCCATCTAGATGGGCTTTGATGATTTCCAGCTCTGCGACTTCGATTTTTCGAGAGCCCATCGCCTAACAACAAAGTTTGAAGAACTGTAGAAAACTACTCAGAGTCTTACTTTTTGTTCTGATGCTTTTCAATTTCTTCTGAGCTCTTAAATCTGCCTCGCATTAATCTAGTTTGAGGCAATTCGTTCTATATTTTTCCTACCCCAGCCTATTTCCCATCTCAAAGATGTGCAGGGTCCTATTTCTAAAAAAATATTCATACGGTTTGACCTTAGATCAAAAAACGGAATAGAAACCCGCACTTCCGAAATATCAAGCGACATTATATTGCAAATCATAATGGACTGTCAGAGCATTACGTTCCTAAATTACGAAAGGTATTAGGCAGTAGTCAGGATCTTAGTTAGGATCTTCTTTTCATAATGTTTCAAGCCCCTCCTCCTTCGAGGTTCTATCTGGCTCGGCTCACATCCCACTTTCGTTTGCTCTTTGAGGCTAGTGCTTTTAGTCTATTCGTTTGACAGGAGAAAAACATTATTCTCTCCCTAGGGCGAAACCGGTGGGAGAATTCTTCAATCGATTGATCACTTGAGTCTGCCAGACCGGCTCCAGCTCTTTCAAAAGACCTTGTCGATCCTTCTTGCCATTAATTATTCCTTATGTTTGATCAGCTCTCAGCGGACGACTTGGATTCCACTTTCAACTTCATTTTTGATGAAACGCCCTTAAAGTTGCACGAAAATTGACGAAGTTGCGACCACTACAGGTCACCGTTGAGTTCGAGTTGAAAGACACTGGCTCCAGTTGAAGAAATCATAGAATAGTAGGCAGGTGATTACAAAAAACTGAGTACCACCAAACCGGGGACTCCTATGAGGAGAAATTTGTGCCAAAATTTGGAATCGCAACGAAGGTTTTTATTTTTGTTGCTTAGGTCACCCAAGCGTAATGGTTTTGAGATCCCTAACCAGCACTTTCGAAGACTGCTGCACACCCAAATTCGAGCCTCGACAATTGGAATCCTGACGTGCTCACAAGATGACCCTGATTGCTCCTCGCCGCTAACATTCAAAACAGGTTGAGCATCATATTTACCAATACAAAGAAGACCCGAAGAGACTGCTGAAGGAAACAAATCTCAAAAATGGAGAGTGCTGTTCAAGCTTATTTGTGGATTTACTTCGCTCTGATTGTTACGCCCATCTGATCTCGGCCTCACAGCCTCGGAGACCGCGAGTAAACACGACGATATAGCGTTAACATAGTGTTGTCACGATCGCGCGGAATCACAAGCTTCACGAGCCTCGCTGACTAACGAAATTACCTCATAGCTCTGGTTGATTCATCTTCAATTATTAATCTACCCGTGGAGCGCCACCCAACGCAATGATGCATTATCTTGCTGCCTTGATTACGCGGTACGGATGGTTGCGCCAACCGCTGTTCACACGTAATTAGCAATGGGTGCGGTCCGTGCTAGCATGTTCAACAATCAATCGACCCTGTGATGACAGCTTTGGAACTAGCAAATTAATTGCTCCCTTAATTCAACGAATGATGAGCCACCCGTTGCTATCTTGGCGTGTTATCATCAGCCGCAGAATTCACTCGTATCTAATATTGTTTACACGAAAATGGGGGAAAGATTTCATGGTCATTCTTTTCAGATCATGTTCATGTTATATGGCGCTTAGGTGTATTCACGAAAAATACGCAAAAATACAGTTTTCGGCTATTGGAGTGCTCCACTGAAGAATCAGGCCTGAGATGCTGAGTTTTTCTTGCGAATGTTGTTATATTGTAAAAATATTGTTCTTAGGCTTGAAAATTATATTCTGGGGGGTGAAATATTTTTTGTGAAAAGTCCCCATGTGCACTATTTTAGTCCACACCGGGACTTTCCATTATCATTCTTTCAGTAAAGAACGAGTGTTCTTTAAGACTTCAACATCATTTTCGAAGTCTACAGAGCAAAATTTTGGCAGGAAAAAAGATTCCAATTTTTTGTGCACGTTCCTCATTCTACTACCTACTTCTGACCAGTGGAACCAAGCTCACCCTGAATTTGGGCCAAGGGAAGAAAAAAACTACCCTCTAATGTCCACAAGAACAAAGATGGCTGCGGATGACAAAAGTGAGACAGATAGATATTTCAAGCGCCAGTTAACGCAATTTCAAGGGGCGGAGTTATAATGGCGTTTTCCACGCTTTTCCAAGCCATTTGTCGGAGTAGGTTGATAGAAATTTCGAACTCAATTACCGGGTATATCAGTTCGTAAATCACTTATCAGTCGTAACCAATTGCAGCACAATGGCGATGGCGGATAACGTGCGATCAGCAAACGATGGATTATCTCTTCGTTTATGGGTACGAAACTGCACCGGTGGAGGAAACAATGTAAACGTAGTTAATCGTAAATTGGTAACAGCTCAGAGGTGAGATTTTACAACAATCGAATTTCTTGCTGTCAGATACAGGGCCTGTCTGAAGAACCTTCATGGAGACAGTTAGAGCAAAAGAATTTTTAACGGAGAAACAAACTTCACATTGTGAAAAAGAATGTCATCTTTCTCAGTATACAGTATACTGGAGGGTTCTTCTGGTCGCACAACCCAACCAATTACCCTATGGAGGTGGAATGCCATGGTAGCATTTTGCTTGCAAGTCTTGTTCAAGAATAAAACCGACCTTTGAGTTTTTTTTCATAATGGCACACTGTGGATACTGTGCATATTGAAGTTGTTCAACCTATTTTAATGATGAAATGTTCAACGCGAAAGCCGCACCTTTCTTTGCACTTTCATTGAACACCCACCGGGTAAGGAAATTAATTAATGAATTAATGACAAAATACCAGCTCCACAGTGAACTGGAGTTTATTCCGGCTTCTCATACAATCGCTGCAAACACAGAGAACATTGCTTTCTCCGGCTTACAAAGGATTAATAAACGACGTCGCACTAATACGATGTTGAAGTTTCGCAGAAAATACATCCTCCATTCTCTCGGAGATATTGCCATCGTAAGGAGCCAATCTTTGGCTTTTCAAACGGAGAAAACGCTGAGCCCTGCGACGTCTTATTTACACAAAGAGAATCAAATGCCGTCGAAAATGTTCCGAGACGGAAATCATCTCTGAAAACAGGAAGGTCAGCACACGGAGAGGTCCGATTTTATACCGGTAAATATTGACAGCGGCTCAGCAGGAAATTGTATGAAATGCGAGCCGGGGAATAGTCCCGTCTTTCGAGGAGAACAACTCGGAGAACTATGCATTTTTCATGCTCTGGAAATCCTGTAACACTCAATCCGTGCAACATCCAGTTTCGTCCCGCATTCGGAGCACCATAATCGAATTATTCCGAAGGATTCTGTCTCCTTCGGTTTTATTTTGCCGTATAACCGCTACACTATGCGGGGCCTCGTAAAACCGTAAAATTACGCTTTTCTCGCGCAGGAGAATACAGTTTTGAGTTTCATGGCATGCTGGTTCGGATTTTATTGTTTCGAGTGGTTTGTGAGGCCCGAGCGGTAAACGCGAGAAAAAAATGGACAAAAAAATTATATTTATTAGATAAAGTTAGTTCCTCTTTAGTCAAATTCTGGTAGGTTTTTGGTTCAAGCGGGTGCTCAGACGTCAGAAGAAACCCCCCCAACAGCCCGCAGACATGCTCTCAAACGCAGGCTGCTCGAACGAACGGGAGAAAGGATCAGCCAATCAGAGGCTCGACAGGTGGGCCCAACGGGCCTTCCACTCACGCGTCAGAAGCATCATGGCTTTTTATGGCGACTGGCCGGTTGCATTAAATTTGTAAATTGTAAATTAACCAGCAAATGAATTTTATTGCTGCATAATCACTGGATGATCATAGTGGATCTTAAAAAACAATTGCATTTCAAGGGCGGGTAACAGCAGAACTGAGTACCTTTTTTTAGGGTTTTCCATCTTCCTGATAACCCTGAAGTTAACTGTTCATAATTCGACGACAACAATCTAATTAAATAAACTTAAAACCAGTGGTGCGTAGATAACACACAATACTTCCATATTTTGGAACGTAAAATTGTGACACAATTTGATCATATTTTGACTGCTTTTGAATGTGTTTGGGTCAAAAATATCAAAAAATTCAGTATTAAAATTTTAAAATTCGCCTAGAATGAAAAAACGCCACATTTTCGGAATGTAAAAAATATCCACATATTCTGCAAGGAAAAACAAAGATTTTAAGACCAAGAACGCTCAAATCGGTTCATTTTTGTAGCCAGAAAAAAATAAAATAAAAAACACTAAAAATGCAATTATATCGGAAGTACTGTGCGTTATCCAAATTCCGATTAAACAGGGTGTTAGGTCTTACCGAGACGCACATTTCAGTTCAAGAAAATTGAAAAAAGGTTGAGAATTGAGGGAGTTATGGTCATTTTTGTAAATGACCACAGACGGACTAACGGACTAACGGACACACGGACACACAGACACTTGTTCAGGAAGTGATTCTGAGTAAATGTGTATAAGAAAAAGTTTTTTCTGAAGCTCCGTTCCGATTCTCGATTTTAGGACGATCACAATACTTCCATTTACTCTGTAAATATCCCCCATTGTTATTCGTCACCTACAAAACCTTGTATTTTAACGATGCACATAGGTACATTTATTATGCAGTAATATCTCGTATAGGTACAGATTTTGCCACTTCATCTCCCTATAAAATCCGTTTATTTTTCGGCCGTTTATTGCCGAGCTACTTAAAAATGGAGGCTTAACTGCAACAGAAAAGAGAGGAGATTTGGCTCCTTATAATCTAGAGGGTATTTCAAGAGCCCACTCAGAAGCCGCCCTAAGGCTCGTCATTAAATATTTACTAAATCCTTTTAAGTGAAGCAACACTCGCTGTCCTTCACTGTTCCTTAAACGACTCAACGCCTCCGCTCTTTCCGATCTCATGAAATCTTTTGGTGAAGTTTGTCATGCGGGGTTTACGACGGATTTCTTTTTAATATTACATTTGAATACAGAAATTGTTTAAAGAATTTGCCGATTTTTGAGAAGGCTGGTACCTACTGGGAAGCGTGATCATTTTTTCTTTATTTTCGATTGGCGAACTCTCGATTGTACCTTGAAATTGAACTCTAGGAACTGAACGAAAGAAAGAAACGAAGAATAGATAGAAGAGATAGATAGGTAAAGGTTAGGATACATCTATCTATATAGATAGAAGATCATGATTTCTTTTTGCGCAAGACGTAAATTGTTTTCGGCTGAAAATGGAAATGAAATAAAAACGTACTGTATCGTACTGAACCCTATTTCGTCCATTACCATCCAACCATTTTTTCAAGTTTTCCATTCAACCGCACGCTGTTGAAAATCGAAGATTGATCACTGTAGGTACACATTGGTAAACCAAAAATAACAGACCTTCGGTATAATGATTCAATCCTCCAAATGAAGAGAAATATTCGAGTAGCTAAAATATGTTGTTAGTTGAGGTATTCAATTACACGCTCTCGTAACGACTGCTGTATATTTAATTTCGAAGGCAATACATGAAACAAGGTTCGGAAACTCGAGCGTACGAAACACGATTTTGAAATACAATTACAAAACTCTTGGCGAGTGGATTATTCAGATGTTTCGAACGGGACATACATACGGAACATTTACGGTACATTACAGGTCTACCTCTTCTATGGTCAAAAAATAAGAAACCGAGAGATATTTCCACAAACTTTTATATTCATGAAACACGTTTTTAAAGGTACTACTCACTAAAATGGCTATAGCTCATTCAATTTTTGATAATTTTTTCCACACAAATCTGAAACACCGGCGGACGAGCCCATTGGATTTAGAGTTGATCGGGACATGATTGCTCTCGGAATCCTTCTTTAAACGTAAGTAACTATATCCGGATTAACTCTAGAGCCGAGGTTGGTGAAATCGACCATTAGTCTTCTCGGCCACCAAAACTCCTCTATATTTGAAGAGTATTCCTCCAAAACTGCATTCATCCACTTTCGAGTTTTGTCGTTATCGATTTCGTTATTCGATTTTCGATTTCGATTCATTGCAGCTTTGGTGCCCATAAGCAATCGAAAAAACGAAATCGATATCGACAAAACTCGAAAGTGGATGAATGCAGTTTTGAAGGAAAACTCTTCATTTATGGGCGTAAAACGTTACATCAGGTTCAAAATCGAGAGAAAACAATCGTATGGCAGTGGATGAAAAACTGGATTTTTTCAGAGGACCGTATCATACGCAATAGTTAGAAAACAAAAGAGATTGGCGACAGTGAGAAAGTTGCTATCTTTTCTACCAAAATATCTTCACTGAGCCTTAGAGCTGAAATATTTAGCCAACAATTTTATGAATCGTTCCACTCGGGAAGAAGAATTCCTCGAAAAACGATAATGAGTTAATGGTTCACCACAAAAAGAGGGCAACAGAGAAAACCGCCCGCAACTTCCAACGACCGTTTTCCGCTCGTCCAAACTCCCCGGCCATGTTCGCCATTAGACTATCCTCACAAAGAGGGCTGTTAAATTAAAAATACCATTCTTTCTAATTATGGTACCCCCACTCACAACCCGCGACTAGCCTTTGGGCGACTAATTAGAAAAATATATTATTTCTGATGGCATTAAACCATTTGGCAGGATTCCCGCGATGGATAAAAGTTTCAGAGCTTTAGAGCTTCAATTTAGCCAAAATTACGAGCAGATAGGTTGAAAGAGATGTTTGCGAAGCAATCTTTGCGGAACGAAGTAGGTCACAGAAAATAAGCCTTAGCTGATTAACGTTGTATATAAAAATGGCAACATACGTTTTTAAAATGGTTGGTACTACCAAAGTACCCTTCATATGAATTCAATGTCAATATCAATGTAGAGAGTGAATGGTGCCATCTTTTTTGTCATTATGGTTTCTTCAGGACCCTGATGAAGTTTGTCAAAAGAGACGGTTACTCCTGATATGTTGACGTCAACATAATATACGGGACGATCTTTTCATCGTCTCTCTTCATTTGATTATGTTGATCATTGAAGCAAATGGGGGCGAGAACCGTTTGAGCAAAACATTGCGGCCATCCCAATGATTTCATTCCCAATACAGCCTGCACGTTGGATTCATTATGAAATTAAGTCGGAACACGTTTCAGATAGAATGAAACCGAGCTAAACGGCCAACCCGGTTTGAAACCGCGAGGGTTCTTATTACGAATGTTGCTTACGATCTGGGGATAAATGCGAATGGGTTGTCTCCTTCTCTTTTACTCTAAATGAGTCTTGCTAAATTGAGAACCGCATAGAGGAAGAGGGTAAGTAGTACTCTATAGCATTTCTTGGCCACGACATTATACGGTAGCTCATCTAATGTCCCAAGATTTATGGGTTGTATTATTCACTCAAGAATTGCGATGGTTCACTGAGAAAATTGCGAGCGATGCTTTGAGAAATTACGCTTTTCCGAGACCGAACCCTTCTTTCAAAAATATGTCTGCAAATCCTCTCATGATACCCAACCGCTATAGCGCCAATCGCATTTTGGTACAATATTTCTGGAAATAATGTACCAAAATATGAGAAAGCAGCTATATATATATAGCTAAGAACCAGCATCACATAACTCAATTTCCCCATTTTGAGGAGTGCACTTTCTGATCCCAATTTTTGCGCCCGATTTGATGGAACTATTAGTTTTTTGAAAACTCACGAGGAACGTGAGCGTTCCGTATTAGTTTTTCCATCATTCCGTATTTTTACTTCCATCAAATTGGGTGCGAAAATTTGAATCGTAAAGTGCACTTCTCAAAATGAGAAAATTGAGTTATGTGATGCTGGTTCTTAGCCGTCGATATACCTTTTTGAATGTGGAAGTATCGACCCGCAACTTGATGTGAATGTCAGCTGATCGGGAATGGGGTCAAAACCAGAAACAGACGCCTCTTTTGCCGAGCTTTCGATTATCTATGTAATCCTCATCAGGGCTTATCAGGGCTAGGGGTGGGCATTCACACCTAACGGCCTCTAAGCCCTGATGAGGATTACATAGATAATCGAAAGCTCGGCAAAAGAGGCGTCTGTTTCTGGTTTTGACCCCATTCCCGATCAGCTGACATTCACGCTATATATACCTTGACGTGCACCTGCTATTTAAGAGAACCTGCTAAATTCACTTTAAAGTACCAAAAATTTATAAATAAAATGTAAAAAATTCATCTCAAAAATAGTTCTTGAAGTTATCGACCCCTAAACGTTTTTTATTCGGATTCCCTGGAAAATATGCCCAAAGCTTGGCCAAACAACAAATCATAGGGTCAACCTGGCCATAATCGGATCAGCGGTTCGATACGTAGAGGGGTGTCAACATTTTTGACACAGAACACCTTATTGAACCAATTATCCGATTTTGACTATGATAAAATTAAAATTTGTGGTTAGCTCCAACTTAAGGCATATTGTGCGGGGAATCCATTCTAGAGAGGTTACCCAAATCGGCATTGGCATGGGTCCATTTTTGTAAAAACACAAAACGTCTATTTTGACCGCAAGGACGTGGGTTTAGAATCTTTCATCTTTTTTCCCTGAAATCTGGAGATGCCGGGTTCGATTCCCTAGGAAAGATTTCAATTAATTTATTGTCTGTGATAGGTACCCAGAAAATTAATGTACCCAAGTCAATAATCTACGTAGCAGCGTTTTTTCCTGAAACTGATCTTTGAAAACAACAAACCTTCAAGGTAATCAATGGTACCAAAATCAGAATCACTGGAATTGTCATTTACCGAGAGTAGCCGTCGGCAAAAATTTGGTGAAGGAGCTTTGGGTGCGGAATGAGATAAGGAGTATTTTAGCTAATGCTCACTCGATTAGATCCTTCACAGAGGCTGTCTGCCAGTACATTTACCTTTCTTTGCCACCCCCAAAACAGTACCATTCCAGATATTCTAGTTCCAGGTTACTGCCAGTCAAATCGTTCGTGAAAGCGTCTTGACGTCAGAACACGAGAAAACTCACCTATCACCATGAGTTCTTTGGAGACAAGGGCTGTAGAAAACGAGGGTGCGTCTGTCGTCACTTCGCAGCTAAGATTTCCCGACAGGTTGAAACCGACTTGTCTCAGAACGACCTGGCTTGCGTTTGACAGCGACACCTGGAACAAAATTTTGCTTTAAGGATTGTTTCTATTTGTCGCACTAGTTTCAAGATGAAACTTGATGTGAATTGTCTAAATAGCTTCGGCAATGTGGAAGGTGTGTGAAGAAAGGAAGTAATTTAGCACCAAATTGTGGATAGGGAGTGGTGTGAGGTGCTAACGTTAGCTGGTGCAATACGTCAGTAATACTGACTCAGTATCAATACGGAATCGATGTAATTTTGTCTTAAATTTTATTTTCGTTATTGAGCCATGGCAATCAGAAAAAATAAAATAAAAAATCTGAATCCAGCGTTCGTAAAACTCGAACCTCAAACCCGTTCGCGAAACCATTCAAGGACTCACGACTTCATCTTGGATAAATTATTTTGAAAAACATTTCTTTCGAAAGAATGTCCAGTGGTGACAGATCCGGGGATAAACCCTTCTTAACTTTTTCAATTCACCGGGTAATAGGTACACCATCTTCTGGAGACGTATGGTCTAAACGATTCCTTCAGGTTAGTTCAGCTGATGCGGTTCTCATGTTCTCACTCGCTGGTATTGCGAGACGAGAGAACTCCTTGATTGTTCGAAATGCCTTCGCGTGGTTTACCTGAGAAGAGGAATGCAAGTCGTTTTGCAGAGCACGTCTTTGCCAAAGGGAGAAAATTTGAAGAGGTGGTTTGCAAGAGAACCAGTGTTATTCGCGAAGAGATCGCAGGCGACGGAGGTGAAAACGGTATTTTATTGAATTCTTCAATTTGTAGATTAAATGAAGGAGAAAATTGGAGAAATTTATAGAGCGAGAGGAGGAAATTGGGTAATTGATAGGCTAGTACCCATAAAAGTCCTATGCGTTTGCTCCAGGAACTACAGCAAATGCTTGAATTTTCATTCATCACTTTTTATGGATGGAAATCGAAGGGATTACAGAAGTTACTTAGGTAATAGCATATGCTACAATTTTATGCACATTGATTCAAAAGAAAGAGTGGTCATCTTCTGTACCTCATCGGGTAATTAGACGTATACTAAGATAAGCTATCCCAGTGTGTTTTTCAAAGAGAAATTCTGCAGCGAGTAGGTTCTTGTCGAAACTATTAGGTCGCTATACTGCAAAAGTCGACTATACCAATATCGAGTTTCCAAGTATTGGAGTGAGTCATTGAATAATCGAAATCTAAGTTAACAAAGAATTATTACCTTCTCTGTGCATCTTGAAGTAATCGAGATGATTGAGTGATAGGCTATTTGATTGAGTATCCGGTTGATTGAAGAATTATCGATCGGCTAAATGGAGTTGCAATCTAATAGGCGAATGATGGTTTGAGCACCTGATTAAGCATTAGGTAAATGTGATGGGCTTGGAGACATTGAGCGACTGCTGAGGCGTTGGACGAGCAAATTAGTATCATGTTACTCAAGTTAAGTGGCCGTGGGAGAATGAACTGTTGAGCCAAACGGAATGACAGGATGAAATGACTGATGAAGTTTAATAAGCATAGTATCACTCGTAAAATCGGAAATTTTTTAAAAAAGTAGTATAAATAAAACCTAAAGAAAAAGTCGAAAAAAGTTGGAATTTGACAATAGACAAAAGGTGCAAGTGGCGAAATTTCGAATTTCCAAAAATGTTTTTTTTTCAATGTTTTTGAGATTTATGCTACACTTTTGGCTGTAGTGTCACCGATATTTGTCCTAAAAAAATGGAAAAAAATAGTGGTACCAAATGGCAGACATCCTCAACATCCTAGTGGAAGAATTTTTGAAACCGGGTCAAAATTGGCTGCGTCAGTGCAGAACATACCTGCTCATCGAAAAAGCGTCAAGAAAGTCCCTTTGACAAGTCAACTTGAGTAACCTTAGGTTTTTTTGAAGTCGATTGAAAGATAGGGTAGGTACCTGTAAATACATTAATAGGTAATTTTTCTGAACAAAAAAACAATGCCGATGAAAAGCAGTGTTAACACTTTCAGTATCAATGCCAACAGGTACAACATAGGCTGTCGTACAAACTTCATCTGACGTTCGTAAACAAAATTTGCTTCCTTGTCATCTCTACGTTTTGGCACGTTCGCTTCAAGGTAACAGAGAACATGTTGATTGTCTGCGCACTTGACGTCCCCCGCGGTGCAAGGTTTATCTCTCGAAACGTCACAGTTATTGACTCGAGAAGGGGAGAACGAGTCGTCTTCCTTCGCTTCTCCTCGTCAGGACGCGGGAAAAGTGCGGGGTGTCGAGTCGTGGCTCAGCCCATTTATCACAAGCGTCGAGACTTTTCTTTTCGAACCACCTACGACTCCCCTTCCAGTCCATTCCCGTAACTACTACGACGACTCCAACTGGCTGATAGATAAGACCGTTCTACTACTACAGGTCGCCCTTTCTCAGCCTCAGGAATCTATGTCGATGGCTGCTGGAAACTGGAAAGGCCACCAGAGCTGAGCGAAGGCAGACCGTTCGGAAAGTATCGGCGCAGTTAGCGAGAACGTTCTTGCCTGACGACGCCTTCTTTTTCGTGTCAACGACCATGGAAACGTATGCTCGGCTCGTCCGCTTTCCCCTTTTTGAAACGACCGTTGGGAGTCCGGGGGCGTTTTTTTCGTTTGGTATACAACTCGCCCTCTGGCCAAAGTGATCAATTCAAAACTTGCGCATGTTTTATTCAGAAAGGCCGAATTTCGGAGAAAACCAGTGGTGCGTAGATAACACACAATACTTCCATATTTTGAAACGTAAAATTGAGACACAATTTGATCATTTTTTGACTGCTTTTAAGGGTGTTTAGGCCAAAAATATCGAAAAATTCACTATTAAAATTTTAAAATTTGCCCAAAATGAAAAAACGCCACATTTTCGGAATGTAAAAAATATCCACATATTCTGCAAGGTGAAACAAAGATTTTAAGACCAAGAACGCTCAAATCGGTTCATTTTTGTGGCCGGAAAAAAATAAAATAGAAAACACTAAAAATGCAAATATATCGGAAGTACTGTGCGTTATCCAAATTCCGATTAAACAGGGTGTTAGGTCTTGCCGAGACAAACATTTCAGTTCAAGAAATTTGAAAAAAGGTTGAGAAATGAGGGAGTTATGGCCATTTTTGTAAATGACCACAGACGGACAGACGGACAGACAGACAGACGGACAGACGGACAGACGGACACACGGACACACGGACACACAGACACTTGTTCGGGAAGTGATTCTGAGTAAATGTGTATAAGAAAAAGTTTTTTCTGAAGCTCCGTTCCGATTCTCGATTTTAGGACGATCACAATACTTCCATTTACTCTGTAAATATGGAAGTAAAAATCCTTTTTCCAAGGGTGTAGATATTAAACGTATTTTTCGACGCATCGAAAATAAGATATTAGGCGACCCACGAGGTGAACAATTAAGAGCATCGAGAATTTCGGTCGTCGCAATTTCAAAACACCGTCTTCGAGGAAGAATAAACGCTTTCGAGGGAAACACCGTAAAAAGTAACAAGTAGGAAGTACCTATTTCAACAGCGGAACGATGTAAATTCACAACGCGAACCGACCGCTAAATGCGACGATTAGCTTCCCCTCAGCCGACAGGGCCCCATCCTGGCGCCGGGCAGCAAGTGAAAATAAACCGAGTGGCGAACATGGATTTTTGGTGAGAGCTGTTGTGTGAACCGTGAAGCGCGAGAATGGTAAATTAGGTTCCAAAATGAGCGGCCCTCCATGGCGCATATCCCACAGCACAGCCCACCCCCACCTCACCCGATCCTCGGCGCCACTCGCGGCTGGCGCGAATGCGAGAGAGAATCGGGTGTATAGTGGATGAGCTTGTACGGGCCAGAGGTCCTCCAGCTCCTCTAGGCTATTAGTCACCCTGTTTGCTTCGCTCTGTTTGTCCACCTATATCGTACCCTAAACTCTTGCCCGCTAACCTAATTAGGCGTGTCGTCGTAAATATTACTTAAGTAGGAGAACAACGTGAAAAGGGACGCCTAGTTTTGTCCGGGGTGGAGAAAAACGGCCCTGACTAGCGGCACATAATCAGCGTATACGAAACACCGAACACCAGTTTTCCGATCGGGGAAATTCTCTTTTTTTAGGATTTCACTCGTCTGAAAGTATGCTAACAGATATTGTCTATTGTTAGTTCATTTTTTCATGACTACAACCTTATTGTTAAAGGAAATTATTGTCAAAAAGTAAAAATATATTATAGCAGTTTTTTTAGGATTTGGGTACCTATATCTACAAAATATCGTTAAAATGTAAAAATAACTTACGAGCGTGATGAACTGTTGTGATGCAAGTTGTGGGTGTGAATAGGTAATTATATCTATTTAGTAATCTATGGAGTGTTACTCAAAAGACCAATATTATCCCGCCTTACACGCTCGAAAAAACGAGGCGCTCGTAGAAAAAGGGGAAAAAATAAAGTGACAGCGTTTTAACAAACGTAAAACTAAGGACTGGGTCGTCTCAGCTGCAGCCGTGAGCTGGGAGAATAAGGGAGGGCAATTTAAATTTAATAAGAGAGCTGTTAGGAATAAATGAATATTAAAAAATAAAGACAGAGACTGGTTGGCCCTGCTCGCACTATTCGTACGCAGATGAGCGAGGCTCAAGTCTGAGTGGGAGGCGGTGCCCCAGGGAAATTCGTGCTTACGTTATACCACCGCATGTCATTCAGACGTGAGCTGCGACGGAATAAGGGCTCCTTCTCACTCAGGACGAGGAGAATTCCAACTTTGGCACACAGACATGGAAATTCGAATACTCAGAAACAGTCACACAGCGGTACATGTTATGGAACGTTCCATCCGACCACGCACGTTCATCTGAGGCCATTACGATTTTATTTTCTCAACTTATCGCTCGTCTGTTTTTATCTTCCATGTTTTTCAGCAGTTTCCGCGCATCAAGTGCTTAGCCTGTTTCAACTAGCTGCATTATGCTAAAGCGTAGTTGGGACGGTTTGGTTTTTAGTTGAAAAAATTGGTAGGAACAGTTCAAAATTTTGAAAGTATTTAAAGTCCAGTTAATTTTTTTTTTTATCTGCCTCCTAACCTTCCAGGAAATCTGGCATTGAAGTTCATTGGCTTTTTAGAAAGTTTTTGCAATCATAATAGGGGAAAGTGACCTAATATGAGATACTTTTTTTCAGAAGGCGCTAATGACCACTTGAATGCAATAAAAAAAATCAGTTTTTGGTTTTATTTGTTCATTAACATTCCCTTTTAAAGATATTTATTGAAATTTCAACCAATCGTTATTCAGATGCTCGAAAAAATCAATTTTTCGAAATCAGTCCAGCTTGTTCGATTGGGCAACAGGTTGCCTAATATGAGATACATGCTGTTCCTAAAATGAGACAGTCTCATATTAGGACTTCCTTTGTTAGGAATAATGAAAATCAAAATTTTGTTAGAGATTTTATTCATATAAAGGTACAAAATGAATTTCTGACTCAATCAATACTATTTAGGGTTAAGATTCCTACCAATATAATATCCTTGGAAAGTGTTTCAAGTAATGGCCTTACAAAATTACAAAAAATACTGTCAGCTTTCAAAATTAAGTTGAGATTTTGATTTGACTTTCTTTGGTTGAGATTTCTATGAAATCTTCAGAAACAAGGCAATCTTCAGTCTTCAAAAATTTGGTAACATTTGATATCCTTACGTAATTTTTGGGTCTGAGACTGACCAGAGAAAGAATGCACACAATGTAAAAAAAGAAAGTTTCAAATCAAAAATGTCCCCTCAAAAAAAAAACAATACGACAAAATTTTTGCAAAATAAAATGAAAAATATCTGCAGGTATAGTGATTGCTTCTCTAGTCCAGGTTTTCCTTTTTGTTGGAGCCATCTGAGACGAGTTCCCATTTCCGATAACACTCATGTTAAATTAATCAAGGGCGAGATAAATTGATAAATTTCATATTGCAGAAGCTTTACATACTAAAACGACGAGGTTTTGATTTAAAATAAGAAATTCGCTTATTTATCCCTAATATGAGATATCTCATATTGGGGCACTTGTAGTGTCTCATAATAGGCAGTTGGCCCTTGATCATTGATCTTTTATATAGACTCTAGAAAAGACAGATAAGAAGGAAACTAAAATGAGGAATGGAAACTACATTAAATTTCGAACATTTTCCACTAGTTTAGTTCTAAGAAAATACGTACCTTGTCGGTGTCAAATCTATGCAAAAACTGATTAAAAAAATTTCACTTCACACGCTGGCCACCTTATCGCAAACTGAGGCCTCCACAAAGATGGAGTTGGGTGATTCAGCCATTCCTCGACTCAAGAACATCCCTAGGTATAAGTTTACGGAAAAATCGCTGGAGAATAGCACCATACAGAGGCTGTAGAGCGCTATCTCATAATAGGCATGTGTCTCATATTAGGTCACTTTCCCCTATGAACTTCAATGCCAGATTTCCTGGACAAACATATTGTGTTTGTCTTCCTTCCCGTCGATAATGTCACTTAATAAAATTAACCACTGGCTATGATACTAGGTTTGCTTATCCTGTATTATTTTGTAATATTGGTCATCATTAACAAGTTCCGCCAAAATAGGTGTGTCAAACTCCCGAGCGAAAACATCCATACCTGGTTACGTGTGGGTACCTTCACATTTTTGTACGTTCTGAGAAATAAAGCCAAGCTTGGAACTCAATTATGCAAAAAATTGTGCTCCCGGTAACAGAAGCAAAGCGGAAACTAATTTAAATCGGCAATTCGGGCAAAACCCGATCTACATCAAACATTCCAGTCGCTCCCATTGTGAAGCCACTGTGCATAAGCTTCGTTCATGAAAATGGAAAAATGGTTCATCGGCTGCCGATGAAGTTTTCCTTATTCCATATTCATTACACCGGCTGGGCATTTAATTTTTTGCATAACATTTCTTCTCCAGTTCGCTCCAACGGCCTTCAGTATTTTAATTCGAAAATCCTTTGACCTAGCTCATATAGGTAGTCAGAGTGGGGTATGAATATTCAACAGAGTTTATACTTGATGAAGCTTCCACTGCTCCAAGGCTGAAATGTAAATTATTCTTTACTGTCCGCTATAGGTACCTAGTAAAGCTTATTTTTCGCCCTCTCACTTTAAATACATTTTTATCTTGATTAGGTCTGGGAAAAGTAAAATTTTCGAGAGAGGTAGGGAAAAATAGTTATGGCGCTACTTATCGACAACAAGTTTTCCCCACATGTGAGTCAGAAAATTATGAGTTCCTGTTCACATCAGGAAATTACACAGGAAACTTACACTGGATCTGGTATTGAAACTGAAATCGAGACTCAAACTGAAACTGAAACTCAATCTCAATCTCAAACTCAATCTCGATCTCGATCTCGACCTCAATCTCAAACTCAAACTCGATCTCAAACTCGATCTCAAACTCAATCTCAAACTCAATCTCAAACTCAATCTCAAACTCAATCTCAAACTCAATCTCAAACTCAATCTCAAACTCAATCTCAAACTCAATCTCAAACTCAATCTCAAACTCAATCTCAAACTCAATCTCAAACTCAATCTCAAACTCAATCTCAAACTCAATCTCAATCTCAAACTCAATCTCAAACTCAATCTCAAACTCAATCTCAAACTCAATCTCAAACTCAATCTCAAACTCAATCTCAAACTCAATCTCAAACTCAATCTCAAACTCAATCTCAAACTCAATCTCAAACTCAATCTCAAACTCAATCTCAATCTCAAACTCAAACTCAAACTCAAATTCAATCTCAAACTCAATCTCAAACTCAAACTTAATCTCAATCTCACACTGAAGTTCAAACTGAAACTGAATTCAAACTCAAAATCAAACTCAATCTCAAACTCAATCTCAAACTCAAACTCAAACTCAAACTCAATCTCAAACTCAAATTCAATCTCAAACTCAATCTCAAACTCAATCTCAAACTTAATCTCAATCTCACACTGAAGTTCAAACTGAAACTGAAACTCAAATTCAAATACAAACTCGATCTCAAACGCAAGTTGAAACTGAAACGGAAATTGAAACTGGAATTCAAGCTCTTGCTGGAACTCATACAACTACTCAAACTCAAACTCAAGCTAAAACTCAGACCCTAACTCAAACTAGAATTGAAACTAAAACTCAATTTCAAACTCCGTCTAAACATTTCATTATTATTCACTATTATTATTCATTATTATTATTATTTCATTATTATTATTAACACTCATTATTATTTTATTTCTCAATCAACTGCTTATTTATGTCATTTCCTATGTTTTGAAATCAATAAAAAATGATCGTTACTCCGACGGCTTATTGCGTCGCGCTAGCGTAAAAACCCACGATTGTTGCCCGCTCATAACTCGGCAACCACGGCAAGTGATTCGAAGCGTAAACATTTTATTCTTTATCGAGCTAAACTGCCGTTGTTCGCTCTTCGGATAATAACAATTAAAATGATTGCGCTCCAAACCCCGCGCGAGAGCAGCGTTTTTACGCTCTCGTTTGTTTGATGTCGCGAAGAGATTCATTGTTCCAAACATCCTCGCTCGGAACTGAATTCAATTCGCCCCCATAGCCATGCATACAACCGCTGACAATGGCGGTGTGTTCGCCCGCTGAATGGCCATACACTCGTATCCGACGACCCTTACAACCAACTCTATCAATCCAATTGTGAAGACATTTCCCCAGAGTGACCCCCATGCGCGGGTCGGTTCGCGAGATTCGTCGAATAAAGTTAAAGGCGAAAAAATGGTCAGGGATTCGGTTAGAAAGGACACTACTCTGGATGTGATAGTGATCAATCTGTAAAGAAGACCATACGCTGTAATACCGTACAACCATTCCGCGCAATCTTCAGAAAATTCTTGCAAAAAAACTCCTTTATATCCATAGTTAGGTAGGTACCTAATTCGTTTTATTTGGCGTAGGAATAACTGTAACACGAAGGGAAAACCGCGATATTATTTTCGATTATACCTGGTTTGCGAGTAGTGTAAATCGTCGCTTAAGAAGCAAGAGGTGCTGACGCAATTTCTGGCCAAATTGAGATTCTCACACACTTGGATTCGTCTTTTCAAGCCCGATCGATTGGTGAGGTCGATAAATTAAAAACAAATCGATAGTAGGTACCGAGAAATCGATCGAAGGTGATTGCTGCAAATGCAGTCCTTCTGAACATCCTGCTTTCGCAATCAGTTCAGTGCCGTGACCCTATCAGCAAAGATCAAAGTCAACTTCGAGATCAAAATCAACTTTTAGATCAAAGTCAACTTCAGGATCAAAGTCAACATCGAGATCGAAATACACTTCGAGATCAAAATCAACTTCGAGATCAAACTCAACTTCGAGATCGAAATCAACTTTTAGATCAAAGTCAACTTCAAGTTCAAAGTCAAGACTTCGAGATCAAACTCAACTTCGAGATCAAAATCAACTTCGAGATCAAAGTCAACTTCGAGATCAAAATCAACTTCGAGATCAAAGTCAACTTCGAGATCGAAATCAACTTTTAGATCAAAGTCAACTTCAAGATCAAAGTCAACTTCAAGATCAAAGTCAACTTCAAGTTCAAAGTCAACATCGAGATCGAAATACACTTCGGGATAAAAATCAACTTCGAGATCAAACTCAACTTCGAGATCAAAATCAACTTCGAGATCAAAGTCAACTTCGAGATCTAAATCAACTTCGAGATCAAAGTCAACTTCGAGATCAAAATCAACTTCGAGATCAAAGTCAACTTCGAGATCGAAATCAACTTTTAGATCAAAGTCAACTTCAAGATCAAAGTCAACTTCGAGATCAAAGTCAACTTCGAGATCAAACTCAACTTCGAGATCAAACTCAACTTCGAGATCAAAGTCAACATCGAGATCGAAATACACTTCGAGATCAAAATCAACTTAGAGATCAAACTCAACTTCGAGATCAAAGTCAACTTCGAGATCGAAATCAACTTCGAGTACAAACTCAACTTCGAGATCAAACTCAACTTCGAGATCAAAGTCTACTTCAAGATCAAAGTCAACTTCAAGATCAAAGTCAACTTCGAGATCAAAATCAACTTCGAGATCAAAGTCAACTTCGAGATCAAACTCAACTTCGAGATCAAAGTCAACATCGAGATCGAAAAACACTTCGAGATCAAAATCAACTTCGAGTTCAAACTCAACTTCGAGATCAAAGTCAACTTCGAGATCAAAGTCAACTTCGAGATCGAAATCAACTTCGAGATCAAAGTCAACTTCGAGATCGAAATCAACTTCGAGATCAAAGTCAACTTCGAGATCAAAATCAACTTCGAGATCAAAGTCAACTTCGAGATCAAACTCAACTTCGAGATCAAAGTCAACATCGAGATCGAAATACACTTCGAGATCAAAATCAACTTCGAGTTCAAACTCAACTTCGAGATCAAAGTCAACTTCGAGATCAACATCAACTTCGAGATCAAATTCAACTTCGAGATCAAATTCGACTTCGAGATCAAAATCGACTTCGAGTTCAAAGTCAACTTCGAGATCGAAATCAACTTCGAGATCAAAGTCAACTTCGAGATCGAAATCAACTTCGAGATCAAAGTCAACTTCGAGATCGAAATCAACTTCGAGAACTAAATCAACTTCGAGATCAAACTCAACTTCGAGATCAAAATCAACTTCGAGATCAAACTCAACTTCGAGATCGAAATCAACTTCGAGATCAAAGTCAACTTCGAGTTCAAACTCAACTTCGAGATCGAAATCAACTTTTAGATCAAAGTCAACTTTTAGATCAAAGTCAACTTCGAGATCAAAGTCAACTTCGAGATCAAAGTCAACTTCGAGATCAAAGTCAACTTCGAGTTCAAACTCAACTTCGAGATCGAAATCAACTTCGAGAACAAAATCAACTTCGAGATCAAACTCAACTTCGAGATCGAAATCAACTTCGAGATCAAAGTCAACTTCGAGTTCAAACTCAACTTCGAGATCAAAGTCAACTTCGAGATCAAACTCAACTTCGAGATCGAAATCAACTTCGAGATCAAAGTCAACTTCGAGATCGAAATCAACTTCAAGAACAAAATCAACTTCGAGAACAAAATCAACTTCGAGATCAAACTCAACTTCGAGATCAAAGTCAACTTCGAGTTCAAAATCAACTTCGAATTTAACCTCATCTTCGAGATCAACGTAAACTTCGAGTTCAAACTCAACTTCGAGAACAAACTCAACTTCGAGATCAAAGTCAACTTCGAGATCAAACTCAACTTCGAGATCAAAGTCAACTTCGAGATCAAAGTCAACTTCGAGATCAAAGTCTACTTCGAGATCAAAGTCAACTTCGAGTTAAAACTCAACTTGGAGATCAAAATCAACTTCGAGAATACATTATTTTTGAAGAATAAGAATAGTAAAATGAACCGATAGAACAATGAAAATAATCTAATTTATGCACGATTCTATTCGAACACAACCAAGTAATTATGCCAACAGTAAATTTCGGGAGTTATACGAGTCCTTTCAGCACAATAGCTACGGAATAATTTATCATACTATAGGGACCGATACGGACTAGCGTGCGGGTTTATGGATTGCTCCTGTGATGCTGGGGATGAAGAAAGCGGAGATTGGGTAAGGGCCATTATAAACGTGGAACCAGTTCGCTTAATCAACCGTGCGCAAAGCCCTGCGCTCGTCAGTGGATTTAGGGCTTGGGCCGACCTCAATCTCAATGATAGCGCCATAGGCAGCACACTTACACATAATTTTACCTATACAGAAGCGCGAACAGAGAATTAGAGCAAACCGGTTCGGGTTATGGATGTATGCAATCCCTGTTACTATAGGTTCATAGAGACAGGATCTATAGTTTATAGCGGTTTTCAGAGACCGTTTAGGCCCGTCAAACCTGCTATCGTGCATGGGGGAAGTTCAATCTGTTGATGGAAGTCGTGATGCATGTCGGAGTATCGTACCTGGAACTGCAACATTGGCTGTATCTATTTGCGAGAAAATCTCATCCGATTTCCTGGTATACTAAGGCCGCTTTATTAATTGCCGATAATCCGAAGATCACTAACCAATCTCTTGGCCACTAATTTCTTGGAAACACGGCCTATCTTCTTCCAGTCGAAAATCGACTTGAAATTATTAGCCTAGCGAAAAGTAATTGATTTTCGGAAATCATCTGTCGGTTGTCTAATGCGACCCGCTACCACCCATGAGAAAATTGAGTCATTTATGAATTTATTCAGCTTTTTTGATGAGCGAGGAACAGAACCAGGAAGAAAACATTGTTACACGCCCTTCTTCAGTATTGAAAAGTGGGGAAATTATCGGCCAAAAAAGTCTGACAAAAGAAAAAACGTGAAAATTCCGTTTTTTGGAAGAAATTGCCGATTTTCAAAAATTTGTAGCTCTTGAACTACTGAACTCCTTTGAAATTAAAATTGCAGAAAATTTTATCATCTTTCATGCAAAAGAATAGATAATGAGTAGATATGATAAGATAGATAAGGGGTAATAAGGAAATTTAGCGAAACTCAATCATTTGAAGTTGTTTATGCAAAAAACCGGATAAAGTGTCAAAATCCTTAGCGTTTTAAGGACTGTTATTTATATTTAGGGATGGTTTAGTGACAAAATTTATCCGTCCAATATCTAAAGGCTTCAGATAAACTTCACTACGGAGGTACTAACATCAAATTTTAATGTAAAAATTTCACCGGTCATATCGACGGATATCGGATATCGGATGGATAAAGTTTGCCAATAAACCGGCCCTGAGGATAATTTCTTGCTAATAATTTCTCATCTACAACCGCCTCAAAATTAGTCGGAAGCGAGAACTTAACAAATAGTGCCTTTATTGACGGGATTATTTCACTTTATAATTTTCTGCAGGAACCCTGATGAACGTTTAATTCTGAAGATGCGAGTATAACGTTGGATCATCATTGGAGGCAAAAGGGCCTGGAAAAGATGGTACCTACGTGTTGAGCACAGAGCAAAAGGCGGGAATCGTATAAAATTGGAGCCGTTCCTATACGAACGTACGAGGATTTCCACTAATGAACAACCCTTTCGTGCATGAACGCAGGGGAGCCATCAACTTTCAACATTTCACCGTGCCATTGCTCGCTGTCAGACCGGGGGGTTGGGCCATTAAAACCCTTACCTTTCGAGATGCGGTAAGGAATTTTCAATTTCAGCAGCTAGACGAGACGGTGTTTTACATTACTTTTCATTCAGTTCCTTCGGTCTGGTGAATTAAACTGTAATTCCTTCAAGAAGACCTGCGCCGCGTAATAAATGAAAGGTGAACAGATATCAATTTTGAGTCGGCGGTCTCAATTATGGAGAAGAAAATGTTTTAGAAGGATGCGTAGGTTGAACGTCGAAAAGTGGTGAACTCGAAGCGGGACGGGCAAACTGGAGCTTATCCAGTATCATAATTGCGGAAGCATCCTTCCTTCGCAGTAGGGTACGGCACTGGAAATGATTGATTTTGTTCAGCTATAGGGTAAGTATTTGAACTATGCTGATGAACTAATCAATAGGTGATTATTTTGACAAGTTCGGTGTGAATGACGCTTTTATGGAACCATATCGATACCTTAAAGCACATAGGGCATACGTCCCAAAATAAAAAATTTTGAAATTTTGGTACCGAGAGAATCAGGACCTATCAATCGCTCCAAGAATCATGATCCTTTTATCTATTTTCGGGGTCAAAAAACGATATAATAGAAACTACAAATATTTAAAGAGCGTTTATCTTGGAAGTGTTAAGTGGTACCAAAGTTCTGGTTAAACGAGGCCGGACAACCATTTTTTACTTGGCAAATTTTTTTATGGAATTGAAAACTATGGGAGAAATCTTTATTTTTGTGAATTGATCAAAAACTTATTTTGCATTTTTCTCATTATGCCTTTTTTGGACATGATATGTCCATGTTATTGGACATTATCATTATTATTGGACATATTATGCCCTTTGTGCTTTAAGGCATCGATATGATCTTTGCAAAGGGAGACCAATCCCTTAAAGCACCCGAACTTGGAGTGTAGAAAAGGTTCAACGCCTTGACCTCTTAGCCGCCCGTGAGACAAATTCAAGCCATCGAACAATTATTGTCGATCGAATGAAGATTTCCCTCGTCACCTCGAGAGCAACTGAGCAATCCACAACACTTTGGAGTACGATGAGCTGTAAAAGCAACCTTCACGCCTCTGGTTTGAGCACGAAAAATTGTTGTAACTTGAAATTATCCCGACCGCTTAAACGCCGTTTTCCGCGAACCAACAAACTCAAGAGCGGCAAAGTTGAGGAGTGTGGTCACGATTCTAGCATCAAGGGCAGTAGAGTTAAGACTGGCCCTGAAGCAACAGGCATAGGCCTCCAGGCCTCATTTCCTACCCAATTACTGGTCGGGAAACCTCTAACGAAGAACCCCGCTCGAGTTCCTCATTAAAATGGAGCCCCGCTCTCGTATAAAATATTCAAACTGTATTCGGAGACTTCATAAACAATGAACAGTGTTTCGTTTTCTGTTACGGAGCGATCATTTTTCTCGGAAATCGGCCAAACAGTCTCTCGATTGGTTCCGATTCGAATTGAAACTAGCGTTGAATTCACTGTAAACGAATGGAGCGACTTTTGTTGAGAGCGTTGACATGGAAAAGTCAGTGATACCAGTTCGAGTGAAATCGTGATTTCACTGATGAATGGCGATGGATAAGGTTCGAATCCCTAAAGAATTATTTCCAGTTCATGACATCATGACATTTTGTCGAAAATTGGACCGGTTTCATAATGTCAAACGTTCAGGACGGATAGAATAACCCTGCGGGTTAAAATAACATGACATGACCAATGATCATCGACTGCCGCTAAAATAATGTTAAATTGTGGCAAACCTGGGCCGTAAATCTAGTAATGGTTAACTAGCTATCGCAAAGACGGTGTTTTTCTAAAGAGAAATGTTGGTTTTTCCACTTTGCTGGTCGACATTGCTGGAATTCATGAGGGACCTTGAGTGTCCACCCTAGCGAAACGCTTCTTGCTGTGGGGTTGGTTTAAATTGGTGACCAACACACATGTAGCCACTAACACCATATCGTAACCGCCATCTCATTAACTTACCAGGGAATCAGCTCGTTATTAAGTCGGTCGTTCTCCATCTACTCCAGCTAACGAAGCAAATGAACATTAATCACAGGACCTGATACTTCAAGGGTTTAGAGAAGGTATAACCCCGGTTTGGGGAACAACGTTAAGTCTCCGCAACACGAACCACCATAAATCAAGGCTGGGAAACTGGAGATCTAAGGGGATGTTTGGAATGGATGTAACGGACTCAGCTTTCAATGGGTAATTATTCAGCTCCAGCCCCGAGGCGAAGTCTGGATTCTGGGAGAATGGAAAGGCCCTTTCTCAGTAAATTTGTGGCATTCATAGCTCCATTTGTCATGAAGATCCATGAGCAATGCGCACTGGCCGAGGCTGCCGCGATGTCTTCATTCTATTACAACCGAAAGGTCAAGCAGACGTTCCAAAGGTCTTCCGAGGATCCGAGCCGAAGCGAAACGGTTTTGCCGTTCGCACGCATTACAATATTGGGAGCTTCGTAGAAATTCGAGGTTAACAAGTTTTCAATAATAAAAATCCAGCCGGATTAATTCGTGATTAACGTGAGAATCGTGTCATCCGTCGAGAAAACCCCTGGATAAACAGCAAAGTTAACACTTTTTAATCATGCGCCTCTGATTAAACTGTGTAGCGCTGTGTAAAATATGTGGAAAAAAACAATTGCGTCGCAGAACGGCATTGTCAACCGAGTGATATCGGCTTAGACTGGCAGCCCTTTTCGTGGAACCAATATCGTCAAATTCGGGGAATCTAAAGAGCTTTGGGCGATTCGCGTGTCGGGCAGGGGTAGCTGTCCGATGTGAGTGACAAAGCTCGGCTGACAGACGACTAATCCCATACATCCAATTTGCGATTAAAGTATCGTGCTGCGACCGCCAATTAAGGGGAAAGCGGGATGCGGACGACCAGTGGTTAAGGATTACGACTAGGTGGACTTGGGCTTCGCTTGTGGATTTTGTTCTGGCCGAAGGCTTTTCCGACCTAAGGGCAGAGACAGTGGAAAAGGTCGGCAGAGGGGCAGAGACATAGGACCGAATGTGGTCGGGGCTGCTAAGGGATACAAGGAGGCTTTGTGCCGCAGAACCCTAGTCCCATCCCGAGGCTGGGATACCATTCAATGTGAAAAGTATCAACGATTGAACGGGAAGTTCAATTGATACAGTTGCCCAACAGATTCTTGAAGATTAAGTCGGCTTCAAAAACACATCGTTCGATCGTATTCACATGATGTACCCTCGGGTATATACGAAGAGGCGGAAGAAAAACGTTGATCGTGGAATTTCACGAAGGAAAACGGAATAGAATATTTTATAACTGATTTTGACAGACCCGACTAAAATTTGCAAACCGAATACTGTCTCGAATGCTTTCATAATGCTAGAAGATGCCTTTGTGGCGAAATGTTTCGCGATCTATAAAATGCCACTGTTGAACTAAATTTCATCAATCTAACCCACAAATAATGGAAGTTTACCGTCCATCACTACAAGGAGTAAAGTGGGCACTTACACCTTGTTAGGATAAAATGGCTAACAGGTAATTGGCCGACTAATTATGTGATGAATTGGGCAATCAAAATGAGATGATTTTCCGTTTGCGTCGCAATATTATGGCAGCATTATTCGCCTAATTCCTATTCCCCCATGTGCTGAGAGGCATAGTAAAGTAATGACCAGAACCAATGTTATCTTTCGTTTGAAGAGTAGCCCCTTTTCATTCGATGGACAGAATTAGATGCAGAGTTGATTAATATTTCACAAGTGTTGACACAATTGTCTGACTGAATATCGTCCCATTTCAGGTCCAGTGGATCCCATTCTCAGGGTCCCAGGGTCCCCCTACGCGAGAGGAATCGCCTAATCTTTCGGTAAGCCTAGGACTAAATGTGGAATAAAACCCTCACCTTGACGGTAATGAATTACCGCATTATTCCCCCAATGTACGCTCAGGCTGAATAATTAACAAAGAGCGGCCGTTCCCCCTGGAACATCCATCCTGATTCTGTCTTCCAGGTCGGTTTAAATCGCTAATTTCCCTGTGTAAAACAACCTCTTCTCTCATGGGTTCAGCTCTTCAATCAGATGAAAGCGGTTGACAACGGATTACTGGTTGCGAGTCTGTATACTGAGCTACTGGCAAAGAATCTACCAGTGGGCTTATTGCAAGAGCGTGAGTGTAGGCATAGGGTAGGCAGGCATGGGCGGCCGATTGTTGTATTACCAAGTTGGTAGTTGGAAACTACAACATTTTTACTTTCATATTAGCAAGTCTGAGTCTCCAAGCTCCAGTCCCCAAGCCAGAGTCTCCAAGTCAGAGTCTCTGAGTTTCCGAGTCCGAGCCTTCGAGTTTGAGCCTTCGGGACTGAATATCCGAGTATGAGTCTAGAAGTCCGAGTCTCCGAGCCCAAGTCTCCGAGTCTGAGCCTCCGAGTATCATTCTCCAAGTCCAAGTCTCCGAGTACAAGTCTCCAAGTCCGAGTCCAAGTCGGAGTCTCCGAGCTGGAGTCTCCGAGCCGAAGCCTCCGAGTCCGAGCCTCCGAGTCCGACCCCAAGTCCGAGCCTCCAAGTCCGAGCCTCCAAGTCCGAGCCTCCAAGTCCGAGCCTCCAAGTCCGAGCCTCCAAGTCCGAGCCTCCAAGTCCGAGTCTCCGAGGACGAGTCTCCGAGGACGAGTTTCCGAGTCCGAGTCTCGGAGACCAAGCCTCCGAGTTTGAGTCGGAGTCTCCGAGCCCAAGTTTCGAGCCGGAGTCTCCTAGCCCAAGTCTCCAAGGCAGACTTACAGAGATCATTGATTCTCCTCATAAGTGCATTAAATGCACTAATAAATCTTATAAAGCTCCCTCACTTCCAAGTATTATGTATCAATGATCCACCCTCTCTGCAGTACTAGCTGTTCAATAATGCTTTAGAAATTGTGAACCAGATCGCTCACACGAATTACTGATACCTATAGTTATTATAAAATTACCTACCAACTAAACGAGTATTTACAAATAATTCAATCTTAATTTTCCTGGACAAAGGTGTTGCTGTACGCAACAGTTGTTGATGTCGGATTCAATAATTGGATAGCTCTGTCTACAGGAGGCTTTTCTTTACCGTCAGCCGCAACACCGACAGGAGTTATCAGCAAAAGAAGCACACACTGGGACGCAAAGGTTCAAACCGGGGTTTTACGACCCGGATCCGTTTGTGAGCAAAGCCCTTTTCCGAGATGCCAACAATCGCTGGAACTCCTCGGTGCGTTCCTGTTCCATCGGGTGCATCTCACGTCGAGTTTTCGATAGCCCTTTGTACCTATCAGTCCGGGCTAAGCCGACCAATGGTGCGGGATTCGATTTTAGTCTCTATTGAAGACTCTTTCGGAAACGTTCCGAGTTCCTTTCGATTTCCCTCGCCCCCTTTTCGCCACATAGAAAGAACACCACTTTGCTTTGTTTGTTTCTTGGGGGGAGGGTGGGCCGTATTTTTTTCTTCAACGTTCCATCTACAAAGGCTATCCGTATTCCTTGTTCTTTCTTCTCCCTTCTGGCACCCCAAGACTTCCAACACTTCTTCGCCCTCTGTCTCGCTTGACAACCCTGCGTCTCTTCTCGACCGCAGTTGGGAAAACAAGGTCGCGAGGGTTTAGATTGATTTCCGATCGTCACGGAACTTTTTCACCGATTTACTCCCCTTTCCGTCGTTTTCTTCTATTTCCTGTCCCAAGTTCACTTTTCCTCCCGCTATCCTGATCGTTTTCCTTCCCGCTCCACCTGACACTGCACGTACTCGCTTTTTGCCATCTTGAAACGTTTTGCATTCGATGTCCTCCGTCGAATCCGAGCCGAGGAAATCGTTCGCCGGCTACGCGTGCCGAATTTTTCATTCGCTCACATCTGACCGACATTCGACAGTTGGAAAAGGAAAATGCAATTATATTCCGGAAATTATTCAAAATGATTCAGCCTTAGTATTTCGTCACTATTTTTTCGATAATAATATTTTTGTAAATAAGAGATTTATCTCCTGAATTGTGAAAAAAGAACATTTTGGGGGCTCATTGCGACGGCGAAGTGGTGAAACCTCGTATCTCCAATTTCGTACCTGCACTTGCACATTAGAGATGTCATGGAAATTCAATGTGGTTACATAGGGTGCCACAGGAACAGTGGCGGTCTTAACAAAATGGAGATACGAGGTTTCACCACTTCGCCGTCGATTGACACTTCCTAACTTACGCGCGTTTTTTCAGGCGCAAGAATTTGGTATGACTCAATCAAATCGATTCTCTGTGAACCTTTAAAAAAATCAGGAAAATAATGGCATGACAGGAAGAATGCACCCCTAATTATTATCCTCGTTGAATGCGAAATATAAAAATATAATAATATTATACCCTATATACGAAATATAATATTATTTCCCTTTTCAGATAGCTTTTCGATTTAAGACAACCTCACTTTAGAAGCAGACCTCCACAACTTGTTACTTGGGTAGGAACGTTCTACCCGACCCTGTCCCCGGCTGGGTCCCGGAGGGTTTATGTTAATCAATTCCATCCCGGAACCGCCCGATCATTTCATTTGGCACCTTCTGAACCGCAATGCTATCGATCTCCCTCCAGCGCTCCAGTCACCTCCCGGTGGTAAATTAGCCAGAAAGCGAACAACGATGGCCGATGGCGGAATTTCGACAGCTCGAAAGCTAATAATAATTGATCGTGGAGAGCGGCTGTATCAGCTTTTGGTCCGGCGCTCTATGACAGGGGAAAATAGCCAGTAACGAGACAAATGAGGAAAACCTCCCCTCAGCTCCTGACAAGGGAGATTCGATATCCATTTTTATAAATAGAACGACGGCTTGCCAACATGAGGTTTTTTCAACCAAGCACCGCTAGGTAGGTAGTTAATTAATTTTTTAACGGCCTCGGTTTCCATAGCAACTAAGGTGTTTATGACAACTGTGATTTCTACAGCAACGGCGGTTTCTATGGCAACTCCGGTGTCTATGGCAACGACGGTTTTATAGCAACGGTGGTTTCCATAGCATTAGTGGTTTCTATAGCAACAACGGTTTCTATAGAAGCGACGTTTTCTATGACACCGCCGGTTTCAATGGCAACGGCGGTTTCAATAGGAAAACGACGGCATTTTTGAGAAGCGATGCCGACGTGGCCTCATCAGAGTTGTGTAGTGAACCCAGGAAGCTCGACAGGGTCATAGTAGCAACCCAAGGAACCGGCTCGAAATTGGGGTAGACGGTTTTGGGAACTTATCCGTACTGAAAATACCAAATTTTTCTCGATTAAACCCCAATCATAATTCGCAACAAAAATGGGTGTGATAACGATGGTTTTTGAATTGAAGCGAGATAGTTGACGAAGTTCCGGCAGCGATGAATATTCAGAGAGTTACCGGAGTTTTTACATTCATTTTCGCTCAAGTTCTCTGAAGAAGAACGAAAGCTCCCACTAAGCTTTGATTATTATTTAAAGCACGAGTCCCTCCCGGTTTCCCGAAATAAAACCGGCCTCAAACTTGTCAGACGGTGTTTCATCCTGAACAGGTAGCAGCGTTTATCAATTTAGGCAACTGTCAGCCGCAGCAATTGATTTCTCCACCAAAATCGAAAATTTCATCCACTGTGCTTACGAAAAAAACTGCTTCGTCTTTCGGGATATGGCAATTAAGAGAACACCGGGAGAAATTTACAAGCGGTGCATTGATACGAAAAATTTTGGTTAAATTCCATGGTTTTTTCAATTTATTTGGTGGTAGGCGAAGAATGAAATGTAAAATGAGAATAATATCCAATTGAATTAAATTAAATAAGTAATCGACCTAACTAGAAGGAATCGGAAGAAGGTGCAAAAATTTGAACTGGTCTACCTCAGTACTTCAGTTAAATAATACTAGATAGGAACAAAAAAGTCCGATGAAAATATCTGCAACATTCACTTAACGTGAAAGAACAAAATCAACTGTTTCTCATCCAAAATGTCGGTTGAACGGATGAGCATCGGGCAAAAAGTCGAGATTTTCTCCCCCTGTCAATTAGCGATATGCACTTTCTTATGCCAAGGGGCTAAGCCGCTCTTGGGGGAGTAGGCCGCACAATTTGTCAGCATCAACAGACACTGATGACTATAAGGATGGAGGACAAACACTTTTTCAGAAGATTCCTTGTCAGGAACGGAAAGGACCGACGACAGGCAGCTCCTCATAAATTAGGATTTCGTCCCTCGTGTCCATCCTTCTGAACAACTGATGTGTGTAATGGTTTATCGATTTTCCAGCTGACGATGAAAAAGGACGAAAAACTGACGCACGGAAAGTGATTTTGAACGTCTACGAAAACTGTGACGTGGAGTCAGCGGTGGTAACACGCAGTACTTCCATATTTCATTGCTAAATACTTCCAGTGGGTGGTTGGTGAAGTTTTCACCAACCTCCAACGCCTACTCTTTCGAATTTGGTTGAAGTGGTCAGGTCGATTAGTAGGGATGAGCATCGATTGGAAACTATCGATAGTCACCATCGAATAATCTATCGAAGGAAACCATCGATTGTTACAAAACTATCGATGGTATCGATACTTCTTTGTTCAAGTGAAGAAGTTTTAAAATTGAATAGATGTCTAGGATAATTCAAGTATCTATCTCTGCCATTTCCATGATACAAATTTCAGTGAAACCACTGGTCAGTTTAGTCAATCAAAACCAACCAAAAATGAACAAAAATGCAATGACGAATTTTCCATTTAAAAATAGGCTCAAAAGTGGGATTCAGATTCAACTCAATATCGAAATACCTTACTTTTGTCGTGTATTATATAAAAAATTAAGGAGTACAATATTCAGGAGAATCAAATCTAACATATTATTGATACCGAGTGATAAGGATAAGAGAAGATTCGATACTATCACATTGAGGTGATCGATAGTGGTGAAACATCAGTTCTAAACCATCGATGCTAAAAACATCGACTATTGGATGCAAAATATCGATAGTTCGATAGTATCGACCATCGATGCTCATCCCTATTGATTAGGAAAATAAATAAGAGCGAATATTTTGACCAAAAAGGCGTAGATGCCCAATATTGAGGCAATTGGTATTTTGACTATTTGGACTAAAAAGTGGACAATTTCGGCTTGAAAAATCAAAAAGATAAAATTTATTAAAAAAACCTAGATAAATTTTTCAGAAAAAAATCGGAGAAACCGATTTTTCTACTTAATATTTTTTTCAAATATCCTCATCTAAAAGATATGAAACAAGTAGGATAAACTAAACGCTGCTATGTGTGGTCTATGGTAAAAAGGAAAATTGTGATAATAACGCCGACTACTTACGTCAACATGAATGCCCTGGTATGGGAATATCTTCGTAGGCGGATTGTCGTTCGGCGAATACCTGTAGAACTCTCTGACCCCTCGATACCACTTGACTGTATACAAAGGAGCCCCTTCGAGGTCGTACTGACACAACAAGGTGGCTTCAAGTCCTCTCTCGACTGCCGGAGGTAGGATAACGAGCGAAACGTTTCTTAGGCCGAGAACACCTGTAACAATGAAGAATCGGTTCTTCTATCAATAGGAGTTTTGACGCGTCCAATGGAGAGAAGGTAAAAGTTCGGAAGTTTTCGGGGGTTTTTTGGTATTTTGCCTATAACGTGAAAACTAGGTTTTTTCTCACGAATTTTGTAAAATGAAAATTTCTATGCTTGAAACCGATGAATGAACCAATATCGAGTAGGTGTCGAATATATAATAGTTATATTATTAGTTTTGAATATAGAATATCTAATATCAAATATTGAAAATCAAAAATATTATCTAATGCATCTGATATTACGTATCGGGTACCTACCTACTGAAGTGTTGTATCTAAATACCTAATAGGTGGATATTACAAAATTGGAATATCGAACAAAAACAGTTGTGCGCAGATAACGCACAATACTTTTACGTTCTGTACTCGAAAGGTCAATCTTCCGAATCAATTACTACGATATTGAATTTCAACTCGCCTACCTACAGCCAATGCTGGCTCCACTACAGAGGAAACTCGATATCAAAATTGTTGCCGATCCCAGACCTATCTCAAGAGTTGAGTTGTTGTGGGAAGGTGATATTGGATGACCCTCACGTCACCCTTGCGGACAAGATGATGAAAGGGACTCCATGGCAAAGGGCAATTTACATTGGAATGGGCAACGCGATACGGTGATATAGATCTTCGTTGCGCCAACTCAAATGAACGTGACCCGTTTGAACGTGGATTATTCTGACCCTGATCTCTGATCGTCTTAAACTGATGGACTGATTGCGGCAGAAATCGGTCAAATCGGCTCGCATGGTCAATGATGGGATGAGATCGGGTCGAATGGCCCTTGAATCATTGCAATGCCCGATACTTCGCCATAATTACTTTATTTCCACCTCAACATTGCAATGTAATTGGTGATATGATTCGGAATGAGAATCGAACCTGAGGTTCAGAAAATTTTCGCCCACCATTAATACTTCAACCCTCTTTCAGTATGTAAGTCCGGGTAGGTAGGTACTTATCGTCGAATATCAGTTTTAAATGTCGAATATCAAATATCAATAACGAATATCAAATCTCGAATATGGAACATGGAATATCGAATATGGAGTATGGAATATCAAATATCAAATATCGAATATCAAATATCGAATATCAAATATCGAATATCAAATATCGAATATCGAATATCAAATATTGAATATTGAATATTGAATATCGAATATCGAATATTGAATATTGAATATTGAATATTGAATATTGAATATTGAATATTGAATATTGAATATTGAATATTGAATATCGAATATCAAATATCAAATATCGAATATCTAAAATTGAAAATCGAATATCGATTATCAAATATCGAATATTGAATATCTAATATCAATACCAAATATCAAGTATCAATTTTTGAATATCGCTATCAAATATCAATATTGAATAAGTAGGTACCTATTAAAAATCAATATACCTATTGAACATGAGTATATTGAATATCGAATATCAATATCGAATCGATTTTTTCTTTCCCCTTAATTTTTTCAGCTTCACGAAAATTTCAATTCAGTTTGTCCTTCAAAAGAATATTTTCGAATAATTCGAATACAATTATTGTATTAATCATCCTCGAAGATCAATTGCATCTTTCCTTGTGAATACCTATGTTGACAGTCTATGTACATCCGCTTACGTTAAAAAACCGCTGAAGAATCGATAGCTGACGAATAGTATTAACCTCTCATCTAAAAATAGGATTCTGCTGTCAAAAGAACTCCAATAACTCATTTTTCTTTCGGAAATTCCGCTGAAATAAACGGGCTAAGCCCGCGAAAAACCCGTGACGCGAGTAGATGTAATAAAGAAAACTTCACCGCGACACTGGCAATTTTCTTCTTCAACAGAGTGAGCCCTGTAGTCTACTCAGTTTCAGCAGTTTGCAAAACCCCAACTCAGAAGCTTGTTCATATTTCATAGGCGCGGAATAAATTCGAAATTATTAGGACGTGCTTTTGCCTTTGGGAAGGAAGTTTCTCGATTTATGTGGCTGCCGAGTTCGGAACCCCTCACGTCCCAGAGTCTAGCTGGCTGGAAACCTTGCCCGACGAGCAACGCTCCTCTGCCCTTCCTATTCTGCACCCCTGCACTCTTTGCAATCGATTTTTTTTCGAACGCTCTATCGTCCGAGGAGTGCAGTTTTCGAGGAGGAAATTCTTACTGAACCTGTCCAGATCATGGATCTGATTTTTATTTACCGAAAATGATTAATCATCTGGTTTCCTCATTCTAGTCCTAAACAATTATTCGTGAAGGTAGGTACGTCATGTGCTCAGCAGAGTTTCTCGATTTAAGAAAATCAACTAGGTAAATGTTGAACGATTTTTGAGTGAACGATTCAACTGGATGATTTTCGACCGATTTTGAGCCAATTTCACCAACAAGATACGACATTACAATCAAGATTTTGAAAAACTAGGTTTAAAATTATTTTAAACCTAGTTTTTCAAAATCTTGATTGTAATGTCGTATCTTGGCACAAACGAAACCATGACATCAAAATTGTATATTTCGCTCGAACTAGATTTTCATTGTTGGTAGAATTGGCCCTTAGAATCGGACTAAAACTATATTTAAAGGCATTTAAATTCATTTCACGCTGTTGGTAGATCTTCGTCATTATTACTTAGTTTGTTCGTTGACCCAAGTTCCAGATAACTTGGTCAAATTTACTTAAATTTATTCACCAGGTCCTTATCCCATAAAAGAGAATACAGCGTTTTACTAAAGGCGATGGTGATCCTCAGGGGTGGGGTTCAATGTCAATTCTTCATTTCTAAAGGACCACGCTACGGCAACGTTGGAGACGATCTGACAACGTCGCGCATTGACCTTGACACTTGCCAGGCGTGTCCGCAAAGAACGAGTAATCAGGGGATTACAGTAGAGCAGGAAGTTCATCATTTTTGGTTTGTGCAAAATTGCAAATACGGTCGAATCTACAAAACCGATTTTAATTCCAAGAAGTTGTAAAATTTTGGAAAATTTATTTTTTACTGTCCCTTCAAATGTTCAACAAACCTAATTAATATTAATTCTTCGCCAAACCAGGCAATAATAAGATTTCCATCACTCCAATCGGTTCAGACGTGGTTGAAATATTGTTAAAATAAATTTCAATAATTTTGAAATGATTGAGCCCAGAATTTTAAAACATTTGTATCTACTCTCGAAATAACATTTTTCATTCAACGATCGATCGATTGCTAACTCTAGATCGACCGACTCTATGGAACTTGAGTCCTTGAACGTATTCCATGCTTCAGTTTTACAAACATCCACGAGTGTAACATGGATTGGTCGTACATCAGCATTTCCCTGTAAATATATCAAACAAAGGGAAATATTATAGTACCCTTTTTGAAGAGTTTTGTTTATCTCACGGCATTATATCACCTTCAGTTGTCCCCCCGGAAGGTTCACAACTTCAGTTCCTTCCTCTGTCCGCATCCACGTCAGTCTCCATCCTTTGACATGGTGATCCAGGCGGACGATAAATCTATCCATGTATTATTCAGAGTGTGATGAATTGTCTCGAATCGAGTTCACATAGCTTGGTATACGTATCCGAGTTTACGTTTGTAGGTGGATGCATCCGAAAATCAACACCGACGTCAGAATGGTAAATACATTATGCATTCGGTTTTTTCTCCGCCTCTCTCCGGCCACTTTAGACACTTGAATTTTTTAAGGTCCGGCTCTGGTTCAATGTTGCACAATGATTCGAAATCAGAATTTCCCGGTTTGAATTGTCGTTTTCAAGCCCGAAAACACGAGCTGTTGGGATGCATTAGCCCATGAAATATAGTAGGTAATCTACGGAAGGTGTGGCTGGTTAATGAGATAAAATTTAGGAAATATTATTTTGTAAATAAATTCCCAAAATCCAATTTACGGTGAGACTGTTCAATTGTATTCATGATTCATTGATCATGAAATAAATCTACATCTTTTAAGAAATTTAGGGCCAATGTTTCAAGTTATTGATCATCCAAGTAGAATTATGCCCATTACTTGGAATATTATGGATAGTGTTATGGACATGGAGGAAACTTACGAAAATGAATAACCTACTTCCGTACAATATGGCGTAAACTTGGTTATGTATTCGAATTTATTATTAATACCTTGATTTTAACTTTGATATTTTGTGAGTAATTAATTCCATATTTAAAGAGTAAATGGAAGGATTGTAATCGTCCTAAAAACGCTACGAAGCATTAGAAAAAACGTTTAATTATAGGTACACTCTGACTCAGAATCATTTCCTGACCAAGCGTCTGTGTGTTTGTCTGTGGAAATTCACAAATATCTCTGAATCGAAATTTGTAAATGGAAACCAGGATCCAGGAAAACAAATTTACAAAAATGGCCAAAGCTCCCTCATTTTTTAATTTTTTTTTTTTACCTTTCTTGGACTGGATTGTTTGTCTCGGCAAGACGGAGTGTCAAAACGGAATTTGAATCACTCACGATTCTTCCGATAAATTAGTATTTTTAGGGTTTTCCCATTTATTTTTGTTTTAGGGCCAACAAAGAGGCCAATTTGTGAATTCTTAGTTCTAAAGACTTTGTTTCACGTTGGAGAATACGTTGATATTTTTCATGTTCCGGTAACTGGACGTATTTTGAATTTAGACGGGTTTTAGAATTAGCTGAAAGTTTTTGGGCATTCTTGGAAAGTAGCCCCTAAATTGAACAAAATCAAATTACTTTGGTTCGAACATTTACTTATCAAAATATGGAAGTGATGTGTGTTATGTACGCACCACTGGTTTCCATTACTTTTCGGTTGCCCGCTACCTTTTGTTGAATATTATTAAATCGATCGATTTAACCAAATTCTCCTCCCAATTGAGCCGTCATAGTGTGAACTACGCATTGTAATGTTAGTCATGTACTCTTACGCATGCAATATACATAGAAATTGGGCCTTATCAGAAATCACAATCTGGCCCTCGGAGGCTCCAGCCGTAACCAATTTCCCTTCATCTCCAAAGACACCTTCGTCCCATTTTAATGTTTTTAGCCGCCTTATTGAAATTCAGGCACTCGGGGGGCAGTAAAAACCTAGTTTTTTAGTCACGTTCCACATAAAGTTGGCCCCTGGAACAAAACCTATTATCGCACGGTCTACGTGGGAGGTGAGAGCTCTTGCCTGGAGCACTACCCCTCCCATATCGCCGGGTCGAAATAAAGTGTGAAGCATTATAAATGAGGGGAACGGTTTTTTTACTCTTTTCCTCTTTTAAGCCGGTAAATCCATTTACAGGGCGCTCTTGTATTAATTTACGGGGTCGAAGGCATAGCCGGGAAATTATTTCGACGAAAAATGGCCGGCAGCGAGAAATTCAAAAGATTGCCTAACCGCCGGTTTCATGGTACTCCATGGTGTCGAACATTGAGAGCTGAGTCAACACGTGGAATTGCTGTTTTCTTTGAATTTTCCTCTCTCTCCCGCCTGTTGATACACCATTCTAATGGGCTTACTTTACGGAATTTTGATATGCCTGCTTACGAAACACTTCTTTAATTATTCACATGTGTTCGTTATGAATATAATGTTCTATTCTTGACCGAATTAATTTTATTTGAATTAAATTAATTTTATCTTATTTGTAAGTGGGTAGGTATATTTTTGGTTCATTACTTCCATATTTACAGAGTAAATGGAAGTATTGTGATCGTCCTAAAATCGAGAATCGGAACGGAGCTTCAGAAAAAACTTTTTCTCATACACATTTACTCAGAATCACTTCCTGAACAAGTGTCTGTGTGTCCGTGTGTCCGTTAGTCCGTTAGTCCGTGTGTCCGTTAGTCCGTTAGTCCGTTAGTCCGTCTGTCCGTCTGTGGTCATTTACAAAAATGACCATAACTCCCTCAATTCTCAACCTTTTTTCAAATTTCTTGAACTGAAATGTGCGTCTCGGTAAGACCTAACACCCTGTTCAATCGAAATTTGGATAACGCACAGTACTTCCGATATATTTGCATTTTTAGTTTTTTCTATTTTATTTTTTTCTGGCTACAAAAATGAACCGATTTGAGCGTTCTTGGTCTTAAAATCTTTGTTTTTCCTTGCAGAATATGTGGATATTTTTCATGTTCCGAACAACTGGCGTTTTTTGATTTCGGGCGAATTTTGAAATTTGAATAGTGAATTTTTTGATATTTTTGACCTAAACACCCTTAAAAGCAGTCAAAATATGATCAAATTGCGTCACAATTTTACGTTCCAAAATATGGAAGTATTGTGTGTTATCTACGCACCACTGGTTTTTCTTAAGAAATGAACCTTTGTAATCGGTCAGGAAAAAATTTTTTTTAACACCCCCTGAAAATTTGTTGGTTTACGTTTCAAGGGGTGTAGAATCCGAATCTGCAATAAAAATTTTTTGTCCGTCCGCCGTACGCCGTACGCCGTCCGGGGTTTTTTAGGGGGAAGGAGTTATCGAAAAATTTTGAAATTTTTACCAAAAATCAAGTCCCGTATCTAGTTGGTCCTAACGTCTCGACAGAACCCTACCTTAATTTTAAGGACAGTAAAACAGCTGTTGAAGTCGTAAAAAATTCGTCGTTTTAAGGAAATTTGCAACATAGGCATGTGAGGTATCATTTTCTATAGATTTTTCTATGCTGAATCGAATGAGACCATCGCCACGCCGGTAGCTTCAACCGTTCAGGAGTTATTGCAGTTTTAGTGAAGCGTTTTTGAGTTTTTCAAAATTTCCCCAATTCTTAATAACTCGAAAACTACTCGAGCCACAAAATTCGTTTTCCACTCGTTGGAATGCCCACAAAAACATCTGTCCTCCCGATATCTTCAATTTAAAGAATCTGATCGCATGACACAAATCAGCAAAATAAAAATCGGAAAAATTTGAGAATTTGACCTCGGCTCTTAGATACGGTTGATTGATCTACTTACGACCACTAGCCTATTACACCAACAAGGTGACGCACTCACACTACGACCAGTTGCGCTTGGCAACGTGAGAGGGAGTCAGGCTTCAACAATGGTTCTGAAGCATTCTTGAGGCATTTTTAATTTCATTATTCAGAGAATTTAATAATTATTATTATTCTGTTAATTATGAAGGTGATTAAGAATAGATTAAATGGTGAATTTGACGGAATTAAACGATTTGCTGAGTTGAAAAGATGGATAGGTAAGTAAGTATTTATCAAGCGAAGAGGATGATTATTTTTTTCCTGGTTTGTCTTTGCAATCGAAAAATGAACCCCTGTGCAAAATTTGCAGAGTTCTTCGGACATACCGAAAACTAATCTGCACATGCCACTGATCTACTTAGCAGCGTTTTTCTTTCGAGGCTGAATTTGTCCGCCAATTAAGACCTTGAAGAAACCCAGATGTGCGCAGATAACACGAATTTCGTATTTTCGTACTTGGTAGGTTGCTAATTCAAATTCAAGGGTAATACGTCTTGCCAAGGCGAACATCCCAGTTCAAGTTAGAAGAAAAGGTTAACAATTGAGGGAGCTATGGCAATTTTTCCAAGATGGACACACGGAAAGACAAACACACGGACACCTTTTTAATGGCGACTTCCTGTGTAGCTTGCCATTAGCAATCGCACTGACGGGCTTGAGAACTGAAATACGTGGATGGTATCGATCAGTGATTTAGACAGTCGGTGTTTGTTATCTTTCCCGAAAAAACCCATTAGTGAATAAAGGAAGCTAAATTTAGATCTGAAATGCTCAGAGCTGGAAACACTGGCGAAACATTAAAGACTCCGATAGTTTAAAGTGGCTCGACTCGGAGTCACTTTTATCTGAAGTCGGCTCTACGCATGTGGTTTACACACTGTTATACCATGTTAACCATCAAGGCCAGAGGTTCACAACCATTCAGACTAATTTCATGTGATTGGCTAGCATCTGTTTTCATTTTTGTCAAAATCATGCCCAATTTTGATCGGAACCAAAGTGTACCAACCTAGGCCTTTTTCGAGACGGAAAAAATTGATAAATTAATTTTGAATAATAAATCGGAGAAAAGAAGATGAAAATCTTGAGAAAACAGTGAATTTTCTTAGCAGTACTGTTTAGCCTTTTCTACTTTTTAGAAGCCATTGTGAACCAGAATTTGTTTGAAATATTTATAATAAATTCATAAATGTATTCATAAGAAATATTCATTCATGAAAATTGTATTTACCTACCTAACTAATAAGTATGAAAAATCATTAAAATGAACAAAGATTTTTGCAGAAAAAAAAACTAAACATACAAATGCTCAGAGGTCAAAAGAAAAGAAAAGTCAAACTCAAACATATCTCAAACGCAAACTGATACTGATACACAAACTCAACCTGAAACTTTTACTCAAAATCAAAGGTCGAAAGAAAGGTAAACCCAAACTGAAATTAAAACTCGATCTCAAACTGACACTGAAAATCAAATTCACACTCAAACTCGTGATAATCAAACCCAGTCTGAAACTGAAACTCAACTTCAAATCGAAACTGAACCTCAAATTGAAACTAAAACTCAATTGCAAATTGATACTAAAAATCAAAATCGAATTTACACTCAAACTCGTAATCATCAAACTCACAATGAAACTGAACCTCAAACTGATACTGATACACAAACTCAACCTGAAACTGATATTCAAACTCAAAAATCGAAAGGAGGGTAACCTCAATCGGAAACTCTAACTGAAACTAAAACCGAAACTCAAATGGAAACTGGAGTTCAAACTCAAACTGGAAGTCAAACTCGAAGTCAATTTTTCGTAGTAGAATAGTCAAATAGTAATTAGGTAAGTGAGTAGTCCACTTTTTTTTGATGAAGCCTTGTTTCAATGAAGCATTTTTGCCATACGTTGGATACACTTTTCTTTTTTGTAAATTTATATCTCAAACTGTACCTATCATTTTTTAGATGATTTCGTATCCATTCCCTATCAACCCTGTATTCAATGTGATTAATAAAATAATTATAAATCCAATAGTAGTTAATTTAAAAAATAAATTACTTATGAAATAAAAAATTATTATTAACTGGTGAAGGTGAATAAGGTGATGTTCCGCCAGGGTACTGAAAAATAAAAATAAAACTCGACGATTCTCAGGCGCTGATTTCTAAGCTCAGAAGTGAAAAAATAGGACTTGGTATTATACGAATAAATGCAATTCCAACGAATCGAGGCGATTTGTTTATTTTCAGATTTCAAGGAGCGAAGGTTTCGAATCAGGCAATCTAGAAGTTACAGAGCGAGCACTATAGAAAGAAGGGGAATTAGAGATTGATGAAGTAGATTTCAAAGAGAGCAATGTCAAATCAACGTCGACTTTTCTCCTTTCAGCCGAGCGTCAATTTTCTCCGATCGAGAGGAGGATGATGGGGAAAAATACGATATTCTGTTCGATCGACTATCTTCGACTTTTAATCGAGAGTCTTTTCTTCTGTAGAATAGAGAGAGGATGATACTTATCTCGAGCTCGTCATTATTTTTCAATAATTGGGCCCAGGGCCATCTCGGCGAAACGAGGGCTACGTTTTCCGACTGTGGCTGCAACATAAACCAGCCCCGAAGAAATTGAATAAAATTGTATCTCTCTTTTTTTCCCCCGGCTTTTGTGATTTCCCCTCGTCTTTTGTCTGGCGCGGTTTTCTCGTTCGAAAGAACCGCGATGTTGAAAACTGATTGGGCGTCTGTTGGAAGTTTTAAAAAAGGATATTGAAGATAACGTGCGGGGAGGTATGTCTAGTCAAATTAGCCCGGTTTCGAGTCGGATTGGTATTCAGGATTTTTTGAAGTTCCAACCGAAGAATATGTATAATGCTCAATGAATTCGGGAAGATTTTGTAGTTCCAAGGAGCAAAAATGCAAGAATTGCAATATGGAAATGCAAGAAGGGAGAAGAAGAGGAAAACAATTTTCAGCTCATTTGACACAATTTTGGTTCCATAAACTTTTCTGTGAGCTGAAGAAAAAGTTCATTTTTTTGGGTTTGGAGATTATTTTATGTGTTTGACTTATTTTCAGTTAAAAGGCCATAAGTACGTTGAATATTAAGGTAATCACAAAAAGAAGGATAAAGGTGGAAAGAGCGTTAAATTTAGTATAATCTTACAGTATTTGCAGCTTTCTACCATTAGGTTAAATAAGCAAAAGAATTTATCCAAAGTCGAGAACTTCTCAATATCCTAAAACCAAAATTTTTTCAACGTTTCTTTAGAACAGGAAATAAAGAGAAAAATCCCGCGTACGTTCCAGGAAGATCTGGCCCAAGATGCCAGCTTTCCAAAGGTATAGTCATTTTTGCATTTACCTGGAGTACTACCAGAGAAATCGACGTTAAAATGTGAAAAACGTGATTTTTCGCTGAAATCCCGGTTTGCTGGTCGATTGTCTATAGTTTTTGAAAATTTTTACTCTGAATTCAAAGTTGATTGAGAAAGGCAATCTTACGGGTGAACACCCTTTATTCAAGAGAAACGAATATTTTTGAAATTTGAAAATCCGATGAACTGTTTTTACTTCCACATTTACAGAGTTGTCGGAATCGGAACGGAGCTTCAGGAAAAACTTTTATTTTTACGGTTGATTATTAAATAATCCAAATTTTGGAAATTGTCAATTTTTTTTCTGAAAAAAAATAAAATTCCACCTCTTTGAAAAATCTTGGAAAAATTCCTGCATGCTCCCAGGACCTTCCTGAGATTGAAAAAGATCAAGAAAAAGATCGGAATCACAATATTCGAGTTTTTAATTGAATTTGAAAATTTAGAATCCACGGAGGGTTACACCATTGGCGTGCACAGAATTATTGGCATCGCTACCAAGAAATAAGCAGTAAATGTAATAATCCTAAACTCCAAAAGAGTCTACCCTCAAAATTTCAGGTCAAAGGGATCAAAATTGCTCAAAATGAATGTTTTTGTAACCCTCCATGGAAAGCTGGTAACGTTCTATGGTCGGTTTATGTTGAATTGTAACCCTCCGTGGTCAATTGTATCCCTCCATGGGTATAAACTAAAATGTGGAGGTTACAGGTTTTGCAGCATGGAGGGTTGCATTTCAACTTTGCTCCTTAATTATAAATCGGGATTGAAAGATTACTGAATGAAATTGTTATGGGACGTTAGGCTGACAGAGAACTTTGATATTCTACAGGGGGAAAGGAGGAGAGTTGATTGAACGAATTATGAGATACTCACATGGATGTTACACTCAAAAACCGACGGTGTTACTGCCCAGGGACAAGAAATTGACAGTTATTTGGGAATCAACCTTACACATTATCACTTCCCGAACAAGTGTCTGCGTGTCAGTGTGTCCGCCTGTGGTCATTTGCAAAAATGGCTGTAGCTCCCTCAAAAAAGGCAAAAAACGGAGAAAAGGAAAGTTGCGATGTGCACACACCACGTTCCCGCTGGAGGAGTGACCCCTGCGTTTATCCGGGGTTAGCAATCCGGAAAGATGCCACGGATACGACAACCCTTATAACAACCTGAAAACCCGTCGGGGTGGGAGATTGCCGACAAACGGGGGATGAAATTGAGTGGTGCCAGTTGCGACAATATTCAATATGGAGATGCGCGCGTCGGGGAAAATAAGCGGCGATGTTGATGCCGCCCGGCTGCAGCGTCGAAAAGATCGGCGGGGAAATAACGGCGCAATATCTGAAAATATGAGTCGGCGGTTGGATTGCGAAGAAAGGAAAGCCGCGAAGACGGCGGTACATTTGAGGACCGCGCGGCGGCAGGCGGAAGGGAGAATCTAATCTCTCTTTCCTGCAGACGAATTCCGCCTATCTCCCTCCTCGTTTCGCCCTATGTTAACGCCGGTTATGCGGCGAACCTGTCATTTTATTGGAATCTCCTCCGGGAACGATATCGTTATCGTTCGTGGGACAAAGTGAACGAAAAAAGGCCAAGTTGGCGACACACGGTGCTTCCGCGATCCATACGATAGTTTTCATCGTAGGAAATTCGAAAAAATGAAGAAAAACCGAGGAAATAAATAGAAAACCGAAGAATTGGTGAAACAGCGCCAACACGCCCGAAAAAGTTTGGCAACGCTGAATTCAGGGAGCGTACCGCCGCCCGCTAAGGACCGCCTTGAATGGACCGCTCCCGCTCGAGGTAATATTACCTAAAAGTAAAATTACTCGTAAATCTTCGTTTTACTTTACAGAATGCGTGGATATTTTTCGTATCCCGTTAACGTATTCTTTTGGAATTTTAAAGTTTTCTGACATTTTTTACCATTGTCCATGAATTTAAGTATCGAAATATGGAAGTATTGTGTGTTATATACGCACCAATGGTTTTGCAGTCGGTTAAAAATGAATTAAATCAGTAAAATCATGTAATTTGGGACAAATATGAGAAAATATACAAGAAGGTACCTATCTGTGCACTTGAATCTTTCAATTATCTTTACCCCTGAATTATTAACACATTGTCAACAGATATGATTGCATGCGTACATAAGATTACCCTAAAACCACCCGTGGGTTTTCCTTCCTTTAAATCCGCCTTCCCCCATCCGCTGTCCGCATAAGCGGCTGGCTATGGTAAACCGAGGATTTTATCCGACCCCGATCTTCAGAGTTGAGGTGGCAAAAAGGGCCGGAGACGCCATTACAATGCGACAGAACAAGGACCTGGCAAGGATCTGGTAGGCAGATTCCTTGGCCCTTCAAGGTAGACAACGGACTTCCTTCGCAGACGTAGTCGAATAGGAAAGACCCTATCGGACTATCAAGACGAGATCGGGCCTTGAAAATCTGCGCTCTGAAGGAGAGACTAACTTTTTTTTAACATTTTACGCCCACGAATAGCCGGCCAGTAGTTGATAAGCAGAGCTCTTACGCACAGTAGGTAATAATCTGGAAATAATGTACCAAAATGGCCATATTATGTGTTTTTTAGGACTATTAGAAGGTAAAAATCGGAGTGCATTCCGATAAGGCTTAATTCCTCGGCAACCGTCGAAAAACCACGAAATTTTGAGACTTTTTCCGGTTTTTTTACCTGGAGCAACCTCGCAATGCGTTTTTGGCTTTTAAAATGTATGTGCGAACTTGTAGATCGTAGAATTTTCCAACAAGATTGGTCCTGTGACTTTTTTTGGAGGTGGCATAGTTCCGGAGTTACGGAGCGATGAAGAAAAGCATGGTGGCCACACAGAAGCTTGTTCTGGATGCGATTCTGAGTGAAAGTGTATAGGTGAAAGTTTTTTATGAAGCTCCGTTCCCATGCTCGATTTTGTGACGATTTCAATACTTCCATTTAGGGGAGAGGGGGGCACAATGAGACACTTTTCACTCAGCGCGCCCTAGCTCGCTAAATAATGCCTCAAGAGAGCCGAAATTTTGAAATAATTAATGAACAATATTGAACAAAATTTAGTCAAAACTAAAAATTAAAAAAAATAATAAAACCCCTGGGACACACTGATGCACAATAAGATGGTGTCTCATTGTTGCCGTCTCATTGTGCCCCGAGAGCGCTAGTTCTGGACATATTGGATTTGCGTTTGAACCAGCTGGTATAACCTCTACAGATAATAATTTTTACCTCTACAGGGATAATTTTTACAGAAAATCAACTAAAAACCCTCATTAATCTATGATAAAAATTACGAGTCGATCGGAAGAATCTAAGTAGACATTAGTTAGGTTCAAAAGTTAAAAAAAAAAGACGATTTGTCTAACCTTTTCTGCTGAAGTGCTGGTTAGTCAACTTGTCCTAGTCGTGCACCGGAAACTTTTGCTGATTATGGTGGGTTGTTGTCTGTACATCGGTAAAAATGCCCTCACCGGTAAAATTTTATTTAAAAATCCGCTTGTCTCACTGTGCCCCGTGTCTCATTGTGCCCCCTCTCCCCTACCCTGTAAATATGGCGGTAAAAACGCATTTCTTTCACTAGCCTGGGAGAGGAAATTATAAAATTCTATTAGGTACCTAGTTAATTCGGTCGTAAAATATTCAATCGGCCGAAATGTGGAAATATTTTTTGGAAAAAAAAATGAATTTTCATTTTCGAATATCGGACTTGGAAATCGAAAGTGGGTAATAAAGATTTGGGAAAAGCCGCGAATTGAGGTAACTGAGCTTTCGGGGGTGAGAATCGGTCGCGCACGCTACGGGGACCGCCCGGCGGAGGGCGAAGGGAAGTTATTTACCAAAACCTCGCTTTTCAAAGGAGGCCCGCGCGGCGATAAGCCCCGCTAATCCGGACCCGTGCACCGGGCGGGCCGGGCGGGGAAGATTTCCGCCGGCCGATACGATCTGAGGGGCTTAGTAAGAGCAGCGGATGAGCGCGGGCCCTGCGATAGGACCCGCCCCCCCGCTCGCCGTGGGTTTGATCGATTTCTGCGGCGAGCAGTCGCCCAGTCGATTGGTGGTGAGGTCGATCCGGCGGGAGACAGGAAGCGGAGCCGGTTGATAGCTTCTTCATTCGGGCAGAGCCGCTCAGCCGGCGTCGTTGTCGTCGGGCAAGGAATCCCGTGGGAACTGCTAGCGGGAGCGCGGGTGAGGCGCTAAAATCGGGGCGGCAGGTGTTATGGCAAAATGCTATGTTATGGCAAAATTGAGGTGGTAAGTTGAAGAAAAACATAATGACATGGGTGAAAATAAATACCCTATTGTCAAAATTGGGTACCTAATGCAGAAGGCGGAGCTTTTAATATTAAATATTAACAATAAAATTTTTATAGTTTTTTTAAAATGTTTCAAGAGCAGAAGAACAGAGACGACTTCCTCTTGACGTTGAGCACGAGCGCTATCGCGCACTTTTACTCACAATCATTTTACTTACAAGTGTCCGTGTATCCGTCAGTGAGCCTTTGCGAAAATTGCCGTGCCTCACTCAAAGTTCGACGTTTGATTTGGAAAGTTTCAAACTGATTTGAAAGTTCTTTATTCGACTTGAAAGTCCTATAAAAATAATCAGCATTTGAGTTTATGTTTGAGTTTCAGGTTTTGTTTTAGTTTGAATTGAAGTCCAGCTCAAGTTTGACTTTATCATTCAGTTTCTGTTTTAATTTCAGATTTCGTTTGAGTTTCAGATGTAGTTTCAGTTCGAGTTTGTGCTTGGGTTTTTTAAGAAAAAAAGGTAGGTACGTCTCTAAAACTTTAGTCTTGAATTAACCGGCAAACAACTTTACGGTATCGAGGAACGAGAATGTAACCCAAAAATAACAGTGACCGTTAAATGTGTAGTTTATTGATTCTTCACCTCCTTGGAAGAAGAATTATTATTGCGTTTCAATTTCATTGGAGTATGTTCCATGTTGATTGAATTTCAACCGTTTCAACCAATTTCAGGCTATAAGGCGGTTACTTTTTTCAACAATAAATAACGAGACCCTTAGCAAAAATAGATTTTCAATGGAAACGCGTAATAACGCTCTGAAAAGAATTCCAAGTCGGAACGCAATTCAAGTTGGACTCCAAGTCCTTGAAAATACGAACGAAGCACCAGAGCTCACGGTTCGCGAGAAGGTGGCTCACTATTGGCGTGCTCACTGCTGTAGCTGTAAGGAAAACTATGGTGAAAGTAGAAGTGAGGCCACCTCGGAAAAATGGTGAGGAATCTCTCGAGCTCGGTGTTGAATAAGAAACTCGAGAAGGAAAACATAAAGGACTTCTACATCCTTCAGCCAAGGACCGCGGTCTTCCTGCAGAGGAATGACGAGCAAGTGTTTCCACGGTCAACTTGGCCCGAGATTCAAGTAGCATACAGTTTTTGGAAACTTGGTACTATTTGCCTATTAGTAGTACAAAATTAGTAGTTTGTACTTGGCATATCAAGAAATGCTATGAAAACTTCTCACTCCCGTTCAACAGTCAACGAAAAGTTCGGATATGATTTTGTTTGAATTAGTTGAGTGTTGAATGATGATCAAAATAAACTTCGAGTTCAAAATCAACTTCGAGATCAAAGTCAACTTTGAGATCAAAGTCAACTTCGAGGTCAAAGTAAACTTCGAGATCAAAGTCAACTTCAAAATCGAAGTCAACTTCGAGTTCAAAATCGACTTCGAGATCAAAGTCAACTTCGAGATCAAAGTCAACTTCGAGTTCAAAGTCAACTTCGAGATCAAAATCGACTTCGAGATCAAAGTCAACTTCAAGATCAAAATCAATTTCGAGATCAAAGTCAACTAGGAGATCAAATTCAACTTCCAGATCAAAGTCAACTTCGAGTTTAAAGTCAACTTTGATATCAAAGTCAACTCCGAGATCAAAGTCAACTTTGATATCAAAGTCAACTTCGAGATCAAAGTCAACTTGGAGATCAAATTCAACTTCCAGATCAAAGTCAACTTCGAGTTCAAAGTCAACTTCGAGATCAAAGTCAACTTCGAGATCAAAGTCAACTTCGAGTTCAAAGTCAACTTCGAGATCAAATTCAACTTCCAGATCAAAGTCAACTTCGAGTTCAAAGTCAACTTCGAGATCAAAGTCAACTTCGAAATCAAAGTCAACTTCGAGTTCAAAGTCAACTTCGAGATCAAAATCGACTTCGAGATCAAATTCAACTTCGAGATCAAATTCGACTTCGAGATCAAAATCGACTTCGAGTTCAAAGTCAACTAGGAGATCAAATTCAACTTCCAGATCAAAGTCAACTTCGAGTTTAAAGTCAACTTTGATATCAAATTCAACTTCGAGATCAAATTCAACTTCGAGATCAAAGTCAACTTCAAGATCAAAATCAACTTCGAGATCAAAGTCAACTTCGAGTTCAAAGTCAACTTCGAGATCAAATTCAACTTCGAGATCAAATTCGACTTCGAGATTAAAATCGACTTCGAGTTCAAAGTCGACTTCGAGATCAAATTCAACTTCGAGATCAAAATCAACTTCGAGATCAACGTCAACTTCGAGATCAAATTCAACTTCGAGATCAAAGTCAACTTCGAGATCAAAATCAACTTCGAGTTCAAAATCGACTTCGAGATCAAAGTCAACTTCGAGATCAAAATCAACTTCGAGATCAACATCAACTTCGAGATCAAATTCAACTTCGAGATCAAATTCGACTTCGAGATCAAAATCGACTTCGAGTTCAAAGTCAACTTGGAGATCAAATTCAACTTCGAGATCAAAGTCAACTTCGAGTTCAAAGTCAACTTCGAGTTCAAAGTCAACTTCGAGATCAAAATCGACTTCGAGATCAAAGTCAACTTCGAGTTCAAAGTCAACTTCGAGATCAAAATCGACTTCGAGATCAAATTCAACTTCGAGATCAAAGTCAACTTCGAGATCAAAGTCAACTTTGATATCAAAGTCAACTTTGATATCAAAGTCAACTTTGATATCAAAGTCAACTTCGAGATCAAAGTCAACTTCGAGTTCAAAGTCAACTTCGAGTTCAAAGTCAACTTCGAGATCAAAGTCAACTTCGAGATCAAAGTCAACTTCGAGTTCAAAGTCAACTTCGAGATCAAATTCAACTTCGAGATCAATGTCAACTTCAAGATCAAAATCAACTTCGAGATCAAAGTCAACTTCGAGTTCAAAGTCAACTTTGATATCAAATTCAACTTCGAGATCAAAATCAACTTCGAGTTCAAAGTCAACTTCGAGATCAAATTCAACTTCGAGATCAAAGTCAACTCCGAGATCAAAGTCAACTTTGATATCAAAGTCAACTTCGAGATCAAAGTCAACCTCGAGTTCAAAGTCAACTTCGAGTTCAAAGTCAACTTCGAGATCAAAGTCAACTTCGAGATCAAAGTCAACTTCGAGTTCAAAGTCAACTTCGAGATCAAATTCAACTTCGAGATCAAAGTCAACTTCGAGTTCAAAGTCAACTTCGAGATCAAAGTCAACTTCGAAATCAAAGTCAACTTCGAGTTCAAAGTCAACTTCGAGATCAAAATCGACTTCGAGATCAAATTCAACTTCGAGATCAAATTCGACTTCGAGATCAAAATCGACTTCGAGTTCAAAGTCAACTAGGAGATCAAATTCAACTTCCAGATCAAAGTCAACTTCGAGTTTAAAGTCAACTTTGATATCAAATTCAACTTCGAGATCAAATTCAACTTCGAGATCAAAGTCAACTTCAAGATCAAAATCAACTTCGAGATCAAAGTCAACTTCGAGTTCAAAGTCAACTTCGAGATCAAATTCAACTTCGAGATCAAATTCGACTTCGAGATCAAATTCAACTTCGAGTTCAAAGTCAACTTCGAGATCAAAGTCAACTTCGAGATCAAACTCAAATAATTTTAATAAATTCCATTGTCTATGGACTTCATAGCATGCTCGAAGTGTAATCAGAGAATGGCAGTAGGGGGAGGATGAGTGATCTGCAATTAGGGCTCGCACAGCAATAACAAATTACCATAGCGTGCCACAACATTGACAGCATCTCGACCGATAATGCAACAGCCCTGGCGTTCGAATGCAGTCCGTTCACATCGATTGCGACCTATTTCTGTCCGAGTGAAGAACCGTATGGAAAATATAGTTGCCGCAGTTGTCGTAAACTTTGGAACAAACCCGTCTCACTAGGTTCGGTATAGGAGCCGAAGTTTGAAGAAGTAGCGCCGGTCGGTGGTGTTTGTGCAAGTAATTAAGAAGCTCCTCAGGGCTGTGGAAAGGAAGTCTTGCTTAACAAAGAGCCGAGAAGAACGACTCTGGAACTGGAGCTTCGGGGGCAGCGCCTCCGCCATCTCGACATTTGTCCTTTCGGTTGAAGAAAGGGGTAAAGGGAATAATTACCCTTCAACCCTTGGACACAGGACGACACTGCCTCCCTTATCGACTCCCTCACTTTTCATCCCTGGTATTTTCCGAGGATCCGCGCTCCGAGATCGGCGCCCTGGAAGGATTTGACTCACAAATTCTTCTCACCCCCGCAGCCTTTAGCAGCCGTTTTACTTTAACCCCCGTCTCGTCTTTTTGCTAAAGAACGACCCCGAAGAATCTGGAAGGAAGGTTGGGGACGGGCATTTGCCCTGGTATTCATAGTTTCAGGCTCACTCTTTTCAAAACCCTCATAACCTTACATTATTCAATTCCAGGCTCTCGAAAAACACTATTATCATGAAATTGAATGGGCGAAATTACCAGTTCTCAGTTCTGCAATGTTTGATGAACCCGTCGTCCGTTGGCGAATAGTTTTTTCAAATAACCATTTTTTTAAATTGAAGGATACGGTCAATATTTGTTGAGTATTAGTGCTGTCGGTTCATTTATGTGCGAGGAAAAAATAAAATAGAGAACACTAAAAGTTTTAATTTTTGGAAGTGACCTGAGACGGACACACGGACAGACACGGAGGCGGACACACAATTCAGGAAGTGATTCTGAGTAAACGTGTATGGGTAAAAGTTATTTCTGAAGCTCCGATCCGTTTTTTCGAGTCTTTTTTGGGGGGTCACATTTTTGCGCTTAATTATCGGACATTTTATTAATCCACGTTTGACGCTACTGTATTCCAGCAATAGTTTCAACTAATTATTGCAAAGTTTGCCTGCTCAAGAATCAGACAGTCGCCGCTTAAGCGGCAACATGCTATAACTCCATTTTTGTCCGAATTGAGTTAAACCTTATTAACGAGGTAAAACGATGATTTGGACCCAGGTCCGTGGTCAGAAGACCAGAGGTTGGACCCCAAGCTGTGTTGCGCACCACCACTAGCGCTCTCGTGGCTTGATCTCCAACTTGTCCCTTATCTCTGCTATCTTCTCCCGGCGTCTTGCTTCCTTTCATCTCGCAATCGAAGCAGGTTTTTCGGGTCTCCTGTTAAGTTGGGAAAACAGAGTTGCGACGAAATAGTCCCTTTTAAATAATTTTTAAGCCTCCCTTGAATGAAATGTTCAGTTTTTTTAATGATTGAGAAGGGACGAAAATTGAAGAGGAAACACTTCGATTTCGGCCGGGCGGCTCTTCACTTTGTTTCAAACAGAAAGTGTTCCGAGAGGCCACCCAAGACCAAGACATCGGGCACGTTCGCTCCAAATGTTCGGACGAGTTCTGAAACTAATTTGCCGGCCGTGTCGAAGAATCGACTAAGCCTGCGGTTTGTTCTGTCACGCCCATCGCCATACCGAACGGCATTTTCGCTCTGAATGTTCCTGAAGAGTCGGCCACCGTTTATTGGGCGGTTTCGAATAAATGACGTCAGTACAGAGTCAATTTTGACTACCTAAAGAAGTGCGCGTCTTCGTGCGTTGCGGAAAGGTCTGGAAAACACCTTTTGAACTCCATTTTTAGCATAATTACGGTTGAATATTAGCAGTTATCTCCCCCAAACACAAAATCTGTACCTTCTCATAGCTACAGTGGTGCGTAGGTAACACACAATAGTTCCATATTTTGAAACGTACATATTTGACAAAATTTTATCATATCGACGATGAAACTGCAATACTGCCCAATTCAAAGCATCGTGTCTTTTGGGGGCGTCTGGGTTGCCTACTTCTCAAAACTTGGATTGGTGGCAACTTGGCAAATCACGCGTCCATAGATTGCATGGCAAACGAATTGGGCAGTATTGATTCTACACCGTCGATATTTTGACTGCTTTTGAGGGTGTTTAGGTCAAAAATATCAAAAAATTCACTATGCAAATTTTAAAATTCTCCAAAAAAAAGAATTCGCCCTAGGATAGGCATATATAGGTATATATAGATAGGATATATCCCAAAATATCGATTTTGAGATTTCGGTACCGAGTGAATCTACTCATCAGGACCTATCGATCGCTCCCAGAATCATAATCCTTTTACCTATTTTTTGGGGCAAAAAAAACGATAAAATAGAAAAACGACACATATTTAAAGAGCGTTTGTGAGTCCGCCGGGTGTTGCTACTCAGGACTATGGATCCAGCTTAAGAATTTTTTGGACAATCATTGACTGGTCAAAAATGAAGAAAAAAGATTTCGCTGATTTTCAACATTCATTTACGAATGCGGACTGCTGTAATAAACCGCCTCGGAAACGACGGTAGCCACGGTGACACGTCGATATACAAATAGTTAAAAAATGATCATTGGCACCTGCTCCAGCTAATTAGCTAAAACAAGACCGGTGTGCCCCACCAAACTGGGAAGAATTAATAATTTTAACACGATAATTGCCAATCGTGGAGGGGAAACGGCAAATTTTCACCCGGATATTTATTAAATATCCATCATGCTCGGAACGCGGCGGGAGAATATCGCTAATTATTACTTATTTGCCCTGACACTGATTGATTGTCAAATACCCTAACAAGATAGCACGCTAACTTCAATGCATGTCGAAAGGGAAGGTAATTGGATCGGCTCGTTTCATCAGTCTTCGGTTTCAAGTCAAACTAATGGCGACCAACTCATCAGCAAAACTGCGCGTAATGTAGTCGAGTGAACGGGGGTCGTCGGAGTCACGTAAGCGAAAGAGAAAACTTGTTAGCCAATCAGTTGGACTGATTGGTCGGCAAGCCCGGCTATCGACCAATAAGGGAGCCAGATTAATGAGGTCCCCACCACAGGTACACCAAAGCCAACGCAGGTACCTTATATAAAGTCAGAGGTGTACATGAAACCCTGAAATTGGACCCATGGACGTTGACCAGCTTCAAAGGACCGTTCCACAATATCAACATTTCTCCAACGGACATGCCTAATTTGTTAGCAAATATTCAGTTTTGGTTTACCAATGATGTCAAACGTAGTAGGTACCTTACATGTTGAAGACCGTATTTGTATATCTACGGCTCTGCATAGAAATTCGGAATTTACCTTCCCAGCAGAAATCTAATAAATCATTCCATTATAGAACGGTATGCTTAGTCATACTCAGGATATTAATTTCACTCGCATTCACAAGCTGAATTATAGGTACCTGTTTTAACCTTTTTGTTTTTTCAAATTGGACACACAGACGCACAGACTCTCGTTCAAGACTTCCTGAACTTGATTCTGACTAAAAGTGTATGAGTAAAAGTTTTTTCTGAAGCTCCTATCCGATTTTCGATTTTAGGACGATTAAAGTACTGCCATTTACTCTGTAAAAGAGGTAAAAATGGTTTGAATTTTGGTTTATTTTTCTTTTTTAGGACAATTTCTTAATTTTACACATTTTTCGTCAGAGTCGATGTCTCCCTCCCATCCATATCTCGGATAAATAATAATTAGGTACCCTAGAATTAATGAAGCCACTGACTCAAAAGTGAGATGTTCAAATGAGAAATTGTTCAAAAATTAATGAAGCATTTCTGTGAAATTATTACTTTTTTTGAATCATGATGTTTTGGTTTTTTGGGTGTACCTGTAAATCCCAATGTATATTACACGATTTCCCAACTTAATCTTCGTCAAGAACACAAAAAATTTTGGATTAGAAAAAATTATCCTTTGAAATTTTTGGGAAAGAAAAACGGTCTAGCCCAATGGCCCGATGTTTCAGTCCAAGAATCATTCGATCCTGATCGAAATTGGTTGCGAGAGAACTAAAATTACAAAAAAAGCGAGAAAATCCCTTACAAGTTTTTAAAGTCGGTTAAAAATATAGGACTGGATAGGTAGTACACCTTTATCTTTGCCTAAGGCCCGGTTAATTGACAAAATTTATCGATCCGATATCTAAGGAAGTTTTAGATAAATATTTCCAATGAGATTTTTACATTGAAATTTGATGTAAAAACCACCGTGGTGAATTTTATCTGAAGCTTCCTTGGATATCAGTTAGATAAATTTTGTCAATAAACCGGGCCTAAGGAGGTTATACAGCTATTGTCAGCTAAGTAGGTTATAGGTAAGTACCTATAAGAAAAGTGAGAATCGTATACTTGGATCATTTCGGCATACCTAACTCTTGAAAGTCAACCTTCTTCGGCGTCAGGCATAGCTAGTGAGCCGTGATAAGTCCCTTGGCTAATAAAGCGCGTCGTCAAAGCCCCTTTGAGCGATCGCGATGTCGTCACGTGGAATCACTATGGCGGAAACTGAGGCAAACCGATAAATTACGTTATTAGAAACCTGGACTGATCTTAAGTCGGCTTATTGAGTATGGTTCGCTATCGGTCGAAGGAGCCAATCTAAATGCTGATCGCATCGTGCAATGGAACGATGCTCGCTCCATCGAGCAAAGGCCACCTCGGTATCTGGACTAATAGCAGCAAGCCTAATCACCTTGATCCGCTAATAACAATGGCCACTAAGCGATGATGGGAGTGACTGCCCGTGTCCCTTGAGGAGCGCGTCCAGTATTCAATCCTCCAGCCTCCCCTCACGGTGGGGTGGGATTTTATTATTTACTAGGGAGTTTTTGGAGATAAGTACGTGCCCCCATCAAGTAAGTTAATGTAAAATGCCTAAAAAACTGAAAATATTTAGTTTTCATATTATCTGGCCGAAAAAACGAACCGATTTCAGCGTTCCTGGTCTGATCTTGATTATGCATTGCAGAATGTGTGGATTTCATCCTGTTCTGGTAACCGACGTAGTTGGGTAGTTATAACTATCGATATAAATATCGATTTCAGGAGAGTTAAAATTAGGATAGTTAATAGTGTGTTTTGACATTTTTGATATTCGAAATCAGTAAAGATAAAATCAATTTGATTAGAAATGTTCCGTACCAAAATATGACAACAGGCGTGTGTTATCAACCGACCAGTGGTGTTTTTAAATCTTAAATCTTAGATTCTTTCGGTACCAAAATCTCCAAATCGATATTTTGGGACACAATATATGGGCATATTATGCCCTTTGTTCTTTGAGGTATCGATATCGTCGGTCCAGTGGTCTATTTAAAAAATCTCGATTTTTCAGGAGAGCCATTCAAAGTTTTCGATTGGCCCATTTTTCAATATTATCCTTCTGAGTTACCCAACCAGGACCGAATTCTGCATACACCTTTACACAGACCTCTCCTATAGATTTTCAGAGGATCCCCCCCCCTCTGAGTTCCTGGGGGACGGTGAATGGCAAATTGACCCAAGATGAATCTTCAAGGCACAAAAATATTTCAATGCTCAATAGCAAGAGATATCTAGATCTTAGATGATGGAGTACGTGACTATGGTGAAACAATGGCAAACTTTGGTGCAAAAAAGAGCTATCACACGTTGACTCTCGGAAGTACGGTTAGATATTTGCAGAATTTTCAGACCAAAAGAGCGACATCATTCCAAGATTGCCCTTTCAGGCGCACTCGATCTAGCGGTGTTCTGCTAAGTTATGGAAAGTAAGGTCCTGCATGGTGAAAGTATAGGTAAATTGAAGATGTTTCCTGCAAGAAAACTCAAAAACGCATTCTTCAGAGTTAGACCACTCTTGCACTGGACCGACGGTATAATGGTCCACCTGCCGCGCAAAAACTCTATTGTCATCCCTTCATGGAATCCAACTTCACCTACTAAGATTCGTACGGAATCCGCAGAGGTGACATGGTCACAGCGCATGCGTATCACAGGTACGTATCGAGTTGATGTTGCATGTCCAACAATTTGGTGCATTTAGCGTCCAAAAACTTCCTGTTATTATTGAAGAATAAGCAATTCTTTCTCCTTTCGACCGCGAAATTACTGCGACCAGTTACCACCTATTTGCCTGTTCCGTCGTATCGAGTCAAAGTCCGGAAGGCAAGAGAATCCAAGAGCATTCATGAAACGACAATCGGGCGGCCGAAAATCCTATCTAAAGGTCATCGGAGCAATAAAATAAATTATCGTTAGAAGGGCATTTTCTTATATGAACTCCCAAGAAGACCGAGAAGTTAAATTAGTCGGGCATAGAACAAATGAAAGCCGCTGAGGCCGTAGTAAAGTCATGTTAGCCGAAAGGGCGTGCGAGGGGAGCCTAATTGTGCGGAGGTTCATGGACCATTGAACGCCCATTTCCTTCTACCCACGCCAAGCAACAAGATCACAGTTTCCAAGAGCAACAAGCGTTTGCGCCCCTTTCTGGCCGACGACAATCTCATCTAGATAACCGTTAATAAAGTGGCTTTGATTTAAGACGATAGTCTTCAGCTCAGAAGGACGTTTTCATGAGCCATATGATATAAAAATTAAGCGATTGATTTGGTCAAAGTAGAGTTTTTTAACGTCAAAAAATGAAATTCTAGGTCCGTTTCAGTTAGAATGAACCTCGGTCGATGGATATTCAGCAACTTGGAGAAATTAATTACCTATGTATAGGGTAATTGTGTCGTCAGTTAACAGAGAACCATTTTTCGGGATCAAAAATTATGCCCATTCCCTAGCCCTAGCTCGAAAAATGAAAGTGACATCTAATAGTGGATTAATGGCTTGTAAATTAACTCTACGAATATTTGAGACTCGTGAAGGCTCGAGCTGAACGTTAAGATGGAAAATTTTCCTTCAACACATCTGAAAACATGAGTTGGAATATTTCTCTCCTTTCGCCATTTCCTGTCTCACAAGTTGCGGTCTGATCTCGTCACCCCTCGTTAACCGACCCCAGGCGACAAAACTCTATCCCAAGGCCATGCGTGCTCTTACGGGAAAGGTGATACGCTCTTTTCCCCCGGGAAAATAGGTCGAAAATGTTTCCACATTTTGTTACCCCTCGCTCTCCGAATAGCTCTATGAACAAAATACATTGCGACGAAATGCAGACGCTGGGGTTCACCATTGTTGTGCCTCGTTAGAAAAGAAAATGCTCCTTTGGATGAAATATATCGATCATTTTGAGGCGTAGTTCAGTTTTTGTAGCTTTGTACAACACAAGGGATCATTTCAAATTAAATTATACACTGTGTGATCAATGACCTTTCGGTGAAATTGCATTTCACTATCTATAGGTAAAAAAATTACAGGACAGTCACCAAGATGATGAAAGTTTCCAGAAATTGTTTGATGAAAAAGTAACGTTTTTTCTTGAATTTCATTTTTTCAGTATTGCTCAGAAGATAAAAATTCGGGTATTGCAGTTTTTGGTAGGAAAATTCACGAGCTTCCCAACAGTATCCTCAGATTTGAGTTAACCTAGAAACTGAAGGAAATACAGTCATTTTAGTGAATAAAGATCAGAAGCACAAAAATAAAAAAAAAAACAGGTGGCTAGCGGACTATGAAAAACTGTCAGCGAGAGAGAGAGAGGGAGAGAGATTGGTTGGAAATGACGTGTAGGACAATTTCTTTCATTTTCTTTTCATTGATCATCGATAGTGCAGACGCCCTGCAGAATATGGGCAGGTACCAAAACTTTCCGCCAACCCATTGGGTTGTGGGGCGCAGGAGGTTGCCGTTGCCTCAAGAATTTATCATTGAGAAAGAGCACTTTCGAGTTATGGGGAAATAATGAATAAATATCAAGAAACTCGGCCACCTGCTACATAAATCTCAATTCACGTCAAAAAGTATCCTCAACCAGATACAGAAACCTCACTAGAGCCGTGGATGTATGTTGGGATTCTAAATAAGGTCTCTACGGAGAATTCAAAATAACCTCCGCATAACTTCATGATCCACATCAAGGCCCTCATTCTCGATCCCGAATAATCTCGCATTATACTCAAGACGGATGTTCTTTCGGAGCAGCACAAAGATGGTACGCCCGGGATCAGAAGCTCTCAGGAGAAAACAGTCCGCCATAGAAAGGTGAATGCTATACAGGCTGTATGCGACTGTTGGCGCCGGCCAATAGAAAAGCTTTATCCTCGCTTTCTGCGTTCTCGCATTCTCGCCGGAATGAGCGTTCACTCTAAAAGTAGACCACTCTCCGAGTCTTGTACCGACGTGGGTGCTCTCCAGCCACCTTCTCGTGCTATGCCCGAACCCGACGTTTTTTCCGTTCTTTTTTTCCTCGGCCATCTCGAGCCCTTGGCGCGTTTCAGCCGGCGAGGCTTGAGTCCCCTGTAACTACTACATCTTCCCAGTTCTTCTCGGGAAAGCATGGAAATTCCTTCGCTCTATAGGTCGACGGAAAAAGGATTCCCGATGTATTGCAACTTTTCACCTTAGAGCTTCTCGCCTGTAACGTCGAAAAGGGTGGAAGTCTTGACACTGATGTATCGGCTGTTAATGCGGCTATAGTGTGACGTAGGGCTAGAGCAGGGTGACATTTTGTACGGCCTACGCAATGATCGCTTACCTGTACGCCAAGACGGTTTTACACCGGATTTTCCCGAGTAATTCTGAATTTTCCAAGCGCATCCCCGAATAGCTCTCAGTTTCAGGCCATCCCATCAGGTGCCATCGAAAAGTGCTTCAAGTTTTTCAGGTTCAACGCTGAACAAGTAGTTCGGAAAATTGAAAAAATTTCCTCCTCGAGTCCGCTCCAACGATGTATGAAAGGAGCGTTCGGATGAAATTTGTCGAGTGTCAACTTTCCTCCTGTCCTGGCGAGAAGTGGCGCAAAAAAGGCTGACTACCGGCAGGTGGAAATTAAATGGAAAGGCCGTCAATCAAGCGATCTAGCGAAGGTTCAGTGGTAGACGGCGATGTTGAAAAACCTCCACCGTTTGCCCTTCATCTCCCTCACTCTTGCACCCCTGTCTCGTCCTATAAGACACTTGAACGGTTTTCCTTCTCCCTGTCACTTTTGGAAATCTTTCGGGTTAAAAATAAGAAGGAAGTTAGAAACGGATGGGTAAGGGTGGGACTGTCATCCACCAGTTGGCCTGATTTGACGAAGGGAGGCGATGACGTGCAAAGGTAGGCGCGCAAGACGCCCTGTATGGTAAACAGGATGGAAGTTGAACGCCTTAAGGGTAACGGATTGACGTTTTTGATGTGCACTCACCATGTACAGCACGATGTTAAGGCGGAAAAGGTTTTCATACCTAAATCCCGTAAGTTACCAGTTTCCCATCTTACTAATCTTTCAACGACCCCATCAGTTCTCAGGGCCTAGTTCTTTTCTACAACTTTATTATCATTTTTCTAGTAGTAAAATAACCGATAAATTTTTCAGAAACGTCTATACCCGGGTTCTACTCACTCGATTGACATGTCGTTGGTCTCATTCTATCCAGGGAGATATCCTCGAAAAATTCAGGAAGCAAAATTAGCGATCATTCTAATTTCGTAGTTCAGTATTTTCCCATGGCAGCAACAAACCGGCACTTTAAGCTAACCATGACATTTGGATAAATTGGGCCTAAAATGCTCTGTTAATATTTCCAATTTCCAACAAGCGTTTGTCACTCAACTATAATGAAATTACGTCTAACGTTTCATTAATTATCCAAGCAGAGCGTATAGTCCTTCTGAAGAAGCAACTGTATGCTCAAAATCGAGTGTCCTTAGGGATAAGGCCCCTGTCACGTCGTGAACATGATGGACTTCTGCCAGGAAAATTGGGTATATCGAGTTGGAGCTTGCGGGAAATGAATTTTTAACATTGTTATTCATGGACCAAAATGGTTATTCCGCTAAGGTCGAAGGGCACCGCCAGACAGAAACCGTTTCCCGCTGAAGTGTAAAAACAACGGATCCGTTAATGAAGTGTTGGTACCTTGGGAGATGATTAATAATGTTAGGTAGGTACCGCTAAGGGTCTTGAAATGGCTGAAGGTCTTCCTCCTGCCTCATATTATCTGATACACATGGCCCTACTATACACGGTATACCTTCTCTGCCAGCATACTCGCATATGCTCAGTAGACAAGGTGCTTTCCACATTAAATTGAAATGCGAGCTACGGGGGCTATATACCTAGCCGGCGCAGCTGGCCCAAGGCACCTATATTTCCTAGCGGGTCGCTAAAATTTATTCGTCAAGTTATTTCCATTATTAACTTAGTCTCCCCCTCAGCGAATCATAATGGTGGGCAAAGCTAGCAAAGGCACACTGCCAAGCTGACGTAATTACGAGCGTTAAACTGCTATGCTAGAACTTGTTAAACGTGCTAGAAAACCTTGGGATCCTTGCTTCATCTTGGGGTCGCAGCTAGGTCACCTAGTTATCACCAGCTACCCAATGGATCAATATCACTTTGAACCATGATGTCGTTTCTTTGATATGTAGTCTAATGTACAAATGTTCGAATCTGGGTTCAATAAGGTTAGGAAAGAATCCAAAATTAAATTAACTATAGGTACCCTGGGTCTTCGGACTCATAAAAATGTTTAAACCCCACTTGCATTCAGACCACAGAATTCTTCTCTCAAATTGATTCTCTCAACTGGGAACAAAAGGCGATTAAAAGGTTGAATGAGCTGATTTTTCCGGATTTTCCTTCTAAATTTTCAACTTATTGAATACCTAAATTTTGTTCTCAATTTCTCGATGTCATTTTTCAGTGACAACGTATTTTACACAACAACTTTTCACGACAACACTTTTACGTTTCAATATATGGAAGTATTGTGTGTTATCTGCACACCACTGGTTATTGATTTTGAATCACCTGTTAACGTCGCTGTCACTCGGTTATCAAACTATACCTATGGGTCGGAATCCACCTTAACTGAAGGGCGTTCGAGCGGTAATCAACGATTTGCCCCAACTTTACCTCCGTATAACTAGTTGGGAAAAAGGGAGAGCAGCTTGTTAACGACGTGTATGCTTCTCTTCGCTATCGGCACAGGGTACCTGAATACATAAATTTTGCATAATAGGATCCAAACGACCTCACCCAGCGCTCCACCCTGGGGGATGGATATGACTGATATTTCCTGGCTCTCCCGGAATTCTAAATGGATCTCGTTTATAATGCAGAATTGAGACGCCAACCATATTGCATGACACCTGGCACTACCTGCCTCTTCGGCTCGACTCGATCCCTTGGAGTTGTGAGCTCCAAACGCCCGCGATACAAAGGAATCAAAAGACACGAGGCGAGGAAGTTAAGCTAATACTGCTAATACCTGAAGAGTACTTCGCCATGTTAGATTACGAGATGTATGCCGTCCTGAATGAGCAGAAGAAGAATTACAAGGATTTCTGGGGCACGGTTGTCTAGGTAGAGCATCTGCGTTGACATTGCAGATAAGCGATTGTAGACCAACAAGACTGAGGTCCGGTTTATCAATTTATTCGAATCTAGATTTCTCCAAGGACGCTTGCATTAAGTAATTTAAAAAAAAATCGGTAAGCTGGTAAATGAAATGTTAAAACTGAAATGTAGTGCAAGATAAATCTAGCTTTAAATTAATTGATAAGCCGGCCCTGAGGGTTGGTTTATCGATTGCCATAAATCTAGTATCAAAGTACCTGCGGTGCCACATTCCCAATACCTAGACCAATTGCAGATAAATAACTTCCGCCATACGAGTTTTCGGAGTGGGTGAACAAAAGTTGGAAATTTACCACCTACTATCAGTTCCTTTTCATAAAAATCAAACTTTGGCTAGGAAAGGATATGATATTGGTACTCTACTATGAACAGCCCTTGAACAAATTAGAATTATTATTAATTATTTCACATTTCAATGCATTCGGTCCATGTATAATAACCATAATAATAATAATAATGATAGTTCTAAGTTGTTCTAGGGTTATAAGTGGTAAAGTACCCATCCCTTTCTTTTGGAAATTGATGTTTTTCTGCTAGGACTGGTTTGCCCTATAGGCCCCAAACTCCCGTCCAAAAAGAAAAACATCAATATCCAAAAGCTGAACGCGCCATGGAGCACTTCAATTTAAAAACCCTCGTCAGGGTTGGGAAATATAAGTGGGTGAGAACTTTCAGCATAATACACCGTGCTACCTAGATCTTCCTATCCTGCCTACAATATCTGCACACCAGAAAAACGCAAATAACGATCTGTAGATGCTGCACTGAAAGATAAATTTAGACTGTCAAAACCGTTCGAGCTCACAGAGCTGCTTTCGTCCCCAATTCGCCTCTTCACAGTTCCAGTCGTCGGTAAATATTGGTCTCTAAGTGATTGCTGTTTACACAGTGGTCTTCGGAAATGAAAGTAACCCCCCTAGGGCGCAAAATCTCCTCCCTCAGCTCCCATTAGCGCCAGCTGAAACCCGTCGTTAGAGCATTGCTCCTGCTTCCTTCCGAGATATCTCCCTTTTAGAAAACAACACGACCAGCCGTAGTCTTTCTGATGGCTGAGAGGAACTGTATTGTGTGCCAAGATGCGCTGAGACGTCGGAACCGGACTCAACCCTTTCCCCTGGAATTATGAAATAAAAAAAACTAAAGAAAGTTGGAAGACTTGAGCCACCCGGGGCGAATTCCGTCTCTGAGGTTGTTTTGCGACCGATAAAAATCGTTGTTGCTATGATTGAAGAACTATTTTCGGTTTTTCCATGGTAATAACGACGACTGTGGGTCTCAAAACGATCACATAGGTCACCTTCCGGGATGCCTCATGAGATCCTATTCTCTGATCGGCTGAAGCAGTGGATTTGTTCACGTTTGCGCACCTGCATCGATGTTTTTTAATATTCATCTATGGAACCTTGTTTCTTCGGAAAATTATCAATCAATTTCCATGTCGAAACTACCAAAGATTGAAACTACCGGTCTACGGGATGGGGAGGGAACGGTCTGACGAGTGATATGGGCGAAATAGTATGATTGCTTTACAGTGCAAGAGCCTGAGGCTACTACCTAATTATTTATATAAACCTCATTCCCCTCCAAAAGAATAGGAATAGTCAATTCGAGTCAAAACGCTACAATCATTTTCATGACCAAGTCCTGAATAAGTTCTGCATTCATACACGCATTCATGCATTTTCCGGGTTTTACAGACCACGTTTGCACTTACCCCGTTTTGCACTTGCCTCGCTGCACTGAATGAAACAAAAACGCTCAATTTACAAAAAGTATCTCGGAAGTACTGCGTGTCGTCAATTTTCCGGGATAGAATTTAAGGCCTCGCCTTACGATTACCTTAAAACTCCTCTTGTAATTTTTTACAGTACCTACCTATCGGCCTAAATTCTCTTTTCGTTGCTCGTACATTGGCTAATTTAGTTGTTGGTGATCTGTTTGAACCAGCAATCTGCGGGTTATTCTGTTAGCGAAGCATTCAGGGGAATCCTAGCATGATGACACGGCCTTTGATGTCCCTTGTTTTTCGAGGTCGTCGCCCTTCGTATCATTGAATAGGCCCCAATCAAGAAGTCAAGTTCAATGTCCTCTCTAGAAGGCCAAGATTCTCCCTCAATTTCACCTTTATTTTTATCCAACATTCTGCGGAGGCATTGACCTTTATAATGAGACATGCGGATTTCGTTTATTAGCTACATCGGGCTGGTTAAAACCGTAATAAGGCACCCAACTGCTCATACGATTTTTGTAATTTAGTTCCTTCGACAGAAATCCGTCACCGGAAAATAAATAGGCACCTACTGAAAAAAAATCAGGATCATCATTCTTGGAGCGATAGACAGGTCCTGACAAGTAGATTCTTTCGGTACAGAAATCTCAAAATTGATATTTTGGGACATATGCCCTTTGTGCTTTAGGTATCGTTATGATATGTATTTTTCTGAAAATATAATAGGTAGGTACCTACTTATGGGAGTTATTTTTATCCAAGGGCTAACCAAAGTTAGTTATAAATTATAATGATTATAATTTATTATTCTATGCTTCCAGATTGATGATATTTAGTCGCAAGACCGGAGATCCGATTTTTCTTTTTCGACCGGCATAAAATTTTTATCGCGTTCACGATGGGTGAAATTACAAAATTTGACGAAAGCCAACTACAAAGTATCTCAAAAACTGCTTTGCCCCTCTCAAGTCCGAGTACGAAGCCGGGATTTCCACCGAGCGTTCCAGCGAGTGCTGGCGAACTCGCGGCTGATCCATCAATCCGCTCTTGCAGCACGGCCTGCTGCATCCCCAGTCCAACATCCACCTTCAATCCATCACCCTCCCTCAATCCAAAGGCCCATCCTCAGGGTTGCCTAGCAGTCAGGATACGAGCCAGACTACGTTCCGCTTGCTCTTCGGGACTTTGCCCTTTCCGAAGCTCCGCCCCAGCATCGCGCCAATCCCTAACCGGAGAGCCCTTTTGCCGAGGACACACCAATTAGAGATTACTTGGCCCCCTGCCCCGTGGCGCTGGCGAGGCAGATTTATGACGTCACAATGTTTCAGCCTAATTGCCGCCAGCCGCCCCACCCTTTTCGGCTGAGTCTGCCACCGATGTCGACCTCGCTCCCCATTATCCCAACTTCTCTCATACCTTCGACAATTTTTTACCGCTTCCGCTTTTTCCTCGAAAAATTCCAGCCTCCTATGAATCCCAAGCCAAAACAAACCTATTCAACTTTCCGCGGCCGCCAGTGAATTTCCCCCGTCCCTTTACCAAATTGGAGACTGTCAGCGGTAATATAACCCAGAGGGAAAAAACTTCCTCAATTTCCAGTTGAACATCTGATTTAGTGATAGCAGAAAGAATGTGGCTGGAAAACGAATAAAAGAGGTGGACGATGGAATCTAATCTCTTCTATTTAATTGTTTGCGCCGCAGTTTTGCTCACAGTGAATTGAATTAGACTTCTTTGAAATCTCTTTTGGACGAATTTCAAATGCGTTGAAAGTAGCATACCTCGGTAAATCGGCTTCCTTTCATAAACTATTGGTGCGTAGATGACTCCCAATACTTCATAATTTTTTACGGTAACATTTTGGATTAAAGTGAAAGTGACCTCCCCCCTAGGATTAGCAGGTTCGAATCCAGCTGACGTCCTAAAATTTCCTAACCCTTAAAGATGCAGATAATTAAATGAAATAAATTTCATTTCTGCATTATTGTGTTGTTTTGCTCTTTTGCAGTTAGGCGGTGTTAGAACTTGAGTGACGACATACTAATATCTAATAAATAGGTATCTGAAAGTTAAGTTTTTGAATTTTTTATTGAGATATTTGAATAATTTTTGTGGGTGGCATTCTGAGAATTTCCCAATAATTTTGATATCGTATTTTTATTTAACACAGGTACCTACGCTAGAAAACCACCATAGCTTCAATAGCCACATTTTCGTACTATCAGATAGTAAAATAGATTCTATTGTTGACGTTCCTGACACACTCAATCAGCTCTCGGGTTGAATGTCGTCTTGGCGCACGGTTTCATCGGTCGCTTGTAAACGCAGATTCATGTTTGAGGTGAATAATGGTTGAATGACGGGTTTACTCAATGTGAGAATGTAAGGCTATGCCCAAGGCTTTTGAGATGCTTTCGTTTGCTCGAAATTAGGTCACCATCGCAGGATATCTGCTTCCCTTCCTGCGAAGACGATGTTTGCGGCTAGGGATCGTCTTTCAAAGCGAAAAGGAGACGTGTCGAACATTATTGGGTCTTGCAAACATCAGTTTCACGGGCGGTGTACTCGAGCAGTTTTGGTTTCAACGCTACGGTGACATCAAGGAAAGAAAATTTCTTTTAATGTCAAAATCGACGAGAGAACTATCAGCTTTCAGCTCGGGAAGCAAGTCTATTTGTTGATTCATTGTTTCACTTCGTAATGTGAACCCTCCTCAAGTCTAATTTCAGGTATGTAAATACCTTCTCGATAAAGGTAGGTAGATACTCAGAAACATGGATGATTTTATATTTAGATATCATGGGCGAATAACTTCGAAAAAAATTTGCCAAGATTAAAGGGGAGAGAAAGAACTGAAAAAACTTCCACTATCCTACAAACTCGGCGTTTATTCAGACTTCAATAATCTCCATTGATTTTTCGACCGAGGAACATCAAAGCGTTCAGTGAAAGTTCGTCGAAAATAGAAAAAGAGGCTCCGTTTAATGACTCAGTTGGTCTGAAAAGAAATCGCCTGGAATGGCGCATTGGTTAATCGCAAGCATCAAACGTTCCCCTTCGGATTATTCGCGAGGCCGAGGGTGTAAATTGGAGGCGTTTTGGCGCCGGAGGTTATACGATGGAAGGGATATTCGTTCGTTACTGTCCGAACGGTAATATGCGGTCTGAAACGTTTAAAACTAACACCTTCCATCTCGATCGCTTTTAACCATTCACAAAACGGCCTTTGGTGGAATTTTTTTCTCATCTTGATGCAAAACCAGTTAAATTAGCAGTGATTGCCTTTGGGCAGCGCGAACGGTGAAATCGTTTTCGTGTTCCCCCATCGGAAAGGACCGGGGGGAAAAGGGAAAAATTAAAATGGCTCACGGCCCGCCCGAGCCAAACAAAAGTTGGGGGTGAGGAGGCGTATTTTGGCTCCAATTACCTCTGGGACGCGTTTAACGATAGAGAATTCGCAATAACCCGAGTTTTATTGTATATCGCTCGATTAATTGAGAGCTTCAGTTTTGCCGTGGGCGGGACATAGGTTTTTATAAATGCGTCCCCGTTTCGACGGTACGGTCCTTACGATCAATATAAATGGGCACTTAGCCTCAAATGGCTGCCTATTCGGTTCAGCTAATTAAGACGGAAAATCGACAATAGGGCGATATGAGGCTGAAAATATTGTCATTATTATAGTAGCGACAGATTTTTTCGACTGTTTTGAACCTTAATCGTGAACTGACATGTTAGTACCGTCAAACTGGAGAAGAAATTTTGGGCCAACCCATTATTGAGCCCATTTGTAGTGAAGTAATAAAAATATTACCATAAAGAGAAAGTCGCGAGTTAGGTACCTATCTCTTTCCTTTGCCCATAACTACTAGAGGTTATTGATCCAAAAAAATCCCTTTTTGACCTGTGGAAGTGAATCGACCAAATTCGTATTCCGTTCCAAATTCCCTTCCTTCGATAATTTCTTCGGCAAAATCCGTTTTACAGCTTCAGCAAACGATGATTCCACGTTCATTGACGGTCAGTGGATGGCTTTTGCTGTTATAGCGACTGTCAGCGAAAATTCAGAGCGGCGAGAGGGAATACCTTCACAATGCGGACCTCGTTAATTACACCTTACGGATGGGGCTTTTGTATTCATTATTCATGAAGACAGAAACGCACTAAGCCCAGTTTGCCTTTACAGTCGAAACGACCAGATGACGCGGGGGGGGGTGTTCGGCTTGCAAATCAAATACCGTCGTTCCTTCGGTCTTTATCAGAACTCGGTTCTATGCTGTTCAGTGTAAAGACAACCTGGGATACCGGACGATTCAACGGTTGTGAAGTTATCGGTTTACCACTCGATAACAAACCATTGAAATCCCTCGATAAAAAATGATCCGAACCCGTTGAAAGTTTCAATTGAAAAATTCGATTTAAAAATATCTGCTCCTCCGTCGTTTTTACTGATTTATTTGAAATAAAGAATGATTCTCTATTTTCCCCTTTTGTTTGTTATGCGTGAAAACTGAATCTACCCCGATGGACGGGTTTACGCTTTCGTCCGTTTCAACACTCCGTCGGTATGGGTAATGATTTTTAAATACCGTATTCTCATCTCTCAAATCGCTCAACCGCAATGCTTCTCCCTCCATTCGCTTGCCTGGATTACCTCGGGGGAAAATGAACCAAAACCTGCTGCACCAAAATTACGCCTGGTCGTAATGTTTGAGTTGTTTAGCATATTGAAATAATTGCAAGATCGAGTTTTTTAGTGTTTATTTCCATTTTACAGGTACGTAGGAAAAACCGGTGGTTCAATATGGTAATACGACATGACAGTCGTTGGTATATAATCAGAAAAGATAATTGACGAAATTTCGACGAAATTTTCGGCGGTTATTATCCAATGGATTGGTATAATAATATAATTGAATTGAACATGATTTATTTTTGTAGTATTATCGATATCGCGATAAAAAATTGAATTATGCCAACACCTGAAAATACCTAATCAAAATTCAGTTCGTGTTCTGCCCTAAAGCAAATTTATTCAAATCCAGCAATGTATTACATTTTTCCGAACCGGTTTTTTTTTTCATTAAATTCCTGGGCACTAAGGTAAGCTGAGACCATGTTCAAAATGTTCTCATGTATCATTTACTTTGACAACCATGGGGAAATCGATTTCGACGATTGTTAAAGAATTGTTCTTATACAAACCCCAACAGAATGCGAATAAAGAATGTTCAACATTTTTTAAGAGCAGGGCCGGCGAGGCCTCAGAGTGTGGTGGGACTTGGACGCCGGTGTTTCCAATACTGCACATCAGGGATTCCAGAAATGTTATCTATCATTGCAGATTGGGATTCTGCACTCTTTGAGACGTAAGCCATGTAAATCTCAGGAGGGTGAACATTTGTTTACAACTACAATGACTCTTTATCATAAGTAAGTGGATAAACATGACGATTTCGTCAATAGTGTTTCAAAGGAGAGGTCTTAGGTAGGTCTTAATGGATTGAAATTCCCTCCCTATCTTTGATATAGCTATTTTCAGGTAAAAAGTCCCTCTGTTCCGATCTGCCGTCAGAAAGTTCCCCTGCTGAAAAGTGGATTGCTGGCCCTTTGGCTTGAGACACATTCACCTTACCAGTGGATAGAGTAATACATCACAAACGTAATAGGATGATTTGATGGGGGAGGCTATGAGACGAAAGTCCTTTTAGTCTAATAATTCCGGGAGCACGACCATAGCTGATGAGATCACTGGCACCCCCCAGCCAATGTACACTGATACCCGTTTTCTCGAAAGTAATGATCGTGAACCTTCTGTATAAGTCAGGCTAATGGCTGAAGGCAAAACAAAACTTGGCTTTCAGCCCCGCCCCATTCAAACTCCTTGAAAGCTCAACTCAAAAGCGAAGCGAAGTTGATGGGCGGAGGATGACTATCTGTAATTAAATGCGCGAAAAGTATAGCCTTGAAATCCTAATATCCGCTTTTTGAGCCTTTCTTCCAGGATGGCCCGTTACTCCGACATTTTTCATTAATTCGGATATTAGGTACTTAGATTCTGAAGAATTCAATTTTTTTAATTACTGAATTCGGAGGTCCTCCTGTCGACGTATGCACAATATAGTGTCATTAGAATACACTATATACCATGTAAATCATCATATAAGTCATCATATCATATCGACGGCGAAGTGGTGAGACCTCGTATCTCCATTTTGTTAAGACCGCCACTGTTCCTATGGCACCCTATGTAACCACATTGAATTTCCATGACATCTCCAATGTGTACGAAATTGGAGATACAAGGTCTCACCACTTCGCCGTCGATATAAGTGGAATGATAACGAGTAATGGGTCCACAACCTTGAGACAAATCCTCACCCAAGCAGATCCAAAATTTGACGCCACGTCGCGCTTCAATTAGAGCAAAATTTACTCTTCAAATCGTAGCCACGCTGGAGGTCCGATTGTTGTAATTGATTTTTTTCCTGTAAACCATGGTCTCGTGAAAAATCACAAATGAAAAAAGCGCAACACGACAGAGAAAATTTTAAGAAGCAGTCTCAATGTCCAATTTTAATTTTTTTCGGCATAAGGAAGCTGCTACTATATTTCAGACGACCGATTAAATAAATGGCAATTTTGCAAATTAACAACCGATGTGGCTAAAATATAGTAGCAGCATCAACCCGTTAAATACTTATCTACAAAAACAAGAATTAGAAAGTTTTAAGACTGCTCCTTTACATTAAATGTCCCAAAAAAAGATTTATTCTCACCACAAAATTTTTCTTAGCTGTGGTGAGAAAAACACTTGTTTTGGGTATTTACATAATTTCTCTTAGCCCATGGCTTACAAAAAGAACATTAATCACAAAAACCGTACGAGCTGCGTGGCCAAGATTTAAAGGTGGCACCATTTGCATTGGTAAAATTGTCACCAATGGTGCCACAAAATCTTGAGCCAGAATACCACTAAACCTTGGGGAGTAGGTATAAAGTTTGGTGGTAAAGCTTTACGTAAAGCTTTCATCAACATTAATTTTGAATAATTTCCGCGATGAATAAACCAAATAAAAGGGTAATTCACCCACTCCATCACCTAAATGGTTTTGGGTAAGTTTGGCTCATGTGAAAAATTGGGGAAAAGATGGCTATGAATTTTCCAAAAACGCAAAAATCACATTGAACATCAACTATAATTTGTCGGACAACCTAATTTGAAATCTACCCTTCAAGACTGTTGGAAAACGAAAGTGGAGAAGCACGTTTGGCTCAGAGTGAGAGCTGCGTTGAAATATTACCGTGTTTCCTTCACTCCATCCGTTCTATTCCATGTCCTGCCCATACACCGGCTTCCTACACCAACCGTATACCTTTATGCGACCGAAAACGTACGGCGAACGTTGGGCATAAACCTTTCGAAAAGGGAGCAAGGACTTCGTGTTGCGCGATATCAGGAAACTGTCAAACCTATCCCTGGCTTTCGTGTGATGAATGTGAACGGCGCCATTGGTCTTGAGCGATTTTTTCACTGGTGAAAACCGTATTCCCAAAAGGTAAAATAAGAGAAAAAACCCTCGAAATCTGCGCAGGGGTTCGTTGATACTCTGTAGGCGTATGACTGAATCAATCTTATTGAATACTAATATTAACCAGCGATGGACGAGCTTCAACTTGGCAATCTAAAGCAATTTGAAATTGAAATCGAGCAATCAAAATTATAGGATTGCAGTTGCAATTTTAAAATTACAGAGCTCGCTCTCAGAAATGTAATTTTATTTGCCAAGTCCTAATTACAGATTATTTTTGTAGGCAATCACAGTTACGAGCAGAAGGCAAACACCTACAATGTAGATCCTACATGTCAATTACAATGAGGATGTCGGGACTTCATTCAACTAACACCTAAATTAATTTTAATTGCCAAGTAAGTGATTGAATTACAAACCCTGTGAAAAAAGGTGACCGACATTTTTCCTTTCATTAAATGGAGGATAAAAATGCAGTTAGCAGGATTCGTAATCCAATTAGGTATAGTTAGCAATTACAAGCACTTGTTATTTTTAAAAAACATCCCGATGCATCAAACTCTGAACACAAATTAAGCAAAAGACTCACTGAATTATTCAAAACGTACAAATTCCGCAACTAATCGACCAGAGTTTGGAAAGGACAGTAGCGATCATCGCCATACATTATTCATCGGATGCTGGAACCTTTACCTGATACATTACCTCATTTTTGCTGATTTGTGAAAATCATGAATATTGATCGACGCCGTCATTTTCAGAGGCCACGATTTTTCTCACCTAAAAGAATAAAGAAGATATAAATACCTGATAAATTATTAAATTTTTAATCCTGCCAATAATTTGCATATCTTATTAAATAAGATACAAAATTTTTGTATAATAGGTAGGGTGACCTGCCCAGTGAATGAACGTATAGCAATAAAACCGTAATAATGAAGCTTCTACGGGCTCGAGTATGAGTTCTGCCACTCACTGGTTTCATCAATGTTGTGTTGAAATCAACATCTCAAAGGTAGCACATTCGTTTTTACCGAATAACCCGTCTGCTTCATACGGGCGCTCACTGAAAAGGCTATATCTTTTGAACGAGGTCTCATTTGATTCATCAAACGAAATTAAAGAAGAAGTTTTTGAGCAACTAAATTTTTTCAAGCTTTTAAAATATTTTTAGGAATTAGGTAGGCATTTTTTGAGCAACGAGGCTGGCTAAAGCATTAGGGCTATCCCGGAGAAAGGTTAATTTTCCTAAAAATTGAAAAAAAAAAAATCGTTTGCCGTAAGGGAGAAAAAGTTTTTATAGGTTTTTCGCAGATCGCATCCTGCGTCTTTCAAAACGTAAGTAAATTATACTAATTTTAGGCTAGTTTAGGCATTGTTCTTCACGGCGATCACAATGTGAAATCGTATGCTTAATATAAACCAATTCAATATTATTATTGAATAATAAATCAAGTGATCTGCCCACGTAGCATACTTCGTTACTTCACGTTTCGAAATACCTTTAACAGTGTCTGGCTCAAAATATCCTCGATTACTGGAACCTGCCAAATGAAAATTCCCTTCATCGGACTGCAGGAATTGATGCGGATAAATAAAATTGTTTTATCACTGATTCGGATTCCACTCCTCTTGGAACGATCATTTCCAGGGGACGTCGAAATTCTCCCTCTGAACGACTACCTTTGAAATTTATCAGTACCCGAAGCCACTCGGTTATTTTCGAATTCACGTACATGTCCGCTACGATATCAAAATGCCTTTCCCTGGTACCAGGCTGACTTTCCAGAACAAATAATCCCGGGGCTTACGAATGTTGATCCTTCTTGAATTGACGTTCAGCTTCATCGTAATCTCGGCAATCGGATCCAACTTTATCCCTTCTGGAGAAATGTTAACTAACTCAGTTTTCATAGTTTCGTGTTTCCCTCGTGATGACAAACCGTCCGCAAAGCTCCGGCAAACGCCGGCCTGTGGATCCATTTGAATACGACGGAAAGCCTGCCGTGGAATTAAGTCCAGGATAGCTGATTGGGATGGACGGGTCGGGAATAGGAACTGAGGCCACATGCCGGATACGAGCCGAGCTGGTAAAATGAAAACCGTCGGTCTACGCGAGCAAGTCGGCCTAGAATGGCTGTCAGGTTGTCTGATTTGCTAGTGCTGAACATTGCTCGGTTCCATTCAGAATGTGTGATATTCATTCCACCGTCAGCATCGTTCCTTGCTCCATGGATATCACCTTGAAAATTGAGTTTTTGTGTTTTTTGAAGAATGGACCGTACTAACGCCAATTTGGGCCCCTTAACCTTCTCCAATCGGATTCCCCGGACAATATGCCTCAAGTTGGAGCAAACCACAACTTTTAAGACTAGTTTCGTCAAAATCGGATCAGTGGTTCGATACGAAGTGGCTGTAAGAAATTTTCGCCTAAACATTCGGCGCGGCTGGACCTAAAAGTTTTGGTTTGCTCCAACTTGTTGCACATTGTCATGGACATCTGATTAAAAACATTTTAAGGGATTGAAAACGTCAAAAAACTGTTTTTGAGATAGTTAATTTTTCTTCACATTGATCAACAACCAAAACTTGACAGAAGAAAATGGCCTTCAAAACCGCGAATTTGGCTTTTGGATACTGGACGTTTTGTGTTATAACCCGTGGAATAGTTTAGGCAGAAAATCATTAAAGTTTGTAAGACATGTAAGGTAGGTTTTTATTATTTTGAAGTGAATTTACAGGGCTCCCATTAAGGAGGTGCACACCAAAGGAAGCAAATTCTGGCACATTATTTTTGAAAATAATGTGCCTATGTAATTGGAACGGAAAACTTTTTTACAACACCTCCTCAACCCAGTCTTTCTATGTGTTCGCACTGCAGACGGAATAATATGCCATATTATGACGTACGGCGGACAGACATTTCTACTTCCATATTTACGATCCATAGAATACGTGAATATTTTTTATATTCCGTTAAATTGACGTTTTGGGCGAGCATTAAAATTTTCATGGTGAGTTTGTCAATATTCTTTATCTAAAGAGTTTCAAAATTATTCAAAATATAATCAAATTGCGTCAAATTTTTACGTATCACAAAATATTTGATATGTAATTTACGCACCTCCGGTTTTTATTATAGATTTGTGCTCTGAACACTCTGAAACGTAAAAAGTGAAAGTTTGAGGGGTTGATGTGAAAAATATTTTCCGGGCCGATTGCACATTGTTTCTAGAAATAATATAGGTACCAAAAATATTTGAAAGTGATAATAGGGCCCTCATTCAGATGCCTGTATAGGAAGATATTTTTTCACTGTCACTGCAACGTGGGGCCACATGTTAGAATTAACAGTTCATCGCCCTTTAACGCCAGCAACTTGACAAATTCAAGCGAACAGGATACCTAGCGCTGTAACGGCCCATCGCGTCACGCACCCGGCGTGCAGCACATTGGAGCTCTAATAACTGTTACAATATGACACCTTGGAGAGCGTACGATAACAATGACCCCGACACCGCTCGCATACGGATCGGCCATCAAAAGAGAAAGCGCGATGCACGTGAGACAGATTAGTCATTAGTTGTCTCCCTCGCCGACGTGTCCTACCGTCGATGACACCCTGGATCGGGATCTTTCCGAGTCGAATCACGTCGCATGTGCAACCAAGTCACGCCCGGGACTGACGCCTGGAATGGGAGCGATATGGGGGCCACTGAAGGATAAGGATATACGCTAGGATAAGGATATAGGTACGGTGGGATGAGGACTCGGGCCCGGGGTGAAAATAAGGATTGCTTACGGGGACGGACCCTCGACCGACGTCATCGGATCGCGGGTCCCGTCCCGACCGCATCTGCACGGTTCGTTGGAGTCACATCGCTCGCGGGAAAAAGGCGTTATTTTTGGCAGCTTCGTCGCACCTTCCGCACAAAACTACGCTCTCCCTCCTTTTCGCTCCTCCGAGCCATAAAAAGTAGAAGAAAGGGACGGGGAATAAAAAGTGAAATATCTGCGAATTATTCGGAAAAAAGCGCGACTCAAGGAAAAGTCCGCCGGAGAAAGAGAACGGCGAGGAAGCTTTTTCCACTTAAACTCGCCCAAAAGACGAGGAGTGGCTCCTCCGTGCGGGTTTCTCCGTTTTCGTGCGAGCTCTGTGGCAGAATCAAGATTGCCGCTTTTCCACTGGCACCGGGGAAAAATATAGCCGTGTTTTTCCGAATGAACCGCGCGACGCGTCTTGGATGGGCCGGCACTCGGAGATTTCAGGAGGGCCCCAACCCCGAGGGGCCCCCTCCCCCTTCACGCTCTATTTACCAGCCCCGGTCGCGGATATGGGGCGCCCGACCCCGAAGATCATTTCTTATCACGACTCGGTTATCCAAACTTGTGGGTGGCCAACAAATTCCCATTTCGTACCGGCTGGCCATTCTTTCGGTTTCCCGGCCCACTCTCCGAGTTAACGCTGAGAGCTGCGACATTATCAAAAAGAGTTTCTCTTTTGTAACCTGACCGTTTTTCGGGAACTGCTCCCCGACCCGCTGTCGCGATAAATCCGTTTTTTTTCTCCACTTTGGGGCTATTGGAGGAAATGATTTATAGAACACTCTAAATTATGAGGCGAAAAAGAATTGGATTGCATTCGGTTGTTGTGGTAGGATGTGGCTTCTGAAGAGAACGTCGTATCGCTGTTGTGCCAAAGCCAACAATAAGCTACGTTTTGGCTCAATCGTATTAAAAACTCAACGCTAGGAACGTTATACATGTTTGGACTAGGTATAAAGTTTAAAATATTTGGAAGAAACCCGTTAAATTCACTCCAAACTGCTGAAACAAATCAATTACTTATTTAAATAATGTATCAAAAGGCGTGACCTACAAAACAGTTTTCGGGCGTTTTCGATTTCGAAAAAACTCAAACTAACCTCACACTCATAATACTCAAACTCACCCTAAAACCCATAATCACAAGCCAACTCATACCCATAATCAAACACAAACTCAAGATTGATCTAAAACTCATGCTCATAACCAAACTGAAACACAAAGTATAATTCAAATCCAAAGTGATACCCAACCTGAAACTGAAACTCGTATTCGAACTCAAGCTCAAACTCATAGGATCTCATAATCGTACACAAACTCACTCAAACTCATAATCAAAATCAAAGTCGTACTGAAACAGAACGAAAAACTTACGCTAAAACTCTTACTGAACTGAAACTCATACTCAAACTCCAACCGAAACAGAAACTCAAACTCGTAATCATATTCATAATAAAACTCAAGCTCAAACTCATATATGAACGTGATCCAAACTCCATCATCAAACTCAACTCCATTCCAAACTCATCATCAAACTCAACGTCAAACTGAAAATGAAATTGAAATTCAAACTCATGCTCATAAAGATACACGAACGCTAATTAAACTCAAACTCATTGCCAAACTCTTAATCAAGCTCAGACTCAAAGCCAAACTGAAACTCAAACTCACAATCACATTCAACTCAAACTCATACTGAAGCTCAAACTCTTACCAAAAGTCAAACTCAAAATGAAACTGTAACTCAAACTCAGCATTAATATGAAACTGAAACTCAAACTCAATGCCAAGTTCAACGTCAAACTGAAATTGAAACTCAAACTCATCATCACATTCAACTCAACTTCAAACTGAAACTCAAACTCTAAGTCAATCTCAAAATGAAACTGGAACTGAATCACAAATTCATTATTAAATATGAAACGCATGCTCGAACTCAACCTAAAACTCAATGCTCTCGCACTCAACTTCAAACGCAAACTAGAACTCGAGCACATAACAAACTGAAACTCCAACTCAACGTCAAACTCAAACTGAAATTGAAACTCATACCCATGATCGCATTCAACTCATATTCAAACTAAAAATGAAACTGAAACTGAATCTCAAACTCACCATTAAAACTGAAAGTCAAACTCAAACTCAACGTCAAAGTCAAACTGAAATGGAGTTGAAACTCACAATCAAACTCGACCTCGAACTGAAGTTTCCAGTTACAGTCAGAGATTCAGTTTCATTTTTCATGATGACTTTGAGATTCAGTTACAGTTTCATTTTGAGTTTGAGTTTGACTTTGAATTCAAGTGTGAGGATGAGTTTGAGATTCAGTTCGAGTTTGAGATTCATTTCGAGTTTCTGTTTGAGTTTGAATTCGACATTCAGTTTCAGTTCGAGCTTCAGTTTCAGTTTGAGATTCAGTTCAAGTTTATGTTCAAATACGAGATTCATTTTTCGGTTTCAGTTTGATTTTCAGTTCGAGCTTCAGTTTGAGTTTCAGGTTCCAGTTTGTTTTTCAGTGTTAGATTCCGTTTGAGTTTGAGTTGGAGTTTCAGTTCAAGTTTGAGTTCGAATATTCATACGAGTTTCAGTTTGAGATACCGTTCGATTTTCAGAATGAGTTTGATTTTTAGTTGAATGTGATTGTAGTTGATTGTTGAGTTTCAATTTCGGTTCTAGTTTCACTTTGAGTTTGAGTTGAATGTGATCATGGGTATGAGTTTCGATTTCAGTTTGAGTTTGTCTTTGGGTTCGACTTTGTTGAGTCTTTTTGTTGAGTGTGAGTGTATTCAGTTTTAGGTTGAGTCCGAGTGTGAGTTTCATATTTAATAATGAGTTTGATATTCAGTGTCAGTTTCATTTTGAGTTTGACTTTAAGTATGAGTTTGAGATTCAGTCTGAGTTTGAGTTGAATGTTATTAAAGGATTATTTCAACTTTAAGTTTGAGTTTCAGTTTAAGGTTGAGTTGAGTTCGAGTTTCTGTTTTAATAATGAGTTTGAGATTCAGTTTCATTTTGAGGTTGACTTTGATTATGAGTTTGAGATTTAGTTTGAGTTTGAATTGGAAGTGATGATGAGTATGTGTTTGAGTTTCCGTTTGACTTTAGTCGGAGTTTGATAACGAGTATGAGTTCGACAATGAGTATGGATTTTATTTGCGTTTGTATATTATATGAGCGTAGTTTGAGTTTCAATTTCATTTTCAGTTTGACGTTGAGTTTGATGGTGTTTCTGATGTTTTGATGATGATGATGTTTCTGTTTCATTGTGAGTTTGACTTCAAGTTTGATTATCAGTTTGAGTTTCTGTTTGATTATTACGAGTACATATGAGTTTGAGCTTGAGTTCGAGTATGAGTATGATTACGAGTTTGAGTTGGGTTATGAGTATGAATTTTAGTTCCAGTTTGAGTTTCTGTTTGACGTTGACGTTGAATTTGTGTATTATTATGAGTTTAAGTTTAAGTTTAGAGTAATGAGTGTCAGTTCCAGTTTGAGTTCGATACATGAGCATGATTTTTAATTTGAGTCTCATGTACGGGTTCAGTTTGAGTTTGACTTTGGGTTCTAGTCTCAGGTTCGGTTTCATTTTGGGTTTGATTACGTGTGTGATTTCGAGTAAGAGTTTAATTTTGAGTGTGAGTATTATTATGAGTATGAGTTCGAGTTTAAGTTGAGTTTGAGTTAAAATGTGAGTTCGAGTTTAAGTTTCGGTTTCAGTCTGTGTTCAAATTTGAATTGGATTTGATCATGAATATAAGTTGAGTTTCAGACTGAGTGGTATGAGTTTGAGTTCAAGTTAAGTTTGAGTTTGAATTTCGGTCTCAGTTTTTTTTCAAGTTTGAGTTGAATTTGATCATGAGAAGGTATGAGTCTAGTTTCAGTTTGACTTTGGGTTTGAGTTCGATTTTGAGTTTGAGTTTGATTTTGAGTATGAGGAAAAAATTCTTTGTATCTTCTGGGTAGGAACGACAGTGTGTCAGCTTTCAGTCACCAGTCAGCTTACTTCGAAATTATAGCAAACCAGATTTTATTTAATGTGTACCTAATCGTTCAGCCAAAGAATTTCTACTGAAATTGTTGCTTTAATATAGCACTTGTTTGATGCGTAGCCAATCAAACCTTTACAACGTTCCTCACTTTGCCAATTTGTGACGACTATACAGTCGATGGAGCGTAAATATCGGGGAAGTGCCCCTTCCGACGTCCACGAGCCACTTGAGCTTTCGGAGTTTCCGTTTAATTGAATCAACCACGCCCCATTTACATGGGATCCTCCTCTCGGACCGAGAAGTATCTCGACGTACCCCGCCATTTTCCTGTTTTGTGAAACTACTCGATTGATGTCTAATTTCACCCTACTTATGATTGAACAAACTAACGTCCCTGCCTTTAAATGTCGGCAAATTGAACGGACTGGAAATGAGGGAGAAACATTTCGAGATTGTCAGTGCGTAGGTAGGTTCAGGTTTTCCGCGATTCCGCGAATGCTTGACCCGATTGCTTTTCAAAGGTTACATTCTGCACAGAGGGGATGAAAGGAAAAAATCAATGCACTTTAATCCTCCGAATTACGGACCATAAAGCTCCGGTCTTTTCAGTCACCGGCCTCGAAATGATTGGGCTGGTTTCGGAAAAATGAAACAGACGTCCCCAAAGTGCACTAAAAGCTCGGGCAACGCCAAGATGGCAAAGTACACTATCGCAATTACACTAAGGGAGAATGGGAATGGAGGGGACGCTTTAGTGCTCCTTAGTGGAGAAGTCGGAGCACATCTCACGAGGAATCTTCTTCCCCTTCGCAGATAATGGTCCGAAAGCTGCAATAGAATGGATTTAGTGGCGACGGGCCGTCGCGACCTTCGGCATTCACGAGCAGTCGCAATGCACCCCTAACATTGCCGGTATTTCAGCGAAAATTCTACTTCGAAGATGAGAGTCGGGATTTGGAGTTGTGTAAAACTGCACGATTCCATGGTCAGCAATGGTGAGTTGGGAAATCACCATTAACCTAAGAAAGCACCAGTGAAACCTGTCAGTTCCCATGGCTAAATGAAGAGTTTTCCTTCAAAACTGAATATATCCATTTTCGAGTTTTGTCGGTATCGATTTCGTTTTTCGATTTTCGATTTCGATTCATAGCAGTTTTGGTACCTATAAGCAATCGAAAATCGGAAAAACAAAATCGATAGCGACAAAACTCGCAAGTGGATATATATGGCTCAGTGCTAAAAGTGGCTAACTCGAATTTTCTCGATTAATTAATTGATATGATTTTCACAAAAAACCATTGGTAACCCTTGGTAAGGGTTTTAGAGAACTGATGGAGTCACCAACATAGCCAAACAAACACTATGCAGCTCCCAGAGTGAAGTCAACCGGGCGTCTCATCTGTTTTCCTCGATTATCTCAAAACTGTGAATTTCGGGTCAGCCACTTATAGCATTGAACCCACGATATGCAGTTTTGAAGGAAAACTCTTCAAATACAATCGTTTTCTTAATCAGATTTTCTTCAGTGGTATCTCAGTTAGAAACAGGCCATGCAGTGCCAAGGATATTCGTAACTTGAGAACCATGGACATGAGTTATGGTATGCCCTGGTTGCCCTATGAGACCACGCCACTGATCTTCTTTTGTACTTTTTTGGTCTTAAGGCAATACACTTACCAGAGCAGAACCAGGAAAATGTTTCATGTTAACATTTCCATCAGACGGGCCTCGAGGAGTTTCGGGGGAAGGAAAAAGTCGTTATCGTAATCACAATTTAAAAAAACAAAGGGAGTCACCACCTTTTCCGGGTGTTTTACTGTCTTTTCCGCGTGCTTTATCGTCGGAACACGTTCTATGTACGGAGGGTAACGTATCTGCCGGCCCGAACTAACGACCGGTTCAACTGGCGAGCCGAGTCAATGAAGACAGACAGTGCGCCACGTCCCCGCATGACCGCAAGTTCTCCCTCGGGGTTGGTATCCTTCCCTTGCCCTCCTGGTCAGGACACAAGTGGACTGGAATGGGTTAGAGTAAATAAATGTAGGGCTTGGACGATGTCGTTAGAATTCAGCTGTGGAGCTTGGCGGAACGAACGAGATACAAGCGTTGTATTCGAGTCCGGTTGCGTACCTAAGCAACATTTTCAGGAAACATTAATTTTGGGTAGAACGCTATACCATGTGGATCAGTTGAAGAGGAACTATAATTTTTCTAATTTTTGGAAATTTGGTAGTCCCACAGTTACATTACTGTCGGTATCAGGGTCAGGTAGGTCAGGTGGGGATCATACGATAACCTCGCATATAACCTTCTGCAACATTCAGTACAACGGAATTTTACCGGTATGAAGACACAGCCGTCTACCCTACGGAGGAGGAATGCTTCAGCGTTTTAAGGAACGAGACCGACGCCAACTCAGAGTTGGGGTGGAGCCAGGAAGCTGGAGCTTCTCCACAATGCTCATCGAGACCGGTTCCTTGGGTTGCAACCGTATGCGTGGAGTGAGAGGAGGGGGATTAGCGACGGGCGGGGTGGAGGAGGCAAATGAGGGTGTGGATGTGGGGAAGGGGAAAGAAGGGAGAGCTTAGACATTGTTCGTTTCAATAACCTTCTCACATGAGGTAAAATGATAGCATGGAATCAATCGAATCGAAAATTTCGACTTCTATATTTAGGTACGGAGTAAATGGAAATATTGAGATTGTCTTAAAATCGAAAATCGGATAGTAGGAGCTGCAAATTTTCACTTACACTTTTTCAAAATGTACCACGCATCAAATTATGGAAGTATTGTGTGTTACACAAGCACAATTGGTTTATTTTGAGAATTCAATTACGAATGTAATTGTGAGACAATGAGAATTTTATATTTACTGTATAATAAAATAATAATAATAATAAAAATTCACCGAAAGAACGATATTATTTTTTGACATGTGACTGAGATTTCATTTCTCGACACCTCGAATTTGTTTCGCTCTTGTGTGTGGTCTGACAACGTGTATCTCTATTTCGGAATAGGATCCAAAAGTCAGTGTGTACACGGGTAAGATACATGACGAATGAAGAAGCAGCTAAGAGCCGAGTTAAGGGATGTTTAATGAACCCAATCAAACCCGTTCACAGCCCAATGAAACCAATAAATGCCGAGACAAAGCCTCGAATACCTTCGAGTCGAAGCGGTCGCCTGGATCTCAAGTGGAATTGATTGGAAACTGTCACTGAATCTCAAATGGAGTAGATATTTGAGTTGACTCAAAGTCCTCGACATTATACAACTTGAGTCCCCTTCGCTTTGCTGAGGGCTTGACTTCCACGAAGGCGATCTCGGTGATTGTCTCAAAATGTTACCTACCGACAAACGCCGGAGTACTCGTGAAGGAGTTTCAAATTAATAAGTTCTCTCCAATTCGGTCCGAGAGTTGTACCTACTCAAACTCTCTTCACCGCATGAACACTCACTCTTGAAAAGCGGAGGTAAAATTGCAATAAAGGTGGCTGAGTGAGTGGGCATTTTAACCTTTTTATTGAGGTATCCCCTTCACCAACATTGGGGTAGTGAGTGTCATTAAGTCGTACCAAAAAGATCAAACAGCGCAGTGAAATCTTTCAACCGATCTGGCAAAAATCAGGTTCACGCTAGGTGTAGGTTCAGTTGGGGCATCTGGGAGATGGGATGATCGGGCCTTGGGCAGTTTCGGCACCCTCAATTTCGAATTTTCCAGTAGGCTGTTCAAACTCCAGAAATGGCCGACGAACGAGAAAAGAAAAATCACGGTCAAAAAATCTGGAGGACAAAAAATGGTTTTTTCTAGAATTCTCGTAAACTTCTCAGTCTTGTAAATCAATAGCGGAAAATTGCAAAAGTACGCAAAGGGGCAGTAAACCACGTTTTCCGATACCCATTCGGTTAAAGTCGAATTATTATAGTATAGAATGCTATCTTTGAATCATTGGAAAGTAATTTGCACAACACAATGGAAAAAATTTGAATCGAGATAATTTTCAGTCAAAAATAGCCCGAAATTGTAGGTGCCTTTATTAACAGATTTGAAGGAGTGGCGATTTATGGTTTTTATTCCGAAACCGCGGCAAAACGCGTTTTATCTTGAGTCATGGCGAGGCAATTATTTTTCATTCGCCCTCCTAACACTCATCTCTGGAAATTGGGAAACGTATGAACTTTCCCCTGGGTTGGTATGTGTCCATTTCATCCCCTACTATTATACCTTCAAAGAGCCCCGGGCTGTGCGACGGTACAAATGGAAAGGCTGATTCGGCACCCTTCCATTAATAACAGATCAATTTACACGCATTCGATCCGGTGTTTCTCGGTAATGGAGTCATCAGCCTAACCGATTCTTATCGCCCCTACAGTCAACTCCAAGGTCATTAATATCCATTTGTGAAGGAGTCGGGAGTCAGTCGCCGACCGTACGATGGATTAAGTTGTCCGCCTGTAGCGGCCGTTTTCAGGCCCGACATTCTGAGCGTTCGAGTTGTAAGGCAATCAATAAAATCCCTCCGGTTTTAAATTTTCAATTTATTAATGGAGGCAGTAATCCGTTTATAATTTAAAATGATTTATGAGCCCATTCTTTGACGAAGCAGGCTCCGCTTACAAGGGTTAGGTACTTCAGTTTACTTGAGTGTCTGTACTTGATCACTTGACTACTTAACTTCATATTCTCATAGCTCCCTTGGCCTCCGCTGGAGGAGGAACGAAATTCAAATTTGAGGAAAGAATACCAAGGGCTTATTCCACCGAAAATTGCCCAATCAGATGGCTCAAAACTCCCGAAATCAAGATCCATTCTCCTCCATGGTGGAACTCAAACTTTGGACAATAGCTGGACCCAACACAGCAAAGGCCGGCACTAGCTTGGTATTAATTAATTTGAGATTCTTGGTACTGATTAAATTACAAAGTGCCCAGCGGTTTCGTAAGGCACGCTAAATACAACAGCTTGTTTGGAAACTACCGTTGGAAGTCCAGCACATTACCCGGAAGGACTCGAGGATAGAGGACGCCTAGAAAGAGAGGCCGGGAAAAGGAGAGAAGCAGAAAATACGTCGTTCAAGCCGTGATAGGTACCGGGAGAATATAATGTCACTTTGGAGCAAATAGCCCGAGGGGATTCTCAACTAACTCTTTGATCTGGAGCATGGTTCAGCAGCTCCCTGTGGCTGGTGGAGGTGATCTCAGATCGTTAACTGGGTCTCCCAGTATGTCAAAGACTTGAGGAGAGCGTGGAACGATTAAAGGCTGATTCTCCGAAATGTTAGCCATTTTCTGTTTGTAATTTCCATGGTCCTAGACATTAGAGTAGCTTCAAACCAAAAACCCTCCATTCAAGTTGAATACCTGTCAATTTCTATTATAATTTTGATCGCAAAAACACGTACAGCCTTCACGTGCAAAATTTAAATTTATGGAAACGATCTCGCCAATTACTTCTCTCGAAATCACGCAGATACCTACCATAGCAGGGGGAAAATTATTAAACGTTTCAACATCAACTTCTGCGCTCAGCTTGACAGCGGCTGTCAGCACCGGTAGAAAGAACGTGCCTAACGATCTCAGCCTTAAACAGTTATTAGTGTTTAGACCGGAGAGGAACCTTCCTCCCACCAATTAGAGTAAATGAAGGAACAGCAGCAGCCCTGGAACCCGCGAGGGCCGGCACAGCCTCTACAGTGCCGTGGAGTAACAGTTTGGAGGCCCCAGCTGAGCTCAGCAGCAATGAGGTTACAGCGGCGTACGGAGAAACGATAGAAGAAGAGGGGCCAGCGGTTGGCAGAAGAGGTTTCTCTCCGACACTTGGAAGGTTTGTAATTAAAGCGAAGCCACACGGAACTTGAAGCCTAGCACATTGAAGAGGGTGAAGAAATGGCGCTGAGAAACGAGACCTGACAAGGGCGCGGGAGCTGCAGAAGTGGGACAGATAAAGCCGGACGACAGACTGAACCGAGAGGGGACACAAAAGGGCGCCAGCAGCCGTACCGAGCGGGGAAATGCCTAGGTAGGTACCTATTTACGCGGATCGTCATTCCCAGAAATGTTACCTCTTCGTTTGATATTCAAGGAAAATAATGTACAGCTCATTCCCAACAAATCGTATACTCTCAACAACCGTATACTTATACTCTCAAACACTGTTTCCTCGTCCGCCAGAAAACCCTGTTTTTTTTTTTTTTTGTTTTTTTTTGTTTTTTCCCCTCATGAAAAGAACCTTGGTAATCGGTCAGGAAAACCAATGGTGCGGAGATGGCACGCAATACTTTCATATTTTGGAATGTAAAAGAGTGAAACAATTTGACCATATTTTGACAGCTTTTGAGGGTGTTTAGGTCAAACATTGGAAAATATTAATTAGGTTTTCGTGGTGAAATTTCATATTAAAATAAAGAGTATTAAGCTGCTCAACAGTAGATGATTCGGCAAACGCCGAAAAATATGAGAATCCAGATATGAAGTTTGTTTGAAGTTGAATGAAAATTGAAATACTGATGTTTGTTAGATGTGTCTGGGCAGCGGACAACACTACGTTTACCTAATTATAAATGAGCGTGTTTTACGATTTGCGAATAAAATACGCAGAATTTTATAATATACCTTCCTGTATTAGGTACTTTTTAGTTATTTTGAAAAAAATACTGTTGGCGCAGACCATGCTTTAGTCAAAATTAAACCGAGAAACGAAAATGAGGCCTCGAACCGGCGGTACAATAAAACAGTTGCAGTCAACAGTTGTCAACAAGAAACAGTTCCGTCGGTTGATTATCACTGAATAATCGGCAGAATATCCACTGAATCATAATTTTTTTGGTGTACTTGTTGCCGTATTGCTCATATTCTTGGAAAGAACTCGCCGCCATATTCCCAAACGCGCTTGTTCTTTTGGCCCGGACTAATTAGGCACTACCTCGAATTTAATAAACGCGGGCATTATTACATCTACAGAAAACAGTCGCATCAATGAAAAATGGATGTTTGAAAGGTATTACACAGCGTTAAAGAGAAGATTTTTTTTAAGCTTTCCAGCTCATGAATTGTGTGTTGTGGAGTCTGCTATTTTTACGCCCATAATTACAGCAGAGTTACAACCTACAGTTACATAATAATAATATACAAATATAAACCTCTAACATAATACAATATGAGGTTATGGAGTTATTCACAGAGCAACAGAAATGACCAGATCTCCCTCTATTCTCAAAATCTTCACAGATTTCTAGGGTGTGCTTCTTGGCAAGACCCATTTTCCTGTTTTATCAAACCTTTCACTCACCTATACTAAAGTACTCACAGTACTTTCGAGATATTAGCACTTAAAGTGGTTTTTATCTTTTTCTGGCCACAAAAATGAACTGATGTCAGCGTTCAAGGTCTTGTAAGATTTTTTCACCTTTAAAATATGTGTTCTTATATCCAGATAACTTGACGTATTTCGTTTTGAGGCAAGTTTTAAAATTTGCATATTGAGTATTTTGACATTTTTTATTCAAACAGCATCCAAAATGGTCAAAATAATATTTTGAATATATTACATTCTAATTGTGTCAAAAATTTACATATCGAAATATGGAAGTATTGTCTGTTACAAGTTGTAACTTACAACGCACCGCTGGTTTTCCAAATCGTTCTTATCTGAGGGATTATTGTGTTATCAAACCCAAACATGTTTGAAAATGGGTTCATGATTTCAACCGCCACAAAATCAAACGATTAGCTTCCATCCTGATCCGCACGTAGAATTTGAACTCAGGTACTTGCTGCGGGTTTTGGAAAATCTACCGACAACAAATCGTTGGGGATCAGGAATGAGAAGAGGGCCTGGGGCCCGAAAAGAGCTGAAGCCCTCACAAGGATCTAAACTTCAAGGAGATCCTGTCAGTACTGACAGACGAGGTCAACCTCAGTTTCGGGTAGCTTTGTATTACAATCCTATCCAGACCCTTGAATATTGAGCTGATAGGAACGGAGCAGTTGGGTTAAAGGCTTTCCGAAATAACGTGAGATTTGCAATTACCCAGCGTCAAAATTAGCTTGAAAATTAGCTTCACGTTCAACCGTCGGCGGTTCGGTTGTACTGACGTATCCACACCTACTCAACATTATAATTATTACGCATGGTGTTAACACTTTACATAGTCTTTCTTAATAGGGTCGATACTCCAACTCATGAGCTACATTTTTTTTCCATTAAACATTTTGAGAGCCTTGGAAAAAGTACATTTGTTTCGCTTTGAAGATTTTTTCGTCTTTTCGTCTTAGTGTCAGTAAAATGGCCAAAGTCCTTAGAATTTTGAAGTAATAAAGAAAAATGTACAGCATCCTTAGGATAGGTATATAGTTCGGAAACACGTTGGTAGCAGCGGCGAGGCTTCATAGGGCATCCTGGGCAAGCAGTACAATTTACTCAAGAACTACCATACCAAAGTCACATCTGTAGTTCTTAAGTTACGAATGCCCTCGGTACTGTTTGCCCTGTTTCTAACCGAGAATTCGCCCCTGGTAGGTAGACATTATTGAATGCTTGCAGATAATAATGTACCCTCTTTTCAAGGTATTACTTCTCGCCTCCGTCGACTTGTATTGATTAGTACAGCAAGTGAATGGTGATAATATTTAGCTGCCTAATTATTGCTCGAAAGGTTCGATCCTAACTTGGACTGGTATTGCAATATAGCCTGAAATGGCAAGGCTACGGTATTTTCGAGTTGCAAAGAATATGATGAAAGTAGGCAGCAAGAGGGAGTAAATCATGGGGAAACTCCTTTGAATAACTAAACGGGAGAGACATCCAAGCATCTACCCGTTTCAAATTTAGAAGGCAGGCCGAGCCCTGAGAGCCGAGCTCAATTATAAGGTTGTCTTTACAATTATCGCCAGAGCGCGAGCAGTTTTCGCTCGTGAGCCCTCGGGGGAATGAGAGGAAAACAAGAAACACAATGTTTGTTTGAACTTGTGCAACTTTAATGTCGATCCGAGGCTGAACAGCTTTTCTTCTCTCGTGTCCCTTCGACTCTTCTTGTGACCCTGTTCATCCGAAACAAAAGTGGAACTCGAGAATTTAGCCTAAGTAATTGTAATTAGAGTTCGTAAGTATAATAGCCTTTTGAAAAAAATGCCCGGCAAGTCGAACAGCGAGTATGCCACGGTTGCATCAGATAGTCAACTCGAGTCGCTGAAAGACGTTTCAAGGAAGAATAGTATGGAGAGAAACAAGTGGTTCGTTGGTGAAAAACAACCACTACTTCCATATTTTGGTACCTTCACAAAACTTGACACCAACTTGGTTCTATTTTGCCCAATTCGGCAGACACTAGAATAATTCTTCAATTATTGAAGTGTCGAAAAACGCAGAAGGCTAATTTCAGAATACGCATTTTTACTTCCATATTTACAGAGTAAATGGAAGTATTGTGATCGTCCTAAAATCGAGAATCGGAACGGAGCTTCAGAAAAAACTTTTTCTTATACACATTTACTCAGAATCACTTCCCGAACAAGTGTCTGTGTGTCCGTTACGTCCGTTACAAGTAACGGACGTAACTGACGTAACGGACACACAGACACTTGTTCGGGAAGTGATTCCGTCTGTCCGTCTGTCCGTCTGTGGTCATTTACAAAAATGGCCATAACTCCCTCATTTCTCAACCTTTTTTCAAATTTCTTGAAATGAAATGTTTGTCTCGGTAAGACCTAACACCCTGTTCAATCGGAATTTGGATAACGCACAGTACTTCCGATATATTTGCATTTTTAGTGTTTTCTATTTTATTTTTTTCCGGCCACAAAAATGAACCGATTTGAGCGTTCTTGGTCTTAAAATCTTTGTTTTACCTTGCAGATTATGTGGATATTTTTTACATTCCGAAAATGTGGCGTTTTTTCATTTTGGGCGAATTTTAAAATTTTAATAGTGAATTTTTCGATATTTTTGTCCTAAACATCCTTAAAAGCAGTCAAAATATGATCAAATTGTGTCACAATTTTACATTCAAAATATGGAAGTATTGTGTGTTATCTACGCACCACTGGTTGGATTATAAAAATATTGGACTGAAATTGAAAATTTAGTAATTGAAAGAGAGGATCATATTATTATTTTGAGTAATCTATGCACGTAGCCCAATTTTTCCTTCGCAATAATTTCCTGACAGCCATTGGGACCCTAACCTCTCAAGTGATAACCGTGATTCGATGTAACCGACATCAGCGATCCACCGAGAACAAAGGTGCTCCTTATGTAGCCAGGGGCCGAGGAGCCTCAATCATGTTCTCAGTTGTCCGTTTGAGGTCCCACTGCCGAGATGGATGGCGTCCTCAATAGCCAAGCTGTGGATTTCGTGGTGGCAGAGGCTCCAGTCAGAGGTCAGGCAGCCGTTTTGGTCATTTAGATCGTCCGATAATCCAAGAGCCTGTCACTTCACAGTTTTCGATGTTTATACGACGATTATAAGAATGCGCATCTTGATTTACATGCGTAGGTTAAAGTTGTAGTCAATAAGTGTGGACCTACTGAGATCACTTATATTTCCGAAGTACTGAGAGATACAAAAATCCTGGAGAAACTGAATAACCCTGACAAACATGAAAGTGAAATAAATTCAAAAAAAGGCTGAGGTTCAAAAAGTAACGATAAAAAAGTAGGCAACCGTGCGAAATACGTGAATTTGACTTTCGACTTGACTGTCGCTTCCAAACTTGTCAATGAGCGATAACAAGAATAACTTGTGGCGTGCCTCCTCATGGTATCCATGTAATTCCATTTGCTCGAGCTCTTTTGGCGTTATCGCCCTCTTCAGGAGCATTTCCATTTAAGTCCAAGATGCAAATGCTTGGGGCCTTAAAGTTGGCCCATAGTCGTCCCACGTGGTTTTCTGAGCTTTTGTGCTTTTATTGACTATGGGAGTAAACATAGAATGAGGCACTAAATGGAGACCTCACATTTCGAGCCAGCGATAAGAACTCGAGTACTCGAAAAAATCATCACATGTACCACAATTCGCCTAGATTTGCTTTTTCTTCGGATCGCTGTATTTGTAGCCTCGCAATTTATCTATTCCTCGCTCACCTCTGCAGCTCTCTACCGTAGCTCACACGCCTGATTGTCCGAGTTAGTAACTTTAATCCCTCACTCACGTTCCACGTGTTTCGACCGACCTCCATTGCTGACCAACGCTCAGGCGCTTGTGCCAGGACCCTGTTTCCTTGACAAATGGATTCGGCCAGAGCAATTCATCACTGCTGTACGTCATATTTCAATTTGATGGGAATCCCCGCTAGAAATTTTTTTCCTTCTCTTTCTTTTTCCCTACGTTCGCCGTTATTTTTGCGGATACTTCGTTTCGTCGGCTGCTCATTTTCCAAGAGTTTTCCACGGCTCTTCGAGCCTGATGGGATGTTTTCTTTTCTAGCAGGAACCGTGATTTCTCAATTTCTCCGTTTCACCAAACCTATAATCGAGGAATAAAAGAAAGCTCGTCCTTCAATCTGTTTCTCTCGGAAAAACTTGACATTTCTGCGATAGATTTTATCGTTTAGGACGATTGTCTTTTGAAAAAACTTCTCGGAGTTTCATGGCTCTGCAAAAATCAGCGGAAATTTGCGTCAGCCCGGAAGTGGGGAACGGTTATATTGAAATCTATCCAACCGGTGATGCAAGTGCTCCCGTTGAGTAGGTAGTAATAAATACATTTTCTTTTTGTATCATACAATGATAATATCATCTTCGATAAATGAGACCGTTGGTATAGTTTAACTTGTTCATTCAATCTCGTTTTCTATTTCCCATTGCTGGGAATGATTTTTTCATCTTTGAAGAAACGTTTCAAGAGAAAACCAAGTTCAGTCCATCCAGTTCATAATAGAAATGTCTGCCAGGGTACAAAAATTGTTTCCAAAGACATCATGGACCTCATTTTCCCGGAATGTGACAGGTTTTGTTATCCATGAGCAAAAGTTATGCTTTCCCCAAGAAAAATGCCGAAAACGGGTGAAATTTCTCGTCCTTCCTGGAAGGTAAGAACGTTGAAGTTTTAGTGGTTTTCTTGGAGAAGGGTTGTGGGCTGCATTAATAATTTAGCTCGGACCAAAACTACAGTAAGACTGCCATCACTTTCGGGCGAAGACGAGCATACAGCAAGGGGTCAAAAAGGGAGCACCTCTGAATTAAATATCAGGATAAAAACTTTCCCTCTTGACGATTAGCTCTAACTTTTTCAAGATATCATCCGAGTTTTCCGGGTAAACAATTGCAAGAAAGTGGGGAAGAGAAATCGTGTGCGTAAGAATACAAAAGCTACCTCTGTGACATGGTCGAGGAAGGTATCCTCAACTTTAACCTACTTCCAACCAAAAAATGTTTAATGTTAAGGGCAAGGGTTCAATGTTTAAGTATTTAAGGGCAAGAGCTCATTGACGGCTGGCTCTTGATTACGTTTTTATTTTACACTCGAGTGATTTCGGAGATCATCAAGAGGATTTGCCGATGAGGTCTTGCCCCCAACCCGCGAATGGAAGTGAAAAAACAAGAAATCACTTTAAAAAAGTTCTTTAAGTAATTACAAGGAGTACTAATAGTCTTTTTAGCCCCTGCAAGTAGAGGAACTCGATTCGGACTATACCATCTATAATGTTAAACAGTATTTATAGGATGCTAATTATTTTATAACTAGCATCAAGATAAAGTTTAGTACCCATTGATTTCGTTCGCCTTTTCTTGGAAGTAGAAGGAAACATCGCGGGTCTATTTCTTCCCATCGAATCTTGAATTGAATTTCGAAGAGATCGATTAATTTGACTCCGCTCGGGAAGTTTCAACGATGGTGGATAAATTATTCTTTTATATTTTCAAGCAGCTCAGACCAACTTGTAAAAATGCTCAAAATACAGCAGCATTTCTCAATTAAAGAATAATTGAGCCAAGGAACGAGAGCTGCAGGTCAGAACAACCACCCTTGAAGTCATTAAAACTTGTCCAAAACTCGGATGGGAGGAATATATTTTATGTAATCGAAAATTTTCACAGAGTTAAAATTTATCCTTGGACGAAGGGGAAAATTTTTCAAAAGACTTCTGTTCGTGACGTGCCCTCGAAGAAATCTACTCTTTTAGAACAGGGCTAATAATAGCTACATAATGCAAAGCCCGGCTCTTATCATGGGCCAATGGGGAAAGCAAGAAAATGAAAAATCGAGGGTGGGTGGTCAATGGGGAAAGCAAGAAAATGAGGAATCCAGGGTGAATCCCGCGAAAACAATAGGAGCTCAAGGGGAGGAGGCCCGAGCTAGGGAAAAGAGAAACCTCCAAAAAGAAAAAATCACAGAGGTTGCCAAAGGGGGAGTGAAAACGACGCAAAGAGGTTCAGAATAAAAGATATTTAACGAGCTTGGTCCCAAGCGGATGCTGCCTCAGTACGTGCTTGGAAATCAGTTCAGCTTTTTCGTTCAACCTTCCTATTTAATTACATGCCGCGTTTATAATTATTCGAGCCGAGATTCTCCTTTTAATTTGAGGCCTTTTATTCTTTTAAGCGATCTTGGAAGGAGGGAAAATGGAATGAAAAGTTTCCGAATTTTGATTCACGGCAGCACCCTGCAAGGTCTTCAGTTCAATTTTCACGCTCACCTCCACTGGTGAGGCAAAAATCCTCGTGAGCTGACGATCCTTGCCTAAGCCCGGAAGGCTTGTCCAATGAACTCTGAACCTATTCTGACCAAATAGTTTCAACGCGTTGGATTCTGTCCTTCTCCACGGAAGGGGGTGAGGCAAAGAGCAGCAGTGCATCGCAGTCCACAAGTGCTGCAAGACGATAGCGACATGTAGCCTCCTTCAGGGCAACAGGGCACGCCCGGGACAACTTCGGTTATCGGACGAAAGGCAACGCCTGGAACGGCAGCTTACTTTTACTCTTGTTCTCACACCCTGCATTGAAAATCGCTCAACGATTTATAATGGATCAATAATGGATTTTATTTCAAAACGTGAGGAGCTTGTGGTTGTGTAGCTCTTCGTGTTGTTGATAGCAAAAATCTGTAAATTTTATTTGAGCAATTTCAAAGGCTTATAAGACGCTGAAAGTGCCTCAGGTGCTTACAATCTCGTCGTGCTTAGCGACCCAAAAGCCCCCAACACGCGCGTCCCAAAACCCCCAGAACGTCCCAAGCGTCCCAAAACGTATAATCCGTCACCAAAAAATATCTGAATTTCGCCCACCTTCAAACTCGTGCGCTTTATTGGCCTCGAAAGGCCTGGGCTTGCATCGACGTTGAATGAGGAATTTAAAAATCAATTATCATTCTGATCGCCTGTCCTGGGAGGATTGTCGTTGAGTACAGACAACTAGGCGCTAATTAACGACGGGTGGCAGATGTAACTCGATTATCGGATCTGGGGCAGTAGCCCGGCTTGAACAGGGCCTTCCAGTCGGGATCACGCGGCTTCGATTCCATTATGCCTCACAAATGAAGTTATGATGGAGTTCCCAAGGCTGATCAGCTAATGTTGCGTCCCTCGAATCAGCTCGAAATCAGCTCGCGTAGACATTTTCTGGAGAACCAATTCGGTCGGTTTTGTCATTTGGAGAATAAAACGCTTAGGTTTTCTATCGCTAGTTTTCGAAAGTCGATCATCCATTGTTACGTTGAACCTATTCATGGACACTAGCTGAACGAGAATCGAAAACGAACATGAATGTAGTATTTTATGAATTTTGAACCGTTTTACAAATTTTTACCTAATCAATTTTCCGCTTTTTGAGTGATAATTAGGTAGCTAATTCAATCAGGTCTTTGACCGGGAAATGAAAATCAGATCAGTAGATAAGAGATGAATATAATTTATTGTAGAGCCGCGTGGCATTACAAGGTTGGCGATAATACACAATATATAATATAAAAGAAAATCAGTACTTGGAATAGGTAGGTACAGTGTTATATGTAGATGTAGATAGTTAGATAGCCTTTTTTGGACATATGCCCCTTGTGCTTTAAGGTAATGGTATGTTCTGGCTTGCAAAATACGCTTAGATTTTCTCAAATCTGTAACTGAACGTACAGCTGTTCCAGATGTGTTCTAGAATAGGCCAAGCGTGTTTTCTGAAATTCTGACCTCCTGATTGATTGAATCCCTATTAAATTGAAACCGCACTCTGTTTACCCTTAGGTACCGGCTTGTAAATTGATTCGGATTTCTCTCGATCTTGATTGGCTTTCGACCCACACAGTCGTATTGTCGTTCCGAGCGCTGTCGTGACTATTTGAGTCGTGGGCTTTTAGTGCCGCATCACGGATTCTCGCAAGCCTTGATTGAAACCATAGCAAAATAGTTGGTACCTACCCTTGTTCAAAGTTTGCAGAGTTGGTGTTCTGATTCAGGTACGACAAGGAGAATGCTTTTTACCTAGGTAATCTACAAGGTACCCCTCACTTTGTTGATCTCGTTCCAGTGTCCCTCCTGGGACGAAATCCCATTACGAGTTTACACTGTTTTGAACCGAGTGGCCCTCAAGGGTTGGACAGGCAAACCTTGCAAATCTAATAGAGTTACATCCCAAGGGCTTAGCATTACCTCTAGTTCGTATCTATTATACTATAGCAATCATCAATAGTTCTTGCAGATTAAGACCTTCGTCTGTCGGCTTGTGTTAACACAGTCGAGTCATAATGGAACAATACTAATTTCAACCAGGTAGAAAAAGATTGACGAAGATTTGAGTTCCTATCTGAATAAGGTATCCCGCAATATTTTGATTTTATCGGCAAAATTCGTTATATCATGAACATCCTTTTTCCGCAGAGCAATGTACAAAAACGGTACAAATTCTAACACTGGGGTTTATTCGATATTCAAGCGATAGCGTCGCTACCCTGCACAATAAATCAATTTTGCTATGTTGAAAACAGGATCAACGATCAATGCTTGATAGGATGAGGTAGGTAAACATTTCTGACACCGATAAAACTCCAATACTTAGGTATTTTGGGATCCGCGACCTCAAACACATACCATTCATTCTGTTATTTACAAAGGTGAACCAAAATAATATTTTCTAAAAACCAAAAATAAGTAAAATAGTGAAATTCAGTTTGAATATCTATGCTGAATGAACACTTCAATGAATTTAACAAAATGAAAAATCCTCGAGATCTGCTTATTGAAAAAGCTACAACTTTTGATCGAAGAAAGTTATCGAACGAGCAATAATCTCATTCGATTTAGGATTGAAAAAACTATCAAATGAAATGGTTTGAGGCAGAGAAGAAAACTTTGGAAAAACTACAATTTTTCAGGTTCAGTTTCCACATTCTACTTCAAAATTCATTGAATTTTTTATTCCTATGAGGGTAAGTATGACCATTGGTCATTTCCCAACCAAAAGGTCCTTTGTCTGCGACCCTGCTAGTTGAAAACAAGGGTATCATTTCTCCACTTAGATGTTACATGTTGATTTCAACTGAAAAAAGAATAAATCTAGATCCACGTAAACCCGAGGATTCAAGGCTATTTTCCTATTTCTGCTTCTTCATGCCTTTATAATAGGGAGGAAATGGAAAAATCGCATGCTAGCGGCAATTTTTCCGAAACGAGAACGGCAGAATGAATGAAAACACGTGATATATATTTTCCTGTAGATATCACATTTTTATGATGCGCGTCAAAGACCAACCTAACGAATAATAGAGTGCGACAAATGAATAATCCGAATCCATCCATGTTCGCAAGGAATGTTTAATAAATTATTCCATCGTGCGGGACATTATTAATTTTCAACTTGATGCACATTCACACTCACCTTCACATTCTAGGTATTTTTTTATATTTTTTTCGAAAAAATCATGCTTTGTTAGAAACACGGCTGATAGGAATTTCATCATCATGAAAAAAAATTTAGCGGGTTTAACTAACCTCGCATTTTAGTCACAATAACATAATCTCTTTTGACATGGTTAGCCATTCGAGAATTATGCAGTTGTTGGTAAAAAGTAAACTTTTTTTGAGCGTACTTGGTATCGAAAATAACGTGCTAGGTATATAATAATATTAACCACAAGTTATGCCATAACTTATAAAATCACTGGAAATTATGTTATGAATTTTCTCATTATTATTCATCGATTATAAATTATATTATTTCATTGTGTTAAATTTACCAGGGATTATTCAATTCCACGAGTTTTTCGTCATAAGAATAAAGTATAATACAATATCAAGCAGAGCGCGAGGAAAGAGTACAAAAGGTTCTTTTCGGGCAATACCTGTACAATACGGTCGTTAGGACCGGTTTATCGAATTTAATCTAATTTTAATTTATTCTGGATTTATTGTAATGCGCAGAAAATTAATTGGTAATTATTTTTAGTGAAAGCGCCCTTGGATGAATAACCCGTTATGGGAGGTATTCAGAAGTTCACTTTGACGGTAGAAAATCAAACAATACGGAGGTATCTTTTGTTAGGCTGAGATTCAAAGCAGTCATACCAATTTTAGGGATGATTTTCACGGTCTAAGTGACCGCAGGTTCGTTTTCGTGAACAGTACGAAAAATGGACATAACCAATCAGCACACTATGAAGGACCTGCATGACCTACATGGCATGAATTTGAACCATAATCTAGTGCATAGATGGCCGAAACTGTCAGTGCAAACATTGAGAGAGGCATGAGGGTGTGACGGGTTTTTGCTGATTTTTCACTGATGATGTTTTGAATTTTTTCTCCAAGAAAATAATTACTCATTATGTTGGTTTTCCGAAAATTTCTGATCAGAATTTTGAGCTATGATTTAGGCTTAGGTGGATTCAAAATTTACAATTTTCAACTTCAGTTCGTTCAAGACAGATAAGGTACCTTCACTAAAACCAAAATTTCCCCTCGAAACATTGGAAGACATTCCGATTTTGAGTTCTATCGATTGAATAATCTTTCGGGTCCAATTCACTTGATGGGTGCAGTTATGCATGGAAGCCGCTAAAATATTGGTACCTACCCCCCAAAAAAAATAGGTTCCTACTCTTCTAAAATGTTCGTACTTTTTTCGAAAAAATCAATTTTATTTTCCCACCGATTCCCCAATTTTCTTGTAAGATAAAAACCTGGTTGAAAAAAATTATGCGAATAAGAATAGGTACTCGTCTAGTCTGACCTGATAGGATCGCGGAGAAGGCAAAAAACAACGGACTCGACTGGAACATTTTCAATCAGTCGCCAATCGGATGTTCGCGTAACGCGGGAAAAGGATGAGTATTGTTCGCGGTTTCACTTCAAGCACATGACGTCACGCGGAAACTGAGAGTAAGAGTGGACCTGGCGGCGGACGGCGCGCAACTGAGAGCGGCCCCTCGGCCTTCGGGAAAGTGGGAGGAGCATCGGCTGAGGGCGAGTCTGACGACCGTAGGATGAGGACGAAGGATCTGGAGTAGGATACGTCAGCTTAGGAATCCTTCAACAATCCAACACATAGACACGAGGCGACCATGGAGAATTAGCTGTAGGTAGTATTGATTCAGTAATCAACCTTGGTGGGGGGTACTGAATTTTTTCCTTCGTTATTTGTTTCTAAATAATGAACCTGTGTCGTTGGACGGGATTTTTCATACCACCCCTTCTAACTCATATTTCACGATGTAGAAGGTTCAGAATCGAATCCTGCAATAAAGAGAATGGTCGCCGTACATTTCTTACAAGTCTTTGACCGACGTAACCTAACTGATCATTCTCCAACATAAAATTATTTTTGGAATGCTTTTTTAGGCATTTTTAAGGAGCAACGCCGACGTGGCCCAGACATGTGGTGGAACTAGGAAACAGGAGCTTCCACAAACAGCTCATACGGAATTTGGACAGTTCCTCGAAAATGCTGCAAAAAACATTTTTATTCAATTGAAAAACCAGTGACGCTCAGATAATACACAATACTTCCGTATTTTGAAACGTAAAATTTAGACTCGATTTGATTATATTTTGAACAATTTTGATGGTGTTTAGGTATAAATTATCAAGAAACTCACTATGCAAGTTTTAAAACTCGCCTAAAATCAAAATTCGGAGTATAAAAAATATCCACGTATCCTGCAAGGTAAAACAAAGATTTTAAGACCATGAACGCTTAAACGGACACTTGTTCAGGAAGTGATTCTGAGCAAAAGTTCCGTTCCGATTGTCGATTTCAGGACGATTACTTGCATTTACTTCGTAAGACTTACGTAGGGAAATAAATAAAAAATTTAATTTAAGAAGAAGCATCAGCCGACTGATCAACTACAGGAACTAGGGCCCATTCATGAATTCAGAGGATAGTTTATTGTTTTCCTCCATCGTTATGCAGTTTGGAGTACCTTTTTTCGCGCACTCATGAATGATTACTACAGATTGTAACGCTGTTTGCTGCAAACCCGCCTGAAAAAATGACGTAGGTAGGCAATTACCTGTAACTGCACTAGAAATTAGATCTAAGCTCTTCTTTGCTGAAGATACGCTTGGGAATGGAATTGGAACGGCAGCAAAAGGTTTTCCCTGTTCCCTCTGCTCCTGGAAAATATAGAAGGAGACTTCGCAGAAGAGCACTTGGCTCATGTATTTTGCGGAAAGGATTCATTAGCGAGGCTTGCAATTAGAGAGAAAGTCTGTACATAAAATTGAAATAATAGTTTCCTACCATGGCGAATTTTTAATTAAAATTTATGCCTTGTCCTTGGCGTGGCAAGTTTGTTTGGAATAAAAGTCGTTTGTAGGGAAAACGTTCAAAGACGTTTTCCGGGCCAACAGGAATTATCATTTGAATGGTATCAGGCATCTTTAGGTCCCACGACTTACTGACTCATTGCTTTTCTTCTGACCCATTTTCAGAATGCTGAAAATTAAGTTACCTAAGAACAAATGTTCATCATCAGAAATCAGATGGGAGAAATCTTTCAGCACTTTAGGGGATGTGTAACTATTTCTCTTGTTGACCAAGGTGCACGAAAAGTATAGTCAACTGATGCCAGCGAGTGGAGCCAATCGGCGGCTTCAGTCTACTGGACTTACGATTTGACTCGTGTGAACTTGACAAAAGCGCCAACAAGCTTGATGGGCATTTGGGGAGTTTATTTTTGGAGAACTTTTAATTAACGCTCAGCTTTTTTAGCACACTCCGGGTTTCAGGACTCTTCCCACCTTCAAGACCGCCATGTACTACGTGCGTAATATATTCGATGTTCCTGCCAGCGTAATGCTAGAACAGGTACGAATCCAGCTATATCCAGCTCATTCACTAATTATAATTAGTTGATAATTATCAACGACCATTGAAGATTTTCTTGTTTTGAAATTCGCGAATCCCCCTGAAACTTTGTTTTTTTACGTTTTAAGACGTGTTGGATCCGAATTATACTGGATTGTTTATGGATTTATTTATCAACAAAATTCATTTTAACCAGTGGGTATCCATGGGTATTACTCTTTCAATGGAAAATAGAGAAAGATTAATAAACATGTAATTAATAATATAATTTAATCAATATATCATGTTCTCAACGGAACATTTTAGCCTAGAACCCATAATAGGTAGGTTCCTTCGTCGATCTGGTAAGATGAACTCATGAACGCCCCCCCTAAATCTTGGCCAATAATCCAATATGTTACTAAATGATGAAATTGGACTAGTGTGATAAAAGGACAGGAGTGATAAAATCCAGCTCTTTTATTCTACGATTTCACCCTGACGTCCCAACGCAGGGCCTTGCCGGTTTACTGCCATCAGGAAACCAAAAATAATCCAATAGGCACCAAAATTATTGTATAAAACTAACAAATGAGAGTAAATTCGTGTAAATCGTAGCAGCGTGATGATTTAGTCCAGTATACCGCTCTCCTGCGCTGAGCATCACGCAAAATAGTTGGCGCTGCTAGGTCTAAAAGCTACCTCTTTAATGTTGAATTAGGGTTAGCAGAGAATAAATAGCCAGCGTAGGCGTGCCACTCGCGTTCAACCAATTAGCAAATGGCTCCGAATTAACTGGAAAGTCTATAATAATATTTCAAGTGAAAAATTATTAAAGGCGTTCCTCTAAAAGCACATGAGTGCGTGCGTGGGAGCGATAATGTAGGTCATGACGTGCAAGCACCTTGGTGATAAGTAAAGTAATTTGTCCGGTAAATTCCTCTTATAGCAATTCACAACACATTTTTGGGCGTGTCGACATCACGACAGCGTAAATACTCATTACTCCGTTAGAAAAATGGGGTGGACCCAAAACACCAACTGATTACCTAATGCGTTCTTTACCTCGTTTTCATCTTGTCGATTTGGATTAGGGATGGGCAATCCATGATACTCGCTTCTTCAGGAATAGGTACCTAGATTTTTTGTTTTTATTAAGTGTTGGGGTGGAAAACTCCTTGAGCGAGGATCGCCTATACCTAGGATTGTCATATTCACAAGTTGTCACGGCTTGACGGGGGCTTCAACTGGTCGTCCCAGGTCGTCGGTTATGATGGAAAGCGTGGCCCTGAAATTCAGTCGTTACCGGTGGACTGGGTTGACACCAATATTGACATGATCTGCTAGGTGCTCTGCCCGTCAACCTAGCAAGCAGAGCACGCTGCACCAATCCCTAATGGCGTGCTCTCACCTTGCTGTGGTCCTGAGCACCAGTTCCTGGCCTCTGATTCCTGGGCACTGGAATCGAGGCTTCTCCTGGAAATCACTATGAGGTGCTGGTCCATGTGTGGCAGGGTCTTCCAGTTCGTCACCCTGGTGAGAACCACCACAGAAAAGTTTTGGGACGCAATCGATTATTGGGTTTGTTCCAGAAGTCGTGTGAGCATTGTAGGTGTCTTAGGCATCGCCTCAGCAACGAAACTCACAAACATTTCAAAACCTTTCACTGCGCATGCCTACACTTCTGGAACCGGCCAAACATGTCGTCTGTTTTTGTTTTTCTATCACTCGTTACAACTCTCGTCAGTTAGCGTGTATTAAGTGCCTATTGTGTTCATTAGTTTGGGAAAGATAAACCCTGATGTGCGAAGAGTGCAAATTAGGGTCAGTTCGATGAGGCTATTCCTGGACAGTCCTGGGCTACTACTACTTGCTTAGCGTCGTTAGTAACTATCCTAGGACTGCCCAGGGCTGGCCTCATTGAACAGACCCTTAGTTTGTTCCAGGAGCGTGAGTGTAGGCATGAGGTAAACAAGTTCGGCCACGCCCCAGCAACCACACTGACGTAAGTGTCGTAGCCGGAGAGTTTCCCAACAAACTTGTTCACCCCATGCCCACACATAAGCTCCTGGAACAAACCCTCTGTTCTATCAATAACTCCTGATTGTGTTTACATTATTTCTCAAATCCTGCAGGCCAAGGAGTCAAAAGACGCGTCTTATTTGACACTTCTGAGGAAATCTTAAAACTGGTGAAGAAAAAAAGGCATTTTCCATCAGGCATCGATCGCGAGCCACTCGACAGGCGAATTATCATAGCCAAGCGGAAGATATACGTTGAGTACACTTGTCAAAACACGGCTGTCCCATTTTCCCTCGACTTAAATTTCCACCAACTTTCCACATCAGCTTATGCGGTTGAAGAGGAAAGTTGGACTACAACGAAAAGGTCTCAGGCTCCGAGTTACGATGCAATGGATTGTGTGATTATGCGCATACGAGATGTCGCCGTGTTTGTTCTGAGTACGTTTCAGCAAAACTGGCTCGACGGCGCGTAAGGACAAAGACTTGGATTCTGGCTCGAGAAACAATAAGGTCGAATTTGGCCGTAATGTTTTCAACGTCCATCAAAGTGAACGGTTTCCAGTCGTGTTGGGAGGAAACGAATCATTCGAGGCCCGGGTTTTTACACAGTGGAATATTGGCTGGAGCAGGAATCAAATAGTTTGGGAAGAAGTTGTGAAATCCCATAATTCGAATACAAAACACAAATTGAGGAAGCAGTGTTCCACGAAAGTTTACGAGTTTGTAAGCCGGTTTCGGCGGTCAAGCTATCGTCAGTACAAAACCAACACTGAGTACCACAACCATGACAACCACCTTATATAGACAAGGGGTGAAGTGAAGCAGCAAGTAAAAGACTACTTCCATTCCCTAAATTTGAGTTTCTATTCGAATTATGGGGTTCCAAAACTTTTTCCCAAGTTTAATTCATACCTACTCTTCGGCACGTCGAGCAGTTGATAGGAAACTGGTAAGGTTCAATAATGGGATTGACAATTTCTTTTCTCCCTTTTTTTTGATTTTATTCGAAAGGGTGTTAAAAATTGAAGGGGATATTATTTTCTGATCATACACTATACAGGTAGTTCAATCATTTTGGTGAAGTGATCACTACTATGCTTTCACAGGCGGTTAGGTATTTCAGAGTTTCGTCAATATACCCTGAACGCTCCTCAAAGGGATCAGGAATAGAATGGTTCTGCATACGCTGATAGTAACTTTGCGTAGTAATCATTGCCTCTCACCTGATACTAGGCTCTACGCAGGGCTGCCAACTTCTCTAAACGGCTCGAGGTTTTGGTTAGTAGTAAGCCTCATCGCTTTTCGCCTCTTAATTCAATAATTTAGGATCAAAGCCTTTTAAGCGAACCGACCGAGCGCAAGAGCAGGTGCACAACGGTACAATACGTTTAGGCTTATTCTGCCTTTGCCAACTTCAAGGCATCACCTATTATAGGCTTTAGGTATACCGCGAATCTTCACGCTTCATAAGTTATGGCTAAACGCTATTTATCACTCGGATAATTAATAAGGTCGTGTTATGGAACAATAATTGAAGATAAATCACACGCTCACATAGAGAGTTAATTTTCGAGCTGTCCACCTCAGTATGCAGTATGAACATCATTTGCAAGCTCAAACAGTTATACATTTCACATTCAACAGCTCGTAATACATTAAGCAAACTACGGATTAATTCCAAACAAGATTAACTCAACTTCGAGTTCAAACTCAACTTCGAGATAAAAGTCAACTTCGAGATCGAGCTATACTTTGAGATCAACGTCAACATTGAGAGCAAAGTCAACTTCGAGATCAAAGTCAATTTCGAGTTCAAAATCAACTTCGAGATCAATGTCAACTTGGAGTTCAAACTCAACTTCGAGATCAATGTCAACTTCGAGTTCAAAGCCGACTTCGAGATCAAAGTCAACTTCAAGATCAAAGTCAACTTTGAGTTCAAAATCAACTTCAAGATCAAACTCAACTTCGAGTTCAAACTCAACTTCGAGATCAATGTCAACTTCGGGTTCAAAATCAACTTCGAGATCAAACTCAACATCGAGTTCAAACTCAACCTCGAGATCAATGTTAACCTCTGGTTCAAAATCAACTTGGAGTTCAAACTCAACTTCGAGATAAAACTTAACTTTGAGATCAACGTCAACTTTGAGATAGAAGTCAACTTCGAAATCAATGTCAACTTCGAGTTCAAACTCAACTTCGAGATCAATGTCAACCTCGGGTCAAAATCAACTTGGAGTTCAAACTCAACTTCGAGATAAAACTTCACTTTGAGATAAACGTCAACTTTGAGATCAAAGTCAACTTCGAGATCAAACTCAACTTCGAGTTCAAACTCAACTTCGAGATCAATGTCAACTTCGAGTTCAAAATCAACTTCGAGTTCGAACTCAACTTCGAGATCAAACTCAACTTCGAGTTCAAAATCAACTTCGAGATCAATGGCAACTTGGAGTTCAAACTCAACTTCGAGATCAAAGTCAACTTCGAGATCAAAGTCAACTTCGAGATCAAAGTCAACATTAAGACCAACGTAAACTTCAAGATCAAACGCAACTTTGAGATCAACGTCAACTTTGAGATCCAAGTCAACTTCGAGATCAAAGTCAACTTCAAGATCAGAGTCAACTTCGAGTTCAAACTCAACCTCGAGATCAATGTTAACCTCTGGTTCAAAATCAACTTCGAGTTCAAACTCAACTTTCAGATCAAAGTCAACTTCGTGATCAAACTCACTTCGAGTTCAAACTCAACCTCGAGATCAATGTCAACTTCGGGTTCAAAATCAACATCGAGATCAAACTCAACTTCGAGTTCAAACTCAACCTCGAGATCATGTTAACCTCTGGTTCAAAATCAACTTGGAGTTCAAACTCAACTTCGAGGTAAAACTTTACTTTGAGATCAACGTCAACTTTGAGATCAAAGTCAATTTCGAAATCAATGTCAACTTCGAGTTCAAACTCAACTTCGAGATCAAACTCAACTTCGAGTTCAAACTCAACTTTGAGATCAAACTCAACTTCGAGTTCAAACTCAACTTCGAGATCAATGTCAACTTCGAGTTCAAAATCAACTTCGAGTTCGAACTCAACTTCGAGTTCAATATCAACTTCGAGATCAATGGCAACTTGGAGTTCAAACTCAACTTCGAGATCAATGTCAACTTCGAGTTCAAAGCCGACTTTGAGATGAAAGTCAACTTCGAGATCAAAGTCAACTTCGAGATCAAAGTCAACATTAAGACCAACGTAAACTTCAAGATCAAACGCAACTTTGAGATCAACGTCAACTTTGAGATCCAAGTCAACTTCGAGATCAAAGTCAACTTCAAGATCAGAGTCAACTTCGAGTTCAAACTCAACCTCGAGATCAATGTTAACCTCTGGTTCAAAATCAACTTCGAGTTCAAACTCAACTTTCAGATCAAAGTCAACTTCGAGATCAAACTCACTTCGAGTTCAAACTCAACCTCGAGATCAATGTCAACTTCGGGTTCAAAATCAACATCGAGATCAAACTCAACTTCGAGTTCAAACTCAACCTCGAGATCATGTTAACCTCTGGTTCAAAATCAACTTGGAGTTCAAACTCAACTTCGAGGTAAAACTTTACTTTGAGATCAACGTCAACTTTGAGATCAAAGTCAATTTCGAAATCAATGTCAACTTCGAGATCAAACTCAACTTCGAGTTCAAACTCAACTTTGAGATCAAACTCAACTTCGAGTTCAAACTCAACTTCGAGATCAATGTCAACGTCGGGCTCAAAATCAACTTCGAGTTCAAAGTCGACTTCGAGATCAAAGGCAACTTTGAGATCAACGTCAACTTTGAGACCAAAGTCAACTCCGAGATCAAACTCAACTTCGAGTTTAAACACAACTTCGAGATCAAAGTCGACTTCGAGTTCAAAGTCAATAATTATTTTGGTGTGGTTCCTACCTATTTTGTGTCTTTTTTATTGATTCGTTACAATTTATTACACTTGATATTCATTTTTATACCAACTTTGATATATACCTACCTATTATGTATACAAGTATATGGGTCATTCTAAAATTATGGGACTATTTCAGGTGTCGGAAAAACGAAAAAAAAAGTTCGATTCCCCCACTTTTTTTGATGTTACGGTCTTTGTAGGGTTCCCTCAGTACAATTCTGAAGCGGGACCACACTTTACCTCGTAGTTTCTGAAATATCGAATTTTGAAAATTTGTACAAGGTATATACCTACAATTTTTTAAATAATAATTAGGAAAAAAATTTGGGTTCTGAGAAAAAATTCATATTGCAGATTTGTGTTCTAGAACCTTTGAAACGTGAAATAAAATGCGTAAATAACATACTTTTATGTTTCAATACGTCCGAATTTCGGTTAAACAGGAGGGTTTTACCTAGACAAAACTTAAGAATATAAGATTTTTTATAGATACCTACCTATTTTCGTACGAAATTTTTTGTTTGCCCACTAATTGGAAGATGGACTAATTTCAATTATTTTCACAAAAGTTTGAATAAAATATAACAGTCTGTACAGCAGAAAGAAACTATCCCTCATCAGATTTAATCACTCATCTGATCGGCACTCGACAGAAATCACGAGGCGCAACGTCGAACAATCGATGAAATCACGAGAAACCGTCGAGCTCTCAAGCGTTTAAACGAAGAGCCTGATGTTCTCTGAAACCGGACCGCAAGGAGGAGACCCTCGGCGAGGGAGAAGGACGGACGATCGAGCCTTTCACTTCTGCCTGCGCAGCCTACTTGTTTGGGGACTGGATTTCCACGAATCTTCGCTCAGATCTACCGACTGCCTTCCTCTAGTGATCTCCCATTATTTATTTCATCACGTTTCACATTCTCATTGTCATTTAATCGCAACATTTGTATCACATATTAATTAGATACATTATTATTATTTCAGATTATTATTATTATTATATTACAGATTCATATTATGAATCGCTGAGTGTAGAAAAGGGACAAGTCCTTTAAGCCAAATTTTACAGGTGACGCAAAAAACTTCCTACACTCGGGAGAAAGGAATTTAAAAATTTGGTAAATTCACCACGTAATGTAGACTTCCGTAATGTAAAGGTTAAGGGAGTGTCTCTTTTTCACACTCAAAGTGTATTGACATGAGAAGAACAGTTTTTCTGGAAAACCTGATATTGACCAACATATGGACTTGTCCCTTTTCTACACTCAGCGATTCATATTATAATATGAATATAATATAAATATGCCCCAATATACCATATATGATGATATTATATTATCCAGTATAGTGATATTATCCAGTGTAGTAACCCTGAAGATGGAAAAACTTTCAGCTCCTCGAGGGTTCGTGCTAACTTTGACTACCGCATACACTCATTAGTATCCTGTCTCTGTCTGGCACATTGTCGAGCATTCATCAATCTAATAAGTCAGTCAGAGGTGAGCTTGTCAAAGAAGTCGAGAACGTTAAAACCTAGAAAATGTAAAGGAATAGAAGGTGAGCTAGGAGCGGAAAATGAATCGCCTTTTCAGAAAATGATAAATAGTTGCTATTTCAGCCTCGTCAGATTGGAACTCACCCCATTCCATTTCAAACCAGCCGTCCTTACAACTTAATTTCCTTCACAGAATCTCTCCCATTTCTTTCTTACAACTTCATTAGCATATTTTTGGATGATAAAATACCGTATTACGTCTACTTGGCCTCCCATGCCCGAAATCTCATTCGCGGTGATATTCAATCTCATTTCTCGCTTAACCTTGAGGAAAGCCGCATAGAATCCAGAATTTAAGGTGGTCCCCTCTTTTTCGTTTTGAGAAATTGCTCAATAATACGCCAGTAATCGATAGAAAGGAAGGGTTTCCCTTTGAAAGTTTGATGGTTCTCGTTTAACTTTTTCACCGGATAGTTAGTAAAAGTTGAAAAAATTTTCAAAAATTTTGATCGACTGTTGAGCTATCAAAGGAGGTATCTGTGGGGAGGAGAACGGTCTGACGCGTAATACGGTCTTTAATGAGGCTGGTGACAACGGGCGTCTCACTATAGCCCGTATTAGACGCCAGACCGTCCCCCCCCCTCACACGTACAGACCCTACCCTCTGATTGGCTGATGCTATGGATATGTTCACTTCGGCGCACCTGCATCAACGTTTCTTATTATTCATCTATGGAACCTTATTTCTAACAAAAATCATTAGGTAATGGATTTGAATGCTAAATTTATCAAGGAATCGGTCTGTACAGACGGTCTGAGGGACGGGGAGGGGAAATGTCTGACGTGTGATGTGGGCGAGTCTGTGGGGGTATATTTGGAAATATGGGGGCTTAGAATGGTGCGGAAGTTCCAAGATTGAAAAAATTTCAACAAATCGATAGCAGCCATAAGCGTATCAGGCCATGGAACCGCGGTTCACGTCGCCGTAAAAGGCTGGCGGAAATGGAAAACAGCTGTGAGGGGAAATAGACCCTGCTAACACAATAGAGCTCGTCCTCGATCAACTGATAATTCTAATCAATCATAGGAGCGGTGCAGATATGGCTTTAACCGCTAGAAATTGCCACCGTAAATCAACGGGCAAGATATAGAACGGCAAGCGAAGAGGAGGCGGGTACACCCCAAGAACCGCCAAGTTGGTAATATCCCGAGACCGGGAGTTCCTCTCGTACAACGTTACAAAAGAGGTTTTGTAAGAAAGATTAAGGGGAAGGAGAAGTAGAAATGTCGACAATAGAAGGCGTAAATCTTTTTAATTAGACGGTGGGCGAAACGTGAGAGAAAAGCGACGCTCATGAGGAGCCGGGGAAGGGGAAAGATAGCGCTCCACTGTTTGCAGCGATACTGACTCCCTTGGCCTTGGCTGTGAGCGAGAAGACGAGATTGCTGGAGCGTTTGGCTTCTGGTTCATAGCCCCGGTATTTTGAATCGTTACTACAAATTGAGCCAAGGCTGCACAAGCGCTTGAACGTCGGGCAAGTTTGAGGGAAATCTCGATGCTCTCACTCTTCTTCAAAAGATATTTTGGTGGTTGGGTTTGTTAAGGGCTGTCTCCGCATCGCAAATTCACAGATTGGCGAAGAAGTAGGTAACGAAAATAAACTGAAACTCGAATACTGATACACAAGCTCAAACTCGAACTGATACACAAGCTCAAACTCAAACTGAAACTGAGGCTCAAACTCAAAGCGAAACTCAAACGGAAAATGTTACTAAAACACAGGCTCAAACTCAAATTGATACTCAAACAGATGCTGATACTCAAACTCAGACTGGAACTGATACCTACTGATACACCAACTCAAACGGAAACAGATGCTAATACACAGGGCTAAAAACTCAAACTGAGACTCAAACTGAAACAAAAACCTTCGCGAAAAATGAAACTGATACACGAGCTCAGTTTCAGTTTGAGTTTTGTGTCAGTTTCAGTTTGAGTTTTAGTTTTAGTTTGAGGTTGAGTTTGAGTATCAGTTCGTGTGTCACTATCAGTTTCAGTTTAAGTTTACTTTTTCTTCGACTTTGATCTTGAGTTTTAGTTTGAGTTCGAGTCTCATTTTTAGTTTGAGTTTGAGTTTATGTATCAGTATCAGTTTGAATTCAAATTCACTTTTCTTCCGACTTTTGAGTTTGAGTTTGCTCTTCTTTCGACTTTTAAGCAGGCGTATCAGTTGGAGTTTTAGTTTCAGTTTGAGCCTGAATTTGATTATCAGTTTGAGTTCGTGGGTCACCACCAGTTTGAGTATGAGTTCACCTATCTTTCGACTTTCGATTTTGAGTTTGAGTGTCACTATAAGTTGGAGTTAAAGTTTCAGTTTCAGTTTGAGTTTACGCATAAGTAGGTATCAGTTTGCGTTTTAGTTTCACTTTGCGGTTCAGTTCGAGTCTGTGATCGAGTATCAGTTCGAATTTTTTCGCCACGGTCAGTTTGAGTTAGAGTTTTGGATGCAGTATGATTTTTAGTTTGAGTTTGGGTTTACCTTCCTTTTGACTTTCGAGTTTTAGTTTTAGCTTCAGTTTGAGTTCCAGTGTGAGTTTGAGTGTGTTGGTCTGAGATCGAGTTTTGAGTGAGTGAGAAAATTAATCCGTCCAGAATTCTGAGCGTTTTCCTTATCTACGATATAATTATTGTTAGAATGTTTTCGCCGAAGGGGGAAATTTCCCCACAAGAACCAGCGGTGAGATAAACCGGATTCCTCCTTTGGCATCTTTAGGAGGAGAAAAATTCATTAGCGAGAACCAGAGTGAAAAAGAGTGCCGTTAATTTTGTCGGCGAGCTGCCTTGTAAAAGCAGGAAAACCTTTCGAGGCGAGTCCAAGACAGGGAGGGAGGAGATTGAAGATGAAAATAGGTTAAAGAAATTTAGAGTGGGCTTATCAAATGAGAGTGTCTCTAAGCTTCACACCCTCGCCTTAATTATGCCTTAGGTAACAAGAAGAGGTTTTCATTCAAGTGGGGTTATTACCATACAAATGCGCTCTCGTGTATGAGTGCAAACGCACCTGCTTCACGCATAAAGATAATTACGTTCAACACGATTTTTCACGAGAAGTTTTCTCAAAAAAGGCGGAAAAATTTTAAAAATCAGGGAGAAATATATTAGGTATGTAATGATGATAAAATTTTGTGTAGAACGCTCACGTGCGTCCCAAATTTCATAAAGTGCGTTTTGCTTTTTACTCCAATGTATCATAAGATATTTTTATCCCCCATAAATTGAAATCAAAAGATTGTAATCATGGAGTTCAGAATTGTGGGTCCAAACAAAATGGTCATAGGTACCGATTCCTTTGTCCTCAAGACTTTTCTATGAAATTGCATTTCTTTTTGTAAAATTTATATTGTTGAACTGGGACTATGAGTGCTCACCTTCCTTCCTAGAGATTGGTATTTTTAGTATTTCTTTCTTCATTTTCCACAAATTGAGTGCCAATTAGGCATTTCAAAGTCTTTGAATGTTTGTACGCGTTTGTATGCGTGGCAAATGTCAGAAATATTTCAAAAGAAGGGTTCCATCCTACGACAAGCCAACGGTGGGGAAAGACTTTTCCTAGAACCTACGATTAACATCTATCTAAACTAATATTCAGTAAGTATTATTTTTTGCGTTGAAAATCGTCCAAAAACAAACCCTTCCCGTTATAAATCAATGGTGCATTCGAATGTTTTCGTACCGCACAGGGGAAGATAAATAGAGCAGTGTTTATTTCTCCCCAGGGATAAACTGGTTTTCAATTAGCTTTTAGAGCGGTTCCATAGATTTCACCTCGATGTTCGAATAGAAAACTCGGCTTTCCGCATCCGAATGTCCTCGTGTTATCTCAATGCATCCCATTAGCTCCGCCTTATAATGCCAATTTACTTTTTTCCACTTCGACCTATTTAAATATTCACTCGCTGGCCGTTAATTAAAGTAAATTGATTGCACCGCGGTTGTTTAGTTGCATGCGGTGTCCGGAGTGCATGCGTGTGTAATTATGTTCCGTGTGTCATTAGTTGTAACAGCATTTGGAAACGGTAGGTAACCACCCTCGCTCGAGCCTTCGTGTTAACATCAGGAAGGGCGTGTACGAAATATAGGATAGGAACTGAAGTAATTCATTCGCATGACATTATCTTCATTCATTAGCAACATTGAACTCCTGGCTTCCTCTCGGAATATTGTACGAGCTTATGCGATCCGCTACGTGAATATCTACATAAGTGTATGTATGCATGTATATCCCGCGTTAAATGTACGTACTCGTAGCGATTTTACCAACCTAACATCCCCACCTCTCCCCGATTTCGCATCTTCGTGCCCAAATCGTCATTCGGCGCTATAGGACGCCATTCCGCGGCCTGGCGTCAACTTTGAAACAAGATTACCCTCAAAGATAACAGCGTTACTGTTCTCGGCAGAGGAAATCTGCATTTTATTATCACATGTCATGTGTATAACCGAAGATTGTCTCCTGAACCGAAGAGAGTGAGAGAGGGGAATTTCAGCCTTAGATTGCTCTCAGATGTGCGAATAATGTGGGATTGAAATTCCCTGCGCGCTCGAAAGCTAAGAGAAGACATTTTGTCAATAATGATCGACTATGAACAGTTGCCAATCCTCTTTCACCGTATTCTCTTTGGGGTTATTCCTTAGTTCATTTAGGGGGAAAAGTTAATCTAATCAAGACCTACAGGGCTGCTATATCAATTCACCTATTTTACAGGCTACCCAACTCGTTATGCAATGTTTAGGTATGGAATGGTGTAATATGGACCCCATTAAATGGAGACAAATTTTGTCTTTTATGCCCCTATAGCCGTACTAATTGCTTGTTTCCAACCAAAAAATGACGTTTTCAAAATTGGAGTTATCCTACTCAAAAATAGTAGTTCAGAAATTACGGACACCCATGTGAGAGTAATTATGGATGCTGCAAACTTGCTGCAAAAATGATTCATTTTCTAAAATATCCTTTTGAAATAATGAGGTGTCTAGAACTACCCTACACCCCAATCTGGGAAAAAACTGACTTTTCATGCATAAAATATGATACATGAAGGATCAAACAAGCTTTATAGAAACATCAGTCCATGCGAATTAATTGTGGGAAACAGCAATTCAACAAAATCAGCATCAAGTTGGCTAAAAATTCATTTGAGCTTACCTTGAAATAGGATCGAACACAATAGGTAATTGGTGGGTTAATTACTAACACTATCCAACGCCATTAAGGAGAAAACTATGGAAAATGACCATGGCCAAACCCTCAGAATGGTCAAATAATGAAGTTTACAACATTCCCGCTCGTCTAGGCCCCGTCACAGGCCAAGAGTCTGCCAAGTCTGAATAAAATTGTTTCAACCCCCCCCCCCCCCACTTTCCGCTAAAATACCGTAAAATCATTGTTCCTACGTAGCACAGTTTCCCTCGTCGGCTTGAAACGGACGCGGAAATCTCCTGGTATATAATCAGAAACTGCCAATAAATTTATTCACGCTCAACATAGCTAATGCTGAACTTTCAGCGTAGGGGCCTCTTTAAAATATTGCGTTCGTTCTGCCGTCAAAATTGCTAGCTTCACTGTTGAGTGGACCTGGTAAGAGTTTGTGAGTGAAAAAGTTCTGAGCACCGTACAGGCGTTAAATAAACCCGTTTTCCACTTCTTCCTCCCCCAGCTTTCTATAAACACTTAATTATTCCGAGAAGCTCGGCTCCCCGTTGAAAGTTCTATCACTTTTTCAAACGATCAGCGGTTAGTGATTTCGCTGTAGGGAAATACACTTAAACGGGTACCGCAATGATGGCCAACTAATGGTTACAGGGAAAAATTCCCGAGGGGAATAAAACCCGCAAAACAAAACCGAATGCAGGCAGACAGCTAATTTTTGCATCATCTCATTTTTATTAATCCTTCCTGGAATTGAAATTTTTGAGTGACAACACTACCAATGAATTTCAACCGTAAACCTCTTTTCCGAGCTAGAAATTTGACGAGATTGGGACAGCCTGAATTTATTTCGTCTCCGTTCCGACAACATTGAGGTCTGCTCTTTTCAATTGCGGTTCGGGAAACGTTAAACATATAATACTACTGCTAATATAAACTGATAATTGCACATTTTCCAGAACTTGTTGAACCTTGTTCTGTGCACCCTATAATGGAATCGCTATAATTATATTTCTCTTCAACAATCGGTTTCAGAAATACCAGGAACGGCTCCAGAGCCGACTTTGCGAATTCCACCCTCCCCTTGGGGGCGGCAGGGCACGCCCGCGACAACTTCGGTTTTGGTCGAATAAATATTACTGGAACGGTAGTTAACTTCACTTTTTTGGATTTGTTTTTGGCCTGAATAACAAAAGCGCATCGCTGGTTGAGTTTATACGCAAAAAGACGATTTACTGAAGGAGTTGTTTTGAATTACCCCCTCCTTCGCCATAAAGCTCAACAACTGACTACAAAACAACTTTCAAAAATGTTGAGTTCCACTCCCATAATTATCGGTAGTGTATTGCAATAGTGAATTGTCAACGAATTCACCGCACTATTCATTCCCATTTTCACCCGACCAAACTCACCTAATTATTCAATCATAACATTCGTCCAAACTTCCTCGGCCAAGACAAAGAAGATTTTCGATAATTTGCAGTCAGATAAAAACGAAATTTCAAAGTGATTCTGTTATTGAAAAGTTTATCCTCCCAAAACGATCAACGGTTTTTAATTAAAACGGATCGCTGCCCTTTCGGGGTTAGCGTTGTCATATAGGTAGAACTTTTGGATTTACTGTTGCGAGCCTGTTACTTCCCTTTCCATAAATTTGAGAGAAACGTGTTTTTCGCGAGTTGCCCTGCCGCTTATTTGGAGAGAAAAAGATTTGGACGAGGGCCAGGTCATATTTATTAAGGGCACGGGAACATGCATGAGGCTCCATCTAGATTATTGGTTCCGACCCTCCGGAGGCTGAAAACGGTTAACGCCTGGTGCTACACCCAAGAACATTTTTCCCGCGAGGATTGAGAAACCGAATTTTATTTGAGCCGAGAGTATTATTGCCTGAGCTAATAGACCTTTTTCATGAGGTTATTTATAAATACTTTGCTCAAGATGCGCCAAAAGCAATTTTGCTCATTTTATTGGTCAATCTTAAGAACTGAACAGCCCGTTCCCATAAATGGGGTCGGGTTCCGAGGGACTTTCATGATTCATGGATATGAGCTGATAACCTTGCCTATCAACAACCTCATGAAAATAGTCAGTTGTAAACACTCTTATCCTGCGATAAAAATAATATGTAATAAGTTTGTAGTTAACCAAAAAATTGGGTTTCAGATGAAAATCAATCTTTATTTTTGTACTCTCTAAAGATCTTAGAGCAGAATTTTTGCTCAAAATACCTAGGTCGCTTTTTCTCAGGCTAAATAAAGACCTGTGAGCCGTATTTTGATCAATTCTTGGCCAAATATCTTGCTTAAACTTTGAACACATTTGTAGTACGTTTTTCCTGAATTTTTTTTCTTTTTTTTCTGGTAGGTACCTACCAAATCATCTTCGGAAATGGAAATGCTGTAATCGCCTGATAATTTGACCAAGTGTTAAATATTTGGATTGTTAATATTTTTTACTCAGGCAGGTGTTTTTAGGCTCGCTCTTTGCCTTACAGTGCCAAGAGCAGCTTTCCTTCTGGTCAGCATTGCCACCCTGATTTGTGGTAGTCTTGGTGACTTGGCAGATCATTGGAATTCACGTATTATGTATCTCAAAGATATTTATTGATATTTTCGTCTCTACTTGCGCGTTAGGCAGTAGCCAAATAGTACATGGTCACATGGTCTTTATCCTCGAAAATTGTAGCACCCATACCAAGAGCAAGATGCGTGTTTTCTCTTCCAACTACAGGTAAATTTGTGAGCTACATTCACCAAGCTTTAAATATCACTTGGTCACGGTAAGTTTTGAAATAGTAAACAGTTCCAGTTAGAAAATTAAACCTAAAATCGCACATCATCCTTCCCATAAATACATTCTTTTGAAACCAACAGAAAGACAATTCACAACCTTCAGTCTCAATGATTTGTTGAACAGTTTCTCCAAGAAAATGTCTCACCCTGGGAAAAGAGGAGGCAATCTGCATGAAGTCACATCAACCGAACTGAACAGAACGCCATGCGCAGTGTGCAAGAGGAAATTCCCAGAAGATCGCCTTCGAATTCACGAAAATATCTGCAAAACTGCGAGAAGAAAACGGCCGCAATACAACGCTGTTGAGCGCAGGCTGAACGGTGTTGCAACCGAAGATGAAATTAGACGGATAATGAGAAACAAAGACAAACCAGTGGTGAGCTATGTTAATCTAGGTGGTTTAAGGGCCGAGTAAAGGCTGGCACTTGTAGAAGAAAATCGAAAAATGGTTCGGAGCTTCAGAAAAAACTTTTCCTATATACTTTGACCCAGAAATAATTAGTGAACAAGAGTCTGTACCTAATCATTAGAGAAACCCCTACGCCAAATCAATTTCAGCCACCGGTAATTTTGGAGTCGGTTTAAAATGGTCATAGCTCCCACAGTTTTCGACCTTTTTTTCAAATTTCTTGAACTGAGATGTTTGTCTAGTCAAAACTTATCACCCTGTTTGACCGGAATTTGAATAACTCACAGTACATGCCCCGAGGTAACCCTCTATATGGGCGAACGAAAAATGGGAGACGGCAGCCCACAAGCATGACCTAAAAATGTTCGACTCGACCATGACTTGGGTTATAGGTATGCCTGAAATTGCCGCAGGAATGCCGTGAAATTTATTTTGCAGCCTCGCCAAGTATCCGCTCGATTGGCGCTTTCAAGTAATCGAGATTATTCATTGCCTTCATCCATGTAATCCTTATAGGCTTAGCCTTATAAATTCTCCAATACATCTTAGCGAAATAGGTAACTCATCTCTGTCGGACCCGGTATACACTTATCAAATTACTCTTCCCTAATACGAAGCTCGCCTTCCAATTTGATAATGATCAACCGAGTGATTGAATTACTGGGCTAGAGAGAGACCGCTACCTCGAAGGAGAAGAGCTTTGTGTCTAATTGAAGGGCAAGGAAGGGCAAGGTAGGAAATTCAGCTGTTAGTTGCCGGGTCTGAAGGGGTGGGGGTGGGGGTGAAGATGCTGGGCGGAGATGCTGGTAAAGCATTGGCAGGCGAGGTTCATAGAAGATACTGTCGGATGGGCTGCCTAGCGTAGCGGTTAAGAGAAGTCTGGCGGGTCACCAAACTTTGGGTCATGCGAGAGGACCTTCCATCCTACTCTGTCACTCGAGGGATTCATGACAAATACCGCACTCGCCATGATTGAACAAGTGGGGCGGAGCTTCTGTATCGTACAACAAATGGAAGCCTCTGCTCTAAGTGAACCAATGACCTGAAATTGTTTGATCAATTTTTGGAACATCACATCTCCCATGATCTACATGATCGATGAGCATAGTTCCATATCTAATAACTTTGTTGAGTCTACCGATTCTGATAAAATAATAAGTATATTTTTCGAATATGGATGAAAAAACGTCGTGCTCAAATTTTAACGCCTCATAATATTCCTGCACCATACCTACGCATCCACCGCTGGGTTCACATGTGCGTAAAAGTCTGCGTAATCTGCGTATGCGTAAAGTGCGTAATGAGATCTGATTGGCTCGCAATTTTACCCGGTAAATTTACCTGGCAGCCAATCAGATCTCATTACGCACTGTTCGCAGTACGGAGATTACGCAGACTTTTACGCACATGTGAACCCAGCTGTTGATGATGCAGCATTTCCCCTTGACTCCATTTTCAATAATATGCGGCTTGGGACGATATAAAACCCGTTTCAAAATAGAAATATCTACGTTCTCGGCACGACTACAAAGCATTATCGAAGAAGATGATAGTAGTGGAGTAGCGATAATGCCCTGTGACTGAACAATACTTGGGCCCTCTAATAAGCCTATTAGCTTGAATAAGCTGATGCTTCACTTGGCGTTAAATCAGGGCTATCCTGAGAATCGATTCCATTCATCTCACGCATGAACTACTGATTGCCCCACCATTATTGAAGCGGAGCAGATAATAATACCTAACTTAGTGTTGGAACAAAGAGCTGCCAACCTAATGGAAAGTAAATAGCCAAAGTGATTTACTTATGGCAGATGGCTAATGATGTCAAATTCAACCTACTCAGCCCCAGAGGAGAGGGAAATTTCCTATAAGGAGACAACCCAATCAGTTGATCAATAAAGCTGCATCAAAATCCTCCACTCTATTTCTCTCTCTTTCTTTCTAATCCAACTCAATCAATAAAAAAATATTCAAAAAATTAGCCATGTAATCTTATACTTGCACCGATCGTGAGCTTGGATATTGTAATGACAAATAACCAAAAAGTGACCTTGAAGCCAAACCACGTCAAGTTACCCATAGTTGAGCCTTCAAAGATGGTATCCTTTCTGTTGTAAAGGAATTGAACATTCTGCTGAAATATCAAAACGAGGAGAATTTACCTGCATACATGAAATGGACAACTCAACATCCAGTGGAGGCTAAAAAGATTCCGTGAGTTCATTTGATGATGGTAACCAAATCTTCCGTAAATTGTGGGTAAAAGTGTGGTCCATAAGCTGAAAAATCCATTAGCCAAAATTTTCGGAATGCGAAATACATCCAAGACATTACCTAGCCATACAATATAATCAAACCAGGCAAAGATTCCATCTGGTAGTGTAGGCTCCTTGGATGGTCTTTATCAAGAATCCTTCAGCCATATTTATAATTGTTTTTTTTTTTTTTAATAAAGGTACATAATTCAATACAAAAAGCCATGTGCAAGCCTTTGCTCGGATTTCATTCCTATCTCAATTCGCACGGAATTTCAAGGAAAATATGAGATTTTGACTGCATGACCGGACGACCACAAACGATTCGAGACATATCAGATTTTTTTTTCAATTCTAAGAAATGCGTTCTGAGTGGTTCCGCTCTTCTATTTTTGCACTTCTATTCCAGAGATTGTCCGAAATTCCTTGGCGAGAATCACACCTGACTTGGTCTCATGGCGGAAACCCGAAACGCAAAATTCCCGTGAGCAGATCTCAGAGTGGTTTCAGCCAAGTCTCAGCAGCAGCAAAAGATGACGGACGAATGCAGTGCCCAGGTTGCCATCGAAGGTTTGCTCCAGACGTGGCAGAAAAGCATATCCCCGGGTGTATTGACCGAAATAGAACTCATTGACAACAATAGACAAAATTTGAACAAAATTTTAAGCGTACCAAAATTGCGAGCAGCATGGTTTTTTGGATGAATATTGATTTTGATTTATAAGCTCGTGCGTCTGAAAGATATTTCTGTAATTGGAGGGGGTTTCTGGATTTCAGCATAACTGATTATTTATATCTATATTATATCTTCATCTCATTCGACCAGGTTACAAAAAAAAATCGAAAATTAGGGGTCCCTGTATACCGAGTATGTAATGCCACAAAATTATCATCAGATAGTTTTTTATTAAATAGTGGTGATACAATCACGCACACTTAAGCGTGAAGCAAACACAAACATTTTGTTTCATCTCTTATCCTCCTACGACATGTTTTGGCTTGATTACAATTTATGCTTCCTGGATTTCAAAACTAATCCATCGACTCGTGCTCACCTAACCCTCCACCACAAGTCTTAACGCGTTCATAAACCTGGAGGGCTTCGCTAATACCGGACAGCACTGAGCCAAAGTTACTCTGGAACTTCTTAGCACTCCTAATACTCGTATTCCGCTCAGGTTCCATCTAGGAACGCAAAGCTCCGTCTGTTTAGTGGCTTTAGTTACAGCAGGTTACTTGGCTAGTCCTTGTTTATGCCGCATGAATGTCAAGGAGAGAAGATAACAGCTGGATGTATGATTGCTCATTTTTGGCCTCACGTCTGGGCTGAGGATCAAGTCTTACGAAAACACCATGCTAATTTGATCCTTACAGTTCTGTGCTAGAGACTTTTTGTTTATTATGTATTGTACTTGTTCAGCAAAACTGAAACGAAAATGAACTTTTCCCTGGTTGAGAAATACGATCGTTCAGGTTGGTCGAGGTGGCTTCAGCGTAAAAGGAGCGTTGCGGGGCTGATTAATTAATGGGTTATTATTATCGAAACAATTATTTTCCTCATTTCCGATCCTTGGCTGTCCACCGAGAAGATACAGAGGAAAAGGGTAACAATTCCCCCATCTGTCAGAAGGGGAAAGAAGAAGAGAAACAAAAGAAAATACAAAACCGAGCTCACAGGCAGAAAAAGAGGGGAAATTGGGTTTCCCAGCAATGAATACCCTAAAGGGATATTGATAATTAGATGTGCTAAGGGTGCGGGGAGCTTGTTAAGGGGCCACGCGGGCATCAAGCGGTTTGGGATGTCCATCACGAGCTTGAGAAGACGCCCCGCGGCCAGATGGAGAAGGAGCTGATTGGCTGCTGCTCCAGCTCCCTCAGCATCGCCTTTCCTCGAACGTCGAAAACCTAAGGAAAGCCGGACGATCACGTACAGCTGGCCAACAATCGGACCAAATTAAGCTTCTGAGCCCCCACAGGACTCGACTCGCGAGGAGAAACGTTTCGGCGCCAGGGGCCGCACCTCCATCCTCGGAACGTATCCTTCGGAGGCGAAGGCGGTATCGAGTTACGTGAGTTAACGTGGAGGCAGAGTCGCAAAAGTATCTATCAAAAGCGTTTACTTCACCCCCTTCCGAAGTCCGCATCTGCGCCGAAGTTGGAAACCTCGAGCAATTCGAAAACTTCTTCTTTCCCGTAGAAAGTTCACTTTAATTTCAACTGATTCGTATACCGGAATCGAGGCCCGGATGGCAATAATAACTACTGTACTCGGACAAAATGGACGATTTCTATCTGACTCTACCATCGAACTTGGCGTCAAATTTGAAGAAAGAACAGGATTCTGAGGTAGAAATTGGCTTGTTTGTAAAAGTTGCAGGCAACGCCTTACCGGAGACGTTGGCCCGGAAAACATGTCCTTCGTGTTAGGTACATCCTACGGGAGCGAGTTTGATTTTTAGACTCACGAAATATACTTAACAATAATTCCAAATTATGGAGTCGTCTTACCGTAGATTCAAGGTTCGTTATGAGCCGGTAATCGCCATGGTATGACACACTTTGGCAGCGTATAATGTAAAAGCAACGATCATTCACTATTTCCGTTGACCAATGATCAATTTTCGTTGATATTCTACTTTATGTATTTCCAATAGGATAATCCTATTATATTAAGTAGACAAGTAATCTGAATGCTCACTATAGTGAGCGTATACGCTCGCTTCTTCAAAGAAGAAAAACATGCCTCATCGGCCCAATTCGAAGTGTGCATCAGGCAAAAGCTGATCAGCAATTTCTTAAGATCTCACTGAGTAGATCAAGCAGTTTCCAAGAAAGAAAAACATTCCTCATCAGCCCGTCCGGGGATCGAGTTTTTTTATAACGCCTGTTAAGCATTAAAGTAAACCAAACTGCTTACAAAACACAATTTGCAAATCATCTCGTCAAAACATCTTAACTTATTTGCCGCAGTTTGTATAAGTTAAGATGTTTTGACGAGACGCAGTTTGTATAGGTTGTGATTTTTCGGTGGCACGCAGTTTGACCACTCCGGGATTATGAGGTACCTGCTCAATAGGAAAGAGGACAAAAAATTATAGCATCCACATTGAGGATAACAGGTGTGAGACCTTGAAATTGGTCGTCCGTGCAGCGATTCCAAGCTTTCATGGTGCCATAAAAACTCGTGCGAATCCACCACCAGAATCAAATGGTGGGATGAGTTCTGGCGAAGTAAAAATACGGAATGGCCCACTCCTCGAAATCGCCATCGAAATGAAGATAGCGATCGCTCGAAATGACGCCAAATGGGTACCATATTCTTTATTGTATTTTCCTCCTTACTGGAAGTGGGTACACAAATTTCGAATGATCCAATGCACTCAGGAAACCACTCGAGAAAATGGGAGGGCCCTGTACATATGTCTGCACTTGCGAGGAAGTAAATACTGCGATAGGTGGTGGTGAATCTTTCTCGTAGGTTGAGAAAAGGTTCTGCCGACTATTATTTAAGGTAAACACGGTTCTATGCAAATATCGTGCACCTGTCACAAACGATCGTCGGAGGTATTGAGTATATTCAAATGTGCTGAAAGAAAAAACACCCTACTATTAACTACCTACCAATCTTTACTATAATTATAATTTTTCAGGTAGGTACTTACAATAAAAAATGATGAATAATGGATAAAACCTTAATATAATGTGATAGAGAGGTAATAACATTTTTGTATCAAAGAAAAAATAATGGATAAATTTTACCATTCACAAATGCCTTCGATAAGATTATGACAATTAAGACGAATTAAGATTATGACGATTAAGACAATTCATTTTTGATCGTTATATTCCATTTAGTTGATTACGATACCTACCCTCGTTGAAAATGGCCACACGTGTTGGCCTGCATGCGTTTCCTTAAGGAATAAAAATATTGATTTTATGTGTGGTTGGAGTGAAGTTTCGGAAATGGATCTGTATCATGAGTCTTTTTTACGAGGTTGTGAACTTGGATCAAGGCAAGGCTATCGAAAACGTGCCAACCTCAACGTAATTAGGTTCGTTCTCTCGTTCTCACGTAACAACCACCAAAGGAAATGAAAATGGGACACACTGCGCTCAAACGTATTCAATGCCTTCTGTTCTGGTTTCAGAAGGTACTTTTCAACCCGTCCCGATATCATTTTCCCGTTTAATCCGAAACCGATACGATTCCTATATTTTTTTCGAAAACCCCACGCGCTCAGAATCTTCTGAAGGGTTGGTTTTGACTCAGGATAGCTGTAATATTGATCCCAAAATACGCTGGTTCTCCTAGTCCTTTGTAATAATATCCCTCTTGTTTTTGACAAAGTTAGCTTTTTAACTTTGGTTGGACGATTTTTTACGTCCGCTTCATTGGTTCTAGGCTTTCGTGTAATTGATCCTTTCTTTTAACTTCAGTCAAAGTTTGCAACTCTCTGGGGCAACCAGTATCAATATCACGAATTTTAGTTAGGTGTATCCGATAATACCCTAAAGATAAACTGACTTTCAACATTTTCTTGAATAGTTATCGATACCTTGAGCTTACAGTTTTATGAAGTTTTTCAAACTCTGATTGAAGATGAGAAAAATGTCAAGGAGGGTAGCCGAAAGATCTCATTAGGCCGGGAGTCGAACCATTGGTTATTCGTGATTAAATTGATCTCTCAGTGCTTTAGTAAAAAATGTTATTAGTAACCTTTTTGAGCAGCGATTCCGACCCCAGACTTATTACGCAACCAGGGAAAAAATTAATTGAACGTTATGATAAAGCTTTTCCAAGTCGAATTGACAATTTTCCAAAAGTGACTGTGTGCCCCTCTGTGAGCATTTACAAAAATTGCATCATCTTCCTCAAAATATGGAAGTCTAATATAATACAGAATGTAATTTTCATGCTTTTGCCCAAATGGTATGATGCCGTGCATATTTCCAGCTCATAAATATCATTTTAGCCGGTAGGGTTATGAGTAGAGTTCTCCCAGGAACTGGAAGGGAAGAACGATGTTCCAGAAACGAAAAACAAGGTAAAGAATCTTGTTAGGAGTGAGCACACCGCAACATTCTATGTCTAGAACGACAGAATGTCTTGCCGAAGTCTCTCGAGACAAAGGAGAAAAATACAACTATAAAATGGAGAGGTGATTGTAGGCCTTCGTGCAGGTTTCCCCCGCTCGAGATCCCGAAGAGGAGGACTACCTACTGGTGACATCACCATTCTGATGTCACAAGTTGTATCATAGGGAAAGAACCCGTAAAAAGGTGACTGCGCGTTCCCGTTTTTCCGAGAATTGGGTTCTTTTTCCTTTTCCGTTCTTCTTCTTCTTCCAGGAGGGAAAAACAGTCGAGAGGGAAGATGGCGAGGGTGAAAACTGCTGGGAACTCCTTAGGTCCGCTGTTTTTACTTTGGTAGGTACTTGATTCGGTGCCGAGCAAGTTTGAAGGAAAAGAAAATATTGAATGGACTCCTAACAGAACCGGTTTGGCGAAAAGTAGTACGTGCAAGTAGCTGAGGAAAATTCACCGTGGAGGCAGGTGATTGGACGAGAGCGCGTGAGATAAATATTGTACGAGCAAACTGGCGGGGAGAGGAAGAGGGGCTCTCCTTCGACGATCTGAGTTGATTGAATCAGTCAAAAATGGAAGCATGACTTGGCTTTCGGAAAATGGATGGCTTTGATGGTTGGCGGGAATAAGCGGGAATGAGATAAAGCGTGTTCCTGTAGAATTTGAAATTTTCCGCTACGATTCGGCCTTGGGCCCTTGAAAGGTTTTGCGATCTTGAGGAGAAAAATTTCCGTATTGGGTATTGTTGGCCGGTGTTATTTGGTAGATAGTGCTGTAGTCCTGATGCAAATTTATGAATGAGTTGGAGAGTAGCAACTCGAATAGATGTCGAGTTCTCCTCAATTTATGAGAACCCTACTTGTAACCATTGGTACGTAGATAACACACAATAGTAGTCCTTATTTATTAGGCATACGGATTTCTGACGAAAATTGATCAGATTTTGGCTACTCGGAGTCCATATGGATCAAGAATGTGAATACTCACTACAAAAATTTTAAGATTTCAAGGCCAGCCACGCTTAAACCCTTCATTTTTTTGGCCAGAAAACTATGCTAATAATAGTTTTTCCCTGAAGCTCCGGTTTGATCTTCAATCTTACAACGATTACAATACTACCATTGACGCTGGAAATATGGAAGTAGGTAAAAGTATTTTCTTGGGCTTTCCGTTGTCAAAAGTATTGCACGGATACCTTCAGTACCTTTGCTGATTTTGCCCTGTAGCCATAATGATCCGATTCCCACTGGACAGGACACCTCTTCTTCTCTCGTATTTTCCACCTCTCTCTCTCTGCACCCCATTCAGCGGGTCTGCTCCACCTCCACTCGATGTTTTATTTCCCCTGCGACCATCAACTGTCAGTACCCTCCTCACCCCCTGGGCTTGTAATATTTGCATTTTTAAAAACACAAGTTCCTCGTCCGCGTTTTTCTGCCCGCAATTTTTCCTCTTCTTGCCGGGCGATGGCGGACGCTCGTCCTGGAACTCGTCTTTTAGAACGTAATTGTTGCTGCGCCGTGAGAAATGGACATCCGTTTGTTCTCGGGAACAGCGTTACACTGCGGAGGGGTCTCGTGCAGGTGGAGGATCGCTCGTAAACTACCTCTCTTTGTCTTCTTGTCCCTATTTTCGTATGCGGGAAAAAGAGTTATCGAGTTTAATACCGGGGTGTGGTACGGAGAGCAGATTGCCGGTGGTTCACGATTAAGCCCTCACGTTTGTCATTTCTTCGCAAATAGGATGCTTCGTAGGGGGTCTGTAAAAACGCTAGGTACATACCTCCCTATCTTTCCATTAATGCTCGAGATCTGTTGAACGTGGATGTATAGCCTCGGAACGCCATTGCTAACCAAAGCCGCTCAAATTAAATGACCTTGCTCCTCGGAAAACGTTTCGCTCTCAGAATCCATGACTTGCACATTTTTTGGGACTTTGAAAAATGGCAAGAAAGTAATGTTCTGTTAAATCCATTTCATAACGGTTGTGCATTACAGTTATAACTGTATAAATACATATCGTAGAATCAACATTGCCCAATCCTTTTGACTTCCAATCTATGACCGCGTGATATGCCAAGTTGCCATCAATCCAACTTTTGGAAGTAGGCAACCCAGACGCCCCCAAAAGACACGATGCTAGAATGAGATGAAGATGCTAGATTTACAAGTAAATCGTTTAAGTTTAAATGACAGCAGAAGCCAACCATTGTCAACCAAGCAAAAGTCCAAACTAGATTACTGGTACGTACAAATAAGCCGATTCCCCAAGCAAGAGGTACAGTGAACCATTCAAGAGGAACATCGCTGAACCTTAATAATAAACGACCAATGGGTTATTGTGTTGAAAAAATTGTATTGATATTTAAAGTTCTCGTCTCGTATTCCAACGAAAATCGGAGCCAAAATACGAAAAGCTTCGAATGGTGCGTTAGCGAGACCCTTAGAGGGAGACCTTAGATTGATGAAGACGGATTCGCAGCATCGCTATAGTTTCAGGGCGAGGAGGTTTGATAGAGCGACGCCAAGCGATGGAACAGCGAAACCCGTTTTACCGGCAATTTCCTCTCATTGGTTTCCCCGGGAACTTTGTCAGGGAACGAGAGAGTAGGAGAAGGAAGCTAATCCCATCAAGGGCAATGGAGGACAAACCGGATTTCCAAGGGTGAAGTATCCAGTATGGGGAGTGGGGTTGCAAAAAAGAAGACTATAGAGAGCGATCTACGAGATTTATACCGTCAAAAGGCCCGTCTCCTGTACAGCAGCCGGAGCCGATGCGTTCAGCAGGAGACGGCTCCTCCTTCCACTGCTGCTGAATCCAGCCGCCTCCACGCAAAAGAAGAATTTCTCGTCATACTCGCATTTTTAATGTCAGACTTCTTTCCACGTTATCCGATTTCGAACGATTTCCTCGAGGCTGACTGTCGTAAACGAATGTTCGTACGATATTGAGTGGGTAAACGGCTGATGGGATTTACCTGTTCGGCAGCACTCGCCGGGATTCCTCCCTGTTACCTTGTAGTAAATGCAAAAACTCCGATTCACATGTGAGTATTTCGGGCGTCCATCAGCAATCAAACCGATAAATTATTGCAACTTCGCTGTTCTATAGTCGATCATTCAACTACATTAAGCAATGAGGGTTTTGAGTGAGTATGAATAGCCTCAATACTCCTTGGACCCAAATGATGCTTTATTTGCGCAAATAGGCTACTCAAATGTCGCTCTTCGAACAATGAATCGTCGGAATAAAAGGCCGGGGAACATTTTATCACCTATGACAAAAAGTAAACGTTAATATTTCGGTCTATTCCTGGACTGAACCAAAAAGAACATGGGCCAGGCCAGGAAATATACTTCAAATGGAGAGCGACGTTTGTGAAAAGCACCCACGGTCATTGCGGTTATTGTGAGAAAGGACCACAGTCCACACTCAAGTCCTATTGAGAGAGGCGATTCGAATGTGCTCGCTTCACGGTTCGCTTAACTTCAATCCAACGGCCGAACCTGAAGGCTCATGGTCCTGTTCAGCAGCAGCTCGCCGTCTATTTTATCTTCATTTTATCGCCTTCCTCCTTCCGTTTTCTTTTCTAAACGCGGGGCCAGGACGAAAATTCGTCAGGTCTGTTGGCAGCGAAAAGATTTGAAGGACGGACGCAAACATTCAAAGCGCCAAAACCTTCAGTTTTCCGAATTCACCCTCCGAATTCAATGTTTGTCAAATGCACCTATTCGGTTTTCGAAAAATTTGGCTTACCTACTTGACTATTAACCCGGCCATAATTGGCCGAGGCGAAGGGCTCCAATGTGGAGTCACTAAAAATTCAGAGCATATTCATCTCTCTGACCTTATCTAAACAGTATAAATAGATCAGCGGGGTTTTCGTTTTTGTTTTTTCAATTTTTTTGGCATGTCATGAATGTACACCAACTGATACAACTTTTCTGAATTTATATTTTTGTAAAGCAGCTGGCCAGAAGTTTTTAAGAGTAGAAATTGAATTTCGCAGCTTTGGTTGTTTTTGAGCCATCAGAATAACTGCGATAATTTTCGAAAAATGCGTCATTAAAACTGCAATGATTTAAAACGGTTGAAGATAACCACGTCTTTAGCACAATTCTGCATGATTTTTTGCATAATGTTAAGTACATGAAATTAGATTGATTTTGAGGGGGTGTTGAAATGAAAAATCTGGCAAACCGTATATAGGTACCTACGTTTTTAATCAAATCGATAGGTAGTAAAAATATGTAATCGATGTAAAGATACTAAACTTGTAAGCCTCAATTTTTGATAAAATAAGGATTTGAGCTCTATGGGTAGTATTTGAGCCGTAGATCCACCAATTCCAGCAGGATTCCTCCGTTTTCGTTTCATTTCTCCTTTGTGGCCATGTGCAATAACCTGTCTGTCAAAACCTTCCAGAGGTGTTGCAAAAACAATCACGTTATTGTGGTACCTACCCTGACAAATTTCTGAATTTGGACTTACAAGGATTTACACTTTTACTATCAAAATATACCTTAAGGAACAAAAAATTGCTAAATTTTGGAAGTACAATTTTTATTTCATCTAACAGGCCTTGAACAATAATTATTATTAGCCATTTTTTTAGCTACGCATTTGTTGCATGCTTTTGCCCTAGATTTTTCAACGCGAGTCTCCTTTTTTCGTTCCCAAGTATGGAACGTCCGTGACTCAAAGCTGGGCAACTGATTAGTTGCGGCAGGGAGGACCGCCTAACTTATCGAGGCAATAAAGGGGTTAGCACGGCTCTAATGTGACAAGTTGGCGAAAGGAGCACTGGTGACTACGGGTCGGGCGCCAGGTGGATCGAATTGCTTTCCGCCCGTTGGGCTCCGAGGACGCTCATATCGCGACCGCCTCTCCTGAGCTAAGATCCTGAGACTAGGGACAGCGAACATCCTACATGAGAACAACCGACAGCATGAAGAAGTATTGTTGTCCGAAAATGATTGATAGACAGCTTATTATTGCAGAACGTTTGAAGAAACAAGGGAAAAGAGACGCTTGAAATGAAACCTCATAAAAAGTGCAGCTGTAAAAATTTGCGATTCATACTTATTTCAAAGAAAGACACATTTCATTGCACAGTTCGAAATGTTTCATGCCCCGAGGGAGCTGAGGACCGACACTACATAGAATAAGCTCGCAATTATAACAAGTGGATGGAAGTTCAAATCTTGGAAACATAACTCCGGGTAATGAAAGACTTCCGAAACAGTTTGGTGGTGAGTGCAACCCCAAGGGTCTGAAGACCTAACCACGCTCCCACCTGCGGCCCTTGGAGAGTCCTTGAATGAAACTTCGCCCGAGAGAACACTGGCTTTATTCTTGTGACATAGTTGGAGAACTTTGAGCCCGAATATCGCGACCACACAAGCCAACAGGAAAACTATCCTTTCGCACTTCATCGAGCCGTAATATACTTAGTATTTCGACGAACTGGTTGAAGCGAACTTCAAACTGCCTTTGCCGATTTGCCGGGGTTAATTTAACTTCGCTATCGAAATAATTTCTCGCCAGGAACGCGAAGATCATTGAAAAGTTACTAGACGATAGGTAATAAGCGTAAATTAAAAGAACCGGTTGACGTAAATAAAAAAAAGTTTCCCAGAGCTGCAGCGTTTCCAGCGTCCAGTATTTCCCAAGTTTTTCTAGATACCCTGTTAAACGCCTGAGCTGGTGTGCGGTTGTAGTGGACGACGATTTGCCAATAAAGGCGGCCCCATATTAACCGCAGCCCCATCATGGCAAAGTCCGCAGACCTTCTGCCATCTTTACTGCCACTTTCAGAAAAACTCTATTTTTCTCCGCAACCTTCCGCCATCTGGTGTCTAAAAGTAATAAGGCGGAAACTCCGCAAAGCAAAAGTGTTAAGAGTGATGGAAGGGTGGCAGGATAGGCGAAAGCTTCCGAAAAAGTGGATTTCTTTGCGCGAGGAACCCTTTTTACACCTCGTGGTTAAAATTATACCTGAGAATTTCCCTCCTTGGAGCCCCCCTGTCGCTCTTTTTTCGGTCCAACTCCTCCGAAAAGTTTTCAGAGGTAAATTACCATATAATGAAGATTCAGAAGAGAGTAGCAATGGCGCAGGTCCTTACTGCGGTGCCGGCGCATTCTCCAACTAACAAACATGTTAATCCTTTCGAATCATGGTATTTTCTGCAGCGACACAAAATGAATTTGAATAATTTGCCTGAGCTGTTCGAAATGAACGACAAATGAACCAAATTTTTTAGGCATAATTTATTTATTTTATATACTCGTATAATGTGAATTCATTAAATACAATTCATTGCTGAATTCAGTCCAAAAGAGTGTTTAAATATATTTTATAATGGATGTCACCACCTCGGTATGGGACTAAATTGAACATGGTAATTCAACGATGGGGCTCGATGGCTCCACGGTTGTGGTGGGACCAGGAAACTGGACCTTCACCATGCCGCTCATCCGGAATTTGGGCCGGTTCCTTCTGCTGCGACCATGCGCACATAAGCTTTGTGCCTTTATGACAGGGTCAGAGGTTAACGAGACGGGACATGATGGTTGCAACCCAACGAACCGGTCCTAGTGCACTCCTCGAGAGTCTTCAAGTATGTTTTATAACCTGCCTAGCTGTTTTCAAAAAAAATTTAACTTTTGAATATTTTTTAATTTTGATTTAGCTTTTTGTCAGCTGTTACTGACGCATCATTGTTTTTTTCTAGGACCCGAGGAAGATAAAATAAATTATCGAAAGCTCGGAAAAAGAGACGTCTGTCTGTCTGACCCCGATCCCGATAGCTGACTTCCATCAGATTGAGGGTCGATCTTTCATTCCTAAAAAAGACCCTGATTCTCGATGAGCGGCATGGAAAGCTCCAGTTTCCAGGTCCCGTTTCAACTCTGTTGCCCCGATGGTCTCTCCAAAAATGCTACTGAATATACTGAATATTAAAAGTTACACATATTCAGGTTTATTTATCGTGCTAGCTCCAGTCGTAATTCAATTTTTTTACTAACTTCGTAAATACTGATAATATATCCGTATTCGTAATTCATTAGGGCCATAGGCCTGCCCCCTGCCAGTTTTCCCACATTCGGTGTGAAATCCGCTGCTACGAGGGGGTGATACATTCCCTGGCAGGAGACTCGGCAACCTGGGAGCACCTGCACACCCCCATAATTTCAATATTGGCAAAGTTACACCGCCCCTTTCCTTTTTCAGGACGAAAAATGAGAGCCGGTGAAAACCGATTTTGAGTTCAGGAGTCTAATGTTTCTTATTACTTTTTACTTCCTTTTTTGTGACGTCGGCCGTTTCCTAGGACCGAATGGCGGGCTACTCGAAACTGGAGTATAAATCTTGAGGGTGGCGTCGTTTTTACAGGAAAGGTCCTGGTAGCGAGCCTGGGGCAAGTTATACCACCGAGGAACCTTGCTGAGGGGTTTCAGACGGCAAAAGTACAAGCTAACGGAGGAAGGCAGAAAATACAGGTTTTTAAGTGTCAAAGTAAATACTCGCAGGGAGTCGCCGCTCCGATGTCACCTGATTTTATATAGCTTCGCCCGGCTTTACGATGTTTTCTTTCTGCCTTCCCGTTATAGAGGAGGAGATCTTCCTTCTGTTGTGCTAAGGTAAGAGGAAATTCTCTCAAGTGCCACGGATGCCGGGGAGAAGACCCGGGAGATTACACTTTCAATATACGCCGGTTGTTACGGGATGACATTCGAATTGGATACGATTCAGTATTACTTTCCAAGTGCCGAGCGAACCTCAAGTAATTCGAATTCATTGCCATCGTGGCACTGTTGAACGATGAATCCTTGGATGGAGCCTTAAAAATGGGTAATGAGGTTGATGCATGAAGATTTATGGAAAGCTTGAAACCTGATGAACTGATATAGTGTGGTCGATTCGATTGGAATATCAATTTATCCAATTCGGAATTTAGGGCCCGGTTTATCAGTTCATTTAAATTTAGATTTATCCAAGAGCAATCGCATTAAATTTAACGTAGGACTTATTATCATTAATCACCATACAGAAAATGGCTTGGAAGGCGTCATATCCAGAATCAAATGGATTGATAAACCGGTCCTGAATTCCATATTGAATAAATTGAGGTTTAATTCTCATCAATCACATTAGGAAGGTAGGTATACAGTTTATCAGTCCTCAAGTTTTCCATGAACCTTCATGCATCAAGCTCTCATCTTACGTTAAAAAGTATTCAAATCGTCGAATCACTACGAAAATTCCCGTACCAAAGTATGGAAGTATTGCATGTTATCTATGCACCACTGGTTTTTATTAATCCACGAAATCGAAGGAAATATGAACAGTGAAGGTTGAAATTTACCAAATTTCCACGCTAATGACAACGCCGGGCAACTCATTTTTTCCAATTTTTCAGGACCAGCAAAAAACTCATTGTAAAAATCATGAGTGACATAATAATAAATTTTCCAGGTTCCCAAGTAGGGCCGGTTAAATTTGATCGAGTTGACTCTAAAGATGTTTGGAGACTTGCCATCGTAGCTGTGGTTGCATTGAGATAGCGTGTTTTGACGAAGATTTGAGATACCCACTGTTGACCAAACCACGATTTACGCGATCCCTATCAAACTGACAATGAAACTAGCTTCACTAATCGATCCCGCACCTGTTTTCCCAATAAAAACCGTTCTTAACTCAAAACCGCCCGAAAATGAGATACCCGGTGTTGCCACTAGCTTGACGAAGTATGGAACCGTTTTCGTTGAAGACAGATGGAGCGTAAAATTCAACCAATCGTCCAAACGTTCGGTTCTGAATTTGTCCTTCCATTCAAAATTGATAGCGACGAAATTGAAAATGAGGATAGCGTTTTTGGCGGTAGTAATTATTCATGCATTCCGAGCGGTCCGATTCAAGTGCTGCTCTCCAGATCGCTGTTGTTTACCGAAAGGAAAAAACACCAGAACGAGGTTCTCTGTCGCACGGGTGTATACCTAAGTGAAACTGAAAAGTGCATTAATTATTTCAACAATATAATGCGATGATATATCTCTGATAAAAAAACAATATGCAGCTTGGCGGAAATTCAAGCAGATGTGATGAAAGTGAGGTAAAAATGTTTTTGGGGGTTCCAGCACCATTTGGAAGAACGCATTTTCAAATATTTTCGAGTTTATTGTCGACGTTATTCAGTAGTAAAGAATCTGTACACGGTTGTACGGAGTTTATGCCCAACAAAACGTTGTACTTACTTTCCCGGTCCTTTAAGCTTTTAACACGAGGCGACCTGACTCCCTATAAAACTGAATCGCTGTTCTCGATGTCGTGACATATTTCTGATTTACATAGCGGGTATGGAAATACGCAGACCTTTAGCTCGGCATTTCTTTGATATATTATATTTGAGTTAGGTACCTGAAGAGTCGAGTCTTATGGGAATGCGCTGCTACTACGAGCTTTCAGACCCTGCCATTTTTCCTTTAGAAATATCGAGAGGTGTCTCGGCCAGGGGAGACGGCACGCAACAAATCCAGTTTACACAGGGGTTTTTTCCCACCAGCCGAAACGGTATACCAAGTTTTGCATGTGACATATTTTTCTCGGATTCGCCGTGCTATAACGACTCCTTTACATAAGCAGACACCCCACAGAGTGACGATGTTGAGATTTATGTAGACATTACATGACAGCTCGCTTCATTTTATGAATCGGACCTTCAGGGCTTTGCGAGCATTTTATATCTATTTATAATAGCCATAGTGAATTTCTATATGAGGGGGGCTTTAACTTCAAAATGACAAACGTGATAATATTTATCAACAACTTTTATTGGCTCTTACTGCCCCATCCTACTGGCCCGAACAAACGTATGCGAAGAAAAATTGAGCCCAAGAATCGTTAGACGATGGTAACGTTGTGATAGGCATGTGACCACGAGGAACTAACCTGTTCATGTTCCTTCATGTCCATAATTTGGCAATGTTCGGGCCAGTATTGATGGGGCTTCAAAAAGAACCTCGAACAAATTCTGATCCGCTAATCTAACAACAAAAGGTGAGTTCATCGATTCAGTGTCGGGGACCTATCCTCTTTTCTTGAAAAAGTCTTCTTCCATTGGAACTTTGAAAAGCGTTGAAACACGAAAATGCATAGTTTCCAAGAAACTACTTATTCTGAGAATAATGGATGTTCGATGAATAAACTGAATTGATGAACCTGAGGTTGCAGACGAAAAAAGGGCGCTGAATAACTCGTTTGTTCATTGAATACTTATATTCATGAAGGCTCTGGGAAAAAAATTTCATGGAAAAATAGATTTGCATTTCCGAGAAATTGCTTGTTTGTAGCGTTCATGGGCATTCGACGAATGAACTCAAGTGCGATTTTGAGAGAACGTACGAGTGAAAATTGTTCCCGAACTTCTAGGTAACATGATTTTCAGTAGTCCGACCTTTACAATAAAATAAATTTGCTTTTCCGAGAAATTGCTTGTTTGGAGCGTTCATGGGCATTCGACGAATGAACTCAAGTACGATTTTGAGAGAACGCACTCGTGAGTGAAAATTGTTCCCGAACCTATAGGTAACATGATTTTCAGTAGTCCGACCTTTACAATACATCGCTCTGCTTAGTACCTCTGAAAGAGAAAATAGGACATAATATTGGAAAATCGATACCAGGGGTATGATAAAGATGAACGAATAACAAATGAAGGGTACAGGGGAAGAAGGCGCAATGTCAAGCTCAGGGCGAAAATGAGATAGTAATGCCATCTAGTGGAGGATGATCAGATCTACTACTCCGTATCATCGTTTTGGGGAAGAGAGCGCTAGATTCGGAGAAAGAGGGGTGAAAAGTTTTGGGGCACTGGGGAAGAAGGCGCTAACTTTGAACGAAAAACCTAATTTCCCAAAATTTTCCTCTGAATGACAATGCGCCTTCTTCCCCTGTACCCTTCAAATTGAAACTTTCAAAGAGAAGTTGACTTCCACCAAGCATGACGTGAAATCACAACGTGATGAGGTACAATAGGTATGATCAGGTATATCAGGAGCTACTTAACAATAGGAAAATAATGATGAGCGGCGCGACCCATCGCAAAAGCGTGAAAATATGACCGAAGAAATCATTACCGAATTATTAAAGGTAATAGTAGATAGGTAATAATTATTAAATATAATGGACCAAAAGAGATCAATATACGTATTAAAAATCTACAACAAGCAAAGTAAAAGACTCCCAAGATTTATCACTTCTGGCTATGCTGATAAATTTTAGTCCACGTCGTTGGTTATAGCTAATGGTTTCAGTCATCAACCATGCTCTGGAGGTGGCTGCGAAGAGTAGTGGACTGTATTTAATGAATTTCACTGGATTGAACGAGATTTAATTCGTAACGTGAGTCGGTACAAGTTTTACAAACGAATTCAACTTTGGCGAAATGTTTACAATAGAAACGAAACGAAGAGCGATGACGAATGGCGTCGTAACTGTAGTTCGAGAAGGTTCGAGAGCGACGAGAGGCGAGTCGACACGACGACAGCCGAGCTGCGGCGCGCCAATGTCACCTCCTTGAGGAATTTTACATGTCCTGCGGAGGTACTATGGCTGGCTGAATTTGGTTGTGTCCATTCCCCCAGCCTTGAAGCGTAGTCTTCAACAAGAGAGACGAAGAGGAATCTTCATCATCGATGGGTAGGGCGCAGAGAGAGCGCACGCTCCGTTTCAGAGTTGTCGACGAAGTACGAACCGTGACGACCCGGACTTCACCATCTGGTCCAGGATGAATTTCTATGACTCTTCCAAGAGCCCAAGCGAGAGGCGGCGATTGATCGTCCTTGAGTAGCACCATGGTGCCAACAGTCAAATTCTTGCAAGCAGTCCTCCACTTGCAGCGACGCTGAAGTTCCGACAAGTATTCAGCCTTCCATCTTGCCCAGAAATGTTGCGATAGTTTCTGGACTAGCTGCCAACGAGTGAGTCTGTTATCAGGCAGGCTCCGAAGGTCCGGTTCTGGCGGCGTGAGTAGTGTGTCGCCAATCAGGAAATGGGAGGGAGTTAAAGAAACAAAATCGTTGGGGTCAGAGGAAATTGGGATCAAGGGACGCGAATTAATAATAGCTTCTATTTGGATCAACAAAGTGTTAAATTCACAAAACGTCAAGTTCGATTTTCCTATGACCTTTTTCAAAAGCAGCTTGATCTGCTTGATTATCGATTCCCATAACCCACCGAAGTTGGGTGATCTCGGGGGATTAAATTTCCAAAGAATTCCTTCATTTGAGGAATAGTCGACAATCGAATTCCTATGCGAATCGGATTTCCACATAGTTTCAAGCTCTAGTAGCTCGCTACGTGCCCCGACAAAATTAGTACCATTATCTGATACGATTTCAGATGGTTTGCCACGACGAGATATGAATCTTTTGAGGGCGGCTAAAAAAGCCGGTGTGCTCAAGTTTTCTACTAATTCTAAGTGCACAGCTTTGGTGCAGAAGCATACAAAAACCGAAATGTAACATTTGTCGAACGAAGTATTTTTACGAATAGAATTCTTGACATAAAACGGGCCAGCATAGTCTACACCTGCATGAACAAAAGGTCTAGCTGGTTCAACACGAGTTTCGGGAAGCATTCCCATTACTTGATTCTCAGGTTTAGGAGTAACTCTAAAACAAGTGACACAACGCTTATAAGTATTCCTAACGAGATCTCGACCACCCAGTATCCAATATTGTTCTCTAATTATGGACAAAAGCGACTGAGGGCCGACATGACAATTGGATAAATGAAAATAACGAGCGAGAAGGACGAGGAAATTTGAGAAGGGATCACTCTTTCGGTACGATAAAACGATAGGATGCTTTCGATCTGGCGTAAGCGACGATTTTTGCAGGCGACCTCCCACACGAATAAGTCCATGTGCGTCCAAAAACGGGCACAAGGCTGCCAGTCGACTGCCCTTTTTGACAGGGTTTTGAGCTTGAAGTTCCTTGAGCTCATCTGGGAACATGGCGCCTTGAACAAAACGAGTGAGCGAGATTTTGGCGTCAGCGATTTCGATAGGCGAAAGAGGTCCAACTGGTCGAAATCCTTCTTGAAGCTTTGGGCGTCGAAGAAGTCGAATGCAGTATGCGAAGACTCGTAGCATTAAGTTAAACGACGAAAATTTAGAGATAAGTTCGAAGAAATGGGAGTTTTCCTCACTTGGCACAACATGCAGAACGATAGATGCCTGTTTCGATTTCTCAGGCAGCTCATTCAAATTGAGCTCCTCGAATATTCCGAACGAATCAAAATCAATGTTTTGGCTGAGCCAAGGTGGGCCCTTCCACCATAAATCAAGCGAAATTAACTCATCGGCGTAAACTCCTCTTGAGACGAGGTCGGCCGAGTTATCTTGCGAAGAGACATGTCTCCATTGGCCAATTTCAGACGAATCTTGGATTTTCGAGACTCTATTTGCGACAAACGTAGCCCATTTAGAAGGAGATCCCTTCAGCCACGACAAGACTACGGTAGAATCAGTCCAATAAAATGTTTGATCGATTTTTATCAACAACGACGACATGACTGATTTGACGAGATCGACGAGTAATAGAGCTCCGCATAGCTCTAAGCGAGGAAGCGATTGAGTCTTGAGAGGAGCGACACGAGATTTCGATGTAACGAGGGATACCGATATCGAGCCATCATGGTTTATACAGCGCAAGTACACACAAGCACCATATGCGTCCATTGATGCATCACACATTCCATGAAGTTCTATGGAACGAGCATTTGGAGAAACAATCTTTCGAGGGATCTGCAATTCCTTGATTTTGTGCAAGGTTTGACAAAAAATACGCCATCTTTTAGTTAGCGATTTCGAAAGTGGTTCATCCCAACTGAAGTTACCACGCCACAAATCTTGAATGAAGATTTTAGCCTTTACAGTGACGGGGCCGAGAAGTCCAAGCGGATCGAATATCTTTGAAATAGTCGAGAGAGCTATACGTTTGGTGACAGGTTCGAAGTATTTGATGTTTTCCATCGAGTAAGTGAAGTAGTCGGTATCCGGAATCCAAATAAGACCGAGAGTTCTAACGATTCCATCCCGAACTCCTTCCTTATCAAAACCAATCGACGATTTAATTTCACGATCCTCTTCAGGTATCGATTCCAAAAATATTGACGAGTTCGAAGACCATTTACGAATATGAAATTTTCCGAGACTGAGATGTTGAGTAACTTGCTCCTTGAGCGAAATGGCTTCATTCACATTGTCAGTGTATACACCACAAATGAAGTCATCGAGGTAGAAGTTTTTCTGGAGCACCTCCGACGATAAACGAAAATCGATTTTGTAATCCAAAGCTAGTTGCTTCAGAGTACGGCAAGCTAGCCATCCAGCACTACTCTGACCATAACTAACTGTCAACAATTTGTAGGTTCGAAGAGGTTCATCAGGGTTGTCTCGCCAAATTATTCTCTGCAAGTCTGTCTGGTCTTCATGGATAAGGACACCTCTATACATTTTCTCCAGATCACCACAAATCAAAATCTGGTAACTACGAGCACGAATCAAGTGAGTGTAGAGAAAATCCTGAATTATTGGTCCGACCATGGAAATATCATTCAACGAGAGACCTTCAGCTGATCGACACGAGAAATCAAATACTACTCTCAATTTAGTAGTCGACGAAGTTTCCTTAAAAACCGGGTGATGAGGAACGTAATAAGTAGGTTGAGAGTTCTCATCTGATGGATCCACGAGCTTCATATGACCCAGTGTTTGATATTCTTCAATAAATTCACGATAACGAAGTTTCAAATTTTCATTTTTGGCGAAACGATTTTCGAGCAATAAAAATCTACGAATGGCTGTATTTTTCGAATCATTCAAACGACGAGGATCTTCTGAGAGAGGCATCCGAACGACGTATCTCCCATCCGAATTACGAGAAGTGGTTTCAACAAAATGTTGCTCACAACGACGATGTTCTTCTGTGGGTTCCACACAAGTATCTAAATTTTCTATTTCCCAAAACCTTTTAATGGTTTGGTCAATCGAATCGAGAGTTTGATCTTCTGCGCTCAAATGACAGTACGAGATAGACGTTGAAACTTCCGGAGTTAGGCCACAGGCGATCCATCCTAATTTCGTCTCACGGAATTTCAAGGGCTGACTGTCCAAGGAGATTTCACTATGTCCTAAGACGTTCCAAAATATGTCAGCAGGAAGCAATAAATCGATATCTCCAGAATCGAAGAATTTGGGATCAGCCAGAATGATATTTTTGGGGATTTGAGTATTTTCCATATCCAGATCAAACGAAGGCACGAAGTCGGTAATTTTAGGAACGACGAGAGGGGAAACAGCAGTGCTGTACGACGAAACTCGAGACAATATTCTTATTTCAGTGTAATGCGATATCGATGACGAAATGTCCGAAATTCCTTTGACACACATCGAATATTTATGAAGTTTTAATCCAAGACGATCACAAACGTCCGAACGAATAAATGAGGATTGACTTCCTTGATCCAACAAAGCTCGAAGAGTAGCATGCTTTCCGGTTGAAGTGGGTACTAAAACGAGAGCAGTAGTGAGCATGACTCTATTCGAATTGGGCGGCCGAGCTGTAAGTGCCACACCTTGGTTGGATGGAGATCCACATTTAGGCATATCGACTTTATTTGCTGACGATGCAGAAGCCTTCGACGAAGTGGGGGTTGAGAAGTTTTGCTGTCGAGGTTGGTTTTCAATGGGCGATTCATTTCGAGGACGATGAAGCAATGTGTGGTGAGGCTCATGACAAAGGCTACACCTGGCAAATTTACAAGTTGACACTCTATGGCCGACTAGCAAACAATTTACGCAAAGACCCTTATCTTTGACGAAGTTAAATCGATCGAAAACCGAAAGCGAAACGAATTTTTCACATTTTTCCAATTTGTGTTGGCCACTGCAGAGCAGACACGACGACAACTGCTGAGGCTGACTCCATTGATGAGCGACGAAGCAACGAGGATTTTTAGGATATGAATCGACCTTACTGGGCTTGTAAGGAGATTTCGAGTCATGTTTGTGCTCGGAAGATTTAGTCGAATTTGCCTTGACAGCATCCAGAAATTGACAGCGACGTTCCAAAAAAGCAGTCAAATTATCGAGAGTCGGAAGTTCCTTTGGGACTATTGCAAGCTGCCATTCCTTGAACGTGACTACATCGAGTTTGGATACCAGGAGATGAATCAACAATGTGTCCCAATGAGAAGTAGGCTGCCCTAGGGCACTCAAGGCACGGACGTGTTTCACAAATGAGTCGAGTAGGTTTCGAAGGTGAAATTGCGATTCTTTTTCAACCTTTGGCAAATTAAATAGGTCCCGAACATGATTTTGGACCATCAAACAAGGATTGTCGTAACGATCTCGAAGAAGCTGTAGACCGACAACATAATTAGTCGAAACGAATTCCAAGCTATCGAGAAGTGTGGCAGCTTCACCACGCAGCGACGATTTCAAATATCTCAGCTTACTGGCATCAGGAATTGACGGGTGTTTGTCGATCACGTCAGTGAAAATGTTGATGAAATTATTCCACTCATCATACGCACCAGAAAAGGTGGGTAACGAAATAGTAGGCAATCGAAAATCAGGAACGCTCTGGCTCGAACCTATCAGCTGATTACCAGAGGACGACGAACTAGTCGATTGGCAGGTCTTCTCGAAGTTCTCGATGACTGAGTTGGCCTTACCAACTAGGCGATAGTAAAGGGTTTCGAAAGACAATCTATCACGATCAGTATCTTGAGAGTGATCATAATCGAACTCAGTCTCATCGATATTCGACTGAATTTCATCATATTCGGACCATAGCTCTTTGATCCTCAACAATCGTTCTCGAAGCTCTCCAACGAATTCGAAATTAATCGAGGTTGTATCGAGAAACTCATTGAAGGCACCCAATCTGTCGAAAATTATTTGGCGTCTCCTCAGAAACTTGTCAACAAGGGATTTTTTTGGCCTAACCATTTCTACAAATACTTGGTATGGTCGAGATCAAATAAAGACAATAACCCTCCTAACTTGGAATATTAGTAGGCAGAACGAATAACAAATTAAGTAACAAATAATAACGAATAATACCAAGAAACTACGAATGTTATCGAAATAGTAGGTACTGAGAAACGACGATCAGTACCGAAAAAATACGAATATTACCGAATAAAATCGAAAACATTAAATCGAAGATTGCATCCTAAGTTGTATCAAATTTAGGCACCCAATTTGGGCATGAACGAACGACGAACGGGCAAAATGGCGGCTACAAGCTTTTTAGCCATAAACACAACGAATAACGAATGGGAAATCAAGGTCAAGTACGATGCTGATCCAAATTACAGCTATTACTTAAATCAGCATATTCACTGATGAAAACGAAACGAATTTACGAAGGAAATCGAAACGAAATGAGGGGGCGAAGTTATTATTTATTATTATACGAAAATCGAAAGAAAAGCGAGGGGTAAGAAAGGCGACAACACAAGACTGACTCACGGTACGATGCGACGACGATGTTGAACCAAATCCGGGACGACGGACCAAAATGGAGGTGGCTGCGAAGAGTAGTGGACTGTATTTAATGAATTTCACTGGATTGAACGAGATTTAATTCGTAACGTGAGTCGGTACAAGTTTTACAAACGAATTCAACTTTGGCGAAATGTTTACAATAGAAACGAAACGAAGAGCGATGACGAATGGCGTCGTAACTGTAGTTCGAGAAGGTTCGAGAGCGACGAGAGGCGAGTCGACACGACGACAGCCGCAGTGTTTCCACACGACCGCAACCTATTTCCCTCAAGTTCGAGCAAAATTCCCTTTTTTTTCCCTCCAAACTTTTATCGTTTCCCACAACGATTTCCCTCGAGAAACGGATTTTTTCCTGCTCGTTCACTGAGGCATCAGCAATTTTTTCTAGCGTTTTAGCGAATTTTCAAAGGAATTCGGGTCTTCACGAAATTCCGACGTGCGGCAAAATCGACCGGGAACCAACTCAAAATCCGTTTCATGCATCAAGGATCAAAATCTGAAATTTTAGTTTTGGTGTATATATATATTTATATAATATATATATTTTTTTATATGGATATATCGACGGTGTAGAATCAATACTGCCCAATTCGTTTGCCATGCAATCTATGGACGCGTGATTTGCCAAGTTGCCACCAATCCAAGTTTTGAGAAGTCGGCAACCCAGACACCCCCATAAGACACGATGCTTTGAATTGGGCAGTATTGCAGTTTCATCGTCGATACATTATATATGTGGGTGATTCTCCGAAAGCAGGGAAATTTGAGTCCCGAGCTTGTTGAGGCGATTCTATATGAGATTAAGAAAATTTTTTTTTAACCAATGGATTCAGGGCATTGTTAGCTTGGTTTCTATCAGTAAATAACCATTTTTACGCATGCATAAGTATTTGTAAATTGCGTTGAAAGGTGTCATTTTTCAGACCCTCACACGTCCAATTTCTCGGTTTTTCAAGTTTCACACCCCTCAGTTCGAAGGATAAAATTTTAATTGCCTAAAAAAGTGGCAGGTTGTATTCATTTACTCTTCAACTTATGCCTGCTGAAGGGAATTCAAAAAATTTTAATGTTACATAATAAATCAGCTTGAATTTATCATGTCCAGTCATTTTTGAAGTTTTCATTCAGACCCTCACATTATTTAGAAAATTATAATGAAAATGACTTTACACTGGCGATGCAGGCCACAAAGGGGAATCAGGAGTTTGTCTACATCATTCTGCACCCGCCCAGATGTTTGCGACTTGTTTCCAGAACGAGCCATGATGGGTTAACCCTCGAAATGTGCGCCTTGTGCATGGTGATTTTTTTTTCTTTCAGACCCTCACCTTGTCATTATTTTTTTTTGAGCGATTACATTTTTAATTGTCTCACTCACTTGTGTTATGTTCGGCTAGGACTAATCGATGTGCGAAACCGGAATTCTGAATTTTTTATTTTAACCGGAGAAAAAATTGTTTACATTTCGTTTTTTCAGACCCTCACAAACAGACCCTCACCTTTTCTTGATTTTGATGAGGTGAGGGTCTGAAAAATAACTGAAACTTCTAGAAACCTGTGGTGTAGATAACACACAATACTTCCATATTTTGAAACGTAAAAGTGTAACACAGTTTGATCGTATCTTGACTGCTTTTAAGGGTGTTAAGGTCAAAAATATCAAAAAACTCACTATGCAAATTTTAAAATTCGCTCAAAATAAAAATACGCCACATTATCGGAATATAAAAACTATCATATTTTGCAAGGTAAAACAAATATTTCAAGACCAAGAACGCTCAAATCGGTTCATTTTTTCGGCCGTAAAAAAATATAATAGAACACACTAAAAATCCGAATATATCGGAAGTACTGTGCGTTATCCAAATTTCACTTGAACAGGGTGTTACGTCTTGCCGAGACAAACATTTCAGTTCAAGAAATTTGAAAAAAGGTTGAGAATTGAGGGAGCTATGGCCATTTTCGTAAATGACCACAGACGGACAGACGGACACACAGACACGTGTTCGAGAAGTTATTCTGAGTAAATGTATTTAAGTAAAAGTTTTTTCTGAAGCTTTGATAAGGTGTAAAAACTTTTTTTCCGTAAGATATAAAAATATTTTGCAAAGTATATATGTCCAATTAACATCCAGACGGCTTTTTTTTCAGACCCTCACCCGTTAACAGACCCTCACCAGCCAAAATGCATTAAATTTGCTTTTTAGGACAAAATATGAATATTTTTCGTAACTTTTTCCAGAATTATCATGCTAGAGGATGTACTCAATATAATGAGACAAAAAAATTGGTTAAAAATAAAAAATTTGAAACTTGAGAAAATGGAAGTCAAATTTCCCTGCTTTCGGAGAATCACCCATGTGTCATTCACCACGATAACTTGAGTAAATAGAGAGATAAAAATTTCGTTCTGGTCTCAAAAATTCGTTAATCAGCCCGATCCGACTGTTCCAATTGTGCCAAAAATTGAACAGAAGTGGGCATGTGGGGGGTCGTGGACCACGTTTTGTGGGGTGCTAAATCGATTGGAAAAGGATCCAAGTCAATTTTTTGATCCCCTGCGTTCCAAATATGAAATTCAGTGTACCGAAATTGAATTTTATGGATTCAGGAACCCAAAACAGTCATTTATTGATCTCAAAGGGCGATATGCGGCCTATCAGGCCGCAATGAGCGGCCACAGCCGCCAGAAAGTTGATACTGTGGTTGTCATTCTGCTCACCTATCCTCATATTGATTACCATAATGACTTCTTTCACTTTTGGTTCATTTTTCTAAAGAAATGAACCTTTGTAATCGGTCAGGAAAAAAAAAATTTTAACACCCCCTGAAAATTTGTTGGTTTACGTTTCAAGGGGTGTAGAATCCGAATCTGCAATAAAAATTTTTTGTCCGTCCGCCGTACGCCGTACGCCGTACGCCGTACGCCGTACGCCGTCCGCCGTCCGGGGTTTTTAAGGGGGAAGGAGTTATCGAAAAATTTTGAAATTTTTACCAAAAATCAAGTTCCGTATCTAGTTGGTCCTAACGTCTCGGCAGAACCCTACCTTAATTTTAAGGCCAGTAAAACAGCTGTTGAAGTGGTAAAAAATTCGTCTTTTTCAATTACTTTTCTGAGAAAATTCGCTCCTTAAGTAATGCCGCATGACTGTTTTACATAAAAAGAAGCTCACATAGGACTCGCTTCGCCATGCAATTTATGGACGCGTGATTTGCCAAGTTGCCACCAATCCAAGTTTTGAGAAGTAGGCAACCCAGACGCCCCCAAAAGACACGATGCTTTGAATTGGACAGTATTGCAGTTTCATCGTCGAAGTAGTAATATAGTATAGTAGTAGTAGGTAGTATAGTAGGTATATTATACCTACTGCCTGAAAATCACACCGGGGAGTATCTCTATCAATCAAGCAACGAGTTGATATACCTACAACCCACCTAGGTCTTCACAATGAAAAGTCCTCTTGGTCAACTCACCTGGATATGTGACGGAGAGGGACGTCAAGGGGACTCGAAACGCACGGGAAACGGAGGTCAACAAAAAAAAAGCAAGAATGGAGGGAAACATCAACATGTACATCTTCTTCTTCTTCAGCTTCTCAGATGGTTTATCCTTGTTCTCGGTGTCCTACAGTCTGTAGTAGCTGGGTAGGTAGCAAAAAAGCCTGGGTAATATAGTAATAGGGGAATATAGTGATAGCTGGGTAGATAAGAAACGGCTGAACACTGGCTTGATTCATCCAGAAATGAAATTACGCATTTCTGTGGAAAAAAAGCCATTTTCCCTCGTTTTTTCCCTCAAAATTATTTTTCCCATTTTTTTCCCTCAGAAAGGCTGTTTTCCCTCGAAAAGGGAAATTTCCCTCGATGTGGAAACGCTGGACAGCCGAGCTGCGGCGCGCCAATGTCACCTCCTTGAGGAATTTTACATGTCCTGCGGAGGTACTATGGCTGGCTGAGTTTGGTTGTGTCCATGCTCTGTTAGCACAAAGGAGAGAGAAAAGGAGGTTTTTCGAGCAAACTGCTTGATGATATTAAGAAATTAGCTTCGGAGAGAAAAGTAGCACTCAACTCACCCAACTGTCCTCACCAGCACTGGTTTCCCTCAAGCTAAGAAGAAACATCTTTCGCAATTAGGAAAACTCTGAATACAACACCGGCAGAAATTTAAGAGGTTGTCTACCGTTCATTCTTGTTTCGTTAAACAGGAAAACTCGACCATGGATAGGAAGGATCCCCTTGTAGGTAAAATCTAGAAAATTCCCATAACAACGATGTGAGACATTTCCATGAATATGTCATCGATCTTCTGAAAAAGAATCTTTCTTTTGAAAAAGAATCTCTGCATATATTTGAATGTTTCCTTAGCAATTTAAAAACTAACTGGTTATAACTGTGAGATGTTGTGAGAAAATAGTAGAAGGAGGTTTCTGACCCTCGTTTACAATTGGGTTGGTTTGTTTCTATCTGCCTTAAAATTGGACTTATACTTCCATGATATAAACCACCCAAAAACACTCAGAATTGTCATATCTCACCAATACAAAGCACCTTATAAATGCTGGGGGTCATTCCACGCATCCAGGCGTAATGTCCTATTATGCACTGGCCTGAACCCAGGGGAAGGGGAAAACGGGGCCATGGTCTAGAATTCCTTCACATAACTATGACGAACATGACATATTTTCAATTATCAGACGGTAGCTGTCAAACTTGACAACGAAACAGAAACTCAAACTCATAATCGGAATCGAAGTCAAACTCACAATGAAACTGAACGTAATGACACAGAAAATCAAACTCACAACGCAGAAGAAACTCAAACTCATAATCGAAGTCAAACTTTGAATGGAATAGAACGTCAAATTCATAATCAAACTCAAAGCCAAACTCAAAATAAAACCGGAACTCAAACTCATACCTAAACCCGAAGGCAAACTCACAATGAAACCGAAACTCAAACTCATACCAAAACTTGAAGTAAAACTCACAATGAATCAGGAACTCAAACTCATGATCGAAATCGAAATCAAGCTCTAAATGAAAAAGAACCTCAAACTCATAATCAAACTCGAAGTCAAACTCACAATGAAACCGTAACTCAAGCTCAAAGGCTAACTCACGATGAAACGGAAACTCAAACTCGAAGTCAAACTGACTATCAATCAAAAACTCAAACTCATAATCGAAATCAAAGTCAAACTCAAAATGAAAAAGAACCTCAAACTCATAATTGAACTCAAAGTCAAACTCATAATGAAACAGAAAATCAAACTCACAACGAAAAAAAAACTCAAACTCATAATCAAAATCGAAGTCTAACTCTAAGTGAATCAGAACCTCAAACACATACGTAGTCAAAATCGAAGTCAATCAAACAATGAAACCGAAAGTCAAACTCATACCTAATCGAACTCGAAGTCAAACTCACAATGTAACCGAAACTTAAACTCATTATCAAACTCGAAGTCAACCTGACAATGAAACCGAAACTCAAACTCATGGTCAACACAAAGTCAAACTGACGATGAAACAGGAACTCAAACTCACAATGAAACCGAAGCTGATAATCGATCTCGAAGTCAAACTCACAATGAAACAGAAACTCAGACTCATAATACTGTGAGTCTCGTGTGTGTGAGTTTCGTGTTGACTATGAGTTTCTGTTTCATTGTGACTTTTACTTCGAATTCGATTATGAGTTTGAGTTCCTGTTTCATCGTCAGTCTGACTTCGAGTTTGATTATGAGTTGAAGTTTCGGTTCCATTGTGAGTTTGACTTCGATTTGGATTATGAGTTTGAGTTTTGGTTTCATTGTGAGTTTAACTTCGACTTCGATTATGAGTTTGAGTTTCGGTTTCATTGTGAGTTTGACTTCGATTTGGATTATGAGTTTGAGTTCCTGTTTCATCGTCAGTCTGACTTTGTTTTGACTATGAGTTTGGGTTTCGGTTACATTGTCACTTTGACTTCGAGTTTGATTATGAATTAAAGTTTCGGTTTCATTGTGAGTTTGACTTCGACTTATGAGTTTGAGTTTTGGTTTCATTGTGAGTTTGACTTCGAGATCGATTATCAACTTCGGTTTCATTGTGAGTTTGACTTCGAGTTTGATTATGAGTTTGATTTTCGGTTTTATTGTGAGTTTGACTTCGACTTCGATTATGAGTTTGAGTTTCGGTTTCAAAGTGAGTTTGACTTCATGTTGACTATGAGTTTGAGTTTCGGTTTTATTGTGAGTTTGACGTCGACTTCGATTATGAGTTTGAGTTTCGGTTTCATTGTGAGTTTGACTTAGAGTTTGATTATGAGTTTGAGTTTCAGTTTCACTGCGAGTTTGACTTTGATTTCGATTATGAGTTTGAGTTCCTGTTTCATTGCGAGTTTGACTTTGATTTCGATTATAATCGAAACTAATGAATGAGTTTGAGTTCCTGTGTCATAGTGAGTTCGGCTTCGTGTTGACTATGAGTTTGAGTTTCAGTTTCATTGTGAGTATGTCTTCTCAGGCCCGTGCCCAGGGGGGTTGGGCAGACCAAGGGGGCCATTCCCTTCCCCCCCAAAAAAATATTCTGGAATTCCTACAGGCAAGTAAGTACAATGATCGTGATATATTTTTCATCATCAACTTCGTAGGTTTTACCAATTAATATTTTGGTCCCCAATGTTTATAAACTTATGTTGGTTATTGAAAGTGATTCAATTTGTGGCATTGTACCACCCCCACTCCCTCCCAAATTAAATTCCTGAGTACGGGCCTGCCGGCAATTTCCACTAAGAATTCATTTCGAATAAGAAGAATTAGTTCGTGCGGAATACGCAGTTTTCTGTCATGATCGGACATCGTCATAATATCTAGGTTAAAGATCAACGTAAACGTAAACTAGGTTCTTGTTGTTGTCGAAGATAGATTTTGCTACAATTACATCGCCCATACCTAAACGTAACCCGTCACTCTGCGACCTATCGCCCTGGTACAATATTTGGGGAACGTCGTTCACTGTAGCGAAGCGATTTCCCCTTATAGTTCGGTACGATACAAAACGATGCGTGTTGGCGGAAATAGGAGCACGGGGGTGGGGAATACATTTCGAAAGAAAGCAGTTGGGAATCGCAGGAGGGTGGTTTGGAAGGGTGGAAAAGGAGGAAAATGGAACGCGGAATGAAGAAATCGGGTGCCGTGAGGTTAGCAAGTTCGAAAACTCGCTAGTGGGATTGGTTCCCTTCGCTGGAGCTGCAGGGGAATTCGGGACCTTCTACTAACGCAATATAAAAGCCTCTTCCGAAATCGTGAGGCGTCGCTGCTAGTAAAATACCCTTTCCAGGTTTTACAGCAGCTGAACCTGCCTTGCCGACACGTTCTTTGCAAGGGCACTCGAGGGCCTACAAACTATGACCCTACCCTCCTTATTCTTGGGATCAAAAATATATCCTTAGAGATGAAGGTCGGCTTTGTAGGCATAGCGGATGCAATAAATTAGGTAAGTACTGACCTATAGGTATCCAAAATTCAGATACTTGGACGTAGAATTTAGGGTTTTGGGCATAGTTTAAGAACACTTCGAGGATCTCTGGATGGGGCCACAACACGGTATTTATCAGTTCACATAAAACTTGGCCAACATTTTGTATTACGTATATTAGTACCCATACATCCAATAGGTGTGATACATACATACCGCTGGTTTCACAATACAGATTCAGAAGAGTAGATGATCTATTCATCTAAAAGTGATGTTTACACCTTGGTAGCACTTGTCTCAGGTCCTGGTAAGCTCATTCGTGCATTTTTTTAAGCAAATTGTTTGTACAGTGGTAAGGAGCAAATTGTAAAATTACTACCAATTATAATTGGTACTATAGTAATATTGATGAGGCAAAATCGAAATGCGACGACAATTATGGTAACCAGCCTAATCGTCAGGCATCCTGATTCGAACTTCTTCGCGAAAAATAATAAGGCATCGAACGTGTTTGCGCCAACTGGGGTTTCTAACCGTCGAAGTTAAAGTATGGCCCACCTCTCAAAAATTGTGATTACTAACCTGGCCGGGCTCGGGCTGAATAAAATAGCAGCTTCAAGCTGCGCATTTTTCAACCCTTCGCGGAGCTCAATTTTTTCTTACCTCCGCAACCCCACGCTTTCATTTTCCCGCTGCCTCTTGCACTGCAATCAATCAACGCCTGATGAACCTGTTGCAATAAATCTCACATCAATCAATCTGAAATTCATTGATCAATGTAAAGGTGGTTCGGAATTTGCTGGGCCAATATCCTGCTTGTATTTTTGGCTCTTATAATTATAACGCAGTATTTTTTGCTTTCATATTTACAAGGCATTAAAAAATATTATCGGCTAATGGCTTGTGGAAAATGTCAATATTATCCCCTTCAAATCATAGGGTTTTAACCATTGCCTTGGAATGTTTGTTTCGTTCTGACCTACTTTATCCTGTCCAACTATATTTTCGATAAGGTCCTCACAGACCTGCCGTACCTATAGAAAAAGTAAAGACGATTCAGAGTTTTCTATTTTACTATTGAAACCTTTCAACCAGTCGATGCTTTTTTAATGTTTTTGAGTGTTTGGTGTCCTAAGATGACGCTTTAAACTTGTGGAATAATTATGACGATTTTTATTTATTTCCATAGAAAGTATCGACTTATAAGTCCAGGATAAGTCGATCTCCCTCACGTACCGACTCTCACCAAAAAAATTAACGTGACGAGCCTATGTTTTTTATTAGTTTCCCTCGTATGCCTTCTATCCACTAAGGAAAAATATAATTTTTTTCCCATGGCTGTCGTAAGGAAAATATCAATATCGCCAACTGTAGAAAATGTCGAATAAACCGATAATCCTGTTGAGCCGGGTTTGAATCTTTTGATTGGTATATTGCGATAGCCATCCCAGGCACAAGAGACATAGGTGCAGCCTCGATTCATCCTCTCCGGTGAACCTTGTAAAATTCAATTTTAGTTATTCCATAACTCTAAGCTTTGGCTTTCGCCCCGGCTCCTCTCTTCGATTGAATTACATTGCCGTTATTAAAAAAGCGAGCCATACCGAAAGCTTTATCTCCAAACATGAATCCACATTCAATTACTACGTCCCGTTAATCGGATTGCAAAAAGATAGAACACGCTTCGGAAATAAATAAAGCATTTAATTATCGACTAACGGGGTTTTGAGAATTGAATTTTTCACGGATTCTGGAGTAAATTGATGAATACGGGGTAGAAAAAGTCGCAATCCAAGTTTCTGTACGCCTCATTCAAACGAGAGCCTCATCACTGATAGATGGCCACAACTGAATTTTGGATTCGGCAAAGAAGCCAAAAATTAGAAAATCTTTTTATGCCTTGATATTGGAACACAGACCGAAAATTACCAAATATTAATGCAAAAACGTTGAAATATAGGTAGGTAGGTAGTTATATATCTAGTTGCCGAATAAAGTTTTTGGAAGAGCCGAAAATTATAGATAAGGGTAATTAATTTATCAGTAAACCTCAGGCAAGAGCTGCAAAATACAATTGAGCAAGGCGCCGATATTTTCATTCTTCTCTGTCAAACGGCTCAAGAGAGGTCCTCTAATCAAAAGGCAAATCATGGGTTAGAAATTGGAGCTCTAAACCCGAAATGAACCATAAATATACAGTTTTACTCGCTCGAAAAGCCGTCCTGGTGACTGTATTTCTACTCCTCAAATGAGAGAAAAACAGAGAATTCGTAATCACTTCACAACAAAACTTTTCTCAAAGGTCGTTGCTGGATGCCTCATTATTTTCGTTCTTTGAGCTTGAAAGTTCTCGTTATCTAACTCTCCTTTCAAGGAGATGGAAAAGAGACCAGCGTTTTACGAAAACGAGAAAAAATGTAGCCGGTGAAACGTGTAAAACGAAGAAAGGCTTGTTAGATAAGACAGGATAAACTGGCACTTAGCCAAGTTCCGTCGGACTGCAATCATCCCCTCTCGTTAATGATACTATCAACAATACCTATCAGTGAATACTAAACGCTCGCAGAATTATGGACTGAAGTCGTTTCGGAGCTGAATTGCGACGCAATTTTATCCTCAATTATTATTCATGCTTTAAGTGTTATTAGTAATTATGGTCGCCTTAAGTAAACCATTAGAGGGTAGATAATTCACAATTCTTCCATATTATGGTTCGTAAAATGGGCGAAATTTGCCGTAGGAACCTAAAGGATATCGGAAGGTACCTACTGTTATCTGCTGAAATGATCGCATGGGAAATAAAAATAAAAATTATGGGACAACGTCGTTAAATATAATTTCTCTCCTTCACCCTGATGCTTTCTGAATAGTAAGGTAATAATCTAAATCTAAGGTAATAAATCTAAGGTAATTTCTGAATTAGAAGTCGTTGAGTTTTTTTTTACTTTTGATCTGATTTTTGAATCGAGGACGATTACAATACTTTCATTAGGTCTTTGGATATGTAGGGGAAAAATTGTTTCTGTACCTACCGACTGCAGTTATATACTGTACGTACCTAGTGGGCAAAACTAGTAGGTACCTACATCTTTGAAACCGTCTTCGACCATCACGGTATTTTTAGTACATCAACGTATTAATCTCGATAATCCCGTATTAGGACAAATAACGGTCTCATTTCTTCGTATCGGTACGCAGTACCATGAATAATAATGAGAAGTACCTAACTGGCCACACTACCAAAATCTATGCGTAAAAGGGGTTGAGTTATTGGCTGCGCGAGTTTGGGCAATAAATCGCCAAAGTCAGGCAAACTTATTCGAATGGGTAGATTTGAGATTGAAAAATTACCTACTTTCGCCGCGGCTCCGAGATATATCTAGTAGGTGGGTAGATGTCTTGATTCCGCTGCTTCTCTACGCGACTTCGGATTTATCGCTGAGTCTTTGCAACTTATCACCCGGAAAAAAGAACCGAAGCCCCCGAACGCCGAGGGGAAAAAAGAGAAAAATTAAATTTCATTTCGCACGAATTTCACCCCTTTGAGATGGAAACTCGCGCGAGAAAGGGCGGAGAGAATGTCGCACTTTAATCTGAGCTGTTCATCATCCCCTGGGACTTGCAGGTTTCCTGGCGTTCTTCCTCAGACCCCGGAACAAAAGCGCCTAAGTTGGCTCACCAAATATAATTTAGTGTGTGGGGAAGGGTCCGGGCCCTAAGCTTTGAAACTTAGGTTTAAAGTAATGAATGGAGAGGGGGCCATCGTGGAGAAGTATAGGAGAAGACGGCCGAGGAGGTTTGCGGACTAACCTAAAGTTAACCAGCGCCACTCTCCCTTACTTCGTAATTGGTTGTAACATTGATGAAGTGGGCAAACTTGACTAAGTCCGGGGGCTTAAGTCGCACACAAAGCGATGAATTTACACTTGTAGAGTAATTTCGCCTGCACTGTGCAATTGCTTTGCGAGATCGGAGGGCAAAGGCGGAGGCTAATTACCGTCAGTTTATCTCCGCAGCCGGAAAATATGTGACACTTCGTGAGATTCCGAGAGAAAACCACTTCACTTCACTTGAGTAAAGTGACTCGAAATCCGGAACCAACAATATTTAATAGCTAAAACAGGTTTCGAACTTGTCTAGCTGATAGGTATCATTGGAGAATTTATAGAAAGATAACAACGATCTAATTAGGTGGTACCTAACTGTTATGTTCGCCTGCGAACCTTACTAGCTAATAATACCAATAATGCAAAATAAAAATCAATTTTCAAAATTGCAGAAACTTATTATGCTCACGCTCTTAAAATAAATAAAAAATGTTTCCCAATGTTCGCAGGCTACTGCTGCTCAATAGTGTATTCGAGTTGAGACTCTTGAAAACCAGTCTGAAAATGGGAATTTGCGCGAATTGAAAACATTGGATTACAGAAGGGAAAAAGGGCCACGAAGGATTCAAGTCACGCACTCCTTGCGGCACTTTTATTAAAATGAATACTGGGGGGTTATCTAATTTGCTTTATACGACAAATCGTACAACCCTTTTCAGATGTTTTTCCCTCGGCTCTTCTAGCCTTTTCAAAAATACACACCATGTTTGCCCTTTATTTATAAATAGTGGACCATAGGCTTGATACCTGCATCGAGTTCATCGTGCTGGAATCTTAAGACATTTCTGATCGAATTTATACCTGATTCTGCCCCCTAGAGCATGAATTAGGGATAAACTTACACCAGAACCTACCTAAACTGGGGATGCTACAGTTGACTAAACAATGAGGTTATCTAAGAGCATTGCAAAAACGGCAAAAGCTGTTGGAAAATTGATCGACTCCCGAATAAAATTATGCACCAAAAGCTAACCTCCTCATACCACGAAAGATCAAAACGTCAGTAAATCCTATAGTGGTCGGTCTAATTTGTTAAGGCGAATACCTTCCTACCTTGTTGGACGAATGTCAGTTGTGTCGTCTACAATCTCATCCGTCCTCGATATTGGCCCGTAGTTTGAGGCTCGTAAGGGCCACCTTTGCACAACAAAGGCAAATAAGTTCAAAGGGTTGTCCTTCCCTTTATAGTAGTCCCAGGTCTTCTCAAGGCCCAACGAGAATGCAATATATCCATCGGTTCGCGCCATGACCAGAGGAAAATCCTTTGGAACACTGGATCTGTCGTTGTGTGAATCGGTTCTCTTGGCAGACGTCAAACTAAGAATGCTTCTTATTAACCCTTTCGGGCCTGGTGGCAAGCATACTGTACACAACTTTAGGCCCGTGCCCCTCATGACCTGAGGCTTGCACCGACTTGATTTTTTTTTTAATAGCAACAACAACTTCAGTTTTCATGATATCGGCAGTTTCTGATATCCAAAATGTAAACAAAGTGATTGCTTTTGCGGTTTTTGACGGGCGCTGTGGCCAACTCGAAGAGAGCGCGTAAGTACCCTCATTTATATCCCTTTATTACTAATTCTATGCCATCAGTTTATTATTTTCTTGTTGAATATGAATGCTGAGGCCCTAAAAGTCATTGCAAGACAACAATTTAGTTGATTACTCTCCCTGGGTACTCGCACCAAGCGTGCGAAATCAATGGCCAGTATACTGTACACCGAGCCCCAACCGGTGTGTTTGTCCCTATCATAATGAGGTGACGTCTCATGGCCCTAATACCGTGGAATCATGACTTTGTTTCGAGAAATTGTACTTTTACCCAATATAGACTACTTTTGAATATTTTTTATTCAACCCAGTACCCTAGGTAGTCAAAATGAACAATATATAAATAAAAAAAGGTCGATGTCATTTCATTTCATTGCTGGAAGCTGAAATTTTGCCGCAACCTTTTGGTGCTGACCACCACACCTGATCCCCATTTCTATTACATTATTTCAAATTTTCTCAGGGTATTTCTCCTCCTATTTTTTTATATTGAAGTTTCAGTAGGTATTTAGTCAGAGTAAATGGTAATAAGTTGAGGAATCGGCAATCGTTCCTTACCTGTGTTATTTTTTGTTTACAGTGAAGCTGTTTTTCGACTTGGACAACGAGGACGATTGGATATTTGATTCTAAATATTTTTTTAATTCTTATTAATTGTTCCGTACTGAAATAAAATACTATTATACTTCGGAAACTTGGTCATTTTTCATCCAAATATCAATTGTCATCCACATACACTTGGTGAGGCTGTGATTCTGAGTAGCTGAGTACAGTAAAACAATTATTCAGGCCATAAAAATACCTTCATTGACTTGATAAATGTTGGAGAGAAGAAGCTGTGTTATTTTTGTGCTAATTTATCTATTTTTTGAATGAAAAAGTCGTTTGCAGGTGGTATTTTGTGAGTCGCTAATCGGGTTCCACGCCCCATGATGAGCACCGCTTGGGGCCCGATGGCAAGCATACTGTACATACCATATAATCGGAACGGATGAACCTAGAAGGCTGAAATTTTGAACACAATCTATTTAGACCAATAGTAGATAGTGTGCAAAATTTGAAATTTTTTGGTCCAGTAGATTTTGTTCGGGCCCGAAGGGGTTAAAATGTCCTTAACTCAGGATAATACGGTAAACAGTTTTGTTTCGCTCTGGCTATTCTTAGGCTTTGACCTTCTATGATAGAATGGTCTGCTGCAAACCATGATCTTTTGTGTAATCCAACAAAGAGTATGTCTACGTCAAAGTACCTACGAAGAGAAAAGGATTAACAAAGACGAACCCTAGACTAGATATTCATCAAGAAAATAAGTACGAAATTTTAAAGGTTATAAAAAATACCAACAATTATGTAGGTATAGCATTTCCAAGTCAAATTGGTAATTTTTCAAACAAAATTGAGAGTTTTCCAAACCAACGATGAGGGGACGAGGGCCAGACTCGAATGACGACTTCCTCTTGACGATGTCGAGATCAACAAAAACCAGTGGTGCGTAGATAACACACAATACTTCCATATTTTGAATCGTAAAATTGAGACACAATTTGATCATATTTTGACTGCTTTTAAGGGTGTATAGGTCAAAAATGTCAAAAAAATCGCTTTGCAAATTTTAAAATTCGCCAAAAAAAAAATTCGGTACATTTTTGGAATATAAAAAAATATCCACATATTCTGCAAGGTAAAACGAAGATTTTGAGACCAAGAACGCTCAAATCGGTTCATTTTTGTGGCCGGAAAAAAATAAAATAGAAAACACTAAAAATGCAAATATCTCGGAATTACTGTGCGTTATCCAAATTCCGATTAAACCGGGTGTTAGGGCTTTCCGAGACAAACATTTCAGTTCAAGAAATTTGAAAAAAGGTTGAGAAATGAGGGAGTTATGGCCATTTTTGTAAATGACCACAGACGGACAGACGGACAGACGGACACACGGACACACAGACACTTGTTCAGGAAGTAATTCTGAGTAAATGTGTATAAGAAAAAGTTTTTTCTGAAGCTCCGTTCCGATTCTCGATTTTAGGACGATCACAATACTTCCATTTACTCTGTAAATATGGAAGTAATAAATGATAGTCGAATTTTCACTTATTTGTAAATTAGTAAATTATCATAATAGCCAACTCATTTTCTGGGCATTCTCATCGTGGAACGGTAGCAGACCACCGGCGGCACGCTCCTGACGAGCGGCGGACCGTCAGAAATTGGCACCTATACTGAAGATACCAGTGAGGTCAAAAACGCTGCAGCTGGAGCATTAAACATTGTCAAGAGGAAGTCAAAAATGGGCCCTTGCATTCGTCCGCAAATAAAAATTGAAGTAAGTCGACTGTTCATTGTTTTAAGCAATGATAGGTAGGTATGTAGGTAACAGCATTTTCTGGTCTTCATTGGTTTTCAAAATCCTCAAATTAGTTCAGATTATTCTCGATTTGGTTTAGAAATTCCTCTATTCGGTTTAGGAGATTCTCCAATTGGTTTGGAACATAATATTCTCAATTCGGTTTGGAAAACTTTCAATTTGAGCTGGGAATACCGAATGACGGCTCGAAAAAAATGCTTACCCACTAAAATTGTGAACTTGAACCAGTGATCGAAAATGAAATTCAACAAAAACAAGAAAAAAATTGTTTAAACGTACTCGAGACCCCTTCTCGTCAATGTAAAACCTCATGAACTCTAAGCAAAAACCATTAAATCATTAAATTCAATAAGGCACTAAAAAATTTCGTGTCTGCTCCGCGCATGCCTAAATTTTATTTGGCTCATTTTCATTGCTGTTTGCGGCCGAACGAGAACCATTTCGAAAGTGACCTTTGAATTGTTTCGAGCAGCATCCAAAACAAGCGACCGATTGTAGTGGGAAGATGTCGACACGAATGCGAGTAGGCGCTTGCAGTGGTGACACGTGTTTTGATAAATGGTGCTGCTAGTCTGTAGTACGACGCCATAAATCATTGTGCAATTTAGGCTAACCCCTCCTCCTGTCTGCTACGCTTCATCATTTGCTATGGATGGCGCGTGCAACAAGCTCTGCCACGCATAACGAGCAAACGGCTTTCGCAGGATTCATGGAATATGTTGGAGTATTGTTTCCATTCCATCTGCTCAGTCCACCGGTTCCAAATGGTCGATGAATATTCTACGAAATAAAATAAAAAGCCAACCCATCGAGCGCATGCAGTTACCCCTTCAACCCTTCGACCTGGTATACCGACAGTCGAGAAATATTCTAATGAGAACAAATTCTGTAATTATTAACGCTAAACGTTGGATAAAAAACGAATTGAAATTCGAAAACAGTAATTCGAGGTTTGACGTGTTTCACGAGAATTTAGTAATCGATCAAAAATTGGCTTCAGAATTTAGCAGACGAAAAATGGCAGAATCTGTCAATAGCCAGTCTACTGAGTCCATCGTGAGTGGACCTACCAAAAACAGAACTTGAATAATTATAACCTGAGGATCTTTGACGAAATTCAAACGATTCGAGCTGGAAAGCGTTGAAAGGTCGAAATAGTAAAGGGATAAAGGGAGCGGCAGCTTTGGCAGGCCATCGCCAGCTTGCATCTACCCTTCCGTCATCCCTTTGCCAATATGTGGTCCGTCGAGAAACTTATAATTGAAGACGAACTTCGAAGATGTGGGATCACTATTAATCCTCTACAGCAAAACCCTCAGATGGCCCCTCGGTCTGGCTGAGTTGGACGCCTAACTCGACAGGCCTAAAGCCAATAAAGTATGGCAAGTTCCTGGTAGGCTCTCCAAATGTCGACACGTGGTACGAACTTGGGTCCAAGTCGATTTGATCTACGAGAATCAATCACTGTGATACTTTTTGAGCTTTCAACACCGAAGTGACCTCAAGTTGTGCACGAAAAATGTCAACTCCCCATTGGTTCAAATCTGAATAGCAAAAAAATTTTTCAAGAAGGAAGGCCAACGTGACAGACGAGTGCGGCGGGTCCAGGAAGCTGCTCCTCGAGGCCCAACCACACTGCTGACGAGACGACTGGTCTTTTTACGTCCCATCATCCAAATGAGCCCAGTGAAATCTCCAACATTAAAAAATTCGAACATAAAATAATCAAAGTCAACTTCGAGTTCAAACTTAACTTCGAGTTCAAACACAACTTCGAGCTCAACGTCAACATTGAGATCAAACTCAACTTCGAGTTCATCGTCGACATTGAGATCAAACTCAACTTCGAGATCAAAGTCAACATCGAGATCAACGTCAACTTTGAGATCAAACTCAACTTCGAGATCAAAGTCAACATCGAGATCAACGTCAACTTTGAGACCAAAGTCAACTTCGAGTTCAAACTCAACTTCGAGATCAAAGTCAACATCGAGATCAACGTCAACTTTGAGATCAAAGTCAACTTCGAGATCAAAGTCAACTTCGAGTTCAAACTCAACTTCGAGTTCAAACTCAACTTCGAGATCAAACTCAACTTCGAGATCAACGTCAACTTCGAGATCAAAACTCAATTATTTTTTTCATTAAAAAAGTTACCAGACTCTGTTTTCGTGGGAAGATGATTGTATTTAAGACTTTTTAGATTTACTTTTGAATAGTTTAGAGAACCGTATCATCAGTTTGTTCGGTTTTGCAGTCGGATTCATCATTTTGCTTGAACTTGACAGCATTGCAGGACTGTCGTACGAGGTGATTTTGTTTCTCCATTCTTCGCATGTTATTTGGTGGTTAGCACTGTTCGCATAATATTTCGATTGCATGTAGAAGGCAGAATCGGCTTCGGTCGGTGAAACGTATCCGAAAGGTAACCTGGAAGAGCAGTTCAATGGTGGCGAAACAACGTCCAGTATTCCTAGCACCGAAGGGCAACTCTCTCTTGGGAATGTTTGTTTGTTCGGTGTCGAGCGTTTGCTGGGTTCGATTGTTTCTTCCGCCACGGAAGTTTGCGGTGACGAAATCGAGCAACCCGGCTTGAGGAAATTTTGAATATTTGGATTGGCATAGTTCACTATCTTGACGCTCGAGTATGGTGCATTCTCTACGTGCGCCCTAATTGGTACGTGTAGTTTTGGGTCGTTTTTTGTTGGCTGCCCTTTGACTAGATCCGTTATGATGCTGTGCAGTTTCGCGTTGTTCGACATTCCGAGAATCCTGACTGAGTTTACGATGGATTGTCGTTTTCTTTTGCTCGATCGCGATGATTTGTGGCTGTTGCGCGGTTTGTGGTGATCGGTCTTCATGCTGCGTTTTCCCGAACGTACGGAATTGGAAATTGATTCTTCTACGATTGCCGGATGTAACGTCAGCGATGGTTTTCTGAGCGTCTTTCTGTGGCTGCTCCGGGTTTGGCTGGTGCAGCTTAGACATGAGCTGCGTTTCGATTTGTATTTCCTGTGAGGTTTTTCTTCCTCTTCGGAATGAAACTCGCCGAAGCCGTCATCCTCGTCCAGTCCACGATTTCGGTTCTTGTGAACTGGTTCGTACGAATTCGAACCATGGTTGTCGTATAGCCGATTAGTAACCCTGTAATCATAATGTTTACTTGCGTTCAAATGATTATGATGACGATGGTTGCTGCCTCTGGAATCACTACGCGAGCTGTACTCTTCGCTGGAGTCCGAATTATCGCTAGACGAACCGACAGTTGTCGTATTTACCCTTCTGGGCTCCACGGAATGTCTTACAGGAGGTCTGTAATGCTTCAGCAAGTCAGTTGCGCAGCAGTGCGGCACTACCAATTTATGAGTGACCTTCTTCGAATCCATGGATTTCTTGTTCTTGTATTCTCTGGTAGGCCGTCTACTTTCTTCATGGCTAGGCCTTTGAAATCCCGAGATTCTCCCTCTCATATGAGGAAACCTCTGGCTAAACATGTCATCTTCCAGGGCTTGGCTGACCTGATAGTCTTGGAATCTTTGGATCGGCGGTGGTGACTTAAGAACGTGTTCCTTTATCGATCTACAGATTTTACAGTTACAGTCTTCTGTGTGAGTAACGATATTCCTGTATCCGTTGTTGTGCAGTACTCTGACGACTTTTTCGGATATAACTAACCCATCATGGTTGTCAACCTTGGCTTCACCCCTACTTGTAGGCAACAATTCTACAGTGCCGAATGACGAACAAATCTCACAATCGCATATCGGATTGTGCGTTTCTACCGTGACGTTGCCGTACTTGGTTCTTTTGCCGTTATACGCAGGATCGCAGGAAGGGTTGATAATTTTTTCAAAAACCGCATTATCGCTGTCCGTCATATTAATTGAATTTCGGATTTTCTCAAACACATTATTCGAGGTCACCGTACTTCGACACGTGCATTCGCTCGCTGCTTCAGCCACCTTCTTACCTTGTTTCACAGAAACGCCAATATCTTTGAAAACAATTGGTGGTTTCTCGTCTTCTTTCGGGTCTAACGGTTTTTGTTCGACCGGCTTTTGGTTCGTTAGTTTTTCCGCGATATCAGTCGGCTTGGCGCAAACTTTAAAGAATGATTCATCGGGGGATGAGCTTATCCCACGTATTTCACCTGACGGAGGATAAGTGTTGAGACTGTTCATGTTGCCTTCTCCGCCATCGCCTGGCATGATATTTGACATTGGATAAGCAAAGTCCACATTTGGGCTCCTTTGCTGAGGGTTAGGAGCTGGCAACTTGTGTTTTTCTGGCTCGTTTTTCGTCAATAGTTTAATTATGGCCCCTGCTTCCTCAACAGACATTGGTTCGGATTTCCCGTGAATGGCATTGGTCAACAACTCTTCACGTAAAATATCCAATAGACGATCGCTATCACGGCTCGACGTTTCAAGGGGTTTCTTCGTGGATTCGTCTTGTTTGGGGACTTGAATTTTCAGGTGCACGACATTTCCACTATTGTTTTGCTTTTCCACGGATTCCCGTCGGGAAGGTACTGAGGGCTTTTTCGGACGCTTCCTGTTCGCCAGGTCACTTCCAGCATAATGCACCTTAACCTTGTTATTCCAAGATAATTTCGGGCTTTTCAACATTTGCTTCCTCGAGGCGTCGCTGGCTTTGGGGGCACTGCTCTTACTCTTCGAGGTCGACGAGTTCTTTTTCAAGCCTGTCTTCCTCTCCAACAAGTTTTTCGGAGTTTTTTGTTTGCACGATAGGAAGTCAGGTATGCATGACACGGCCTTTGATTTCGGTTTCAAAGCCTTGCTGACTTTCTTCGAACGTTCTGATGCCTTTCGTTTTTCATGAAGCGAGTAGACTTGAATGTTGTTCTGACGAGCCCCTAGAATCAATGAATCAATCATCAATCAATGAATCAATAAATCAATCCTTGATTTGTAACACCACCACATTGGTTACCATCAAAGGTCACCAGGATGGTAACCAATCCTCCAAAATTGTTTATACAAAAATTCATAAAATAAAGCAGTCTGGATTTAGCATTGAACCCAGTATTCATATTAATACATGAAAGGTAGCTTTCATTGGCGCAGTCGGTTATAATCGATCGGGAGGAACTCGAGAATGGAATCTGCCATTCAGTTACGGTTTCGGAAGCTTCGCAGTAATACTGACGATGTGCACTTGCCGAACGAACCAATGCCGATGTCAGTTCTCACTGACCTACTCGAGCGGCAGAAACAAAACGAGGCACTCTTGATACAAAAAGCTATGGACCAAATATCAAAGGAAATCACAAATGTATTTTCTAGTGTACAGCCAAATGCAAGTCCGACTCAAATGCCGGAATTCGAAGACAAGCACGACGACCCTGGTTTGTGGATAAGGCTGTACGAAAGAGTGTGTCGCCTAAATAACTGGGATTCTGATCAGTTAAAAGTCAACAATTTGGTTGTTTACCTCAAGATAGGCAGCACGGCCCAGAAGTGGTATTTTTCAAGATTGTTGAATGAAAACGTGGCCTCTGATTGGGATTCTTGGAAGACGTCTTTCCTTGGGGCGTTTTGTCAAAATGTCGTGAAGCTTGCTAAGGACGCTGAACGTTTTGTTTACGAGGGCGGTTCTTTAATGGACTACTTTTACAAAAAAGTGTGTTTAATCTTCTCGGCTTATGGTGAGCTTTCGAATAAGGTTCGCAATATCAAAGTTTTGGCTGGGTTACCCGAGTCAATGCAAAATCAGCTTCTGATGGTCGACCTAACAGAAGAAGACGAGCTACGAAAAGCGATGTGTAGACTAATGCCATTAGACCACAGCGTTGTTGAAGAAATTGAAGTGACGCAAGAATTTTACGAAGACGACTCAACAGTAAAAGACGTTGGCTCCAGTTTTTTAAGTTCATTTCCGGATGCTCCAATGGTCGACATAAAGTTGAATGGAATGGCGGTATTATGTTTGATGGACACCGGAGCCTCTGTTAATATTGTAAGATCATCTATTGCAGCCAAGTACAACTGGGACATCAAGCCAAGTCGTCAAATACTCAAAAGTTTCAATCAATCAAAGGAAAAGGTTGAGGGCGTAGTGGACTTAGTTTTGGAACTTGATGGTCATGTAACAACATCCGCTGCGTATGTTTGCTCTTCAGTAAGTTACGATTTTATTCTGGGATACCCGACATTACGTGCATTAGGGATATCTTTGAATAAGTGCGATTGCGGTTCGGCTGAAGTACTACATATTTCGGATCGTATGCTTTTTAGCAAAGAAGAAGCAATTCAGGCTTTCCCTCCTTCCAAATTTGGGATACCCTCTGAATTTGCAGTGCAATTTCAACTACAAGAGAATCCCCCTATTATAAGTTTGAAACCGTACAGGTTATCTCGGGAACGATTCATGTGGGCACAGGAAAAGATTCAAGAACTTCTAGACAAGGGAATTATTCGATTGTCTTCATCCGATTACGCGGCTCCATGTGTTATAGTTCCAAAATCTAATGGGACTTGGAGAATGTGCCAGGATTATAGAGAACTGAATAAAATAACAATACGTGACCCATTCCCTTTCCCGATAGTTGATGACCTCATATGCAGATTTGGTGGTTGTCAATATTTCACAAAATTAGATATGAAAGATGGATTTCACCAAATTCCACTGACTGAAGACACAAAAAAATACACTGCATTTGTGCTGCCCTTTGGCCAATTCGAATTTAACAAGTTACCTTTTGGATGGAAAAATTCGCCGGCTAAATTTCAAAGAATGATGACGACAGTTTTAGGAGATCTACTTCAAGATCCTCACATTTGCGTATATATTGACGACGTGTTAATTGGAGGAAAAACAGAAAAGGAATGCGCGGCTAAAACATACCGAGTAATAGAACGTTTGTCTCAACACAACGTCCAGTTGAATCTCGAAAAAAGTGAATTCAACAAGCAAGAAGTGACTTTTTTGGGAAGACAAATCGACGGGAGAACCAAGACCACAAAAGAAGAGTCAGTCGAGAGAGTCCGTAATATGACGAGACCACACGATCTTCACACGCTAAGAGTTTTCACGGGCTTAACTGGGCACTTTCGAGCTTTTATCCCCAATTATGCCGCTATCGTTCGCCCGCTCGATAAGATGAAAAGCAAAAACAGCGTATTCAAATGGAACGACGAGTGTGAAGACGCATTCCAGACCTTGGTGCAGAAAATAACATCCAACCCCATTTTACAACTTCCTGATTGGACTTTACCATTCGAATTATGCACCGACGCATCTCAGTTCGGATGTGGAGCTATCCTATACCAGCGGCAGTGTCAAGCTCCAAAAGCAAGACAGTTACGCGTTATTGGCTATTACTCCCACACATTCTCGTCAGCCGAGGTGAACTATTCTGTCACTGACAAAGAAGCGTTAGCGGTAATACAAGCAATAAAATATTTTCGTTCATACTTAGAAGGTAGAGAGTTCACGGTGCACACCGATCATCAGGCACTATCTCACCTTCTGAATCTAAAAGAGCCAAAAGGGAGATTAGGACGATGGCAAATTTTCCTGATGTCCTACAGTGTGAAGATCAACCATCGAAGTGGTAAAGAACTGGAGGACGCGGACGCATTATCACGCTTGTGCCTAAAAGAGAAAAAGGAAGAAGACACTCTTTTCGCTGTCTCAAAAGTTTCGGATCGACGGAAACAGGTGGACCCAGTGGCAGTTGGCGAGGTTTTAAGATCTTATCATGATGATCCCGACTCTGGAGGGCATGATGGATTTGTAAGAACGTATTTCAAGGTAAGAAAACGATTTTATTGGAAAAATATGAAGCGTGATATCCTTAATTACGTGAAAAGCTGCCATACCTGTCAAAAGGCCAAATTCAAGTTTAGGCCTAAACCAGACACAATGGTACTTGTGCCAAAAGCGACAAAACTGTTTGAATGTATCCATCTTGATTTTGCTGAGAAAAAGAAAAGATCGGAATCAATTCCTTCGACGCAATCTTTTCTAGTTATTGTTGATGAGTTTTCACGCCTTACCTTTGCTAAGGCAATGAAGGAGAGCAGTGCAGCAGTCTTGAGGTACCTCAAACAGTTTCCTCACATCAATAAAGTGAAGCGAATTGTTTCTGACAACGGTCCTCAATTCATTTCGAAGGACATAGAAAATTTTTCAAAACAGACTGGCATCGAATGGAAGACGTCAGCGCCATATCATCCGGAGGGTAATGGGTTAGCTGAGAGAAAAATACGAGACCTCAAACAGTTTTTAGCTCTCTACCCAGATTTCAAGGGAGGGTGGAAGAGATGCTTAAACGCTGCGGTGCAACATTTAAACCGCTCTCATACTGCTGCTCTTGGGTGTTCCCCCTATTTTCGAGCATACAACAAACCAGCTCTCTTTCCAGCTGATCAGAGGTTTGGTATTGATGAGACATTGGTGACGGAGAAAGGATTGCCGGACGAAAAACTGGAAGAATATGCCATCAAAATGAAGAAGCAATTCGACCGAATTCATCCCAGGGGCTTACCTAAATTCGAGAGAAATGGTTACATCTTGGTCCAGACGGGATATCGAGGAAAAGAGCCTATCGTCAAGGGACCATTTCTCCTGAAAGATATTGGATGGATGGACAATTATCCAAAAACACTGATCTACGAAGATGAAAAAGGAAAAATTCGCGTAGCATCCTGTAAAAACTGTGTTCCGTACCATTGCAGGAGCAATGCTGATTCTTCTGATCCGGGGGTGTAACACCACCACATTGGTTACCATCAAAGGTCACCAGGATGGTAACCAATCCTCCAAAATTGTATATACAAAAATTCATAAAATAAAGCAGTCTGGATTTAGCATTGAACCCAGTATTCATATTAATACATGAAAGGTAGCTTTCATGATTTATTGACAATTAGATCATTGAGTATAGAATGAATACTTTTACCCGAAAATACGTACATCTTACGGGCTCATCCAACTGCTTCTTTTTCGCGCAATCGAGTTGGTTGGAAAGCTGAAGGCCTCCCAAGCTCGGCGAATTATGGTAATCCGGTCGATGCTGAACATAATAAGCCGTCAAGTTGCGGCTGCCATTTGCCAATCGATTCGATTCCGACAACGATCCACACAGAGGCCGTCGACGGAATAGGACACTGGGCTGCAGCATGGGAACAATAAATTTTCAGTTTTTTTAGCCTTGGCCCGCATAAATTCAACGAAGCCGAATCCGGTGGTTATAGAATATATTTTGAAAATGTTTTGCAATGAAGCATGCATAAGTAACTCCAACTAGTACGTGCATTAAGGGCCGTATTCACAGCACTTCCTAAGCTTTAGGGGCCGTCCTAAGGAGGGCTCCTATACGAAAAACCGTTTCATGAAGCTTCCTAAAGGGGCTTAGGAGCGCCGAAACTTGAGGGAGCCTTTTCCTGAGGGCCCCTTTTCGTTAGGTAGCAATCGGGCTGCCTTTGGGCCCGAAAGGGGGCCTTACTCGGTTTTTCACTTCACCAGACGGCAGCCATCTTGCATTCCCAGTGTAAACAAACCGCGAATTTATCTTCCGATCGCTCATCCATTTCGTTCCATTCAGTTTAATTATTTATTTTTCTTCGTCGCGGATGATTTCATCGAATTTGTGCGAGGAAATCAAGATAAAAACATTTCCAATGGTCTGAGAGCGCCTCTGGACAAAAGACAGCAATCGTGTACCTTCGTTTCGTTACGTGTATTTTTTCGGAGCTCTTCGGACGATTCTGGTAAGTGCTCATAATAATATTATGGGAATATTATTCATTCAAATAATGGGTAGTTATTCCTCATTAGGAGTTTAGAATTCTAAAAAAAGTAGGTAAGGAGTAGATACATAGATCAGGCGCATCAGCGGTTTAGCTAACCCAGAAGTAGGCAATACCTACGAATTTCATGTTCTTCTGCTGATTCCAAGTAATATATTAAGTACTCAGTATTCAAAACCCTAATCTAATGCCTTCGGTTGTAGTACTGACTGTTGTAGAGTCAGATTACAGTTGGCTGTTTTTCACGAAATCGGCACCTCCATGCTAGTTAGGTAATGGTTTTCTCTGACTCCCATTTTTCAAATTTCGCTCGTTTTATTTCAGGTGAATACTAGCGATGATGATTGATGGGTCCGTCGGCAGCGCACGAATGATTTGAAATCTCTGGACGCACAAGTTCCTGAGCTGAAGCGAAGAGGTTCTCAGAGGGTACCCCTGGTTAAGCTACAGTGAAGCACCCCACACCCATAAAAATGTACATTTACCATCAGAAATAAGCCTCTTGTATTGTTTTGTATCTTGTATCGATCCAGGGGTACGGTACCTACGCTTAAAGCCGAATTTATTGCGTGGCATGATGCGAGTTATTGTAAAATAAATTAATTTATCCAGTATTCGTCTTGATAGTACCTTGCCTAATTCCATTATTGGGAAATTCCGGTGTTCTTTCATCAAGTCAATGATTAACCTGTGCAATCACTCAGACAAACAAGAGCAGCAAAAGATAATTTATGTTCATACCTAGGTACTTGATGGATTTCTTACTAGAAAATTTCTAGTCATCATCTAGTCATCAATCTATTCTCAATCAATCAATTCTAGTCATCAATCATTTAATGATGAAAAAGCTCCAAAATAGCCGCAACTATGCAAAGTCCTGCAAACTGTTCCATTTTGACCAGGATTATTGTGGAAAAAAGATTTATGATCAGACGTTTATTTTTCACTCATGAGTACAGTAAGTAAGTAGGTACTTAATTAGGTATGTAAATAATTACAGGTGTTCACAATGCTTTTCAACGTAAAACCGCAAAACAGTGGTCATTGCATTCTGCCAGTTCAGTAGGTACACGATTCTTTGGAGATGAATATTTCGGGCTTCCGCGTTCAGATGTATGAAATACTTCGCATTCTTTTCGATTGGCAGTAATTTTTGATTAGGTACCCTGTAACGAGAACTACACCAGAATTTCTCCAAGATCACTGAAATTAGGACGAAAAACACAAGTTCCATTATAGATGATCAAGAAGTGATCGAAAAATAACTTGTTTGTTTACATTCCAAAATTAAATGCCCGAAAAAACTTTTGTTGTTGTATAACTTACCTCTTTTACTGACATGGTAGACATAAATGTTGTCAAAAATGGTAAAATCGCATGCGATTGCTGTGTGAACGCGGCTTGAAGTGCGGATTTTTATAAGCTCCGTGGCGTCACTTTTGAAATTTCGAAAGGGGGCCTCCCACTGTAAGGCCCCCTTTCCGAGAAGCTAGGAGAGTTCATGAATAACGTTTTTCAAAGGAGGCGTCCTATATGTTAAGGGGGCCTCCAAGTAGGAGGCGTCCTAAGAAGCCAGATAGGAAGTGATGTGAATACGGGCCTAAGTCTTCAAAAGTGGCAACTTCCAATATGTCAGTAGAGGAAATGTGATGCTACGTCAACTATTCCTGTCACTTTCGAAAAAAGGTGTGCCGTCTGAAAGAAAAATGACCCATTTGACGGGAAAAAAGGTAAAATATTTTCGAGGACAGGCTACCTTTCCAAGGCCATCTTCCGAAATAACAGCAACCGAACCATTGTGATGCATGGTAGAAACCCATATGAATCCACTCGTCATTCCACATGCAAGATACAAAAGGGCCTATCCTCAAAATTATTTTCCCTCTTTCCCCATCCATAGAAGACATTCTTCAGATGGCACACCTTTTTCCCGAAAGTTGCTGTACCACATATTTCCCCGGGCCTACTTCATGTTGGCTGTAAACCTGTAGCCAACAATCTCAGGATACCAACACCAGAGGCAGGAAGAAGGATTCGCCTTTCTCCTTTCCACTGCTACCAGTTTTTGAAGAAAACGAGAATAGTGTTGGAGGGGGTATTACGGCATGCAATTATAGCAAATGGTGGCACGCAATTTACCTGGTGCTTCCTCTTGATGATGTCGACAACTTTTGTCGGCTGAAGCCTCCGAGGATTGGGCTTATGATGAGATCCGGTTAATTCTCTCGAAGCCATGGCTTGGTCTTTCTTGTATTGTGTCAGTGTAGATTTGAAGTGGTAGTACTGGGACATTTTGTTCCCGTCCTAGTGTCAGTCAGTGTTTATTGTATTGTGAATGCTGGAATTCTAGCATTATTACTACCAATTACGCGTCCATGAATTTTCAAGTATGTATGCGAGTTGGTAGGGATAAGGCAGTCACTACTCTGCCAAGACTACACTAGAGGCAACCCAAACAAAAGCTAAAGTGGAATGAATTTCATTAAATTTTCAGAATAACCACTTTTTCAGCTTTTGATAGATTATTAAAATTTCACTCGTCGAAATGCCTTACACTTGCCGCTTTCTAGAGCTCTTCTTGATGCACCATGGTGATGAGAAATTTAACGGTCTTTGCAACAGTATAATCGATTTTGGATATTCTCAAGTACCTAATTAAGTGCCAGTTGGATGCCTGCGGCCGGTACCTCAGGTTAACAACATGCGTAGTTTTGATATCAATAACTCGATAAAATAAAATAGTTTATTTTTTGTTGGTGTAAACGAGTAGTGCAACTTTCACAGAGGAACACCTCCATTCTAGCTATCAACGGGACGTATGTGATTGTCTTTAGAGCTCTCATCCGGATCAGGAATAAACATGGACAATTTCGACTCCAACGATTTGACAAAGTCCGGACTGCTCTGCAGCCAGTGCATTATTTTCGGCTTGTCCTCCGATTCGTCGACATGGTTCATAAAAATCGGATCCGTGCCAAAAGCCCAATTACTGGGCCGCCAAGACGATTTTTGCGTTGGCTGCTTACTGGGCTCTTCATCTTTGATTTTCTCCTCGAGAACCTCAGAAGGTTCTTGTATTCTATCGGAGCCCCAATGGTTAGAGCTGCTGCTCCGGCCGTTGCCTGCATAAATTGTCAACATGAGCATGCTTATTACGATTCGAGTTGGTAAGTATAGTTTCCATATTTCAAAAATTGCTGTCGGGATGTTTTTTTTTTAATTTTTTCCTTTTTCATGCGTATTTTTGGAGACGGTTTTTCTGAAACACCTATTTCAGTGAAACATAGAAAACTCTGATAAGACTAGGAACGTATGCTTCAAGAATTGATCACGTCCGACGGGTAATTTTTTTTTTATTTGTTAAAAAGTTTCAAACAATTGAAAATTTGCTCATCTTGTTTTTCATTGTCCAACACAATGAAAAATAAGTACATAAAGACGCATGGAAAACTGAATGCCACAAATTATTCGACTCGTCGCAACAACATAAATCGAGGGTTAAGCCGTATCATAACCAATCAAACTTCTCTCCACTTTGCAGGAGGCGCAAAAAATCAAATGAATCAATTCGTATCAAATTATGCCATCATACTTATCGTATCAAAATATTTGACACGGGTTTCTGCTATAAATCTTGGAAGCCACCAACTTTTTATCCTCCTGTTAGCCTCCGTCACTCCTGAGTTCAGAGGTCCACCTGACCATAGAGTAGCATCCCAAATATATTTGCATACCTATATGCAAAAAAACCAGAACCCCCAGAAGTATTCATTGGCCAAGTTACGGATCAACCCTCGAAATGAGCTCTCTTTCAAAAATCCATACATTTTCTTACTATATTGCTGGGAGAAGTTTTGCAGCAGCTTGTAAAATTCGGCGAACCCCAGATCTTCGCCTAACTTCCTCTTCAATTTTCGAACGTCGCGCCTCTGAGTGCATTGAGAGCAATAGCACGCTCGATTTCTGATGGTGACTTTTCTTCGCCCGTTCATCAAGAATTTGGGTCTTGCCGATTCGGCGGGCAATGGCCGGAATAGCGGTAAAGCTTTGTCATCCACGATATTGATACTGGAATCGAGCGAGCCTTGATTATCATAGTTGTCTATGGACGTCCATTGAGATGAGTACGTCAACGTTGATGGTACATCGGTTTCGTCTTGCGACCGCCTTTGTTCGGCAAATTCGTTCCACAAAACCCGGCATAAACGGCATGAACAGTCTTCGTCGTGATTCATTTGCTCAGACTTCGGTCTGGACTCCCTGGAATCGCCAATCGTATCCTGTTTGTTGGCTTTCTTCTGATTTTTCACAGCTCTGCACAAATTGCATTCGCACGCTTTACCGTGGGAGACTATGACGAAGGAATCGTTCGTTCCTTTGAGTTCTATTTTTTGCTCTACTCTAACTGGGCCTTGCGAAGTAGAGAAGGTCTTCGTAATTTTATGACTCGTCGGGCTTTCCATTCCGATTTTTTCAGGTCGACTCGACAGCCCTTCGGGTGTCGCATTGCCTGACATTTTGGTCATTTGAACTTCCTTCAGTCTCCGCTTCGGTGGAATTGCCAGTTTAGTTTTTAGCCCCAAGCGGCGAATTCTGGGTTGCCGCGTATAGTCGAAATTACTATGTTTCGAGTAGGCCAGCACCGGTTGAACATCCTGGTTTGGGGTGTCCAAGGCTGCATCACTGCCGTATTCGGTGGGATCAGCACTTTGCGGTGGCGGTGGCGGCGGCGGCGGCGGGGACGCCCGCGGCCTGGATGACTTTTTGCGCCTTCCATGCAACGGAGGGTTGTCCTTGCAACGGCAGCAGCATTCGGTGTGCACGTGGTTTTTGCCGAAGACTTTTTTGCACAGTGTTGAACAAGGTGACCCGCAAGAAGGAGGTCCATTTTTACACATACCGTTCCTCCTTCTAGCCTGAATCGCAGGGCATGGTTTCGGCTTCATTTTCGCGCATGGCCCTCGAGGACCGCAGGGGCAATTCGAGTAAGCTGGGCACTTTGGCCTGGCGCAGCATAAAGACCAGCACAGATAGCTGAGCCAGCAATTGGAAGCGAGAAGTTTCGCCAGGCATCCTCTATTATCTTGGCATTGCTGCTGGACTTTCCTCGATTGCTGGCCCGGTTTTCTGCGACGTCTTCTCCTCCCGCCTTCACCCGGTATCGTTTGAGATGTTTCGATGTATTTATCCGATTCCTGAATGTAGTCAGACTCGTAACCATACTCGCTCGTCATTGCCGCAGACGTAACAGCCGACGCTGCCCATAAATGTCCTAAAAAATATTCAAATCCAGTGTATACAGGGTGTCCACACTTGAGATGGTCTTCCTTGAATGAGTCGATTCTTCCACTCATTTGCTACAAACCCCACATTTAAAATTTGATTTCTCGTGTGATAAGCAAGGTAAACCAATGAATGATTACACTGTTGGAAAGCTGATGAAAAATTTTTAATTGTCGAAAATTGAACAACTCTCGACTGATCCCAATTTTCTGCTTATTCAACTTGAAGCTAAAAAGCTGCAAATACCGTCAGATCAAAGACAATGTAATTGTCTTCTTAACGGTATCCTCATTTTTGTAACTACCACAAAATTTTAGGGATTTACCTATGGCAATTTTACAAAAACTAAGCCGAAAACACGAAAAAATATTCAAACCAAAAAATGCTATACCTTCCCTTGTGCTCACAAAAAAATTTATAGAAAAGAAATTGTCTCAACTGAACTGGAGAAGTCGATATGATACCATTTGTGTCAAAAACTGGCAGATAAGCGGTTACAGCTAGGTATTTTGTGCCAAATTTCCATCGAATAATTTCCATTATGCTCCAATGCTCCAATTATTGAGCATTGGGTGAAGTAACACCCAAAAATTGTTAAAGCATTGTTGCTGTCGTTCAAATATTTTTCGTGTGTCTTATACCTACCTATGTTGGACTTCGCCATCACGGATTAAGCTGGACTTCATTGGTATTGGTTACGTATAACTAAGTTACCAGTGGCAATTAAGTCCCCGATTAACTTTAATCCGAGATGGTGAAATCCAACATAAAATTTCTTACTAGGTGCGTTGAGGACACTTTCTCGTTTCAAACTATTCAGTTTAGCCAACGCGAGAAGTTTTTTTTTCTCTTCAATCACGCTCCAGCAATTTTGCAGGCTCTTCAGTTGGTACTGCGATTTATGTTTCGCAACGAGCATTTCTCTGAATGAGTTTTGCTCATTTTTCGAGCCATCTACTGGGACAGTAGCAATCTTCACATTTTCCAAAAGGAATCCCTGGAGTAAAGTTGCCTAAAAATCGATAAACGTGTTATTCAGTAAGGTAAATAGTAAGAAATGATGTGAACCGCGTGAATAAAATTGTTCGTCATCCCTGAAGTCGAAGGGCATGGGATGACATGTGATGAGAAACTACTACTGTCATGAGACACGGTGGGCCCTCATCTGTAGATTATAAAAAAGTGTGTAACTGTTTTTTAATTGATTAAAATTGAATTTTTTTTTGTGAGTTAAATCGCGATTTTCCGACTAGTTCCAACCGTCCCCTTGAGGTCGACAGGCGCAATCGACAACTTCGGTTATCGAGTGAAAAGCGATTTTTTACTTAGCTGGACATTTTTTAGTTTACTAATCAGCAAGTTCGGTTTTTAACCTTGTTGGATCGTTGCTGGATCATCGTATCTTTCAAAACACCCATAAGATCTTGCATCGTGGAGGCCATTCTGTTAAGTGTCTGTGTGATGTCGTGGTTCGTGAGCCTACGGTCGTTCCAGTGTCCGTTTATCTTGAAGTGTTTTTCTGATGCGTGGAAGTTGTGCCATAATGCTGTTTCTATAATGCGTTGTTATTTGTAATTTTACCCCTATGGTATTGCTACAGATTTCACTCCTGAGGACAACGCCTGATGCAGGGAGCCTAAATTTATGAAAACTAAGACGAAATCCCTTTATTCATACGATAAAGATACATTTTTTCATCGCAATTTATGAAGTTTCGAGAGAGTGAGAATGGTTTCCAACGGAAAGGAGTAACATGGTATTTTTTTTGGGACCTCCAAGATTTTGTCCATAGACGCTATTTCTTTGGGCAAAGGCGTTTTGATTGGTAGAATTCCCTCGTAACGGTATCAATTCAAGATATGTTACTTGAAGACCTTATCCTGATAGATGCAAGTTCGACGAATATAAACCGTTTATAGATGAAGAGAATTCCCAGGATTCGGTTCAGACACGGAATCAGAAAAGAAGTACCATCAGGGGAGCAGACGCCAAGTCCAGCCTCACCCAACTTGAAGTTAGTCCTTGGAAATTGGTAATACTGTCAGAGTTGGGCCTAATCAAAGTCATAATTATAAATACGATTTCAATCACGAGCATTTACTTTGAGATTGAAATTATGATTGTATTCATAGGGACTGAAGCTATGAATGCAATTAGGATTACAATAATAACCACAAGTATGAATACCAAACTCAACTCAAACACTGAACTCACAAACTCAACCTACAAGTTCGCTCTCAGGTAGAACTTGGTTTTTGAAGGTATCAACCCTTCAGTGGAGATCCTTACTCTGGAGTTCCTTACTCTGTGTTTAAAAATATAGCCAATCTCTAGCTAAAAATTTGGCTGCGAATCGCTTTGATTTTGAAAATAATGCTCGTCTGCCATGGCAGACTGAAATCGCAATCTAAAGGAAGTCACGGGGAAGCGCAAAAAGAACAGCCGGCTTACTACTACCGTAAGAAGCTGACCGAGGATGAAATTGAGGCGATCAATTCAGGTGGTGCGACGCAACTCCAGCATCCCAATCAGAAGAAATCCGGCCCGAAAACCCCATCCGGTAAAAGCACGGCGAAATCCCAGGCATCACGTCCTGAGAGCACCAAGAAGAAATAACTTCCGTCATACATTATATTTTGAAATGGATTGACCAATAAACCGATCTATGATGATGGGCGGAATTTTGATGTTTCGGAAATATTTATATCTGGTTTTATACAGGTGCAGATTACCCTCGAATACATGTTCTATTGAAAAATTTTGGTAGCTTTTCCTGATCAGGAGGATCAGAGTTCGTTAGCCTCCGTTATTAACGGAATTTCGTGCCGTTAAGTAATTGTGGATGCGATAAAGTTGTTTTTGCTTTGTAGTTTGAAGAAATGGGCGACATAACAGCAACACTGATGAGACTTGCGTGTATGTTCTAACGCGAGGATCGTAGGATGAAATCGTTCACAGCCATCAAAATAATATCAGATATTCTTCAAGATTCTTGTCGCTTCTCCTCTTGTGCTTGCATTCCTATGAAGCATCTCTATATTCATAGGTTTGCTGAGTTGCGGTTGACTACTCAAATAAATTAGGTATGCTTGTAGTGTAATTGTTCAACTCTAACCTCCTTATAAAGACAAAGTTACACACACCATGCCCAAGTCACACAACTCATCGATACCTTAAAGCACAAAGGGCATATGTCCAAAAATGGCATAATGAGAAAGATGCAAAATAAGTTTTTGATCAATTTACAAAAATAAAGATTTCTCCCATAGTTTTCTATTCCATAAAAAAATTCGCTTAATAAAAAATGTTTGTCTGTCAAAGATCTACAACCTCGTTCAACCAGAACTTTGGTATACCAGGGCTATAGCCCTTAACACTTCCAAGATAAACGCTCTTTAAACATTTGTCGTTTATCTATTATATCGGTTTTTGGCCCCAAAAATAGATAAATGGATCATGATTCTTGGAGCGATCGATAGGTCCTGATGAGTAGATTCTTTCGGTACCGAAATCTCAAAATTGATATTTTGGGACATATCGACGGCGAAGTGGTGAGACCTCGTATCTCCATTTTGTTAAGACCGCCAATGTTCCTATGGCACCCTATGTAACCACATTGAATTTCCATGACATCTGTAATGCGCACGTGCAGGTACGAAATTGGAGATACGAGGTCTCACCACTTCGCCTTCGATATGCCCTTTGTACTTTAAGGTATCGACATATTCCAAAGCTGTGTACAGATTCTGTGAAGTCTACCTTCAATACCGCGCCTCTACTCCGAAATCTTCTTCTTCTCCAGAGCTAATAAAATTCCATTAAAAATCTGCGATCTGAAAAGGCGAATTGCTCTTGGTGGCTAGTCAAACAAGCGAGGTGGGTTGTTTCAGCAACAAAGCCGTATCTTTGAAAGCATTGCCCTACAGCTCCAAGAACGATGGCCGAACAGCGGAAGCAGCACTTGGAAAGGCCTGGGGGCTCGTCTAAAAGAAAACGTCGTTTGGAGTATCTACCAGCGACGAGGATCCTCCTCTTCCAGCGCTAATCACGCCCTATTTAAGCAAATGAGAAGACTCTAATGACCGACCAAAAACCTCCAAGTACCGCCAGGGCTTCGGGCTGAGAAGAAAGGGCCGGAAACCCGAGGGAAGACCAGGGGCGGATGAGGATGAGCTTCCTGTTCTTGTGACGGGGAAGCGCGACTTCTCTGGAGGAAAATTTCCAGGGTTTTCCTGGCTGGTTGGGTAATTAGGTTGAAATGTGAACCCAACTCCAGTTTCAAGTTGTTTGCCCAATAAAGTGACAAGTGTTGTCGAGCTAGGGGATCAAGCGGAGTTTTTGTTAAGACCGGAGCACGGCTGAATCCCAAAGTCAAGTCAAACACTGCGGCGTACATAATTAATTTGTATTACCCTCCCGTTGAGTTTGGTAAGGGTGTAGGGGTGGCAGAGGGTGGGTTTTATGTGCTCTTAGACGTTAAGTTCGTACGAGTGAGACCCTCGTTTTGTAGGATGTAAGTCCACAGATTTTTTGCCTGTTCGTAATCTTCGCGTTTTCTCTGATCCTACTCGCTAACCCCTAGGGGTTGATGAAGAGGAAACAAATCGCTATCGAGTAATTGCAGGTATCAGGCAATTATTGCTAGCAGTGAATTAAACAGTTATTTGGGAATCAACCATAATATCGATTTCAAGACTAGAGGTGGGCATTAGAGGTTTTAAACATTTTAGTAGGTAGATAGGGAAATAGAGGAGGGTTAAAATATAAAATAATGATTTTTATTTCCCTATAATGAGGACGAGCCCAAACGAACAAATGAGTATGAAGCTATCGAGCCAAAACTATGAAAAATAAGTAAATTTATCTAAGAAAAACCTAGTTCAGCAGTGTGCCAAAAAGCATCAATTCTCCAAGATCAAAATTGAATAGAAAAATTGAAAATCATTTTAGGTATCCGGAAACGGCCGGAGCGAAATCCTCACTATTTTACGGACAACTTACCTATCATGAGATGAAAATCTAGTTTGTTTTGATTCAAAACTTTTGAATTATCAGTTTCAAATTTTCTTGGATCTTTATGTCGGTTTTACGTGAGTAAGAATAAAAAGAAGGAAAGTTGTGGTGTGCACAAACTAGATGTCATCATTTTGTATGCCTCAAGCCCCACCTCATCATTATTCTAAATTTTACACCTGTTACAGTAGCATAAGTAGGTACCTAACATTAATTAGAGAGTTTTTGCTTCTTTCGTGGTGCAAAAGTGAAAACGAAACTGAGCACGAAACTAATTATGATAAGACGATAAGAAGTGATAAGAAATAAGTTCGGGATGGAAGATTCGTTTCTAGTTTCGGCACGAACTAGCGTATAAGATTTGAAGTGACGCTAGGGCTGCGGTGAAGTTTTGAAGTGACGCAAACGAAAACAAGTTTCCACAGCTGTAGGGACGGTTGATAGGTAGTTGCAATGGCGGCTGAATTTATTTTGTAGTTTTAACTGTTTAGTTCTTGGAGGGTCACTGACGTCGACCGAACTCTGCAAACTTTCGCCCTTCACCTGAATTGTGTTGGTATTTCTACCTGGATGTCCATTGTTTTAAATTGGGCTGTGAACGGAATTCGGGATCCAGCCTTTCACCGATTGTTTTGCTTGCCGGACCTTGGGAGTATTTAAACCCAAAGTGCATCCATCCATCCGTGACTTGTGAGTTTCGTTTCTCCGAGTGGAGAACTGTGGATTTGATGGAATCGTTGGAAGAAGCGAAGGAGCTATTGGAATGCGGGCTCATATCGGCGGAGGAATTCTCTTGGGCCCTCGAGTGGTTTGTTTCGAATTGTGAAGCCGAGGACGGTGAGTCGAACGAGCCTGGGCCTAGCCGGCGACAGCCCCGACGACGAGCTGAGTTTTACGGAAAGTTCGACCTCGATAAGTTTACCGACGAGGATGTGCGATTGAACTTCCGATTTCGCCGGGAGGACATTGCCGTCCTGCAAAAAACCCTGCTGATTCCCGACGAAATCTCGATTCCAGGTGAGCGTTGTACTGTAGCTACTGCATTCTACTATAGGGCCGCTTTATCAATAGTCGATTATCCAAAAAATCATAGCTAATCACCAGGCCACTAATTTCAGGGTGATTTTTGGGTGGATGCTCATAGGCTGTGTCTCCGAGAAATTTGTAGCCAAGAGATTAGCTACGATTTTTTACTTCCATATTTAAAGAGTAAATGGAAATATTGTGATCGTCCTAAAATCGAGAATCGGAACGGAGCTTCAGAAAAAACTTTTTCTTATACACAATCACTCAGAATCACTTCCCGAACAAGTGTCTGTGTGTCCGTCTGTGGTCGTTGACAAAAATGGCCATAGCTCCCTCAATTCTCAACCTTTTTTCAAATTTCTTGAACTGAAATGTTTGTCTCGGCAAGACGTAACATCCTGTTTAATCGGAATTTGAATTACTCATAGTACTTCCGATATATTTGCATTTTTAGTGTTTTCTATTTTATTTTTTCCGGCCAGAAAAATGGACCGATTTGAGCGTTCTTGGTCTCAAAATCTTCGTTTTACCTTGCAGAATATATGGATAATTTTTATATATTACAAAAATGTAGCGAATTTTTGTTTTTGCAAATTTTAAAATTTGCATAGTGAATTTTTTGATATTTTTGACCTAAACACCCTTAAAAACAGTCAAAAAATGATCAAAATTTTTCAAATATGTACGTTTTAAAATATGGAAGTATTGTGTGTTATCTACGCACCACTGGTTGGGTAATCGACTATTGATAAAGCTTATAGTATGAGTGACCTATATTATAGATCACGATTGCTGGATCGCACAAGTCGTCTCGGAGAGGGCTGAGATTTCCTTTTGTTACAGGCAGGGGTTACCGTGTTCGGGCAAGACTGCTCTGAGCATCCTGTTGCGTCGCTTGGCCTATCCTAACCGACTAGCGATCTGGAGTGGATCTTCGGTTTGTCAGGGCCAGCGTTGTCGACGATATGCCCGTACCTAACGAAGATTTTAATGGATCGGTTTGGCCATCTGCTTGACTCTTTACCTGCGTACTTAAATGCAGGAAAACTGCAGTACTTCGCCAAGGTATGTTCCGCCATGTAATTGTCAGGATGTACTTCATAGCTTTGATACCTACGTACTGTATTGGTGAATACTTGTGAATGAGTGCTAAATTTCGACAGGGCATTCATGGAAAGGGAGCTCCCCTCGAAAACTGCTGGGGGTTTATTGACGGCACAGCCCGGCCGATGTGCTGGCCATCTGTGGATCAAGAAAACGATTTCTCCGGGCACAAAAGGTGAGTCGGTCTAATCAGGTTGCGTTTTTTACCACAAGTACGGTGCGATTCTCCGTAGGTCCAGTACAAAGCGTCAACACTCCTGATTTTTTCCAGGTGAATTTGCCTTCATTGATTTTTCAAAAAATCAAAAGCTGCTCCTTCAAGACCCCGAAGGCGACCATCTTGACGAATTGACATTCCATACTTAACGGCAGCCAAACCGCCGTTATTTTCGTGTGCATTGCAGGAATTTTTGCCACTGGCAAGAAGATTAAGAAGAGCTTTATGCACTCCCATATGTTACTTATTCACCACGGAAAATGCAGAAATATATTTAGTTTCCACAGAATTTTGTTTTATTCTACAGGTAGCATTATTTCTGTGAATTTGAAGCAGTATGTGTTGGTTATCACTGTCGATTCATTGCAGATATTGTTATTGGATTTGGCATGGCAATTTAATATCGATTTCCAAAGACATATCGCTTTGAGTTTACAGTTCCCTAGACATTCTCAGAATAAGGGCCAGTTAATACATTCAAGAGTCTATTTCATGAGGCCAGTCTTGGTCAGTCCTGGGCGAGTACCTACTGGCGGAAAACAAATTCAAGCCAGGTGATTGAGTGGATTTGCTTGGCGTTGTCAGACTAGTCCAGGACTGGCCTCATCGAACAGACCCTAAAGTCGACCACACACACATCTGATTGCTGGTGGAGGGGGTAAGAAAATCCATTGGTGTGTTTGGTCGAGTTGTCGGCGTTGAATGTGATACATTTCATTGGGTTTTCCGAGCCACGTTCCCATGTTCATCCTTACTCTAACAGCTAGCAAACGGATAGTGTGTGGCCGTTCAGAATATCGTGCTACACACATTTGGAACTAATTTTTCCTGAGATTCGGTCAATTAAATTCTACCTATAAACTCGACCAACAATTAATCATATGTTTATTCTGATAGAACCCGGAAATCTCGGGGAACTGAAATTTTTGTTTTACACAAAACAATCAATCGAAACCAGTGGTGCGTAGATACCACACAATACTTCCATATTTTGAATCGTAAAATTGTGACACAATTTGATCATATTTTGACTGCTTTTATGAGTGTTTAGGTAAAAAATATGGAAACATTCACCGTGCAAATTTTAAAATTCGCCCAAAATAAAAGTACGCTACATTACCGGAATATAAACCAGTGGTGCGTAGATAACACACAATACTTCCATATTTTGAAACGTAAAATTGTGACACAATTTGATCATATTTTGACTGCTTTTAAGGGTGTTTAGGCCAAAAATATCGAAAAATTCACTATTAAAATTTTAAAATTCGCCCAAAATGAAAAAATGCCACATTTTCGGAATGTAAAAAATATCCACATATTCTGCAAGGTAAAACAAAGATTTTAAGACCAAGAACGCTCAAATCGGTTCATTTTTGTGGCCGGAAAAAAATAAAATAGAAAACACTATAAATGCAAATATCTCGGAAGTACTGTGCGTTATCCAAATTCCGATTAAACAGGGTGTTAGGTCTTGGCGAGACAAACATTTCAGTTCAAGAAATTTGAAAAAAGGTTGAGAAATGAGGGAGTTATGGCCATTTTTGTAAAAGACCACAGACGGACACACGGACAGACGGACACACAGACACTTGTTCAGGAAGTGATTCTGAGTAAATGTGTATAAGAAAAAGTTTTTTCTGAAGCTCCGTTCCGATTCTCGATTTTAGGACGATCACAATACTTCCATTTACTCTGTAAATATGGAAGTAAAAATATCCACATATTCTGCAAGGCATAACAAACATTTTAAGACCAACAACGCTCAAATCGGTTCAATTTTGTGGCCGAAAAATAATAAAATGCAAATATATCGGAAGTACTGTGAGTTATCCAAATTTCGATTAAACAGGGTGTTAGGTCTTGCCGAGACAAACATTTCAGTTCAATTCGTGAGGTTCAGTGAATTGTAGTGTCTTGCATTACTTATATTCGAAATTCTTTATTCAGAGTCGTTTTTAATGTTAAATTTATCGAACTACAACGAATAAAGACGCAGAACCAGAAATTCAGAACCGCTGAGAAAGTGGATTAGACTCGATCTAAAAAGTTAAATGGAGAATCCTGTTGTCTGCCACGGGGCAGAAAGTGGATTTGACGCGATCTAAAAAGTTAGTTGGAGAATCCTGTTGTCTGCCACGGGGCGCCAAGAGACGAAAAACACTGCATGTTTATCTTCCGAGAAGGTTAGGCTAGATGATTCGTTTACGAGACAGTGCTAGGTTCGTTACGAAAATCGAGCTGCTGATTCGTAACGAAAAACGTCCTTAGCTCGTAACCGGAGCTAACTGTTTCGGAACACGAGCCAAGGGCGAAAAAGAAGAGGAAGAAGTTTCGTTATCAACGAGAAGTTCGTTTCCGTTGCCATTTTCGTGTTTGGTTTGTGGCAAAACGAAAGAAGCAAAAACTCTCTATTGACATCCATCATAAGTTCGTCTGCAATATCAAACACCTCCAATTACAACAATCCTAATGCAAAAATAAATTCTATGCAGAAATCATTCCTATTGTACAACCTTTACGAAAAAAAGATTTTTCTTGGCAGATATTTTTCGCGGCAGGAGGGGAGCATGGCGTAGCGTAGGCGTAAGCGAAGAGACGTCAGCTTCCTCTGGCGTTACACCAGCCAGCCAAGTTAGTGCAAGAAGCGCTCAACAGATCGGGCAAGCATACAGTGGAAGTCAACCCGTGGGCGGATACAGAAAATTACCGTTTGTCAAACACCGAATTTTCGGCATTAGCTTGACAAATACCACCTGTTTGGTATTTGACAAATACGGATAGGTTATCAAACTCTCGATTTGTTCGCCAAATGCCGCGTGTGCGGCCACGCCCTCAAAGGAATTGGACAAAGTAGGTGAGGAAACTGAGATAGTGTGAGATAAATATTAGCATCCAAAGAACCTTGATTGACATGAAAATCGAGCCCTTCTAGAATAACCATGAGTTGATCAAAATTCATAAATAATGGATAGATAAGATTTTTCAAATAAGCAATTTCGAACTTGACTGTTTGTCGGGTTGACTTGTTTGTATTCATGATCATAAGGATCAGGATCATGGATAGCAATGATTATCATGAAAGAGTTGACCACGGTCGTACGCAGCCTAAGGAGAAAATTGAAGTATGATAATCAATTAGTTTAAAAAATGTTGTAAAATGACAAGATGAAAAAGGTTGGGTAATGGCTTGATATTTTAAATTTAATATGAATACCTACAAAATCTAGGTAGGCGAAAACTCCATATTTTTCGGATGGATTGGCTTGTACTATAAACGACGAAATAAAGATAGTGAGGTGTTTATAAAAACAGACGATGGTCCGGTCAACGGTTCAACAGTTCGCCGCAATTACCCTCCTAAATTTTCGACGATTTTCCTGTAATGTCTCAATGTTAAGCAATAATTCGTCAGCTAACTAATCTTGTTAAGATTGTTTTATGATAAAGAGGCCAAGACTTGTCCTAATTTCGTTTTCAAAGAGAGTCAGGGACGGCTGGGAGACACGTGGATGACTGTTCATATTGAGCACACTATTACACGCGGAAAAATCTCGTTATTATACACACAGACTCAAGGGAAGAGAGCAATTCAAATTTTGTCCGGCGCCACTTGTCTTCCGAGTTGTTAGCTCGGAGTAAACATTTCTAATAGCGCGCAACCTATTAATGGCTCGGCCGTAGTCATTTTCGCAAGGCCTCCATTGATAACCGTACTTCAACGTTTTCGTTTCAATGTCGAATGAAATGAAGGGGAAGCACCACTTCAGTCCATCAAACGGAAATTGTGAAAAACAAATTTTAATTTTTAATAAGTAACTCTTACTAGGTACTAACTACAGAGTAGGTAGATACACGGTCACATAGGAGACATTTTTATTAGATGGTAATACCATCATACCACCTATAGTACCTGTAGTACGGATGTCCCGTAATTGATAGTAGGAACCGCAACTATACAGTGTCCTGAACATGAAAGGTGTCGAGTACTTAATGGTAGGTAGGTACCTATTACAAGGTGTCCCGTATTTGATACAATCAAAGTTGTTCGGGTTGTTAGTCGTTTCATCGCTGTTACTATTGGTGAGGCGAGTTCATGCGTTAATTAACGATTAACGAGGTAGCCTGCAGTCGTTACCCGATAGGGATAGGATCGCCCATCAAAAGGATAGTCCTTGAACTGAGATAGGAAGTATCACTATAGCGTCAAAGAATAGCCAAAATTGATAAATTGAACACTTCAATACCAGACTGAAAATCGAACGCAACTTATAATATACCTAACAAAGCCTTTTTATCTCAAGGCGGCAGGATACCCAAAAATCCGTGAGTCTGGGATGCCTCCGGAGGAAGGGGCTCTCGGGTAGTCGCTATCAGTCGATAAAAATTTTCATAAATTATATTTGCCGCGGCATTTCGACATCGATTTTAGCAGGCATATCGCTTTGAGTTTACAAAAGAGCCCTTTTTACGCATTAAAATTTGAATTTCTCCGTGAAATAAAATGATAGCCACATAGTAGACCATGTGATTGAAAAGCTGATTGAATGGGCAAGTTTTCTTGGAATTGGACAACTTCGAGTACATTCTTTCAAAATGCAATTAGCGTACAGTATTTTGAGGAAAAAATAATTTTTCGACTTTCAACGTTAGAACATGAATGTACACTAGTCTTACAGGACATTAAATGCTGAATCCAGAAAATTTCAATTTATTGTCCTTGAAAGTTCAAATAAGTTGCATTGAATTGGAAAGATGTGAGGTTTCATAAAGCGAAACGTGGTTTTCTCGAGAAAAAAAAATTGAAAAATCGCGCCAATCTTTTAAATAAGTTGAGATAAAAAATTGCGGTTGGCGCCGTTTTGTCCTATTTTTGGTCAAGTTTCCCCCAATTTTTTTCGGTTCGATGAATTTGTTGAGCCCTTAACGTACCTACCTATTTAATAGCTTACTACTGATCGGAACAGTTAGCCATTACCTACATTATTACACCACCGATAGGTATGACTCCTAATGAGCCCATGCTGTCCTCAAAACGCGTCGTCATTTTGACATTTAATACGCTCGCTCTCGCCACCGTTGCTCCATTGTCTTGTAAATCCCCCATTGTCTTCTTCATCGGATCGGCTTCCTCACAAGAGAGCCCTTATCTAATAGGAACCTAGGCGGGGGCGAGAGACAGGGCCGTCCAGAGGGGGGGGCAGGGGGGGCAAAATCCCCGGGGCCCGGGGCCCAAGGGGGCCCGGGCCCGCCCGTGGGCCTTTTACGTACTAATATGCAAATTAGAAAAAATGCTTTTATTGACCGGGGGGGGGGCCCGGTCGAGTCTTTATCCCCGGGGCCCGGCTTGGCTCTGGACGGCCCTGGCGAGAGATCTGTTGTCAGCTGTAAGAGAAGGAACCCACTTTCGAGTTCCAGCAGCTGTTATGTAACCGGTTAGAAAGCTTTGGCTTGCCTTAGTAACACACTGACTCCGAAGGGGACTCCCCTTAAGCAGGACAATAAAGTCGGTTCGCCAATGTGGGAGGACCGAGGGAAGTTTATGCGACTCCTTAGATCGTAATCCTCCGATTCAATGAAAGAGAAGACCTTTTCTCCTTGTTTAAACCTTTCGCACGAAAGTCGTCCCTGCCAGTAGTAAATTCAATTTAATTGGCACTTACCGCATTGATGGAACGGCAAGATTGCGTTTTTCGAGCCAGCCGTTATGGGTTGGTCAATTTTAGTTACTCAATAAGAATTATCTCTCATTCAAATTATGTCGTTGTTGTATAACGTTGCATCGCAGAAAAGTCGGAGTATCTCAAAAAGACATTCATTACTAACCCCTCGATAAATGGAGGAAAGTAGGCCGTTCTGACTTTTGAGGGTGGCTTGCAAAAAAAAATTTATGAAGATTTCAACGATTTCGATAACGAACCTCTGAGAATGGGAAGAAAAGCAAAATAGGGTTTTTCCATTTCGGCACATTCAAAATTGAGCAACCAACACGCTTTAGCATTTGCGATTGGAAGGAAAAACTGAAAAATTTGTTCCTATTTTTACGCAAATGTTTTGGTTGTGAAAACTTAGTGCTGAGTTTCTGCAGTTTCATTTCAAGGTCTTTCTTGCACTTTCAACTCAGGTTAAATGTAACAACTTACAATGATAATATGCTTTTCTCATATCATCTTTCAAGTGTGTTTATTGACTGACTTCAAGGTACTATTTAAAATTGTAGTTGTATAATATAATTTAATTTCTGGAAATAATGTACCAAAATGGCGTCCCTTAAAAGATATGATAAGCATTTAATGCCTATTACAGATTTTGTGATAGGAAAACCAAAATTGAGAGGCGTTTACGCTTGCAAAATAAGTTAAATTTTGACAATGTGACATCCGATGAAAGGTCGGGTTGCACGTTGATCAAAAGTTATCTGCATAATATGCAGTATATTATACTTGATCATACGAATTTATGTTGAATTCCTCTTTGAGATAGGTTACACAATATTTCTAGGGATATCTAAACACTTTTCATTAATTCTAGCTTCTATTATCTCTACATTGGAGAATGGCGGCTATAAAAATTCATTGACCCAACCATTCATCATAATTCTCTAACTCCGATAGCTGCAATTGCCTAACCATATTTTACGATGACGTACCTACGTTTCAATGGTGACTGATTAGATCATAGGACCTTCGCCTAGTGACACTTCAACCCTAGAACGAATCCTGAGTGTCAGCTTTGTAGCTTATTGTAATCGAAGTCTCACGAAGGTAACCAATCTCATCATCAGCGTACACGAAGCAATCAGATTTACTACCAAGTCCGCGTCTGGCTCGACCTCTTCGAACCCTGGATCAGAGGTGAATGTTTTCGTGCCGCTTAAACACGTAATGCGAATAAAATTATTCATCTGATTAGATTTCACACAGCCTTTATTTGAGATTTAACTGCGCGTTAAGAACCCCACTGCCGCGGTTAATCATAGTTGTGCCGTATTCTATAGAATGAAATTTGGCTTTTGGACGTGGATATCATTGGGCATCAATGGACTTGGAACATTCTACCAAACCTTCTATTTGTTGGTAATACTCGAGGTAATGATCGTAATTATTAATTTAGTATGCCTATACCGTAGGTCCAATATAAAATTACTTTTACAATATTAGCAAAAACTTCAATATCAACAATCCGTTGATTATTCATTTTTTCCCCAGTACAGCCAAATGAATTGAATCCAATCGCAGTGCAATCGTATGGAGTGGATTACACCTCCTATTACGTTGACTGCCACCGCCACCGAAGGAAGGCTCGGTCTGTTCCTGGATAGCCAGCGACCCAGATGCCTGACACAGATCCCTCGAGCCCTGCTGTGCTGTTACGTTAGTGGGGCCCGGGGCCCCCGGCTAAGACCTCCCCTGTTTCTAGCAGTGAAAGTGACACTCACTTTCACCTTCTCGACCTTATGCAATCTTTCTCAGACTGTTATCCAATACAAGTCCCATCTGTACGCGTCTGGTAAGCGATGAATTTTCAAGCTCGGTCCACCCCGACCGTCTGGGGCAGGTTCTCTTTTTCGGCTTTAACTCGCTGTTCAAATACCCCGCCAGATGTTCAGCTACGTAATGATGTTGAAGTTAATTGATCAGTTTTATTAATCAGCAACTCGGGCATTCACGGTCGACCTCAATTATAATATCCGAATAATATCCCTGCACCGGATAACCATGTTATCCGTCAAATTTTATTTTGGCCCAAAAATGTCCCAATTTGAGTGCTGAAGATATTATTAGGTATTATTCAAGAGGTGGTTGGTTTTTATTTGAATATCACTTGGGTATATTCTCAGAGAAAATAGAAGTACTTAGATTTCCCCAAAATGAAAATTAATTACCTGCCTAATAAATAAATTTAATTAATTTAAAATCTTATCAGAGCTACGCCTAGAAAAATCACATGAGTCGCAGATGAAAACCAGTAATCACACTAACTCATGCTAACCTTCTGGATACACTTCTGGTATGCAGTGTCCGAGGGTCCGTCCGTCCATAAATCTCTTGAACTGGAACATTTTTCTAGCCAAAATCCATCATACTGTATAGCCGAAATTTTGAGTACGCACTGTACTTCCGTGATACTGACACTTTCGGTTTTTTTTCTATTTTATTTTTTCCTCGCCCCAAAAATGTACTGATTTGTTTTAAAATTTTGGTCCAATCTTGCCGGACCTGGGTACTCTCGTAACTTGGCGTACCTAGTAGGTACTACCTACTTCGATTTCAGATCGGTGAATTTTAAAATTTGCATAGTGTGCTTTTTTACATGTTTGATCTCAATAGCCTCCAAATCAGTTAAAATTTTGTCAATTTGGTTCAAAAATTTTAGCAGTTTTTATAGCTATTATGGTTTTACAGCTTTTTTATGGAAATTATTGTATGCAGTCTTACCATCACTAGTTGATCGTGGAAAATTATCTCGATTTTTGAAAAAATATTCTAAATATTATGGATTCAAACAAGTTTGGACATAACCAGGAAAACATATTAATGCAGAGTTTACCTACACACCCCGGGGATCTGCGTTCATGGTTTTTCTCCAAAAGGAGCAGAAAATACATATTGTATAATATGCATTTAAATTTTTAAAAAATTAACCGTGGTTTTTCACGTTTTTATTGTTTTTTCCACTCATGCCTTTTGGTATTGAACCGATCTGTAAAATAATCAGAACATCTTCGACACCAGCTAACTAGCCCCGATTTTTCTGACCGGAAAAATACAATTATATGTACGCTAGGCGTCTCATCTCATTCATAAACAGCGATCAGTCAGATAAGGCGATCCATACGAGAGGGTCAGTATTCACAAGTGTATTCGTCGACATTCGTATTAGAGGACTCTGATGACCTCGGATCATATCAATGGGTTCCACGTGTTACACTATTATCCTTGTGGATCTCCCTTCGGAATTATTGCGACCTCATTTCCACTCGTTAAGTGTTCTTGTACACGCTATTCCTATCACCCGTTGCGTCATTTGGGCCTTGAGCGTAGTCCTCTAATACAATAGACGTACCGTACTAGAGATAAAATATGTATTAGTATATCGAGTGGAGGAGTTAATAGATACAAGCGAGAACTGTCACAAGCTTATGAATATTTTTAGAAATTTGGGTCATTTGTCGGTTTTGGAAAATAATAATATATAAATTCCAGATTTTTGTGACTATAATTTATTTTTTACGATTTGCTATTGACTCGGAAATGGTAAAAAACCTAATTTTTCAGTAGAGCTAAAAGAACCACAATGACTTCACTTTTAGCAGTAAATCCCAGAAGGGATCCTGGGCAAGGAGGCGAAATGAGAAAACCAGTGCTCTTATATTAAAAGTACAGAATTTGATAGAAATCCCGGCTAATGAAGATGATGGGTCTTGTATAGATTTACATTACAGTCCAAGAAATTTGAAAATAGGTTCAGAATTTAGGGAGCTATGGCCATTTTTCTATTTTCTCACAGGCGATCATTGTTGTGAAGGCGATTCTGAGCGAAAGTGCTAATGTAAATTTTTACCCCAAATTATGACAGGTGCTCTATAAATATGGAAGTTCAAATCAGGGTTGATAGTACTTGATTTGCGCGAAGACAGGAACTGATTTAACCGGGCTCAAATCTTACAAATAATTTCCACCATCAGCGATCAACTAGCAGGTCGAAGTGATGCAACTGGGCGACGTGACGCAAGAAGAGACAGTGCCTGTCGAAAAAATTCTGTGATGGATGGTTTTCTAAACGGCCCAAATGTCACGATCCGTAGGCGATCCTTTTGGGCCTGAGAGGGCGTGGGTGGAAAGTAATCGTTATAAAACCGGGACCGTCCAAAAAGTCGACTGATCCAATGGTGAAATGACTCTTGCCCCAGACTTCGGTTGCCTCAGTTGTGAAAGACTGTCAGGGAGAGGAGATTGACTTTCACTAGATTAAAACTGCGCTCGAGTAGCGCAGGTCGACCTGACGAAATAACATGGTTATTAGGTAAGTGTGATGATCTAGTGGACTGTTCCCGTAAGATCGATGCTAAACGGAAACTCAATTTTTATGGGAGATATTCGTATGTCAATGTTTTCCCAGTTCACAGCAACAGCAAACAGCAACTCATTTTTTGTTCATTGAGACTGCCCCTGCTTACTTGTTCAATTCTTTGATAATGTAGAGCATTTTCAAGTCGAATTGAGGAATAATCAATTTGAGGATTTTCTAATCCAATTTGAGAATTTTTCGAACTGAATTGCCTCGAGAAATTCTGAATTGGTTAAGGAAATTCCCGAAAGTTCTCAAATTGCGTTGGAATATTCTCAATTCGACTTGGAATGCTATAAAAACTGTGAAAAAATTGGTCCACAGTTAACACCCCTCTTTTCTCACATTCGTACCGGGGAAGAAAAGTAAATACTACGTAGGTATATGATAGTTTCAAGGTATCAAACATCTCAACATAAACTATACCTAAATAAATGTTCTACAAATCTAGAAAATCTCAGATGAAATGATAAATGTTGAAAACCGTTGAATAATATTCTAATGATAATACCTAAAGATTCTAAAAATAATGATCCAAACAGTTAATTCAAAGCGGTGCCCTGGGAACAGGGAAAATCAGTGTGCCAATCAGAGTGATTTATTATTTCACCCCATTTATTATTTAATTTATTTGCTCGTTTCATCAGGCAGGTAGGCTTTACCTTCCGGTCAGGTAACTCTAAGCGACCAACCCCTCAGCCCGTGAATATCTGGACCAAGTGAAAGCGTGTACCAGTGTTGTTGAGCACCCCTTTCTTTTTCAAAGCCGAAAACTACCCTTGGAGATACCTTTACATAAGGGTCTGGTTTCACAGGCGGGTTGCACAGAGAAAGGCCTCCCGCTTCCACCCCTAAAGAGCTCGTCCTTTTCGGAGGTCTTCTTGTTCCACAGAGGTCAATTTCGTAACCAACCATTTTGTATATTTTGTTCCATGATGGAACTTCCATCAGCCGATTTGAATTTTTAGGAAGCACTTTTCAAGTAGGTATTATAGATACCGTGGTTTAGCAAAATTTGGCATCAGTAGGAGGTTTTAGAATAATATTAACGGTTTCTTACCATTCGGTAACCTTATGATGAATGATTTTGGTTGCATTCACTATTCTGAGGGCCGATTCCACCTAAACACCTAATGCGCTGGTTAACTGATGCTGGTGACACATCGATGAACAAAGTTACAACTGTCAATTATTATCCATGTTGAGCTAACTTCAAGTTTAAACTCCTGGGGAAAGTGGACCTGATTCTCGTACCTATTAAGATAATTCTAACTACTCCAATCTTCTACTACTAGCTATTTCATGAAATGTAGGCTTACGAAGGCCTGGAAAAGGTACATCAGTATAGGTCTATTTAATTTACTTCTTTTGACCATAAACTGTCCGATCGTTCCGGTTGAAAAATGAAAAAATTTATCGCTTGGAGAAAGGACGCGTACATGCCCTACATTACGAAGCGGCATCGTTTTTCAAGTGCACACAACCTTTCAACGCTGACGCGTTTATCTTTTCGAAAAGCACGTTTTCCACGTTTTGCAACTTATAATGTTCTTACGCAGAACGGACGAACGTGAGACACCTCTAACCGCGAAGCCACTCCAGCAAAATGAAGCTACTACGGATAGTTGGTTGCTAGCTGGAAAACATTAGTCATGCAGCATGGCAGGCGTAATTCGTACACCAGGTAGGTATTGTTACAAGTTGTGTGTTCACCGTTTCAAAACGAGTCTCCCGCAACAATAAAAAACCACAGCATTGATCATTGTTCATCTAGCAGCGATCCGCTCTTCATTTTTTCGTATTTTCAAGAAAAACGACCAATAATCAGTTGCTATCTAAAAATATGACGAGGCTAAATTTTTCATGACACCTATTGGAATCGAGCCCATAATTCTCGGGTATAAACGTTAGCCAGTCTGTCGCGCTAGCCGCTTGGCGACCTGGGATAACTCAAGATTGTGAGGCAATGGAGCAGCTTAACGCCATGGAGCTACGTTTCCATCCTCTACTTGAGGGCGGCAGGGTACTCCCAGGGCATCTTCGGTTACCTCGTATGAAGCAATGCCTGCAACGGCGGTTTCTTCACCTCTTGACCATTTACCATGAATTCCCTTTTAAAGTCATCATAAATAATGGACCCATTTACCAAGAAAATCGGTTTTAGGTTCGTTTCCACCAATCAAGTTGTCGATAAGGCCTCCAAAATGGCACCCGAATTATGTCGTTTAACGCCTCAGCAGGACAAGCATTCACTCGTTGTAATCGTGTAACTGGGCCGATCGTGAATGTAGTCGTGCGGAGGTCGAAAGTAAAAGTGGCGTTCGGCCACTTAGCGCTTATGTCAGTGTCGAATATCTCAGGCATCGGAAAGAGACGGGAGAACGGGAGTGTGAGAGAGGCTGACTGGAGGCGGATGAGAGGATTGCGCAACAGGTTAGTAAACGGGCCATACGGGCGCTCATATGTTGTGTTACCTTCCTAAGACTTGTCCCCCGTATTCCCTTTTGGTTCGAGTCTGCTGCCCTGTGGACACTGAGGTGTGTTGTTCGGTTGGCCGAGGGCCGAGTGGACATTCATTATACATGGCAATATGGCATAAGACCTGTCCTGCGAAGAGCGACCTGATGCGATAGAAAATATAATATAGGCTACCACCCCACTTTGTTATATTTAATGCTAACATTATTTCGACAGTCATAGTGTAAAAACCTGTAAGTGTATTTTCGAAAACTTTTCAGGAGGCCAAAAAAACCGTTTATTTCCATTAAAATGAACGTTTAATTTACTGTTCCTTTTTTATTTAGGGTAACATAAAGAAATGTTTAAATAAAAGTTAACCATCAACTAAATCGATTTTAAATTTTTACGGCGTCCAGCCAATACTAATTTCCACCCTTCCATTCTATAAGCCAACTTTTGAACCTTGACCATTTGATCATTGACAGAAAAAAAGATTCAGCAATTTTCGAAAATAAAAATCATTCTTGGCCTTTGATAACTTATTAAATCTTACTTTCGTCCCTTTGACTGATAATATCCTATGGAAGCTTTTCATGGTTGTACAGTAAGCCACCAGGTCAAGGATATTTAACCGTCGGTGGTACGACGATGAACCTGATGGCCTGAAGTCGATTCATCAATCCTTCGCTTATATTATGTTCGATCACAAAGAGCATTATGAAATTTCTACTAATGGTTATCACGATGCTTTTTCGCAACCATCTTCCCAATGCCGAAAATGCTACGCCATCTCCGGTATCTGATTTGAACATTTAATCCACGCTTCTTATCCTTCAACATTTTGATTTAAGATTTGAAAAAACTGAGATGTAAAGTAACCAATTCGTGACGGCGGATTCACATCATGACATGAAGAATGAAATGTTTCTAGTGTTTCATCAATTGATTTATTGAATTTATACCTATCACAGTATTTAATCGTGAGGTTTTGAATGACTAATTGCATACAGATTACAAAAATACCACTATTGGGTACTTCCCTTCTTCGTTACCGAAGAATATTGATCCAAGAAAAAATTAATTAAATAAATGAAACATAAAAAGTTTTATCTGATGATAAAGCTGTAACTGTAGATCCTGTTCAGGGTCCAACTGATTTTAGATTGCCCTGTAACCTTCGGAAGCTTTTACTTTTTCATCATACTATCAACCCTAAATTAGGACCGGTTCCATGGGTTTTAACTTTGTGCGCAATGAATGAAATGACAGCCTTCCCACGAAGAGACTTCATGTGTTTGTAACCTAACGCAAAAAAATCAATTATTTTAAATTGTATTTCATCATCTGAAAACCTTCGTTAAATCCATTAAAGTGTTGATGAAGGTCATTTTCGCATCATCAAGGAAGACACGCACGCGAGAAGAGGTTACCAAGGTGAAGGCTCAGAAATGAACACGAAGTCACAGGATAGGAAAGATGGACGATAGGTAGAAGGCACGAGAGAAGAATACAGAGAAGATTCAAACCTTCCATAAGAGCTATCGTGTCCGAGAATACGTGCTTGCTACGGTGGAACGCGATTTACGTTCGTACTCGATTAAGGACTGAAAACCTTGGGAAAACCTTGGAGCTAGAGCTCAACGCTGGTTTTATCCACTCGACATACGATGCGAACCACTTATGTATCCGAGGATAAACACAACGTGTGCTGATTTATTTGATAGAGTGGTTGTTTCTTGGAAGTTTTTTTTAGTAGTTTCTTGACACAACTTCATCATTCAACGGATTCCACGCATCTGTCAAGTATTGGATACTTACTGAAATCATGATCCCAAAAACTGGTTCAAAAACATATAATACTTTACTTCAAGATTTATGGCCCCAGCCGAGCCTAACATGTCAAAGAGGCTTTTGTGATAAGGAAATGTTGAAAGGATGTAAACACCTGCAAGGGTTACGAAAATTCCAGGGCTTGAGAGGATTCGAAAATTCCTGGTTCTGGTCCTTGACTGTGAACCATACGTGGATTACCCCCTGGAAACCCCGGTTCAAAAACTATCATGGGTTTGGTCCAAAATCTCTTGCTGGCATCCTCTGTGAGAAAACCTCTGAGATTGAAGACTTTCCAGCAGCTAACCGTAATTTCCGGAACCAATTTTGATGTTGCTCTTCAAAATTTGATTTTTTCTCGAACCATTTTTTTTCGGTTTTTGAGTTATAGCTGGAGTTTTCGTCGGCGGACGTGGCCCATTGAAAAGTCTGAGAGAATACCCGTCATTTTTAACTGACTTGAAAAAATAAGTGGTTACTCAAGTTGACATGTCTCAATGATGTTTTTTAGTTGATTTCTTTCTCTCAGGCGTTTAATTTTGTTTATATTACAAATATTCTTTCACTGAAATGTCGAGTAAGTTTGTTGACGTTGGCGAATTTTTACCAGTACTTTTTTTCAGTGTCAATGTTGGTAGTGCTTCAGCAAAAAACGTGGTAGAAATTTTTTCTGAAAGTTTGAAATTTTGCGATTTTGGAGTTTGAAATTGCTGACAGTCTGATATTTATTGCGAGAAATAAAAATACAAATTAAGGGAAAAAATATCCTGAAAGTAATTGTTGACACTTCAATACGAATTGGTCAAATAAAGAAATGTTGGATTGTTTTTTACGAGTGTGAAAAAACCAGAGTAAAAGTCGTAAAAATTAGCTAAAATGACAGGTAGGCACCTACTATGTGTTTCAAGTGCCCTACCTTTTACGATTTATGGTAGTTTCGCAGTCGAACTCGATGACCAATGAATTGTGAGCATGAAGTTCAAGAAGATGAAAGTCCCAAAGGAGTCATCTCGCCTTGGAATCATTTCTACAAAAAACCTGTTTTTCGTCTTTGCTTCCAACTTTTGTGTGTCACGGTCAACTCCATGGCCGTTGAGCCTGCTAATAGAGTTAATGGATTTCTATGTTACACCACCGCTGGTTGGTTCGTCATTTGTGTTAGCTTGTGAAATCTAAAGAAAAAAGATTCCTATCCGAACGAATGCTGGAGCGGTGGTGCATTGAAAGGTAGCACTTTTTCATTGTCACTGAACCCGCACCGCCACACTAAGCGTTTTCTTATTTTGAAAATACATCCAAATACATCTAAAGCATTGAAAAATACATATGGCAATAGAAGGTCGTTCGCAAATGGACATGCTGAAAATGGCTGATGCTCATTCAGCATTTGAGTCAGGCTCACATGAATGGGATGTAACCTCCGTTGACGAAAAGTTCGCCCGTTTTGGTGATGCATATTGTGACATGTTTATTTTTGAATGGGATCAAATGCTATGTTTTTCTCATACTTCCAAATATGTTGGATAGTTGATACGTTGGCATCTTTTCGCTCCAGGCTAGGCTGTTGACCTTCGTTCGCCATTCATAATCTCAAAAAACTGTTTACAGAGAACGACAGACAGTCCTTGGCCGACATAACACTCCATGCGTCTGAAGTATCTTCCCAAACTGAAACAATACTTTTTGCTCCGGAAGGAGAATATTTTGGAAAATAAATTGAACATGACCGCACTGTATTTGTGTAACTTCATGCTTCATTGTTTTCAACCATTGGAAGATCTGAATGAGTCTCGGCCTCGTGTCACAAAAATTGCGTTTTAAACTAGCCTGTTTAGATAAGAAACTATTGATAATTCAATGAGGCCATGTATGTGGGAGTTAGCGCGTCGCCTTAAACGCAATGCTGAAATAAAACTTGAAAAATGTTTAATTAAGAGTTTTGGCAAATTTGTGAACCAATTCAATTGAAAGGAAGTAAACACGTATGACCTACCATGTAAGGGTGGTACTTATTCGACAAAATATCGGTAGCCCAATGAAACTACCTACTCAGAAAGATTCTTGGACGAAACATGTCTATCTGTTGAGATTTTTTGTCTGCCTGTTTGTTTGGCCAATAAAAATTTCTTCGCTGAACTTTTTTCCAATTTTGTTTTTCGTTTTACTGCTTTGAGCCATACAGATTAGCGATCCTGTGTTATGGATACATAAGTTTTTGCTATCCAAACAGTGAAATAAATCTAAAAAAAGCGTGCCTATTTGTTCTTCCAAGCTCGTATAGCTTTTTATTTCAATATTGAGTTGACTCCATCGCTGTATTGCGATAAAACAATTATGAGAGTGGAATTTGTTCATGAGAGTTGGAGTATATATATGCAGAAATACAGTCGTATAATGCAGCAGAGCCTTTCGATAATTTATTTTATCTTCTTCTGGGCTTGGAGACTTTCCAGGCTTAGGCAAACCTAACACAGTCATAGAATTTTGAAAAATTGGTAGGAACATTACCTACTATTGTAGGTTGAGACAAAGGTGTGAATTATAATATCTCGAGCAACTAACCTAAAAACCTTTTGTCCCAAAAACACAAAATATTGATTTTTAAGCAGTTTTTTAGTTGTTCTAGATGTTATTATGATTCACACCTTTCTCCCAACCTACAATAGTTGAAGAGTTTTCCTTCAAAACTGCTTTTTCTATTTTCGATTGCTTATAGGTACCAAAACGGCTATGAATCGAAATCAAAAATCGAAAAAAGAAATCGATACTGACAAAACTCGAAAGTGGATATATGCAGTTTTGAAAAAAAAAACTCTTCAGTTATGGTCCCTACTGGTTTTTTTCAAATTCTACGACGGTGTTACGCCCACGCCTTGAGAGTCTCCAAGCCCTGAAGAAGATGCAATAAATAGGTAATCGAAAGCTCGGCGAAGGAGACGCCTGTCTGTGTGGCCCCTAACCTAATAGCTGAGGGTGGACCTTCCATCCCTAAAGTCGTATTTTAGTATCGATCCACTGGAACTCGAATTTCCCTGCATGCAGTAAAAGCGTGTAAAAGTTCAAAATGAGGCCGTAAGACTTGAGCGATCATAACACAATTAATAGGCCTCAGGGAAGATTCCCACAATTTCTCACAGTTTTGTACCCCATTGAGCAGCCTTAGGTTACGTGCGCACGGCTGGTTTTACGCAAGTACCGGCCAGTCCCAACAGTCGTCTCGTATAGCTGGAACATTTCAAGTGAAAGCCGTTTCATGTCTCGAGATAAGTCAGCGTTCCGCTCTATTTAGTCGGTCTGGTCGCAATCGCGATTCGACATATTCAATTAGGAGACCAATATTCGGAAACCTTGTAAAAACTGCGGTAGGTACACTAGGTATGCTCTTTTCATGATAATAAAAGTGCAGCAACTCAAAACGAGGCAACGTACCTATAACGTTCGTGGATTCAATGCTCGAAGGACTGACTCACGAATACTGAAGATGATTTTGAGCAGGCATTGAAAAACCATTGGTGCGTAAATAACACGCGATACTTTCATATTTTGATGTGTAAGTTTTTGACATAGGTAATTTGATTATAATTAGTACGATTGGGCTAGCGTAAATGATATAACGATAATAGCTTATTGAAATGTCAACTTGGTTTCAATTTTTTCATACTTAGGTCATAATATATAGACGTGATTGTTACGAGCAAAAATAATCAAAATTATCAATCAACGAATATCACAAATTCTTCGGCCAGATTGAATAACAGTCAAAATTTGATGACAGCTCATTTAATGACAGCTTAAAATTTAGCATTTTTCTTAGTCAGGTGGGTAGGTCATTTTTGCCAGTTGGTTCAAGACTAAAGCATGTCCCATGCTAGAATCCTGAAAAGCAGTATTTCTGCTTCTTCTAATATGGTGATAATTTCAAGTCTCCAATAATACTACGTACAATACAGAGAAAAGTAAAATATGCCCAACATTTAATTTTAGTCAAGTTTTTTTTTTTTTTTTGACGCATTAGCTGCGAGGTACCGTTTCACTCGTCAATCAACCTGAAGCAAACACTTTTCAAATCCCAGGTGCTAACAATGGCGACAGTAAAAAAATTCTTACCAAGTATTACACCTTTTTTAACTTGAATTTCAGTTCACTAGCTGCCAGGCCTCGGGCACTCGAACGCCTAACGTTAAAATCACGTTTCCATCGCAAAATCTCACTTTCACCCCGCTCAGGATCGGCTCCTTGTGATCGAACAACCCCTCGGGGCCGTAAGGGTTGCGAGATCGTTTCCTCATTTACCGGCAAAAAAAGGGGGCTCTCACCCCCGCGATCAGGCACGTTCGTTCGAGCTGTTCTTTCACGCCATTTTACTACGAGTAAAACGTAGTTACGTGATTCGTTTGTTAACCAACTGCTAGATTGGTTCCAACATATGGCCTGTTACACTCGTAATCGAGATGTAACTTCGATCTGCCATTGTGCTTTCTTATTGAAATATCTCGTTTCAATAATAGTCAACAGACGTGGGTTGAAATTTCGGTAGTTTGACCCCATTTTTGATTCCAGGCAAAATTCCTTTGAAAACAGCTCCAAAATAATAATCCCTCGAATTTTCCTGGAAAAGTCCCGGGAAAACTGAAATTAGCAACCCATATTTAAAGATTGTGGCGTATATCTCGCGTTCATATTGATCCTAAAATAGTGAAAAAACCTAAAACATCATTTTTAAAAATAACAAAGGGGGAAAAAATCCTGAAAATCGTGAAGTAGCCAATCCTTGCCGCTGACTAGGTCACCGATCGCAAATAGGTATTGTGACCATTTTAAAGGTCTTCATCTACCATTCGAAGTTGAATAGAAGGTTGCTCTGTAGGGATTCTTGAGCAATTCTGAAGGCCTAGAGCGACGAGGATGAGTAAGCTTGAGATGGTGATAAGATCCTATGCTCGAGTCTTTTTTATCGGTTGGCTTCACCTTCTCTACCCCTAAATATGCCCGGGGTGCTAAATCTATGTTTTGAAACATATTATAGGTATCCACGCTTTTTAAACCGAATTCAAAAAAGAGGAGGTTACGCAAGTTGCCTTATTTTTTCACTGTGCTTTTCTGTTTTTTCTTTTCACACTGCCAATTTCGATCGGACTCTCGGATTTTTATGTTCTGATAATTAGGCGTTTTTTTTTATGTTAGGCGAGTTTAAAAATCTGCATAGTGAGTTTTTTTATATTTTTGACCTTAACACCCTCAAAAGCAGTCAAAATACATCAAATCGTGTCACAGTTTTACGTTTCAAAATATGGAAGTATTGTGTGTTATAAACGCACCACTGGTATTATTTAAAAATAAAATTATTTTATGGTGTAACACTTTTCTGGCCGGTACTCAATCTATATCATACATCAATCTATATACTACCTACAGCTGGATGGTGAAGAAGATCCGTCAAAATCTTCACAACTTCCGTCTCAAGAATGTTAATAGTTTTGTTTGTAGACGATCGGGTTATTACGTGGATCGTTTGGGAGAGTAAGAGTGAAAGCTGGGCTAAATTGTAATGGCTTGACAATAGGAAAATACATTTGCTATCCTGGAACTATCAGACGAGAAGTCGTTAAAGTCAATGGAAGATCTTCGGGTGAAAACTAGCGAAAACAGATATTTGCCTTGTTTGCTCTACGTAGTGAATCCGTTTGGGTTCCTGAACATTATGTAACATGAAATATATTTTGGCAGGTAGTTTAGAATAATCAAATCACCTTATTGGGTCCAAATTGACATTGGTATATATACTATAATATATTATGCAAAGGGAAAATTGGATTTCAAAGATGATGGCATTTTTACGGGGTTTCCCCGCTTTTGGTTTATTATTCAAAAATAAACCCTTGTACCTAATCGCCCAAGAAAAAATTTTTCCAACCGTTCCGGGACAGCCTCAATTCTTTAGTCATGCCAATGGGTCGGTTTTAAGCACTGTAGAAAAATTTTTGAAATCTTGAAAAATTGTGTTTTTCCAATATTTTCTCCGACTTGCATGTAAAATGTTTCGTTTGATAGTTTTTTATGGTGAATCGAATGTGATTATTACTAGATCGGTAGCTTCTTTTGTTTAAAAGTTACAGGATTTACAGTGGGTGCGCAGGGCTGCAAGGAGACTACGATGACTTTTCAATTTCCTCATATTTAAAGAAATATTGTGTTTGAATGTTTTTGAGCCAAATTTTAACCGTTTCACTATTTTTGGTTCAAAATATGAATATGATGATATGCTGTTGTATATTCGATGAATGTCACTAGTAATTACTTAGTCCGGGACTGTCCAGGATTAGCCTGATTGAAGGTGCCAATATCATTAGCACTTAGCGACCAGCTGTAAGGAAACTAAACATCAGTTTGCGCTCTCGTTTTCGAACAGAAGTTGTTGAAAGTGGAGTTAAAGTTCAAGTTTTTATGGAGTGTCGACAAAGCTCGGTTGCGCATTGGAGCGAGCCCCTTTCTCGAGCTGGATCTTGCGTCGAAGAGCATTGCGCACCCCCGGCTGAGCCTGTCGATATCTGTGTAAGGGCGCTCACTTGAGAGAGTTTCTCCTCCAGTTGGGGCTGCTGCCGTCTCGTCGCTTGTTGCGCAAGGGAAGAGAAAGAGAGAGTCCGTTTAGGGCGACGCAATCGCTCCCCTGCTCTTCCCACCCCTGTCGACTTCACCTTAAGCAGAGCTAACCTACCCCTTGCACAACCCTTAGCTCTCACTGTGCTCTCTTTCACCACCCCAGCGCCCTCGCAGTTCTCGTAGCTTTCATCTCTTCTCAGCGCTAACCGGCGCGTGAACTTTTCTGCAGCTTGAAGAGAGGGTGGGCCCGGTTGAGCAAAATGAGCGTGCAGAAAACTGACCTGAATGTTGAAAAATGTTATGCCGACGCTTTCATTCCGTAGTTTGCAGTACCAGTAGTATACCTTTGCGTAGGTATGTTCTTGTCTTCCGACGCTCTCAAGTCCGGGAGTCTCTCATTTTGGTTTTACTTCCATATTTACGAAGTAAATGGAAGTATTGTAATCGTCCGAAAATTGAAAATTGGATATGCTACTTCTTTCGTCTGAATCATTTCCTGGACAAGTGTCTGTGCGTTCGTCTGTACGTGTATGAGCATTTACAAAAACCCGTCCAGCCGAATGCACCAAATTAAAAAAAAAACTCTAAATAATTTAGGATAGGTACGGTTTTGTATCATAAGCAGAAACAAAAGGCAATATCAGTAACTAAGTTAGGCTTTGTCAGGAATATAACTCCACATGAGTCGCGGATATAGAAGGCAGTGGCTTCCCGCCGCCGCTCATGGAGGCGGTGCCTTTTTCACTGATAGTGTAGGCGACGGCCTAGCGCCTACTAGAGTCCGTTCTAGCTTGTTATCAGCACTACTCTCGTGTTATCTGTTACTCACGTGTATTATTAGTGATGGGCGATACCACAAAATATTCGATACCAGTACTCGATACTAGTATCGAAACAAATATTCGATACTACTCAGATATCGAAAGAAAATATTCGATACTGAAGAGTATCGAATCATATGAGTACTTTTTCATTTCACACACCGAATAAAATGGTAATAAAATAGAAATAACAGATTAAATAACACTTTTAAGCCCTGACGTTATTTATTTTACGTTATATTACTTTTCAACAAGGCTAACAGGTCATTTCTATGTGTAAAAGTTATTTACCTATAAGATCAAACGAATGTCGAAGAAGTGGTGATGGAGATGGGGAGGAAAACGACATCAACGGTGTCATTCACACTGTCAAGTCCCAGAACTGCTTCCCTACTCCACGCAGGAATGTCAATTTATCAACCATAGCTGGCGAAAGTCGGTCCCTTTTGTAAATTTTATTAGTTAGTATAAATAAAGTAGGCAGGTAATTTTGAGACTATCCATTTGAGTATTTTTTCTGAAGTCGGGAAAAATACTCGATACCTATACTAGTATCGAAGCAAAATATTCGATACCAAATGTACTTGGTATCGAAAGAAGATATTCGATACCATACTCGTATCGATAAGTATCGCCCATCACTATGTATTATACATTCTTTTACTCTCTCTCAGTCGGAGTTCTCTTGTTTATTTGGTGATTATTAAATATGCTGGATACCCGGTTTCACCGGGATATCTCGATAGGCTTTCATAGTGTGGTGAAAGAATCTTTCACCTGATATCTGATATCAACGCCATTTAAAACACCATTGAATGTATTGACAGTTTCTTGAATTATTTAAGTATTGGAATCAGTTGATTGGTGCAGGCGAAATCTCGACGGAATCACCTACTTACGACAAAATTACCTATTTACGTATTAGTTGAGAGTACTGGAACGACAAAACTACGTTTGTGGACTACAATAGGTCAACGGGTTAAGTCTCGTCTGTAGCTCAGACCGTTTATTGTCCGTTTTGTCACTTCCTGTCCAAGTGGCCTAGGATAGGCTGCAATTCGCCCATCATAAGGCCAATTATTGTGCGCCTAAACCCAAAACAATAAGGCCACATTCTGGTACATTATTTTTCTACGCTCAACAGACTTTTTTACAACACGTCCCATATCCAGAATTTCTTTTGACAATTGATCGTGGGTTCAATATCGCGCTCATGAAGATGATAATTTTTCAAAATGGGCATGGTTACCTACCTATAGATACTTTGACTCATGATCTCCAAATTTTGTCCCTGAGTATTGGCGACCCCTTTTGAGGAGACGTGTCGCAATATTAATTCGAAATGATAGATCGCTCCAGGAGATTAAATCATCAGGTGCTGAGGTCGATCATTGTCTAAAATAAGCAAGCGGTTCTCTTTTGTTGAAGAGGCCTTATAAAAATTTTACGGGTCACGGACATCGAGCGAAATACTGGGACCTTGTACAATGTAATGAAAGTCATCCTTCATGATCAATCTACTTTGACCCATCTCCCTTTTAATGATAATCAACATTCAAAAGTAAATTTCATGTGATTCTGATTACACTCGTTTAGGGCTGATATTTGGATACTTTGAGTGAAATCCAGTTATATACGGTAAATGTCAAATAAAATGGGACTATTAGGTACTAGGTACAGAGGGTTTTCTTGAAGGTGTCAGCTTTCATTTTTTTTATGACTCGAGTTTCAAAAATATTTCTCTCCAATAGAAGCCACTCATTTTTCCTCATTGTGATAGTAAGCCTTTATGTACCCTTACCTGAACATTCATATCGTTTAAGGTAAAATTTGAACAATTCATTCGAGGCAAGAAGCTGAAAAAGATAGCCCACGATACCTGAAAAGATCGTATTGCGATCTCGGTTCAATTCAAGGATTGAAAGGATTACAATGGACAAAAATAAGGAAACTAGGTACCTTCATCAAGTACCTTCAATTTGGGATGGTCTTATTGTAGATATACACAATATTGATGAATTATTTTCTCCTCGTAAGCGCATATTCTCAATTTGGTACTCATCAACATTCAGCTTGAAGTATTGAGAAATAAGCAAGTTATGTCAGCGCCTTTGACACTGATATACAACATTGTTTAATTTGAAAAACATCATAACTGAAAAACATTAGTATTGGATAAAGGGTTACAGCATACCATTTTTGTAATTCCTTACCAATACCAGCATAAGCATGTTTCAATGGTATCTCCGATCCCCCAAAATGTATAGTAAGGCAAACAATGCAAACAAGCTTACATTTTTTTACAGCACAATGCAGTTTTCTATTTGTTTTGCAAATGTGATGAGATTTTAAATGATTGGTACATCAATCCATTTTTAATTCCATTATCCATGGAATTTACAGGATGAAATTTATCCATTCAATTTTCCATTGAAACCTGAGCATTGTAATCATTGGTAAAAATGCCATGAAATTACCTTACCTATCCTCAATTGAATTTAAAAAAAGCCCTAAATTATAACCTACCCAACAATAAATAAATATTATTATCTGTTATTTTGAGTTGAGAACTTGAATCACAGTTTTACTACTTGGAATGAGGTTCCTTGATGGAAAAGAAATACAAAATTGTGGACGATCTCGTAATGCTCTTTTAGCTGTGCTAACCGTTATCTCTGTCGAAGAAAGCCTATGGTGAACCTGGCAATCAGGTTTCCTTCACGGATAACATGGTTAGCAAAGTTAACACGTCGATCATGAATACTCTTAACTCGTCCGATTCGAATGGTAAGTACATCCACCCTCAAAAGATAAGGCACGCCACACCTGTTTGGTGGACAAAGACGAGGAAAATTATTAATGACCTTAATATTCGCTTTGAATTCGAAACCAACTTGACCATGGCGAATCTCCATGTTCCAGTTTTAAGATAAGTGTAGATTTTCGAAGAATTTTCCTCGTTTTCAAGTTACAATTCCTTAACTGCCTTACATAGGTATTAGGATTTTTTTAACCGAAATGTATTTAGACAGAACAAATGAGACCTCCTGATGTCCACGGTGAGTTACCCTCAATAGTTTGAAAATCAAATTCTGTTGTTCGAAGGCTAAATACCACATAAACCACCACTAAAACCAAATAAACTCCACAAAATCGGTTTGGATATGTCAATACTATCTGTCTGGCTGATCAACCGACAGTCTGCCCGCCTTGTAAGTCCTCCTGTTGCTGTATGCTTGACAGCGAAAATTAACTCATTTTTACTTTCATATTTACCGAGTAAATTGAAGTATTGAAATCGTCGTAATAAATTATCTCTCGATAATTTTTGACCCTACGCAGCCTCCGCTTCTCTCGAAGAATTGAATTATTGCGATAATACCCTCAAAGGATAGAACACCCAAAACGTCGATCTGTTACTCAGCTCACCTGAACAACTGGTCCCAATATCGCAACGCTCCTTCGAACTATGATAAACGTTCCTTCGGCGAGCGACAACGTGTCCCATTGTTTTTACACTCCGCGTCGGTACCTTTCGAAAGGTAAATGTTACAGTGTCCATTACAAGGCAGCTCTATGTGTTACCAGGACGACATGCCCTTCGCCGTCCCAGTCCGTAGAAGGCCTCTGCCCTCGAAAGAACTCGGGTGAGTGGGAGACCTCGGAAACGAAAGGGGGCGAACGCTCGGGTTAGGAAATCGCGCGAGGCTGACGAAAGGAATAGAAAGGCAAAACCCGCAGTGTCGGTTTGGGTCGGCCATTTTCTCGGAGCACCTCTCCACAACAACGTATAACGTATCATACGTTCTGGAGAATGGAACTCGATTTACATGGCTGACGCAAGACGCAAGTCTCTGTAGCCCTGATGTTGCGTACGTGTACAACTTCGTCGAACTTTCGGTTCTTTTTGTGCGGTCGTAACTGTTTTTAGATTGGGCAAGCTTGGGTTAAAATGTGAAGTACCTAGGTATAAGCATGAAAGCGAACTGCGTAGAGGCCATTCTATTGCTAAACCCATTTTTAAATTCGTCTTATTTTGTTCAATTTATTTTCAAATAAACCAGCACTCACACCTTTCAGCTGATTTCCCTTCTATTTTTTCTAAAATTTTTTGTATATTGGAAGTTGCCAAGAGCTGGCAAATCCTCATCTGGAGAATACTTCCCTTGATGGTCCAACGGGACGTCGAGGTGGTAAAAGTCTGATGCTGTGACACCTCTAAAATTATTCAAAAACCTGTACACATGTTCAAAACACATGTACTTCTTGGTAGTTTGGATCTCAACAGTGTAACCTCCTCCATTTTAAATTCATAAGCCCATAACATGTTTTGCCAAAAATTACCCTCAGAAAAACAGGCCAAACATTACCAAGAAACAGTTCGCGGATGTTTTGAACTCAGTGCAGAGCACACTCACGTTAAAATTCATCCTAAAGTCGGCGTAGACTTTCTCCATTACGAACTAAGAATTTCAATATTTTGACGTGTTTTGGCAATAATTGCATACATTTAGGTAGCTACACATGCGGAATAGAGGTATTGTTACAGCCCAGGATTCTTACTTCTGTGCGTAGGGTGTATCTTAAGTCGGTACCTTTATTATTTGGTCAATTCCTCTAAAAGGCCTCCTTCAGCCGAAATTTCCTCAATTTACCAGCGCAAAACTTGATCACCTGATGTAATAGAATCTGCCACCATGCCCATATTCATGTAGGCACTCCACTCGATAGATAGACGTACGCATCTGGCACACAGGTGCGTCATCATTCTGTCGTACACTTGTTCGCAATCGCCTTCCTTTCGTTTTCCAAGGTATGAGCCGCAAGTCGCCCCTTCCGACCTCACCGTAAAGGCTGACAACGAGTCAGTTAACATTCACCGGTGGCCACCACTTTCAGCGGAAACCTTGACGGATTTTATCATGTCCGCACTATCAAGGACTCGAGGAAACCAAGTCGAACGCGAAGAGGCGAGAATCGTGAGGGCAACAAAAGGGACGACCGCCACGGCCGTCGGTCGGTGAGTCGGCCCGTCGGTTGGGAAGGACCTCTAAACTGAAAACAGAGGACGCAAAGGATCGCTTAGACTCTCTGGATGGAGTTGCCCTCGACCCAGTCTTCCCTGTTAAGAGCCGAGTTGTTGTTGTTGAGGTCTTCTGCGCCGGGTTCGTGCTCTGCACAACTAACTAGCCTCTTTTCTTGCCTCGTTTCTTCTTCTTATTGGCATTCTTCGCAATGTTTTCTCATACCGTGCCTCTACCGATGCTGTAAATGGAGATACTGGACCGAGTAGCAGCCGCTCGTACAGCCCTGGCCCGTCTCTTTTGTCATGACATGCGAAACAAGACGCTTGCTAATGCATCCAAGGATTTTGAATGATTGGCAAAAAAGCATGGCTTACCTTTGAATTTCAAATTTTGCAAAAATTATTTCTCTAGCACAAAACGAAAACACTGGAAATGTTCTCGTAAATTTTAGAGAGTCTATCCTCAGATTTGGGGGAGGTCAATATATTTTGTCATCTATCCGAAAGAATGAAGGTAGGTATTGCAATTGCCTAAAAACAAAAATTACATTGACCCACCAAAATAGTTTCATTAATAATAGATTAAATAATAAATTAAATCTATTTCTCTATTCTGAAAACAACGTCATATAAGGGCCATCCAACCTCATAGCTATTTTGGATCAAGTTCCTCAAAAAATCTACGCTTTAACTGCATTCCGGAAATTTCGAATTGAAGCAAGGTTCAGTGATAAGTTCAAGTAGGTAGTTATCTCTGAAGCCGTTAACAAAGGCAGGTGTTTACTCGTTAATGCCTTTTTCGATCATGGATAAACCAAAAATTACAATGATAGCATTATGAGGAAAAGCCAGACTGAATGCGACCAACGCTCTTCTCATATAACAGTTTTTCCAACAAAGCTGGATTAATTCATCCACAATACTACATTGTTCGACGTTTAAGCGACGAAGGCGATTGTTTTTACAACTATCATATTTCGGAAGTAGTGTGTGTTATTCAAGTTGTGCTAAAGAGACTTGAGCTGAAAAAAGGAGGTATAGCAAGGACACAGTTCACCAACTCAAACCACAAACATAACTCAACAGTGTTGAGTCAACACACTACCTAAACTCGCAAACAGAACCTTCCAACTGAACAGATGAATTTAACCCAAAAACAAAAGACTCAAAACGAAACTGTAGTACAAACTCATAATCGAACTCGATGGTCAAACTCAGAATGAAACAGTAGTTCAAACTCATAATCGGGCTCGAAGTCAAACTCACAATAAACCGACACTCATAATCGAACTCGAAGTCAAACTCACAATGAAACAGAAACTTAAACTCATAATCGAACTCGAAGTCAAACTCACAATGAAACAGAAACTTAAACTCATAATCGAACTCGAAGTCAAACTCACAATGAAAATGAAACCCAAACTCACTGTCAACACAAAGTCAAACTCACAATGGAACAGAAACTTAAACTCATAATCGAACTCGAAGTCAAACTCTCAATGAAAAAGAAGCTCAAACTCTCAATGAAACCGAAACTCATAATTGAACTCGAAGTCAAACTCACAATGAAACAGAAACTTAAACTCATAATCGAACTCGAAGTCAAACTCACAATGAAAAAGAAGCTCAAACTCTCAATGAAACCGAAACTCATAATTGAACTCGAAGTCAAACTCACAATGAAACAGAAACTCAAACTCATAATCAAAGTCGAAGTCAAACTCACAATGAAACTGAAGCTCAAACTCATAATCAAACTTGAAGTCAAACTCGCGATGAAATTGAAACTCAAACTCATAATCGAAATCGAAGTCAATCTCACAATGAAACAGTTCGACTTCGAAAGTTTGACTTCGATTTCGATTGTGAGTTTTAGTTTCTTTTCATTGCAAGTTTGACTTCGAATTCGATTATGAGTTAGGGTTTCATTTTCAACTTATAATCGAAACCGAAGTCAAACTCACAGTGAAACAGAAACTTGAACTCATAATCGAACTCGAAGTCAAACTCACAATGAAACAGAAACTTAAACTCATAATCGAACTCGAAGTCAAACTCACAATGAAACAGAAACTCAAACTCATAATCAAAGTCGAAGTCAAACTCACAGTGAAACAGAAACTTAAACTCATAATCGAAGTTGAAGTCAAACTCACAGTAAAACAGAAACTCAAACTTATAGTCGAAACCGAAGTCAAACTCACAGTGAAACAGAAACTCAAACTCATAATCAAAGTCGAAGTCAAAGTCACAGTGAAACAGAAACTTAAACTCATAATCGAAGTTGAAGTCAAACTCACAGTAAAACAGAAACTCAAACTTATAATCGAAACAGAAGTCAAACTCACAGTGAAACAGAAACTTGAACTCATAATCGAACTCGAAGTCAAACTCACAATGAAACAGAAACTTAAACTCATAATCGAACTCGAAGTCAAACTCACAGTGAAACAGAAACATAAACTCATAGTCGAACTCGAAGTCAAACTCAAAATGAAAATGAAACCCAAACTCACTGTCAACACAGTCAAACTCACAATGGAACAGTACCTCAAACTCATAATCGAAGTCGAAGTCAAACTCACAATGAAACAGAATCTCAAACTCACAATGAAACCGAAACTCATAATCGAACTCGAAGTCAAACTCACAATGAAACAGAAACTCAAACTCATAATCGAACTCGAAGTCAAACTCACAATGAAAATGAAACCCAAACTCACTGTCAACACAAAGTCAAACTTACAATGGAACTGTACCTCAAACTCATAATCGAAGTCGAAGTCAAACTCACAATGAAACAGAAACTCAAACTCATAATCAAACTTGAAGTCAAACTCGCGATGAAATTGAAACTCAAACTCATAATCGAAATCGAAGTCAATCTCACAATGAAACAGTTCGACTTCGAAAGTTTGACTTCGATTTCGATTGTGAGTTTTAGTTTCTTTTTATTGCAAGTTTGACTTCGAATTCGATTATGAGTTAGGGTTTCATTTTCATCGCGAGTTTGACTTCGAGTTTGATAATGAGTTTGAGTTTCTGTTTCATTGCAAGTTTGACTTCGAATTCGATTATGAGTTAGAGTTTCAATTTCATTGTGAGATTGACCTCGATTTCGATTATGAGTTTGAGTTTTTTTTTTCATTGTGAGATTGACTTCGATTTCTATTATGAGTTTGAGTTTCAATTTCATCGCGAGTTTGACTTCGAGTTTGAGTTTCTGTTTCATCGCGAGTTTGACTACGATTTCGATTATCAGTTTGACCTTCGGTTTCATTGTGAGTTTGACTTCGACTTCGATTATCAGTTTGAGTTTCGGTTACATTGCAAGTTTGACTTCGACTTCGATTATCAGTTTTAGTTTCTGTTCCATTGTGTGTTTGACTTCAAGTTCGATCATAAGTTTGAGTTTCTGTTCCATTGTGAGTTTGACTTCGAGTTTGAGTTTATGTTTCATTGTGAGTCTTACTTCGTTGTCTTAGCCGTCGATTTGTGAGTTGAGTTTTCGGGTTCAGTGTGTCAGTCGAGTTGGGAGGTTGAGTTTCTGAGTTAGGTTTCTTGTTGAGGTCGTGGCTTCAGTTAGTCAGTTTCAACTGGCTACCTCAAGAGGTTAAACGTTGAGTTGGTGAGTTGAATTCGAATGTTGAGTTTGCAAGTTGAGTTTATGGGTTGAGCTTGTCAGTTGGGATAGTCAGTTGAGTTGGAAGATTGAGCTTGTACGCTCAGCTTGATGGTTGAGTTTGAGAGTTGAATTTGTGAGTTGAGTTTGATACAGGGCTGCAACCAGTGATCAGAGAACGGATTATTTTCATCTATTTTATTATATTGGATCTCATTCTCAGTGGTCACAATCTTAGCATTTTTTTCATCCCAAGATGCGGCCGATTCGTCGGTATCAAATCGTGGCAGAACTGCATACGTATTCTACGCAAAACTGGTTATTTCCAGGGCGATTAGCTCGAGAAGGATTCGTCGCCTTGTAGATTAGTATCGATAGTACCTTCGTCTTACTGATCCTTGGAAGAAAATCAAGATCGACGGAAAGAGGTTTTATTTGTTTAATTTACGGCTTCCGCCGAACGGGTGAAGAGTGAAATAATGAATAACTTAGCTCTCGGATGGGATCCGCAGTCGACAGACCGAAACCAACTGGACGGATCCAGGGTGAATCTTCCGCTCCGGGACGAGGCAAGGCCAGGCCTCGTGCACTGCTAGGATTCAGATTTTTATCTGGTCTCCCTCGGCCGTGTTGAACGTTTTTAATGTGGGTCCCTGTGAGAAAGTTAATTGAGGAAGTGCTCCTCTTCAATTCCTCCTCCTCGGCAACTGCGGCTAACGATGAGAGAGGCCTTCAAGTCCAAGGCCCCGCGGAAAAGAACCTCGCCGAACAATCTCTGTAATTCTCCCATCTTGGAAAAAACGACGAAAAATCCGCGCACCGCCGCCGCAAGGCTCCTCAGACGAAAACGCCAGTCACGGACCGTCACGTTTGGCGTCCAAAAAGAAAGACGTAACATTATGCAGAATTCTTATTCCTTTTTCGACGTTCTCTCCGCCTTCTCGTCTCTTTCTATTCGGACGAAGGTCGAAAGAGAATGGCTCTTATTTAGCAAGTTTGATTGCCATGCCAGCCGAATGTGTACAGTGTACCTCTTGTGTATTTATGCAAAGGTGTCCATGTTCCGGCAGGAACATTCATTTCACTAACAGATGGCCTAGAAATCGCTGAGCTAAGGTAGAATTTTGCATTTGACTCTTCACGGCCCTCGTTCGCAAAGAGGTTTGTATGTTTTCAGTGCGTTCCAAACATTTTATTTGGATTAGAATTGATGAGAATAGGGTAAAGGCACAAGTTATTGGCCGCTTAAAGGTGTTACTCGCTGTAATGCACTCAAATTAAATTCTGATGGGTTGTTTTTTTTTTTGATTTTTGAAGGGGTAAACATTGAAGGAATGTGATCCGAAAACATTTTGTTCTGAATTTTTGGTCAAATATAATTGTTTTTAAGGTTTTTTGGAATATGTCGTTTGAACCAGTTTTGGCAACACGTTTCTATTATTGGCCACTGATGTATCAGTTATTGGCCACCCCAGGAATTTATATCTTAAACGGTTCGACCAGCATTTTAAGCAGGGCCCCTATAAAAGCACCTATAAAAGCCTGAATTTGAGTATATTTCAAGAAAGAAGACTGAAAAGTGTGACTCAACTTCAGAATAAACACAAACCTACAAATGGCCAATAAGTGGTACATCTCCTGTATCTTGGCCATAAAAAAAGGATTTGGGCAAGTAACACAGATCAAATTTTTGCAACCATCTCCTGGATTATGGATAAATGCAGGAAAGTTGAGACCATGGCTTCAGACGCGATTTTGAAAGCAATTTCTATTTTGGACGCGATTTTGGTAGTTTCCGTTTGATTATTTTTTTGCATTTATACACTGTTTAAAATTTTTGTTTGCTAAGGCCTAGGAAGATTTTCCGGATTGCGTTATCCATGGTAATTCCCTGCTGAACAACTAAACGTTTTGCCCTTTTTGTGAAAATGATCCATAAAACCGCGCACCGTTTTATATGCATAGTTTCAATGGTTCAGAAAAAATTGCCATCATCCACCAGCATGATTCTCGGTTCGTTATAATTATAATAACTTGGTTGATAGGTAGGTACCTCGGGAAATTCTCATCCACGTGCAAAGCCTGGACTTGACTCGCCGATGAGTGTCGAGGATGAGCAGCGATTTGTCGAATGACTCGCATACTTAGCACGTTCAAGGTTAACTATGTAATGGCGCAAGTTGAGAATCATCGTCTTCGATGATTGGGCTTGCAATAATAATTAATCGAGAATGATTCTCCGAAGTGTAATGGAAGCTCGAGCATCCAACATCCGTCTATGATCTCAGAACTCCAGGATCGAGGTATTGAGAGTCACGTTTCCACCCTACGGTCACGAATGTTTTTAATATCGATTCACGCATTGAATTAGGTATTTAAAATTGTGAAACATAACCTCGGAGAAAAGGTTCCTGGTTTTACCTTGGATCAGGAAGGTTAACTACATAAGTGATTTTATAGAAACCAAAACCCAAAACTATGAAGCGACAGTTTGCCCTATAGATATATATCTAGATGTATACCTGATAGATGAAAAAATTAAAGATAAACGCAATACCCTTAGAAGGGTATTTCCTTTTCCAATTTTCAGAACGTAAAGAAGGATTACAAAAAGACGTGAAAATGTAATTATCATTAACCTTCAGAAATGTTACCCCCCCCCCTCGTCGTCAGTTGCCTCATCTTCATAACTTACCCACCCCAAGTACCCAACTAATCAAACTCTTCATTTGACAATGCTCATGCCAAAATTCTCCTATAATAACTCAATACTCCATGACACTGACCGACTCACATTTTTGGTGTCAACCGAACTGTTTTTTAGTCAAGTTTTTCCTCACCTTCACGGGCAGTTGAATCGCCATTTGTGGCCGTGGAGTGAACGAATATCGAAAAAGATTTTTTCGACTTACAGAGGAAGGAGCAGCGATGACCGTGAAACGTGGAAAGAGTCCGAGGACGATCGCTCGCTCGCTAATTGTCTATCCTTCAAAACTTCGCGTTGAAAATGGCTTGAACACATTGAAACGGATATTTCGAAAATTCTCCAGTAAGACCATCTGAAAATCTGCCTCAATTCTATTCGGAAATGTGCTCTCCTTTTTACTGAAATCCAGTGCTGGGTAGTTACGCACTGTCCTTCGATTTTTTCAATGCATAAATATCCTCCTTTTGGATTTCTGACACATTCTATTAAAGTTTCTCACCCTAATTCGTCTCTCTCGAATCAAGCATTTATGTCGATTTATGTGTTTGGCAGCAATGGCTGCCATATTAAAACAATTTGAAAAGAAGTGGCTTTGAGAATTTTCAACTCCACCCAAACCGGCGTAAAAATGAATGTTGAATTCCCGTCTAAAAAATTCCATCATATCCTACAATGATGATGACCGTCATATTGATGATCCTATTTAATGATACCATCGTATCAGACAAACCAAAATTGTAAAACCGTCAACACTCGAATTGATTAACTTCATAGCAAGGTAGATTTTAACGTACACAGTCTTTCTATGCTTTACCGCTTTCTCAGGCCTTCTGATGAAGTTAGCAAGGGTGTTGAAAAAATCAGAAACAATTTTAATCAAGAATGAGCCATCATTCCCATAAAAGAAGACATAGGGCCGGTTTTTCAATTCATTTACAGCTGGATTTATCCAAGGATGCTTGCACTACATTCCACCTAGGACATACTTTCATTGGCCGTCATACTGAAAATTCCTTGGAAATTAGTTAATGGAAGTATTTAATGCTGGATAAATCTAGCTTTAAAAAAATTGAAAACCCGGCCCTTAGCTTTTTTGCATTTCGATATTACGCATAAAATAAACCGCTCCCATGTGAACCGAGTTGGAAGATGGCCCCCAGCTACTTCTTTTCTTCGCCTGCAATTTCTGCTCGGCTGGCGTTCCTTTCAATTTTCTGCTATCCTTCAATATTATTAAAGCAACTCCTCTCCAGTCTTGTTGCATGTTGCTGTATGCTGTTCGTACGCCCCCGCAGCGATAGGAGGACGTTACGTAAAGGCCTTCGAAGGCCCACACCGCACACCTGACTTTGAAAAGAGAACCGACTTTCAATGTCAAACCACTACCACTCCCGTAGGCTCGCTCAGCTATACAAAGCTTCACTCATTTAATTTCAACATCAACACACGAGGATAATACAGATTTTAAACCTTTGTCACTCGACGTTTGATATCACACGAGGAAGCAAACTGCAAGCAGAGAGCAGCAGTTTCTATGGAAGGACAGCTGGCCCAAGGTGAGTGAAGCTATTTCGTGAAAGAATGAGGGAAAAGGAAGAAATACAAAGAAAAATCCCGAGATGAGGGTATTAGATGGTATTCGAATGGCTGTCCCTGTCTGTCCTCAAGGGAAGCCAGCTGATGACGTTCCGCATTCTAACTTGGAAGACGTCCTCATTCTTACATTGCACGTAGGTCGGTGTATCTATTCAATCTACTTGACGTGATAAGACAGTCTACCCCAACACAAGGACAAATATATTCATCAATATGGATATGGTGGCACATACCCAGTTGATAAATAAAGAGTGTAAATTAAGTTGATAAGTGAAGAGTGTAAAGAGTGTGTTTCCAATTACATCCATGGTAATTGGAAAGCTTTTGTGTGGGTGATTCTCAAAATACGGCCAATAATCAAGTCCTACCAAGATCTCTTCAGGATACCTTCTGTTGTAGGACCACCTTGTGTAATTACCATGTCAGTATTGGTTATTACCGTGGAGCAATAATTTGAAAAGTTCAAATCCTGAGGTTAAAAACGGCGTTTAAGCTTTGCGGTGTTTAAGACATTAAGTTTCCCACCAACCTTAAAATGTTTCGAGTGAAAAGCGTGGAGCTAGAAAACTTATTTCGGTTTGCTGTCGATCATTCTATCACTCGTCTCCTTAGCGGAGATATTTATGAAATTCATCATGGCCTCGTTGTTGCAGTATTTCTTCCAATATTTCACGCTCGTGAGTGCGACAAATGCAAGCGACTTTCAAATGATGGCACTTGCTCCTAAAACATAATACGTAATTTGTCATGGTCAGAGAAAACCTCATAACCACGTGACGGTGAAGCTTTCATCTTATTCCGACGCGGATGGCCTTCCTTCCTCGTGGAGGTACGAAATCACCTGAACGAGAAGGTCACCAACAAGTTTCTCAATGATTCCAGAGAGGCAATACCTGTAGGTTGGTATATTGTGCAATAGCGAAGAATAATCAGGTGGAGCCGAAGGGGCTTTCATCCGATCTTTGAGGCCATTTTACGAAAAGGCACATTTCTGTCCTTGTTTCTCTCGATCCACGGTCAATCCTGTTCCTTCGCCGAAGAGGTGGAGTAGCGTCCGATTGAGGCCACTGTGCTAAAGAAAACCAAACTAGGCCAGTCGCTTTTAAAGATCGAGTTAATTGCGTGTGGATCAATTCTAAATGTCAGACTGCATTATATAACGAGCTAGAAATATTCGATAATTTCAAATCAGGCCGGGAAAAAATGATGAACAAATAGTTTCGAAAGAGAAAAAGTTTTACCACTAGTTAAAGCAAAACAACTCTAAAAAAATACAAAATGAAAATAAATAAAATTGGGGACAAATGAACTGATTACCAAAATTATAACTATGGTAGATGATCGAACCTTGAAATGCTGTTGGGCGTGTACAAAATTTAATAACGGGTCGATCTTTCACAATTACTACGGCTATAATTGTGGACTGCACACTCATGCTCCTTTGGAAAAGGAGGCTGCGTTTCACTGGTGACAATATCCCTGATATAACGACTGCATAATTATAAACAGACTATATTTTTGCGGCCAATTTCCTTGATTATTTCCCCCGTTTACAAGGGCCAGAGAGAAAAAAATACTTTTCTATTATAGTTACTTCCTCTATCAAGATACTAAATTTCCAAAGGCCATTATTAATCCAAGTTTTATTAAATTGAACTTTTTAAAATAAAAACAAATTTTCTTGCTTACCTTGACCCTAGGTTGGACGCTTGACAACTAATAATAGGTACCTAGCTCTAAGGGCAGGTTTATTGACAAAATTTATCCATCCGATATCCAAGGAAGCTTTTGATGAACACTTCCCATGACATTTGTACATTCAAACATGATATAAAGTTTATATAATTATTTAATACCACCGTGGTGAATTTTATCTGAAGCTTCCTTGGGCATTGGTTTGATAAATTTTGTCAATAATGGTGGGTTCAGTTTATTGATCGAATATCCATTAATCTCCGAATAAAATTTTCCATGGATGCGTTGGCAAGGAAATCCATAGTCTACATTTCCAAGAAACTACTTATTCGGAGAATAATGGATGTTCGATGAATAGACTGAAATTGTTGAACCTACTCTAATGGCTTCGTTTAAAGCTAGATTTATCGAAATACCTAGGACATATTTTCAAATTGAAAATTTTAATAACCGTCGTACTGAAAATTTCTTGGAAATTAGTTGATGCAAGCCACCTTGGATAAATCTATTTTTTTTAAATTGAAAAACCGACCCTAATTTTCGGTTCTTCATCAGGTTTCTGAAGTATCTCTGAAGTCTAGTAACTAGTTCTACGTCAGAGATTCGTAAATATGGGTTGTGAGAGTGTGCGAAAAGCAATTTCGATTTCAACCGACAGAGGTTATGTAAACGCTCGTTTCCCACAATGCAAATTTAGTCCTGATGCGGAGTTGCCAACAAGCACCACTCCTCTTGTCGAAGCAAGGTCACGTTTTTCTCATCGAAAGTTCCATCGTCATTTTCCACGAGGAAAAATAATAGAGCCGCCCAGCTTATGGTAATAGGAATTCGCAATAGGAAGGGACAAAGTCGTGAAATTTATTACCGAACTAATTACAGAGTCTATAACGACCAGACAACTACTATTCGATACTGAATACATCTGCATATGTTCTTCAACGCCAAAAATGCAGTGGTACTTTTCCTTCTGAATACGAAAACGTATATCGTAGGGTTATAGAATCTCGGAGTTATAATAAAAATGAGGACATCGTGGAAAGGGTGTTGAATTTCGTATTTCCGACATGGTATGTAATGTGAGATAAGTTATAACTAGAAAAAATTTCTTTATTAGAATTTAGTTTTATTAGTTCTTTATTCTATCATTTAGTAAGGGAACCGCAGTTATTCCAGCAAAACCAAGAACTCTCGTTTTTTTCATTCAAATGTAGATTTCTCCAATAGTAAACGAGGTCAATCCAAAAGTGATTATACCGTTAGAAACCGATAGATATTTTGGAAAGTTTTTCCTGGAACGTGAGCGGAACATTTCCTTTTTTTCAAAACGTACTTACCTACTATATAAACCCGATGGTTTCAAAACTAAAATAGGTAATTAAATCTGTCCCAATTTTTGGCTCTTGACTCGGTGTTAGAAAGCTGCAAAATTTGTTGGGGGTAATGGAGGTACCAATTGAACAAAGGACAGAGATTCAGATATCGTCGATTAAACAGCAACATGCTATAACTCAATTTTAGGCCAATTTGAGTTAGACCTTGTTTATATGGTAAAACAATGCTGTGGATCCATGACAGTTCTGCAGAACTGCGAAAGGACAGAATCCAACACTGCTGTGGCCAGTTTTTTCAAAATTCTACAAAAATGGGGTTAAGGCAATGATGCATTGCTGTGATTGGTAGAGGTGTTGTTGGAGTTGAACCAAATTAATTTTATTGGCGTTTCCAAGCCACGTTCCCATGTTCATTTTTCTCAATTGGCCAGCAATGAAAACAGTTTTCTGGGTCTCCTGAAAAGTTGGGAAAACTGAGTTATAGCATGTTGCTGTTTAAGCGACGATATGCAGACTATCAGCTTCCAGCTCATATTGCACAGACTTCGTGACTAGATGGCAGAAAACAATATTTTCAGCGGCATGGATATAGATTTTAAACGAGTTTTGCTAACGCGTCAAACCGATATCCAATTTTATTTTGATTGTTTGAGGAGCACCAGAGGTAACTAAGTAATTTCATTTGCTGCGAAACCTCAAAAGCAGTGTTGTTGATTCGTGGTAGGGTGGGGAACGTTCTTCAAGCTTAAATGGTTCTGCTCCTCGAAGGAGGGCCTCGAAAAAGGTGCGATTCAGATGGAGGGGAACCTATTGGGCACAGGGATTCGGATCAAGATAAACCACTAGAGATACTCGAGCTGAGGCCTAAGGCTCGTTTAGAAGACAGCCTTTCTTCGGAGCCGGTGGCCAATCCAAGGCCGCCCTTTCCCAATCTGCTGCTGCCTCGTCGCCGAAAAAGGAGCTGCTCTACGTCTGCCCAGTCAGTACCAGCCGCACTTGTCCTTGATCTTAAAATTGGCTCCGAGTAATTTTCCAAGCGTTCAGCGCCCGAGTCGGTCGAAAGAGAGAAAAAAACGTCGAAAAATGCAGACCTTGAAGTGCGGACGTTTTGTCTTAAACGGCCGGGCGAGCGCAATTTTGGAGTCGGTCCTCGCTTGCTTGCCTTCGATCAATGATAGTTCCAAAGATCTCGCCGAGAATGTTCTTTTTCATTTCCATGCCATACTTGGATGAAGATCGAACCCTTGCGATAATAGTGTTACAACTCAAAAATGGTCAATTCTGATTTTCTGGTACCTATCGTAGGATTCAGAAAAGAGCTCTATCGATCTCAAAGAAGCGTATCAAGTTGCTTTATTTCAGGTGGCTCTGTGATGGTGTTTCTTCCTGTATTAATGACTGGAATAATGAAGTGATAACGTATTATTTTGAGTTGTTGCGTTATTGACGACCGAGAACTCTCAAAGGGATTTTTATTCAAAATGAGATTACCAGATGTATTTTTCGATTGAGAGCTGTAATCATGCAGCGAAACAGTTACAACTCGGAAAACTGACTTTTTTGTGATTATTAGGTAATTGCTGAACAGTCATTCAGATTAAAAGAGGGTTCAAAACTGATTTCTAAAGAATATTTTTTGTTACGGAATGAATTCAAGCTGAAAATAACATCATTCCTGGCCTGGAACAGTTTTTTCGTTTCCTGAAAAAAGAGGATTTTTGAGTTGTAACACTATTCTTCCAAGGGTGCGATATGGTTTATGGGAATTCTCCGTGAGAATGAAAATAATTTTCATGTTTGGGAGTACAAGTTGATTGGTACAACAACCGGTCGACAAGCCCTAGAAGTTCTTCTTCATGTAACTCCTTCATTGGCCAAAGTTGGCTAATGATTGAAGTAAAGTAGGTATTTTTGTATCAACGAAATTTTGTATCTAATGTATGTGTTGTATGCATGTTCAATTCCAATGAGGTGTGCCTAATATTCAACTGAGAAGAACTACTACGACAGTTTAGTTAAGACTAACTACAGTTTGCCCTACAAGGAATCTTTCGCCATTTTCCAAGCCATTTCGGTTTATTCTTGGATAACAAACCATTATGATAGCTCAAGACAATCAATTATTCAATTTTTCTGTTCCAGTTTTTCAAACTCTGGTATATAAATTAGATATGATTAAATACAAATGTCACAGTAAATTATGATTGTGACCAACTCAACTTTACGTTATTCTAATCGAAATGTTGAAAATTTGGCAAAGTTGGGCTCTGGCAGGATGAATGGGTATTTGGACTTAGGCACATGATTTTATATTATTAATTTGAAACAGTATCGAGTTCCACGTCACGCTATGAAGTCAACCTGGCATTTTTCGACTAGCTAGGTTACAATCCAGTCAAGAAGATCTCAGACGTAATGAAAATGTCGTGACCGTTTTTGGCGACTTCGAGCAGCTAGGTAATTTGCTGTCACGGCTACTGGTGAAGTATTCATGTCATTTACTAGTGTTCGAAGTAGACCTTGACGCTAGAGAATGGCTCGCCCTTGACCAGCGCGAGGAACTTGCCATGTAACTACTATTGTTTTTTTGGCTGAGAAAAGCCTTTTTGTATCGGACCATATTCTAATGTCATTCTGATCATCCTTTGAGAACAAACGAGTTTCAAAATTCAATGGTACATATCAAAGAAAACCACTCAAACTGCCCAAAAAAATCCCATCATAAAATTTCTCCAAACTTTCAACATCTCGACAACCTATTTTGAAAGATTAATTGGCAATGCTAGTTTCGTTAGGCCAGCCCCCATAACAGCAACCAAGAACCTTTTCCTGTTGATTGTTTGGTGAAATTGAGCTTAACCTATGTTAGCTATCGAAATAACAACTGACAATTTTTTTGGCTATGATCAAGTGTTTACAACACAATTCTATTTGTTCAACACTTCTATTCCGAGACTACCTCGAGAGCGACATTGGCCTTGAATTTGTTTATGACATTTTAATCTTGTGCAAATTGAATTGAAGCGTGAGGAAGAGATTTCTGTCGCAATTCAGGTGCAACCAAGGTCGGCTACGTTCCACACACGTGAAAGCGAGAGAGATTGTCAGTTATTGTAATTTGTTGTTTTGTATTTGCGGAGAATTTTATTTCGAAAAACACTTCAACCCGTCGACAATCACTTCATAATCCGTTCAAAAAGACAAGGCCACCCATTAAATTTAATTATTTACTTGAATTCAGCTTGGAACTACGCACTAACTCTTTTTTGTATTTTTTAAAATTTAATTCATTTGAGGAAGAATTTTATCAAAATTTCAACGTCTGGCCTTGTTGTTGCCATTCGCATATTATTATAATATCCATTGTTTCAAGAAGATGTGTCGTCGCCTGCAAAATTTCACTTTTCGCACAGGTGTAAATTCTGCCTACAGGTCAATTTGAGACCTGACCTTCTTTTGCATGATATTAGGAAATGAAGGCCTCGAAACAACATGACTTGACCTCTAAAACGAAGGTCTAGGGTTCGCGTTCGACCGACGGATGAAAGAATGTAAAACCGTCGAATACGGCGAATTTTATTCATATTGTTTGACGAAGGATATAAATTTTGATTTTGACGATTTTCAGAAAAAAGTGATCTCATGCCTCAAAAAGAGAGCCACGACTAGTCAGAATTTGTGGCTTAACGCTTAAGGCAATTCAATATTTATCCAATCAGGTACCTCTAGAAGAGCACCCATAACTCTCGGAGGGATGAAAAATATTCAAAATAGTTCTACATTTACCGGATATTTTTGGTAACACCCCCCCCCCCCCCGGGCGCTAAATCCTATATTAATTTGTATCTCTTTCGCTCCCAGCCAACTCGCTAGGGGGGCTCGTTATCATTTAACTACCACGCGAATTACGATTGTTTGCTCCCATTCAATTACATTATTTGTTATTTTCAATGCCAAAGATAAGAGTGAACCCAGCATCGTATATTGTCGCGACGCATGCTTCGATGATTGTAATGAAAGAGCAAGGTTAGATAACGGCGTAAAAAGAAAATGGTAATTCGGTAAATAACAATTATTGCGCGTGTTGCTGTTTTTGCGTAAGAGCATTAACACAGGATTCTTATTCCTGGTCCTGGCCGATTTCCAGAAAAAAAGGAATTTAAAAAAAAATTTCCTGAAAATTCAATGAGCACAAATGAACTAATTATTGAAAAGTTAAAAAAATATATTTTGTGAATAAATCGAGGATGAGAAAATGCGGTTGAAGGGGGGCCCCTCGATACATTTTCACGACAGACAGAGGTAATTGAAGTCCCAAAGATTAATGTACCTACCTACTTTTTGATAAAATTTATTAAAATTTATAAAAATAAATGCGATATTTAATATTGCTGTTGACGTGTAGGTAGACATGCCTTGCACCTAAAAAACTTTATTCTCAACTTCTTATGCCTGCTGAATCACGACAATGAAGAGTGAAACGTTCTCGATCGTATCCTAGTTTGACCTTGCGGGGGTGACAATATCGACGGCTCGTTAGAAAATATAATTAGCTAAAAAGAAAAGTTGTTTGCGTCCTAACGATCGTTATATCACCCTCTTGGTATCGGAATGTTGGCTTTTTCTAGCCATTTCACTTGATAGAACTGTCGTTTCGCTGAAACCTCGTTTCGCTTTTTGGAGTTTTACTCAAATAACTAACTACAGCAAGCTTTTTTAGCATTTACACAAAAACTAATTTAGGTCGCACCTTCAATCGCTCAAAACGATTGAGGGAAGGAAGCGATTTCACTTTTGATATTTTTTAAATTGCAGAACATCTCATTTCAACGTATAATGGAAAGTAAAATAATTGTTTCGAAAAAATCTTTTAGGCACCGGCTAGCCTTGTGTCCTCGTCTCAGCTGAAGTGTTTGTCGTTCGGGGGCACTCGAATTTTGGACGGTGGAAAGGCTGGGCCAGGCCCTGGGGTTTACCTTGAAAACGCACGACGTGCCAATGCCACCACTCAGACACATTTCGCCTTCTCGCACAAGTGGAACGCTAGCCGGAAATTTTCGAACATCCAAATATCGTTCAGCAGTCCAAGTGGAACAGAGCTGTTGACTCGAAATAGAAAATTATTGATGAAAAACAGCCAAATAACGTCTTTTTAAACAATTCCCAGCATTCTTAAGTCGGCCGATTGCTGGTGGAGAGGGTAAGATTTCTATGATTGGTCGAGGTGGCGTTGGCGTCGAACCCAATGAATTTGATTGTGGTTTCTAAGGAGTTCTCCAGCCAGCAATCGGGTAGTGTGTGGCCGACTTATGGCCGATTATACAAACCTCGAATTATAGTGAATCCGGAGATAGTTGCTCATGGTAAATTAGTTTATACACATGTAAGCATGAGCAAATTAGCTCAAATCCGCCATAAAAGCAGTGAACTTTCGATGATTGACGTTGACGTTGATTGTCGACGTTTTTCTGTCAATTTAGTATGTCCTATCTGTATATCCCTGGGGTGGGTACACGGGACTCGTAGCTTGACAAGGTTCTTTGCCCGTGTGTATTCTTAGCCCATTTCCCTTACAGAGATTCCAACTCTTACCTTTATTACGATACGTATCCACTACAACCAGTATAGACCATTACTACAACCTACTTCAGCTTGACTAGTTCAAGTAGGTGTAGGTCTGCTCTGCACTTCCTGGTTCACTGTTGCTGTTGGTGAAAGTGTACAGAGTGAATTCAAGGTCTGATATCTGGTGAAGGTTGATTAGTGATATGCTGACTTGTAATAAGATCAAATGCCTTTACTCCGGCTAAATGCCGCTCACATGTTCGATTCAACGAGGATGTTGAAATTTATAAGGTCCCCCAACAGCAACCCATATAAGACTTTTCCGGTTTCTGAATCCAATTCAAACAGCGTAATTTACAATGGCAATATTCAGCCAATCTTCATTGGCAATCGATAAAAATTGGTGGGTTCCTACAATAAAGTTTTCGCAATGGTAAAATTTACGCCACCCACATGGCAAGCTCCTCACAAAACTTCAAGATGGCAAGTTGAGATGCCTCAACACGTTAGTTGTCATAGTTTTTGCGAATCATGAGAATGGCGATGATCTACTCTACTTACTGACGGTAAAAGGGTCTTAATTTTCGTCAAAAATTCCAATTCTTTCTACTTTCTATAATAGGTATTTACAAAATGTGGAATCAATGGATACCCCCCGAAAACTGTTTTGTACCCTCCTACTGAATTTCACACACGTCTATGCGGTTATCCTTGAATTCATATTTACGCCCGCTGCGTTGGTGCGACAGCCCACTGGGCATTTGTCATTTTGAATCTGCGATGTTGTTGTGAATGGTAATTGTAAGTCGCCTTGAAGCGAATGCGGGAGGTTACAGGAGGACTCGATAGGAATACTGAAAGCCGCTGGTCCCAGCTTAGTGGTCATCAAGTGGTTCAAGCGAAAATCGATGCGATCCTTATCCGTAATATTTACCTACTGAATGAAATTGAGAGTGAATAGCATCATCGGAAATCGAACTGAAACTGATACTGATACTCAAATTCCAACTCAATCTAATGCTCAAACTCAAAGGTCGATAGAAGGGTAAACTCAAACATAAACTGAAAGCTCAAACGAAACTGAAACCTCGAACTGGAACTAAACTGATGCTGATACACAAAACTAAATTAATACTGATGCTCAAACCCAAACTGAAACTGATACTCAAACTCAAAGGTCGAAAGAAAGGTAAACTCAAACTGAGACTCGAACTTAAACAGAAACACTGACTGAAACTCAAACTCAAAGTGAAAATGAAATTAAAGCTGAAGGAGAAAATCAAAGTGGAACTCGAACAGAAAATGAAAGTCGAAGTCGAAAGAAATGAAAACTCAAACTGAACCTCAAAGTCAAACTCAAACTGAAAATGAAACTCGAACTGAAGGTGAAACTCAAAGTGGAAACAAACAGAAAATGAAAGTCGAAGGTCGAACCCAAAGGTCGAAAGAAATGAAAACTCAAACTAAACCTCAAAGTCAAACTCAAACTCAAACTGAAAATGAAACTCGAACTGAAGGTGAAACTCAAAGTGGAATTCAAACAGAAAAAGAAAGTCGAACTCAAGCTCAAACTGGAACTGGAACTGAAGCTGAAACTCATGTTCGAACTCTCCAATTTTAACTCAAAGTGAATCTGAAACGGAAAATTGAAGTGAAACTGAAAGCCAAACACAAACTAAAACTGAAAATGAAACTCAAACTTAAACCAAAACTGAAGGTGAAACTCGAACTCAAGTTCAAACTCCAAAGGTTCAAACCTCAAATTCAAACTGCAACTCAAAATAAAATTCAAACTCGAACTGAAAGTCCATACAAAACTTTAAATGAATCTCAAATCCAAAGTCAAACTTATACTGAAACTCCAACTCAATCCTCAAACTTATTTATTTTCGGTTTCAGTTTGACTTCCAACTTCAGTTTGACTTTCATTTTCAGTTCGACTTTGAGGTTCAGTTTGAGTTTGACTTTGAGGTTAAGTTTGAGTTTCAGTCCGTGAGTCAGTTTGAGTTAGAATTTTCAGTCTGAGTTTCAGTTCCAATTAGACTTTGAGTTTCAGTTTGAACACGAATACAGATCCAGTTCAAGTTTGAGTTTGGGTATCAGTTTCAGTTGGAGTTTCAGTTTGAGATCGAGCATCAGTTTGAGCATCCGTTTGGGTTTCAGTTTGAGTCTCAGTTTGAGTTTGAGTTCGAGTATCAATACCAGCTTGCGTCTGAGATCCAGTTCGAGTTTGAGCCCCAGTTTCAGTTTGAGTTCGATTATCAGTATCAGTTGAGTTTCCGTCTGGGTATCACTCTGAGTGAAAGTTTTAGTTTCAGTTTGAGTTTACATTTTTTCGAACTTTGAGTTTGAGTATCATTTTCAGTTTGAGTTTGACTTTGAGGTTCAGTTCCAGTTCGAGTTTTAGTTTCAGTTCAGTTTCAGATTGAGTTTGAGTTTGGGTTTTAGTCTCTGTTCGTTTCGCGTTTCAGTTCGGTTTCGGTTTGAGTTTCTGTTCGAGTGTATGTTTCCTTTTCTTCTGGCCTTTGAATTTGAATATCAGTTTGAGCCTGTGTATAAGTATCAGTTTGAGTTCTAGTCCCAGTTGTACTTTCAATTTTATTTTCCTTTCTTTCGACCTTGGAGTTAGAGTTCTAGTTTCAGTTTGAGCTCTAGTTCAGTTCGAAATCTACGTGGTGGACGAGTTCCTTGGTAAATAAGTTCAGCAAACCGACAATTCTCAAAAATGTTTGATTGGTGGTAGCACACATGAGGCTACAGGCACGTAATGTTACCAAAAAGATTTTTTCTGAAGATTTACTTAGTAAATATGGAAGTACTGAACAGAGGGTGATTCTAGCCTGACCTCCTGACGGAGGCGATGGTCCACAAAAGGTCCACGGACTCTCCTCTATCTACAAGTACGATTATCTCAGACTTGGATCTATGCATATTCAGGATACTGTAAGATTTTTCCACGATCGATCCTCCGACAATTTGGTTTTGTTTATGTAAACGTTCAAATCGATTCGACCTTCCTATGAGATGGCAATTCGCTCGTGAGTCGAATAGGAAGAAGACCCTGAGACCTGAGAGGAGCCCAAAGTGGAAAGGGACATTTTCGTGCATGCAATCAGTTCAAAACGACCTTCTCTCACTCGGAAAAAATTCGTGCCTAGTTAACAATTCGTCCTTGCTGGAGGTCCTCTCTCGTGCACACGTAGGCGTCAGTTTCACATAAGACCGACGTGAACCTCTCGCTCTCTGTCATCAGTTCATTGTTTTGCATATTGTGAAATCCGTTTCCTCTCCTCGGCACATAAAGCGATTTCGGGCCCAAAGTAAAATATCGATGGCTGTTTACGTTTACCATAATGGCTCTCTCAGGTTCTTTTGTAAATGGGATCGCAAAGATGAGGCGACCTTTAAGCGTCTCTGGGCGTTCGGTCGATCACGTTTTTGCAATCGAATGACATCAATGAATAGCCGCGTTTCTACAAGATTAGCATTTTGTTATGCCATTGGCAAAACGTTTAGCCCTGAATTCATTCGAACCGTGATGCCTGTTCATGGTGATGGGCTTGATTTTTGGGAGCTTCAACATCGAAGGCAAAATGTGATGCTGTTTTAATTATTTCTGTGGCGGGTTTGACAGCGATGATTACCTGAAGTGAGCAACCATAGATTTGAGGTAACATTCGCTTTACGTTCCCTGCAGGAATGCAACCTTTCAGGATGTCCACACATCGACAAAACTAATCGAGATATTCAAAGTTTGGTAAAATAGGTCTTTTTGTAAACAGAAATAGCATTAGTACGAGTAAACAAAATCTACGTTTGGAGGAGGACATACGGAAAACGACACAATCGCCAAAACCTACGTTGATATTCCTCCCGGAAAGATTTTAGCCATGAAGATTTTCTTATGGATTCTGACGCAAGGGAACCAGAAGTATTAGACTGGTTTGTACGCTCCGAAGATCTTTCATAGGTCCCCTACTGTAGGAAGGAAAAAATGAAAAGAGGGGAAGAACTGGAAAGGTTTTTGAAAGAGGCTTTGAAGAGAAGAAATCCTCTCTTTTTTACAGTACCTTCAAGCCATTCTTCATCGTTGCGCAATAAAGCCCTTTAAAAAATAGGTAGTTTCTTCGTCACCGGAGGGGTTGAAAGGTGCCGGCATTATTTTCTTCCTGCCCTTGAAGCGAGTTCACACTTACAGATTGCGACCGATTTTTGGAAAAGAATAGAAATTTTGTCTATAGAGTTTGTACGAGTATATGATAGATATGTATATGGAATTTCTACACCAAGCCTTATATACCTAGTTTAAGGCATATAATATACCAATAAAAAGATTACAAACGATGAGTACATGAACTCCAAAACACAATGTCATATTCAAACATGCAGATATTTGTACTCTGTACAATATGACAGAATGATAATCAAGCATACCTAATAATTTCCAAGCGCAATATCTGAACTCGGAAATTTGCAATTAAAAACTATCCGATGTATCCGGATACGAGGCTTTAATATACCTGCAGTGCATTCAGTGATAGAATCCTTTGAAAAAATGTAGTCATTCTATTTCCAGTTCGGCAAAAAATGCAAACGTTCTTGTCATCGGGCCTTTTAAATCCGGATACGTGTGAACCGATCTTCGGATAGGGGTTGGTTCTAAAAGGAGGGCGGTTAGTGAAAGCATTTCTACCCCTTCAAGTGGACAGATGTGGGGTTGTGTCGGGGCTAAGACTCTCACTCGTCCAAGGTTCACTTCTCGCTCCTTCTCCCTTGGTAGGTAGGTGTTTCTTCCGCGTTTCGATTCAACAAAAGGCTGCTGTGTTGTAATCACTTCACAAGACCTAGATTTCTGGTTTTTCTCTGCTGTTCTTATAATCCGAGTTGATGAACTGCGGAAATGTTCACAAGCCAACCTGAAGATCAGCGTGCGAGATTGATCCAAGTTTGGAAAATAGTGCAAATAGCATTTAAACCTATGTCTTTATTTATGACTATCTACAGCTGTAATACAAATAAGATGAAGTACTGCAATGTAATCCTATAACGAAGTTTTTACGATGGTAGAAAACGGTCGATATATAACTTCGCGTCATAGCCTAATTATAATTGGTATAGACTAGTTATAATAGGTATGTTCGTCTTTAATGGTCATTATTGATTTAACTTTTTTTCATTCTACTACAAAGATGGGGTTCAAAGTGTTATTGTAGATATGTAATTTATATTCTAGCATTTATATATTAATGTAATATATGAAATTTATTCCTCTTTATTATCGTTGCACAAATAGCACCAATTATAGCGCCATATTTAACTGGTCGTTTATACCTGGTTGTGATTTTTACTAAACCGCGTGGGATAGCCATCATTAATCTTTCCGTACAACCTATTGTTACGAGGCCTGATATTTTATGTATAATATCAGGCCTCAAAACGCAAGGTTCCACTCAGGGTTGACATTTTCCCAGTTACTGCGCGGTTCCATTGTTGTTCGAAGGCTTCCTCGTTCTTCCTCTATTCTGCTATAGGGAAAATCAAACCCATTACGTCGTGGGACTAGAAATAGCGTGTCATGACTGACTAACGTAATTGAGTGGATCATGTAAGTGCGAGGTGGAGGAAGTTCATATTCTCTGTCCAATCGCTATTATCGGCCTCAAGGTCGGGCAAAATTCTGTCAGGAAGGTACCTATTTATCTACAACGCTAGTCCTGTGTTTGCGACGCATGAACTCTAAAATTTAGAGTTCATGCGTCGCAAACACAGGACTAGCGTTGTAGATAAATACATAATTACATTTAGATAATTACATTTAATGTAAAGGTAGTAAATAGAAGGGTACAGAATAAAAAAATTATACCTCATTCCCGATTGTGCTTTTCGTAGGTAGGCTTTGACTTTTTTAGTGAGTCTTCTGAAGAGCTTTACCCTTTTTGCTAGAGGGTTTTGCAACAGACATGTGCATATGTCCCACAACCTCGTAGAGTGAGCGCAAGAGATGGTAAATCCGTCCTGGGGCTTTCCTGTGCCCTGCACATCTTACGGTGTGACCACGGACTACTCCGAAATAAGTCACAATCTGAGTCAGAGTGATGTGAAAGATAAAAAACTACTCTATTCAACTTGAGTAACCTCCTTCTGATGAAGTCCGTTAAAAAACTATCCAATTTTATGCTCTGCTACGACTGTCTTGTGAATCCATGAATATCTTTAACATTTCCAGCTTTTTTGCATCTCTGAGAAGTTTCCAATTTTTTTTTTTCGCAATTCAAGCGTTGAAAGTTCTCAAACAAAATATCGTATACAGGGACCATAAGCGGTCGTGAAATTTTCAAGATTCGACCGAACCATCGTATGCCAACTTGAATAAATATAATGAGAGGCAAATGAAATCCACTCAGCTCGGCTCATTTGCGTAGGCAACCTTGAAGCATCTGGTAACGTCAAGGTTGGGTCCGCAGCGGCATAATCAGAAAGAGAACTGCGGGGACCTTGAAAACCCCTTCTGAAATGACGAAGAAGCGAGAGAGGGGAAACTGCACGGAAGAGGAGAGCGAGTGGTTTGAAACGAACCAAGGAACGACGAGGCGCAGGCAAAAAACAACAGGCAGAAAACCTTTACTCCGAGCAGAAAGATGTCGGAGAGTGCGATGGTGTCAGGTGGATGGGGCCGGGGGCCGGTCGGTTCCCAAGAGATAGCAGGGGGGTGTCCTCTGAAGGAGTGGTGCAGTCACTCACCACAGAGAGAGTGGGGAGAGCCTTCGCCAAGCGAAAAGGACCTTCTGCTTCTGGGGGAAGAAACTTGTGGAGTAGGTATTTTAAAAAGTGAATTTGATGGAATATATCCAAAAAGAAATTCGGCATGTACCTACTGGAAAATTCGGAAAATGGAATTTAGTGGAATCAGTATTTGTACTGAACTCGCGTTATCGTTCAACTCGCTTCAGGCCGTACATTCCCAGACGTGCACCCAGCTGAACTTGATGCACCGAAAAGAATAGTTTGGATTTGAGACCAGGTCAAACTATTAACAACAGATGTCATATCTTAAGTTATCATGTTAAGATGTCATATATCCCAAGTTATCATGTCAAGATTATATGATAGATATCGTGGGTTCAATGCTATAGGTAAGTGCCTAACCCGAAATTCATAGTTTTGAGATAATCGAGGAAAACATGAGACGCCCGGTTGACTTCACTCTGGGAGCTGCATAGTGTTTGTTTGGCTATGTTGGTGGCCTAAAAATAATTATTTTCTTGATCTAGTTATGGATAATTCTTCTGGAAGGTAGATAATGTTATGGAGTAGATAACTGAAGATCGAGAAAATTCGAGTTAGCCACTTTTAGCACTGAGCCCACGATATTATCTTGAGTTATGCCCGTCATATCTCAAGTTCAAGATGGGATAGACCAACACTATTTTTTTTGCAAACTTTTCCTCCAATCGTTTTAGAAGGTTAAAAAAATGTAGACGCCGAAATTAGAGCCACCGCAGAGATAACAAGATGAAGTAATCAGGAGTTATCAAGAGTTGAAGGATTCAATTCATTGGCAGATTGAGTGACCAAACTGGAACCAAGAGAGATTTTGATCCCTTCGGAAATTCGTTGGGTTATTCTTCCAGCTGTCGACGAATGATTGATTTTTAGTGCCAGCCAAACATCCAAAAGTTTTTGCATCCTTAGTGGTGCGTTTTGAGAGCTTTTAGAGCTATAGTTAGCCACTCTATTGGAATAACGATGTTTATAGGTCGGAAAACAATTACAGAACATACTCCCTGCTATCTTCCACTTCATGATGTTTGAAGGCTTTACTACAGGGTGCATACTGACACCAAATTGAATGTTTGTTGAAATTGTGAGAATTTCTGTCTGGGACTCGAGCATTTATTATTTTTTTATTACAGAGATTTGAGGCGAAGCCCAGAAGCGCAGGGTTTGAATGTCTAATGCTCGAAATAGTGACCGACGAATGTCGTTATTGTCATGGACTAACCAATAATGGTTTGGAAGCAACGATTAATTATCTGCCTTTCACCGTACTTCGGTGTAGCGTAAATGTCCAGTACCCCCTGAGACATTGAACTTTTTTATTAAGAAATGTCTCAAATTCTTCTGGTGTACATTTTGGTTAACATTCAAGAAGTTTTCCTATTTGTTTGAAGAAACTCCCTCTCACTGACTCCCCATGACAACCGGAAATATTCCCCCGACTTGAAGGAGCGTTGTTAAGTTCTTTAACAGGCCAAAGAGAATTGTGGGAGTCTTGATTGACGTACAATTCTCTTCAATATTCCAAATCTATTCCAAATTTACGAAATTCCATTTTTCCGATGGAGATCCCTCGATCGATTTTCAATATTGGCCAAAAATAAAATTCACCATCTCCAAAATATCTCCACAATTTCGAGCCCCCAAACCGATAGTATAAGCATTACCGGTTCGAACATATTCAATATTTGGCCAGAAGGCAGTTGACCGTGAATCGTTCAAAACACTCGAGCCTTGTGTATTTAGCATCTATCTCTCCCCAGACGCGCAGGAAGGGAAGGCCTTCAGTCAGACCGCCCGGCAGACGAGGAGGGGGGCCTAGGAAGTGAGAAATGGGGAGGGGGCCCGTGGAAGAGAGAGGGGCCTTCCCGTCTCTCAAAGAAAGGGAAAGGGATAATTTTAGTTTTGCGCCGTCTTCTTCCCTCTTCACAAGTGCTCCCAACGGATCAAGTACTCTCGCCGCCAAAAGTTGTTGTTTTCCTGTTTCAGTGATTCTATTATGTACAATTACAGTGTTTCGCCAGTGACCTGCCTATTATGGGATTACTAATTTTGGATTACCTGTACTACTACTGGTGAGTAAAATTTTTCGTAAAAATTAATTACCTACTTATCCAGGTACCTAAACTTTTTTCAGGACCGTTAATAAAAATAATCGGGTTCCTAGAAAAATGAAAATTGATATTGTGAAAACAAGAAAATTTTTGACATTGCAATAACCTTCAATTTGAAAATTTGCTTATCTGTAATAATTTTGAAAACTAACTCGGAATTTTTCGACGAGGTTATTCATTTGTATGTATAAGGTTTCACGGCCTTAAATGAATAATTATGAACGCATAAAATAAGGATCTGGTGACCTTCTCACTGAGCCGAAATTTTTCTTGAAGACAATATTCTGAGCATATTTATATTATAATATCCATTTTTATCTCCAAGTTTTATGTTTTGTGGTACTAAAACCTCCCTTTTAGGGCCATTATTCACAAGAAGAAAATAATGTGCATATAAAATGGCTTGTAACTCATTGCAATAACTTTAAGATAATAATATTACCCAACCAAAAAAGCTGTTAAGCGTGGTTGGTAGATACGTAGGTACCTGAAATCGTGTCTATTCCAAGGCTTTATATGTTTTCTCCTGGTGCTAAGGCGTATTATTGGTTCATTGCTCAATAGGTCATTCATAAAATTCACTATCTTGAAAAAGGAAAAAAACTTTTTCAATTGGTAAGCAGTCGGGGGCCTGACCGAATTTATTTTTATCGAATTCATACCAGGTGCCTAGCCAAAATAGGTAAAGGACTAAAAATTGAAAACCCCCAACTTGATGTCACTTTTTTGCATCAAAGCTAATTATAATCCGGAAGTTACAATGTAAAAGCCAATTTTAGCTTAAGAGCCCAACCTGAATTACGAATTGACTGATATTATGAACAGAAAAAATAGGTAAGCCAAGTATGAGGAGTCCTCATTTAGGACCAACCCAAACATAGTACGGTAGGATTTTGATTTAAGAAGCTGCCGTGACATTCTTATTTGAGCTAAACCTAAATTTACTAATCAATCGAAGAAATTGTACCCATAAAAATTTTAATTTTAAGCCAACCGGAATCTGGACATCTGTGAAGAAACATTTTTAGACGGTCGCAAAAGTTTATAGGCAGGTGCTTAGGTAGTGAAATTTGAATTTAGTCGTTCATTTTTGCTTTCAAATTGTACGTCTACCTACCCATAAAAACTTTTATCTGCGTAATAAATGAACTAACAGTTTGCCATGAATGGGTCACTTTCAATGGGATATTAAAATTTAACTGGGAAGCGTGAAAATGGAAATGATTAACTCAAGCAAAAATGTGTCTCGAGAGTAATGTCTAAAAAATAATGAAGCATTTGTACGGAAGTTAAACTTGCTTGTAATTACAGCCGTTTGTCCGTGAGCATTTCTAAAATAAATCTCGAACGAGGACCGACAAGTCATCGTTAACCCTTCTTTATTCGACATGACAAATATAATTATCTAATTTTAACATTGGTTAGGCGCCCGCTGGTGCTGTTTTGTTCTACAGTTAGACCATCGGGAAGGTCTTTAACAATATTAATAGGGCAGTCAAACGAGACCTTGAAAGTTATTGTGGACGCGAAAGATGAACACTGCGACTGCCCTTACTTGGCTTTCTTCGACTCTGACGTTTAAAAACGAATCAATATGAAAGAATAGCTCAGTTAACGATAATTTAAATTTTATTATTAATTTCAAAAAACGTCAACTGACCGTCGGTTTTCAATTGACCTCAAGAGGAGGATGAACTGTCGTAAGGGGTTTTAAAATACCTATTGTGAATGATACAAGTAAGTTTTTTAGTTTTGAAGGCGCAATATAAAAAGTAAGAAATAGAATAGCCTTCAGCAATACTCGCTGTATAACTGAACCCATAACCTCTTGGGACCGAATCACTGGTAGTAGAAGCCGATAAAACTGTTTTTTACCTACTATTATTGAAAGAATAGAGATATTTTAGAAGGATTAGAAGATTTTATACTCCTACTTAGATTTATTTACAGCCCCACAATACCCTGAATGATTTTCAAAATGTTGAATTTATTGGGACGAAGGAATTCCGATCAGAAATGGTCGAATTCATAACGCAAAGATTTTTCCCTCGATTTTACCATCTCAAGTTGAACGATCCTTGTAGGTACCTCGTTAATGGCTATTTTTCCACCGGTTTTTCGAGACATCTGTAATTTCTCCGAATTCTTGAGGTGGCCGTACGATAAGCTGAGGTCTCGTAACCCAAATATCCGTAGAACTAATCTCATCAGATACAGGTTCATAAGAGCTGGTAGGTATTTTTCTACTTACGAATCAGAGATAAATCAAACAATATTATAATGATTGGATAATGTCGCAGTTCTAAAATCAATATTTTTTTGTTCGATAGCAAGGGAATATTTCATCAAAATTTTAGAGAGTGGACTAGCCTGGCGTGCTGGTAATCTATATTCGGGATTAGGTGGTTAGGTTGCTCTTAATTTTTCAAAATATCCTCAGGTTGTAAATGAGCAAGGGGAACTCGTGGATGTAATAAATCATAAGCTGGATGATCATGAAATTCCAAGAGGGCTGACGGGTGTCAGCTTTTATCTATGACCACACAAATTTTCGAAGAACTCGTCAGTTTATGAATCACTACCGTCACGGTATTTTTCAGGAAATTCTTCCAAACCTGCCTCTTCATTCTTTCTCATAAAATGTACCCGTATCTACCGATACCCTCGGTCTAAGTATAGAAAAGACGGATTTTTATTTCAATAAACAATGAACTCTTGCCGTAGAAATTTTTTAAATAATTCATTGGAAAGATTTGGGTTAAGTAATTGTTTGGGGAAATCAAATAGGAATAAAACTTTGTTTCGGGTAATTTTGGCTCGGTATACCTGCGTACCTAGCACATGAAAATTTGTTTACCTATCTCGGAGTTGATTACATAGGTTACAGGTTAAATCCCTGCTAACAAAGTTACTCTGTTCAACTACCTAATCCAGTCTTGTTAATCTAACCAAGATATTCATGTTTCGTGAAATTTGGCTTCAATGCCAGACCAAGAATTCTTGACAGCTGTGAAAAGTGAGTATGAAAATACTCTCGGTATGTGCTGAAACGTATTCAGAGATTTTTAACCTAAATTTGAGATTTTTAATATTCACTGTGGCCCATCCACCTGAATTTTTTGGGTTTTGTTGAAACAAGTGCTGGGAAATTCATTCTACCCACATTATTTTTTAGGCCTATTCTAGTGCGCTATCAAGTCCCCTTTTCACCTCACTGAGTGCTTAGGGAGTACCCAGCTAAAAAGATTTCTTAACCCCTGATGATGAACGTAAGTACCTCAATGGCTATTTGAATCGGCTGAACTGGGACTGCCACATCAATTTTGCATTTTATGCACTCTGGACTTTTTTTGAGAAAATTGGAAAAGCGATTTGAGGCAGAGGCCATTTTTGTGGTTAACTGATTTTCGTCGATATAGAGGATAATACCATGTATGACCCGTTCGAAAAGAAATCGACCCTCTAGGTTCCTTTAATCACGATCGACGAAGCACGAAACCAGAATCCGCAAAAATCTACAAAAAGGTTAAGTCTGGAAAGAATCTTTTCATTTGCCAATTAAATGATGATGCATCTCTTCTTTTTATCCTATACCCAGTCGAAAATACCCGAATTCCTTATGTCGAAATTCAAAAAACGAAATTCCTATACTCAGTAAGCTTCAAGTACCTTCCTTTAAACTTGTATAAGACCGTTTTCAACCAACTGAACGTCACTTAATTGTGACATGTAAGAGAAGAAGTGCTTCATCATTCGCCTGTACATGAATGAAATTTACTCTAACGAGATTGCGCAGTTCTATTGAAGGAAGGAGGAGCCCGTTTCCGCGCCAAGATAACCGATTACGCAGTTGACTTCTTGGCAGTTTTTTCATCCTTATCTCGCACGGAGTACTACGCCTCTTTTTATCGGCTCCGAACAATAAACAACGCGAGAAATTGGAATCGTGACGCCGTTTTGGTACTCGGTACTCACTGACCGGGTGCTCTCGATTTCGCGATGTTGTGCAACTTTTTCGAGGATCGCCAGTCGATCAAGTAGCTCCGAAATAGACAAGCGGAGCATAGTCACTACCGATTACACTTCACGAACTGCACTACCATTCTTGACTTTAATATTATGGATACAAATTTTGTGACCGGTAGGACCCAAAATCCTGCATCGTATTACGAATTCCTCATGTGGTGTAAAGGAGAACACATGACTTCAACTCCACATTTTGGTACGATCGATAGGTCTTGATGAGTAGGTTCTTTCAATACCGTAGTTTCAAAATCAATAATCTGAGGCACATATTCCCTTTGTGCTCTATCTAAAGGATTGAAATGACAGGTGAACGTAACCTAATTGAATAGCGTCCTTGATGAGTTTTATGAGGGCAAATTTCTTTATACATTTATAGGAGAAAATACGGATCAAGAAAGGTGGTATAGTCTTTCCAAACTATACCTACTTATAAAACTGTGGAGTAGTTGTGATAGTCTTCATTTATACTTCCATATTTACGAAGTGGATATTTTTTATATTCCGGTAGGCAACGACGTATTTTGATTCTAAGTGGAGTTTGAAATGTACATATTTAGTGAGTGTTTTTGACAATTTTAATAAATTAATATATAATTAATAAACCTTTTAAGTAAGTCAAAATATAATAAAATTGTGGTAAAAATAAAATGTAAAATAAAGGTAAACGACTAAAAAAAGTAAAATGTAAACCACTGGTTTTGGGTAATTTTGCAGTTTCATTACAAGAAAAATCCCACTCCCCCAAAATTTGACCTCGTTACTATTCCAAGGCAGGTATCGACATATTAACCACCATACTATGTGTATTGCCACAGTGTGTCCATATATCGTCCCAAGATGTTCTGATCGATAGTCGGCAATCGCGGAAATTCCCACAATTCACCACAATCCAGATTATCTTATATTCGGGCATTATAAGGCCAAACCGTCCATGAAAAGCGTCGTAAGAGCTGACCCGGTGTGGCGAAAGAGGGCGCAAAGTTCCTCTGCGAGAACGAGGAAGAAGCGTCGGTCGAGCGGCTTGTCTGCTCCACTACCACCTCCGCACTTGTACAGAGGCCCCATCGGGGGACTCGGAAGGCCCGGGCTGGCCTCGAAGATGGAAAAGAGACCAAGAGGCGATTCAAGGTCAACCCTCCGCACTTCCCCCGTCGCTCTGGTACATTTCTATACGCCTGTGGAAGGAGAATCCTCTCACCGGCTGCTCGGGCCGGGATTGCGTCACTTCTCTCTACTCTCCTTCCTCTTGTCTCCGACTCGGTGACGGGCGGGGTGTACCACTTTCGATTTCGTCCATCGCGCCCAGCTTATGTCAGACGAAACGCAGCCGCGCGCCGGTACTACCCAAGGGTGTTGTATTGCGTTGCTGGATGTTGTATTGTACTACCCGTTTCTGCCTTAGTGTTGCCAAGGTGCTGCCGTCAAAAACCCCTGGGACGACGACCAAAAAACCCCAAATTTGAAACAAAATCCCCGAAAAACCCTAAAGTTAAGGACGAGTTAAAAATATACTCAAAACATACATAACTCCATATTATACAACTACAATTTTAAATAGTACCTTGTAGTCAGTCAATAAACATACTAAAACATCAACACAAATTAGGTATGTACCTAACCGCCAGTAGGTAGACGCACATCCCAATCCCAAAAGGCCTTTATTTGAGTACCCATCTCTCAATTCAGTTAGCTGTGCAGTGGCAGTCTTAGCTGTTATTTATCTGCTGTACTGAGCTGTTATTTCATCATTTTTAAACGTTTTCCTGTTCCCCCTGACGTCCACAAAAACAACCAAGAAAGACCCCCAAAATGTTTCATCCCCAAACTGTTTCACCCCCAAAATCCTCCTCTGGAGAGGAAAAAACCCTCAAATTTTGGTAGAAAACCCCCAACTTGGGAACGCTGTTCTGCCCATCGGGAGTGTGCAGAAATTATTGTCAGCTACCAGATCGTCGGAAAGCCGTCAAGACGAGTTTGATCGAGCATAGAAACCTTTAAACCTGCGTTGACCGTATTAAATAAACGACTACCTCGAGGATGTGGAAAATAATAATTTCGATTTCAATCAGGCTTGTTACCCATTAAAATCCAGATGTAAATTTTCGGAAGTACTTCCAGGTAACTTGATGATTCCAGATGACTTCATGACATTTTTGCAGGAGCATACTGACCCCCCCCCCTCTTTGCGAGAGACGTTGAGACAGAAATTGCTCCTGAAGATGGCATCGTTGCCGTAAGCGCTTGAGCTTTGAAATAAATAATGTCAAGAGGAAACCTTCATAAACATGCAACTGCCCTTGCGTCATAAACAAAATTTCATTGACTAAACCGTCCATAAATCACGTCAAATTTCGGAATCGCTCATATGGAACTAGGTATCAAATTCATCTCCCTATTTCGGGTCACTATTGTACTTCCGTATCCTAGTTTCAATGTCTGCTGCAGATAAGAAGAAAAGCCGGTGGGATACGATCCTTCAGAAAAACATCCGACGACAATGGCCATCTGAATACAAAGAAATCTCGAATTCCTAGCTCGAAGAGTTGGAACAAAAGGTCTAGCCCGGCGAGGAAAGTTTTTCTTCCTTCTATTTTCCATTCTTTCCAAACTCCAGACCCGGTATACGTGTAGAGAATGAGTCTTCCTAGAGATACAGGTTATATAACAAAGGTCGGATAGGGGGAACCAGTTGGTAATTCATGGTTTATTAATTCATCGACCTGACTCGGCGAGTAGCGTGACCTAGACACTACAGACTCACTCTCCCCTTTTCCTTAACTGTTTTTGTTGACCTTCCTGTCCCCGATGGGGTTACAACTTCACGTCCTTCGAATCCTTAGTATCGTTGACTGGTGCTGGATCATTTTATAACACCTCACCTGGGCCTATGGAAGTTTTATTTCGATATTAGAACTAGGTAAACTACCGTGAAAATCGAACCAGATAAAACGCATAACGATAGTAAAAGTGAAAAACCTCGTGAGTCTCAATTTTTGATAAAATAAGGATTTGAGCTCTATGGGTAGTATTTGAGCCGTAGATCCATCAAGTGAAGCCGGATTCCTCCGTTTTCGTCTCATCTCTTCTCTGTGGCGATGTCCAATAACCTGTAAGTCAAAACCTTCCAGAGGTGTTGTAAAAACTAGCACTTTTTTTTTGGTACCCTGACATATTTCTGAATTTGGACTTACAAGGATTTACACTTTTACTATCGATATACAACTCTTACAGAGTGGTAAAATTATCGTTTCAGAGGGTCTAGAACACAAAACTACAATTTAAAACAAGTGTCCGTCCACCGTACGCCGGCAGCAGGAAAACGCATAAAAGGAGAGGTCCGGTGAAAAAAAGCGTGATCTCAAAATCAGTTTTTTTTACGTTTTCGAAAACTAAAAATTTTTTGATAGGATTCCCCTCACAATATTCTTACGTTGGAGCAAAGCCGAATTCGCAGGTTCTCAGGGAATGCATCTGATAGGAAATTTAGCGGCCGACATTTTCTTCCCTATGAAGTTTTTGCCTAAAATCCATACTTCGGCCGTAAAATCAGGAAAACTGTGAAAAACGCAATTTTGGCCGTATCACTACCCCTTAAATTGGCCATTTTGACCGAAATCTTGAAAAAAAGGTGAAAAAAGCGTAATTGGGTAGACAGAAAGTCATTACTGGGGTGTCAGGCAGGCGGTGCAGTATATATCGATCAAATTTTCGATCGCGTGATTCCGATAAAATGTCTCAATTAATATAAAAATTCACTCCTACAATACGTATGATAGGTATGCCTACTTCTACTATTTGAGCCTAATATTCAGATATAACCAGAAAAATTATGTACACAATATTATTGTGTCGTTAATCTACTTAGCAGCGTTTTGTGGATGCTCACAGACGGACTCTCCAAACGTTTGTTCAGGAAGTAGGTGATTCTGAGTAAAATTTTGGGTGTAAAAACATTTTTTCTATGGTCCGTTCCAATTCCGATTTTAGGACGATTATGATTTAGGGGGCTACTTCGTAATTATTGGAGTAAAAATTGAGCTATAAAAATAAATATGTTAAGTATAGAGAATAGAACTCGATTAGAATAAACAGAACTCGAATATATTCAAGAAACTGCAAAGGTCGGATGAATCAGGACGCAGATGCGATCATCGGCGGTTGGGAGGCTCCGCTCGGGGGGCCGGCAGTAGGGTAGCCCGTTTTTGCAAAAGTTTTAAAAAGTAATGTTTTCGTTGGTTTAAATTGACCGTTTTGGGCCACAAAATAAGACCGTCACTGGCTCAAGTCATAATTTTGACATTTAGGGGTCGCGCAAAGGGCCTAAAGGCATATTATTAAAAAACGAGTTTTTTGGCCAAGTAAAATCGTATTTCGGTTAAATTCGTCAAAGTAAAACCCCTTTGGGGCGAAAATTTCGTCCGTTTTGCGCTAACTCTAACGGAAGACCGGATATTGCGCGTGGAAATGCAAGCAACGTCACTCATTGCAGCGTATCACGACGCCGCGCCGCGCTCGGCTGTCGCGTCGGGACCTGTCGCCTGGCCGCCGCCTGGAGTCAGTGGAGGGGGTATTGTTTACATTATATTCGGTATATCACGGTCGCAGGGGTGAGCTTCTTCATATCTAAGTCGTTTTACGTCGATTTTTGAGTTATTTTTGAGCTAGGGATTGTTTTATCCTTGTGGTTTTATCTCCTGCCGGCGATTGCGAGTTTTCTTTCATGAGGAAAATGCAACCATGTCTTCACGCCTTAGAAGTCATTCTAAGATTGAGCATGTGGGAATGGAAACCAGTGAACTTCTCAGAGCTCGACTACCTACAACCAAAGAAGTAATGTGCTACTTTTATTTCCTACATCGCACCGAGGATCCGCCAGCACCAGCAAGCACTCTATCGTCTTCGGCTACACAGCAACACGATTCCAAAACGACGATTAAAATAAAATACGAACACAAATCTAGAACTTCGAGATTAGGTTAACTAGGATTAGAATTCGCCTTATTGTGCCTCGCTCCGCTTGGCTGTCGACAAACCTGGTACCGCTTAGTTCTCGGTGGTCGTAGCGGCCGCCGAGAAGTGAGCATGATCATGTCAGGCAGGAAAATTAAGTACGATTACTATGGGTTTTGAAATTACCTTGTGACTGCAATCTCTTCTGGCGTTCAGCTAGCGCTTTTTCGCGCTCCTTCTTCCTTTCCAGCTTTTCTTGTTTTTTCTTGTTGTCCTGAGCAAGGTTAAGATCGATGCCCGCAATTGAACTTTGTCTCTTCTCCACATTTCTCTGATCTTCTAAAAACTGAATTTCTTCCTCCAAAGCGGCTCTTCTCTTTGGGTCTGGTTCTTTTTCAGCTGCTTTTTGCATTAGCGCTACTGCATCCCTCTTGGACACATCAAAAAGGGTTCCTAGTTTTTTCTGGATCTTGTCGACTGCATCATCTTGGTTTCTATGTTTTGATTTTTTCAAACCTTCTACTTCCTTGAAAATTTCTTCGATCTTCTCGATACCTCTAATTTCTTGAACGATAGGAATGCTTGTTTTACTCCAAAACTTCGCCGTGGCTTCCTTTACCGCTTTCCTGGCGCTTTCCCTGACAGTTAGGCCCTCGGTGCGATGTAGGAAATAAAAGTAGCACATTTCTTCTTTGGTTGTAGGTAGTCGAGCTCCGAGAAGTTCACTGGTTTCCATTCCCACATGCTCAATCTTAGAATGACTTCTAAGGCGTGAAGACATGGTTGCATTTTCCTCATGAAAGAAAACTCGCAATCGCCGGCAGGAGATAAAACCACAAGGATAAAACAATCCCTAGCTCAAAAATAACTCAAAAATCGACGTAAAACGACTTAGATATGAAGAAGCTCACCCCTGCGACCGTGATATACCGAATATAATGTAAACAATACCCCCTCCACTGACTCCAGGCGGCGGCCAGGCGACAGGTCCCGACGCGACAGCCGAGCGCGGCGCGGCGTCGTGATACGCTGCAATGAGTGACGTTGCTTGCATTTCCACGCGCAATATCCGGTCTTCCGTTAGAGTTAGCGCAAAACGGACGAAATTTTCGCCCCAAAGGGGTTTTACTTTGACGAATTTAACCGAAATACGATTTTACTTGGCCAAAAAACTCGTTTTTTAATAATATGCCTTTAGGCCCTTTGCGCGACCCCTAAATGTCAAAATTATGACTTGAGCCAGTGACGGTCTTATTTTGTGGCCCAAAACGGTCAATTTAAACCAACGAAAACATTACTTTTTAAAACTTTTGCAAAAACAGGCTACCCTAGCCGGCAGGAAACGTGAAAGGCCGGGCGGCTCGGGCCGGGCGGGCCGGGGCTGTTATGTGCTTCACGACCTCGCTCCGCGTCCGAGGCTCCGCCGAAGAAAGTGAAAGGGTTCCGCCGCGTTCAAGGTCAGCTCCGCTCTTCGCTCGCACTCATGTGCGACTTCACGGCTGTTCGGAGCCGGAATTTCGGCTATCGATCATCGGAACGGGGTTAACACTCAGTACTTCCAAAATTCAGGAAACCAACGTCAGTGGCAGTTGGCTTTTCAAATTTTAAAGGGGAGGAAGATAATTAGGTATTACAATAATTTCGGTCGACTCTTGGAAAACCAGCAGAAATCATTTACATCCACGAAATCTGAGGATGTACCTAATAATATAGGTAATTGGAAAGTTTAAATTTTAACACTTTCCATCATTATTTCATCATCATAATTATTAGGATTTTTCATTAATTCAATAGGTACTTAAAAATGTAAATTGGACGCATGGTTCGTATGAAAAATCTAATTTCGGGAATCGAAATTGTCGTATTGATTTTTCTCAGTACGCAATAAACGGAAGAGAAAAACGAAATTCGTCGAATTTATTTTCATTTTTCTCCGCTCCGTCCCGAACGGCGAAAAATGCGATTCGTCCGCGGGGCCGCGAGGGGCGCGAGTGAAGGGGCCCGCGAGAGGCCTCGCCTTTTCTCCGCCAAGGCCGCCGAAAGGAAAAGGTGGGGCGGAAACTGCGGGCCCCTCCGGTCGCTCCCGCCGCATTCCGATCTCCCGCCTTGCGTGACGGGCCCGCTCGGCACAAGTCGGCGCACCGGCTCGACTCGTTCGGCCCGAGTCGCCCACGCACCTGTTGCCGGTTCCCGATGTTGACGCAACAAAGCGAACCTATTTGTTTAATAATTAATTACTAATTATTGATTGAAAGCGTGTAATTTCAAAACCGGCTAAATCCACGGTTTTCCGAAATTAACTTTTTCCCATTTTTCTCAAATTCATGGTCCATTCTACCACCCTGCAACGCCTTATGGACCGTACTAGCTCAATACGATAGAAAAACGCTTCCGAAACAAAGCTGTCAGCTGATCGGAGTAAGGGTAATCCAAAACAGACGCCTCTTTTGCCTAGCTTTCGATTAGCTGTATAACGAGGGTGAAATGGCAACATGACCTAACTCATTTTTCGGCCGAATTGAGTTAAGATCCAAATTTTCTCACCGAATCGATTTTTGAGCTCAGGCTTGTTCAGGATTGTGTGAAAAATCGAGTTCATAAAAAGTCCTCCCCATTGTATTTAACGTTTTTGGTGTTTCCTGAAAATTTAGGAAAAATTAGTAAGGTCATGTTGCCACTTCACCCTCGATTATCATCATCAGGGCTTAGCGGCCGTTAGGTGTGAACAATCATTAGGAGTCGATCGGCGTCATTTTCAAAACAGGGTGAAACGTCCATCTATAAGGATTACCCATCAAAATTATTGTAATACCTCTTCCTCAATGAGAACGGGCATAAAAACAGAATTTGTTCTGCTGGTTCAGAAAAATGCTTATGCTTTGAAAATGATGTTGCTGTTTTCATTAAACAGTAAAAAAAAAAAAAAAAAGGGAAAGAATAAACCCAGGAAAAAATGAAAATTCCCCGTGCGAGAAAAAACCCAATGGTGACTCATTCAAATTCATTTTTCACGATGCCTACAAGTAAAAATTCTATCACTAAAGCCTAAAATGAAAGACAATATATTTTGTCAAAAACAAGCATTTTTTCAACCTTTTTCAAAGATAGGTACTATTGGTTTCACAGAAATGAGAAATTTTGGTAAAAAATGTGAATTTAGGTGATATTTTGGTGAAAAATGTGAATTTTGTTCATTCCCCTTTACATTTGCGATATTTACAGAGTAAATTGAAGGATTGTAATCGTTTTAAAATCAAAAATCGGGTAGGAGCTTCATAAAACACTTTTACACAGAATCGCTTCCTGAACAAGTGTCTATGTGCCCGTTAGTCCGTCCTTGGTCATTCACATAAATGGCCGTAGCTCCCTCAATTCTTAACCTTTTTTTCATATTCCTTAAACTGAAATGTTCGTTTCGACAAAACCTATCATCCTGTTAGACCGGAATTCGAATAGCTTACAGTACTTCTAAGATACCAGCACTTTTAGTTATTTCTATTTTTTCCTGGCCACAAAAATCAACCTATCTGAGCGTTCTTGCGAGGTTACAAAATGGCGACCCAAGTGTACATTTTTTATGTACCGATAACTGGAGGTATTCTGATTCTAGGCGGGTTTATAAAATTCTCATGGTGAGTTTATTGGACTTTTTTGTTCACACAGCCTCCAAAGTGATCAAAATGTTAATTTAACATTTAAAATTTCCTTCCAAAAACAAAACAAAAAAAAGGATCAAATGTGTTAATTAGGAAGACCTGCAAAGTATGATTAACAATTTTTATTAAAAGAACACTTTTTGGCCTGTACATTATGATGGATATCGAAATACCAACGGTCCAATTTCGGAGTCTTGCGTATCATGATGGTAAACGCAACGTACTCTCATCTAGAGTAGGTAAGTAATGTGAGGGTCCGACGGAGAGAAGTCGTTACTTGACACCTGCTACTCGCTCGACGGTCCTTTCCCTTTCGAGCCGTTTATTTCATTTTTGAAACACCTGGACCTCAAAGCCGGGGATACGTTCCTATGGCCGGGGGCCTTTCATCCTTATGCACCCCCGTCATTCTACCAGGTATACAAAACTCGTTTTGTAATATAGTCGAGCTTTCTTGCTCCTTTGTTCGGGTTTCCCATACCGGAAGAACGGTGGAATGAATTGAAAATTCACCTTTGAAATTCCCATGACAACATTGAATTTAAATCCAACTCAAAAGCGACAGTTTGTTCGCCTTTTAATCGGATTTTTAAAAAATTCTGAAAATTTAATGGTTTCGAAGGAAATATTTTATAATTTATTTTTAAAAAAATGAATAAATGAACCCATTAATATTTCTGAGACTTCATCGGTTATTAAATTCACTGAAATAGGTACTTGGTAGTAGAAAAATCTATTTTTTAATCGACTTCAAAAGAAGAGGTTACTCAGGTTGACTTATGAGTTTCATTCAATGATAGGTAACTTAATACCATTCTGGAAATTGGATACTCACCTAATGGATTGAACTTGATGATCTAAATAATTGATTGGAACCTTTCGTGTGATACTACCACAAATATTGTGATTCACAATAGCAAAATTTGCTAACTATTCAATAGTGTTATCATTAATGTGATAATTAAGGCTAGAATTTGTATGTATTTACGTATTTGACCGTGTTGTGGAATATTTTTGGGAGATTCTCGTGCACAATAATGCGTTTGTGGACTAGTGAGTTTTTTAGCCAACCTACTCGTTTTTACATAATATCTCCACATATTTAAGCTCAATTACATAGTTCTACTATCCAATGATTTTTATGTATCTCAAAATTTCAGGGGGAAGGAGAATGTTTAATGTACCTATAGGTACTGTCTTAACATTATAAATCATCCTAACATTGAAAATCGGATCAAAGGATCAGAAATCAATATCTCCTCGGGAATCACTCTCTAAAAAAGTTTCCAAAAAGGGCCATAATATCCACCATTTATTACAAATTATTTATTCAAGACGGTATTATTGAGTATTTTCGTTTTCAGGCGAGTTCTAAAATTTTCAGCAAGAGATGTTTGACATTATTGATCATGGTAGCCTTCGAACCAGTCAGAACAGAACTAATTTGGCAAAACATGTCATATTGGCGCAAAGTTTTTAATCGTTTTTGCTTTCTTAAACCAGTGGTGCGTAAATAACACACAATACTTCCATATTTTGAAACGTAAAATTGTGACACAATTTGATCATATTTTGACTGCTTTTGAAAGTGTTTAGGTCAAAAATATCAAAAAATTCAGTATTAAAATTTTAAAATTCGCCCAAAATGAAAAAACGCCACATTTTCGGAATGTAAAAAATATCCACATATTCTGCAAGGTAAAACAAAGATTTTAAGACCAAGAACGCTCAAATCGGTCCATTTTTGTGGCCGGAAAAAAATAAAATAGAAAACACTAAAAATGCAAATATATCGGAAGTACTGTGCGTTATCCAAATTCCGATTAAACAGGGTGTTAGGTCTTTCTGAAACAAACATTTCAGTTCAAGAAATTTGAAAAAAGGTTGAGAAATGAGGGAGTTATGGCCATTTTTGTAAATGACCACAGACGGACAGACGGACACACGGACACACGGACAGACGGACACACGGACACACAGACACTTGTTCAGGAAGTGATTCTGAGTAAATGTGTATAAGAAAAAGTTTTTTCTGAAGCTCCGTTCCGATTCTCGATTTTAGGACGATCACAATACTTCCATTTACTCTGTAAATATGGAAGTAAAAAAATTATTAATTTTTCGTTTCTTTCATTTTCGGAAAAATAAATACATAACGTACATTACGCAAGTTATGCAATGTCATTCATATTTGAGTATTTGAGCCCTAAATAGTAATTTGCAGTGAACAGTAGTGCTTTATCCGCTGAAATGAAAGCCAGTACGATATGGCTGAATGGAAGGCCAGCTGAAGGTTGACTAGTCACGGTGATTGCTGAACAATTCGCTGAGGATGCGCGGTCAAGGATGCGCAGAAGTAGCTTATAATATAACCCTCGATCCCGTTCCGCGCTGCCGACCCAAAAAACCTCGGCACGAATTCGTCGAACCTTTTTCCGCCACGAAGTTTCGAAGAGAATCCTCACTCTCATTTTCCTCGGAAATGGCTCGACAGAAATTTCTGAAATTTTCAGCCAAAATCAATCTTGGTCCCAGACAGACCCTATTCGTTGGCCAAGTCACACCTCAAAGTTGAAGGTCTCTTTTAGGTCTCCTGAGTTTCGAAAGATACATTTGTATAAAAAGGACAGGGTGGCAGTTGAATGCAGTTTTCCCTGCCGGGTGGCAGTCGAGAAGTGCCAAAAGTCAGCAGGTAGTCTCTTACTAAAAACGGCATAAATCCTACACTGTTATAACTACCGTCTCGAGAATGGTCTTAATCGATTCAGCATCCGAAAACCTATCGAAAAATAATGATACACCACAATGATGGTTTTGATTTTAATGTGTTTTTGAAAGCACAGAAGGTGCCTTCAGTGCTAAGATGTCACTCTACTGCCACCCGGCCTGCCAATGTTCGTCCTTCACAGAGACAACTGCCACCCGTCGAAGACTGTCTGTTGGCGAAGAGGTAACTAAGTGCCACCGCTCTTGCCTATGAGCAAAAAAAAGATAAAATTCGGTTGCACTTCCCCAACAGACTGGTAGGGGTTTGGCTGGCAATAGTCAACAGGCAAAACACCCACCGGGTGGCAGTTGCGTGACAAATGGGAATGGGGTGGCTGTTGGGAACCGCTCTTGGACCTAGAAATCATTAATGAACTCAAATAATAATCAAAAACTGTCAACTGCAGTTAGAGGTTCGGGTGGCAGTTGTCATCGGTGAAGCACCTTCCGGGTGGCAGATGAAAACCACCCTTCTGACACTCGTAGAGCTACAAAATCATAAATGAACTCAAACAATGGTGAATAACTGTCTTGAGACTTTTTAGGGGTGTGAGTGTCAGGTGTCAACGGCAAAACACACCCCCGGGGTGGCAGTTGAGTAGAAAACGGAGAATGGGGTGGCAGTTGGGAACCGCCTCTCCGACACTCCTAGGGCTACAAAATCATAAATGAACTCAAATACGAGAATGAATAATTGTCAATAATTGATGGTAGAGGTTCGGGTGGCAGTTGTCAGGTGTAAAGCATATCTCCGGGTGGCAGTTGGTGAAAAACGGAGAATGCGGGGGCAGTTGAACCGCCTTTTTGACACTTCTAGAGTGACAAAATCATGAATGAACTCATATAATGAATAATTAACTCTAGTGAAATACTTGGAAGCGCTTTTGGCGTAGAATCAGAAAATATATGAATCTAACCCACGACTCATCAACTCCTCATATCAGATGAATTTTATTTCGGCTAAAATTCCACCAAAATATTCTCTGAGTAGTTTAGGGTGACAATAATAAGCAGCTAAATATAATATTTTCGAAATTCTTCGTGTAAAGGTCCACCATCACTATTTTGCTTTGGCGGGTTCGGCCTTTGGGCCACCGTTCAATCTCCTCGCCACCCTGACCCGTTTCGAAGAATACCCATTGTTATTTGGGCGACCTTTAATTTATTTCGGCGCTTGCGACCCAGTTCATTAGATTAATAGGTTAACTCGACTTTATTGTTGCGCCGAGTGGAAGCATAGAAAGGGGTATCCTCGAGCGCGGAAGCCATCGCTTGTGGGTGACCCCGTTCTAGAGACAAGCTAAGAATAGATCCCGAGGCAAAACAATGAGCCTATTTAGTCCTCGACTGGGAAGAGGGTGGAGCTAGACGCGATACGTGGAAATTTTCAGACACATATCATTTTAACCATACGGTATAGAGAAAAAACAAATTGGGAAAAGTCGAAAAACAAATATTAAAGCTGCTTCCTGCTGTTAAGTCCTGAACGCTGGATATTTTTCTTGTATCCTAGTCTAAAGGCCAAGCCTCCAATTTCATTTAAGATTTTTCCGAAAAGTCAAAACGTTTTTTTAATTTTTTTTTTGAAATTACTTACTTATTTTGAAGAACAAGACTAGTTCTGTACCTTGGGACACCCATTTTTGTACCCCGGGACCCATGTTGTGTACCCATGATAAATTGAGCCAGTAATCTCACCGTCAAATCTTGTACATCGTAGCCCTCAGTTTGAATATTAGAATATTGCCATTCATCTTTTATCAATTTACAACTAACTTATAGCTAAAGCAAAAATATCATCGACTGCTCTCGTCGTGGCTCTCCATCGACTGGTCTTCGTTTAACGCCCTCTTTTGAGCTGGGTATTATTTACAAAATAACATTTTAGGACGTAGACATTACCCCCCAAATGGCTGAATATTGCAGTTCACGCTAAATATTGTATAAAAATCATTTAAATGTCTCAATCGTTATTAAACGTCGATTAAAAATTACGAAGAAAGCAGAAGATTTTCATCATTTTTCAGAAAGTCAAAAAACTTTGAACGGTCAGAACCATTCAAATTAAAATGTTTAGGGTAATATGGCCTTGTTTTATTGAAGCCCACGAAAAAAAACTTGAAAAAATGTCGGATTCCCTTTATTACGGTTTGCCATTTCAGCTCAATTTATTTGGTAGCCTGAAATTCAAGTGATACGATATATTTCTTTGCAATGCAAGTGCGCAAATACTCATATAGGTATATGCAGATCAACATACTAGTTAAATATACCAACTCGACATCATGACCCTTTCATTTTCTTCGTTTATAATCGCGAGCACGATGACTTTTATGAGCCCATGTGACTTTTACGTTCCATTTAACGTCAACGAATTTTTTGCTTTAGTTTTCCTCGTAGACTACACCGTCGATTTAACTTTTGAAAATCCTCCTTCTCCATCGATTACTAGGTATATTATTTACTCCAATTGATGTGACTTATTGCAGGTACTTACCTAAGGTGTTTGACATTAAAACTAAATCTATAAAACAAATAGAAAGGTTTCTTAACCAACCTGAGTTCATGGTAAGCCTTATAGGTATAGATAACGTTAAAATTTATAAATTAAATCCAGAAAAATTTTTTTTTATTAAAAAAATCAAATCAAACCCTTTCAATGTTAAATAAATTTGATTAACCAAAATTTGAGCATATTTTCTCACAATTTACTATAAGAGAGAATTGTGAATCATTCGATTCTAGTTTTCGCTCAATCGGAAATTCCATAATCCAAGAATTAGGACAATAAGTCATTTTTTTAAATCCTGTGATAATTAAACGTCCCTCCCCAAAATATCGACACCGCAGCTGCCAAAGGGCCAATATAGGTACTTAAAAAAGAGTTGCGGCTTGGCCCTTGGTCGCTCATGTGTTATCAAAAGCCCTAGATATAAGAAAAGCCCGAAAAAAATTCGACTTTCGTTGAATGTGATGAGTTTTTGGGGCCGAAAATAATATTTTACCGTAATTTTCTTGGCCTCATCCCATTCAATTTACCAACGTATCTGCCAACTAAACGCTCCCCTTGTAAATAATGATAGGTCAAACCTCGACATTTCAGGCTGAAGACTTTATAAATGAGTTATCATCAATCGTCACGTTTCCTTAACGATTTGTTCACAAAGGCCCGCACCTTTCAAAAGTGAGAATCCTTTATACCTACGTTTTGAGGATGTGAAATGACGGTTATGCGGTTTCTGGAAAGAGAGAAATGGCTGTCCTTGGGTGGGCCCTTTTCACAACCATCACGGGTGGCTAGAAATATTCGCCAAGCCTTTTCTCCCGCAGTACCTTGATTTTTTAAGAACATCGCAAAAGGGGGAGTGTATGAACAGTTGAAAGTGAAAAATGCCTAACGATGCCTGTAAGGGTAACCCATACTTCCATTGCACTCAAAGGTGAGGTACACCTTTTTGCAAAACCCCCATTGTCCTACGGTCCAGGTAGGTAATCACTTTCAGTTTTTAACCCTCTTCGAAAGCCCAACGTAGGTACCTTTTTGCCTACGGGGTTTCGATTTTGCAACTTTCAGGTGTGCCAGAGAAGGCACCCCTCATTATCATACAAAGTTATACCTAACAAAAACAGCGAGCAGTAAATCTTCCAGAAAGATATAACAATACTCAGGTACAGGTGAGTAATGTTGCAAAAAAACAACTTAGAAAGTATAAATACGCTCCAAGGCCGTGGAAATCGCAAATGAAAAGGTTATTGTCGAATGTTGTATACTCGAATTCGAAATGCTCTAGTGAGAGTGTTCCCTGCGGCTATTTACATTGGAACTTTCAGTTTCTATGCTGTCGATCGACATTCAGGGTCAGGGGTCTGCAAGTTATTTTTACCTAATGGAACGTGTTATTGTCGGTAGAAAAGATAGCAATACCTCCATGCTATCTCTCGCCATCTTGTCCGCACAGCTGAATCTCCAGAGAAAGTAGGTAACAGTTTATTTTTTCCGAGTTATTTTTCTGCCCAACCAGAACAACAAGTTTTGAATTCAAAAGAACGTAGGTACTGGATATGTCAAATATATCCTTATAACTGTGCCTGATGTTTATGGGAGCAAAATTTTAGTATGGATTCTGGTAATGTTAGGAAAAGGTAAAAAATGTTGATTATTTGGGCGAGGGCAAGGAATATCCTGCGACGTAGTCTTAAAACATGTATCAGTTCTAGCGCTTTCGGCGCACAGGCCCTCATCAGGAGCTTCATGCTCCTTTGATTCGATTGGCACTTTCAGGAGAAGTGGGAACAGTACGTTCTGTTTAATGAACAATTTTTATTGTTTTAGCTTTGAGGGATGATTTTAGGTAACACGGCGGTTTTCTTATGGAAATTTCATTCTCTTTTGTGGATAAGAAGTGTGAAAAAGTTTGAGAACTATATCAACTTATATTACATTGCTGTTATCGTACTCAATGAGAGCGCAACCGCCAAACGTACTGAAACAAAGTAAACTGTTACGAACATGAGTGGGCATTTATCGTTGCCAGCAATCAAGGAGGATTGCAGGCGTCAATCAAGCTGCAATGTTACTTGATGAGGATGACTCATCAATGTTAGCCTTTTGGTCTAGCATGCGGCATCTGCGCAACTGACCGTGGCAGAGACAAGAATCTTTTGTATGTCGTCAGACTTGAAATCGCTCTTATGTTTCCAAACGGCCTTAACCTGTCTGGTATTTATTTACCGACGTAGGATCTGGGCTAATAGGAAATCCATGTGTTCGGCTCGTACCTTTACGATGCGTTCTCCATCTTGCCTCAGAGGATTCCAAAATGTCGAGGATGGTTCTCGCAATCGCGTTCAGTTCACGCATTTTTTGACCTCCTCCATCGCAGCTATAAGGTCACTGGGTTCACATGAGATGGTCGACACTGAGCCCATAAAAACTATTTTAGGGCTACACGTGAGCCGTACCTAACGAATTCATCACGATTTCAAATCGTCTCATTTTAGGTGAATCCTGCTAAACACCAATATTCGCCTACCCAACTAAAAATCGGCTTTCGTGAGTAACATCGCTTAGAAAAATTTGATCTCGACGTTTTCCACACTCGTTTCGTATACGCATATAAGCAGAGACCATAAATCACTAATCATACGAATCATATTTTTTCTGAAAATCATAAACTTGCATGACCATAATGATTTCCCTATTCCCCCTATTCCACTCTCCAAAGAAATGAACCAAGAAGTGATGCAGTACTGGTGAGACTCAAATCCAAATCGATTGATCCACGATTCTGAGAACACTTTTTTCATGGAAAATAAAATTTCATGTGTGATGGACGTTGAATTAACTCCAACCTCGATATTCAACAACACATTGTTCCACACCCATATTAGAATCATCCTTGAGAAAACCCTTGTCACTTACTTATGCTCTAGGCTTGTCTGATTGGTATTTAGAGAATTCATCCATATTAAACCTTGCACATTAACAAACTCGAACAGATTTGAAAGCAGGAATAATCGTTTTTATTGTCGTCGTTTCTCTTCGTCCGAATTCAAATCGGTTGAAAATTTCGCCGGTAGTAGTTAGATCGCAAAGAACTGAATGGCTCGTAGACCGGAACGATCAATTTCCTTCAAGTGTAAATGGGATGTATACAACGGGTACAGGAAATTCATTCTGAGTCGGAACGATCGTAAATGCGACTCTGTTACGAAGTTTCTCTCGTTTTAAATCCAGCTCTTTTTATAGTTTGCTTGGAGGGAAAATGTAATGGAATTTTTTGTTATATCGGTGGCATATTGAACTGTTTTTCATTATGCAAATTGGCTCATTGGCCGCTCAGGTGTTGATACCTTCTAGGCACTACAATTGATCATCCCCATACCTACTGAAGCCATTTTCGTCAAAACGAACCTCCACTGAAAGAAAGTAGATTGGAAGGAAGATATTAACATTTTCGTAAATTCAAGCACCCACCACACAGGCGGGTCATTCGACCAAGAAGTGATTTTGAGTAAAAGTTTGCGAGTAATGTTTTCCGAAACTCGTGTTAGTGAGCGGTTCACAAATACTTAGTACAATCAACCGAATCATTCAATACTCACACAATCAATCATATACCATCAAATCATACAATCAACTCGAGGTATCGAAACATACGCGACGAGCCGAGCATGTTATAGGTACATATCGAAAATCGTAAAAACCTGTAAGTGTATTTTCGAAAACTTTTCAGGAGGCCAAAAAAACCGTTTATTTCTATTTAAATGGACGATTAGTTTATTGTTCCTTTTTTATTTCAAGCCAAAGACCATTACCGACAGTTTAAACGTATTTTGGTCAGAATTTTGTTGCAAGGCAGGTTTTTATACAGAAATTCATTACTCACAGGGAATTACACCGAATTCATTACTTACAGGTTATTACAAACCCCCATAGAATCAAAAATCTGTTGCAGCTGAGTTATGACGCCACCAGACGGTGCGCAGGGCCAAAAGCTACCAGAAAAGCTGAAAACCTCATTTTCGCCAAAAATCGTATTTACAGGTTTTTACACTATGACTGTCGATATTATACTGTACTGTAGGAACTATGATAGATATACCTATGGATATACCAATACCTGTTACCTGGACCAATACCTGTTATATGGATATAACAGGTATTGGTCAAGCTTCTCAGGGTACAAACATCCTCGACATCCCTATAACCCTTGCAATCCGACATAGCATCCACACTCCTAAAAAATATAAAGCTCAGATACAGCTCAACAGCACTCGTTGGGTTTATATTGTCAAAATTCGATGCAACCGTCTCCCTCCTATTCTTTTGCTATTTTTCATCATCTCCTATGGATTTGAACGTCCTCTTACTCTCTCTGCCAGGGTTTCAAGGTTTGATTGAAACGTTCAACTAGACCGTTGTGCTTCGTCTGATAGGGGCAGTTCTGATGGGCCGAACTCGGCTCCTTCTAGAGAATTCTCCAATCCTCCTTCTCACGTCGATCGTTTTACAAATACGCGAGGTCTAATTCGAGCTAAGCGTCTTTTTCGACAACGCCAGGGCGGCCTTGTAATGATTGTGCGAAGTAGCCAACGACCAGTCCGACATGCGCCACTTTCCTCGCGCCCGTTCGCGGGCAATTAAGACGTCGGCCGATTTATCAAAACTCATGGAAGTCTTAATCAGATAAATGCGGTCTCGAAATAAACGAAACCGACGGCGCCAAGTTGGAACGCTTGCCAGGTTTTGTCGCTTTGGAAAGAATTTCACGACCTAGGAAAAAGCGGCGGTGGACGTGATTTATGTAAGTCTGGCTTTGTCTGACAAGGAAATAGTTTTGTCGTATTTATGCACATGATGCGTGTTTTGTTTGAGATTCGGTCGAATTGAAGCCATATTCTGATTTCGCCTTGTAAAGTTAAAATAACATGACTGCGTATCCCTATAGGTATACCTACGTGATACTAGTAGGTTCTTAGTCCAAATAAATTAGAAAAAGTAAGTAATTCTCTGATGAAATCTTCCGTGCTTTCACGAAATGATTCAAAAACGGGTATGCCTAAGTACTCAACGAATCACAATATTTTACTTTCACTCAGCCATCCTCAACAATCCACCCACCTAAAATGTTAAACTATATGCAAGAATTATAACGCAGTTCAACAAGAATTTCAGTAGCTTTTTCTTGCCGTAAGAAAGGTTGTTTTTCCTAGGTTTAATGTAGATACCTACTCAACTTTTTTTTCTTTTTTTTTTTTTTGATACAGAACACCAAAAATTAATAGTGAGTCTTTTCGTTCTAAAAACCCATCGATTTTTATATTAATTTGCATTTTCAAGCCCAGGTTTTCACTAATTATTAAATTAGCAGCCACAAATGGGGCCAGCCCAATTATCAAAGGCTTGGCTAAAAATGTTGGAAAAACCAAAAATTTGAAGTACTGCGTGTTATTTGAGCGCCACTGCATTTTTGAATGATTTTTTCTGTTTCCGTTTTTCTTCAAATTAGGACCCATCTAAGAGTAGGGATGGTCTTGTTTGTATTTTAGGTACTGTCCGCTGTTACAGTTTCCAGTACCGATAGATAGCCTTCTAGTAAGAAGTGTTATTGGTAATTCGAAAACATTGTGAATACTGTGGGTACTGAATGTCAAGAAGTTATTCGAAATTTTCCTGTAGATGGAGTTGTTCCTGGCATCTCAGTAAAGCGTTTATGTGATGCCGCATAAATTGAACCTGAAAACTTGAAATTCTGAACTGCATTAAAATTGCGTATGAAGAATGAATGAAATTGTGAATATAATAGCGCTGACTCGAGTAGAGAAATGAAGTGGCACGTGTCAGATATGACCAGGAAGGTTGGGCCGCATAATGCCAGAAGCACGATTACTACCGAAGGTCAACACACTCGAAACGGACGAAAACAGACGGCCGTTTTTATCTCGGTTAGAAAGGGAAACCAGTGGGGGTGGAAGTGGTCTAGATTGTCGTTATTACGATGGCCCTCTCGTCAGTGGTAGTCGGGGTTCGGATAGGGAGAGCCGAGGCGGGAGCTAATTGTTCCCAATCGAGGGAGCCCTCCTATCCGGAAAGTGGGCCAGGGTCAGGCCTGGCGCGCTCTTTCGGGCGATACTAAACAGCAGAGTTGGCAATTGCGGAGAATTCCGAAGCCTCCGATTCCCGGACTCTTCAATTTGCTGGGATCATGGAAACTAGGATATTGGCGATCAAACATGCAGCATTGGATATTGAAGCAAAAATATATTGAATAGGTGTATTTTATCATGCTTCAATATAGATTTTGCAGTGGTAAATCTTGGAAGGCGACCAAATTTTCAAAATATCCAAAGAGAAGTCCTTACTTATAGTTGAACAAACCATGAAGGCCTGATCCCCCTTTTAGCCCCTCTGCGGCGAAGGGCTAAATAGGCGATTCCTCTCATTCTGTTCAGGACCTACAAGGGCAAATTAGGAAAGTAACTGAAGATAGATGTAGACAAAACGAGGATAACCTTCAATTTTTATGCCGATGGACCTTACTCCTAATGTAGTGTGTATTGAGAAGCAAGACAGACCATCCAGCCCAGATGACTACCACCTGTTGACAGTTGTATCCGATTCTGGAGCTGTTTCAGTGACGTGTAGGTGTACCTAATCCGTTACCAAGTGGTTTCACCTTATGGTATGGGTGGTATGGGTATAAGGGGTATGGTATGGGGTTACTTTGAATTGAGGAAAACTCGTGTCTTCTCCATTTGCTGTAAATATTTCAGAACTTCCTCCAAATGTATCAGCTCTTCAAAGTATGTTGCCTCCTGAACGGAAATTCAGGCCATCCTTCAACATGGTCCATATTTTGTGACTTTAGCATGTCTCGCCGGCTTTTTGGAACCCAGCACCCGTATTAATAATGTGACAGCCATAGAACAATCATTATTGTCTTCTCTTGATAGCGCAACTTTTTTGCATCAGGAAAACTCGTGTCTTCTCAATTTGCTGTCAAATATATCAGATCTAGCCTCCAAAGCCTGTCAGCTCTCATGAACGGAAATTTAGGCCTTCCTCTGCACATGGTCCATAATCTGCGACTTTAGAACCGATTTTCCATTCGAAATCTCGCCGGCTTTTTGAAACTTTTTATGTTGGGGGGTCCGGTGTTATAGGTATGGTGGCGGTTTAAGGCACTCTCAGTTGATTATCGGTGGACAGCTACGGACTCGCCCGCCCTGGAATATTTGTAACTCTTGCAGTTTCAACCTTTCAGTACAACCCTATCTGAAAAACGCCTTCGTCATGTCAGGCCCGGTTATGAATCTTGACGCACAGCAAATTTTAATTTTAATTTTTTTTTTTGACTTTATAAATGTCAAAGTGGCGATCCGCGTCTCCGGAACGTGTCAGCAGATCAGCAGGGCCAGTCGGCCGGTCGCTCTTCTCTGACAAGGCTGGGATGCCGCGCGCGCCTCGCCTAGTTCGTTACATAAGGCGCGACTCGCTCGCTCTAGGCCACACGAGGTCTGCCTGATAATGACCTACATTCACAACTGGCATTTCAGGCATTCTCTTGTCTGCGTTTGTTTGCCGCTTCCTTTCCCTTTCAGCATTTCTGGGCTCGTCACTATATGACACAAGGACCTTTTCATACAGGTCGGGGTTTTACGTTATATATTCAACCGGCATAATTATTGCTATTATGAATTTTTCCACCTGTGTTTTCTTATCTTTTTCTGGTTTATGGAAAATTTTAAAAAGGGGCGCAGTGCTTGGAACTTCTAGGCTTCGATACCTCGTACTCTGCTGCCAGGTTTTACCAAACCTTATTTTGGCTAGCTCAACTCCCCTTGTAAACGGATTGTACCTAGTATACGAAAAGAAACTCTTCCAACACTTCTTCCCAAATAATTTCATTCGGATTGTAGTACACTATACCAAGGATCGGTTTATCGATTGCCATAAATCTAGTGTAAAAGTACTATCAACTACTATTGACAACATTTGCATGGGCCCGCATATAAAAAAATGCTAGATGCAAATAAATCTAGGTACTATGAAAGTAGCTGTAGAAAAGTGCACTGATAAACTTACATTAAATATGGTCATGGGGTAATCCAAGTATGGGTTGTACTACGCGGCTGTATAGGTAGGTAAATGTTGTGTAACCCAGTGGAGCAAGGATAGGTACCTAACACACAATACTTCCATATTTTGATGCGTAAATTTTTGAAACCATTTGATTCTATTTTGACTACTTTTGCGGCTGTTTGATCAAAAAACTCGCAATGAAAATTTTAAAACACGCCTAAAATCAAAATACGTCAGGCAATCGATCATTCCTAATTCTTCAGCTAGGTCTCTTGCTGGATTAAGGAGGGTCAACATTAGAAATTTATAATTGACAGTAAAAACAGTCAAATAAACAATCAAAAAAACTCTCTCAAAAAAAAATCGTAGTAAAAACAGTTTCTAGAACAATATATCGACGTTGTAGATTCAAAAAGACAGTATACACCGGCTGCGCAATCTGCGGCCGACTGTCTTCTTGCGTCACGGCAGGTCTGACTTTCATTTCCCTGGCCTGCTCCCCTGAGCTCCTTTCCTGTTACGAGGATTCCTTATGCAATGGCCAATTCTCGAGCTTACGATGGGATTCTTTCCCTCAGCGTGAGACCTTACTTCACCGTTCAGCTGTCTTCTTTCGCCCACTCGACACTCTTGAAGGCTGTGGGTTGGGTACGGACGATAATTCGGGTGGATGATGAAAAATAATCCAGTTCAAAATCGAAAACGACTTTTGTTTATACGCGAGCAAACCAGTGCCAATTTTTATTCAAAAGAGTTTTCGTCTATCTGAATTCTGCTTCATTGAAGAGGCTTCCAATATTTTTTGAAATTAAAATTTTTCTCCCAAACGTATGAAGACAAATTGTGCGAAAAATAGTGTTTATATCTTACCGAGTCTTCAGTGTTTAAGAATTATAATTCTATGGAATTGTTGTGAACCGTTCAAAATGTCTTGCCCACAGTTGTTCGAGAACGATTTGCGCATATTTTTGCACATACCTTATATGATATTATCATTTAACATATCGTCACTTAAGTTCTAACACCACCTAACTCAATTTTTCCAAGTTTTCAGGAGGTGCAAAAAACTAATTATTTCAACATGGAAATACATTGAGCGGTGCTGTTTCTTTTTTATCTCCTTCTTCACTGGTTGGTTCAATCTCCTTGGCAGTTTTACCATGATATCGGCTATTGAAAAATCTATCGAGTGGTGTGTCCAACTCATTTTCGCCAAAAATTGAGTTAGGCGGTGTTGTAACTTAAGTGACGATATCATAAAATTATTGAACGCTTTTTTACCGATTTATCTTTTACAAACTTTTATCAATTCATTTAAGGAAGCTGAATCATCGAATGACGCAGTATATTTCACCTAGGACTTATTTTCATTGACCGTCATGCTGAAAATGTCGGGCGAAAGCGCTAGGAGAATAAAGCAATATGAGAGTACGATGGGCTACCACTCTCTCCCTCACCTCAACAATATCCAGTAATTTAGTTCCAATAATTTGTTACTGATGCTTATTTTTCTCCAGAATAAAATTCATTCGTTTTCAATATTTCCCAAAATAGTCTGCTCAATTTTCCTTTTCATCAATTTTCTATTATCGGCCACTCTTCTGAGAATATCAAAATCCTATAATTTTTTATAACAACTCTGAAATCCCACACAATGGAATTCCACATGTGACCCCCGACCACTGGAAAAGTTGGTCATTCCCATAAGGAGGCCTTTACACGCGAAATCGCTCTTCGAGGTTAAATCAAAAGACAAAATCTGTGTACCTGACCCACAGAAAAGACATTGAATTACTCAAATTACTCACGATTTTGTCATCGTTTGATTTCAGACGTGCGATGTTCGGTGGGGAATGTTGCGGCCTCCTCACCCTCCACTACGGCAAGCACCACATGTCCGTCGGGGACGAGGTCCGGAGATGGTTCGAAACCGAAGCCCACGCCGATGTAACTCTGGCTTGCCAGGGTGGCACCCTCAGGGCGCACAGGTCAGGACGAGAATCATGTTTTTACGATACGGTAGCCAGGAACAGAATTTCTCCATGATTTTGAAAAGGGTCTAGGAATTACAAGTGGAAAACCCCAGTTTTTCATGAATAGATCACAGATGGTTGTGATTGTCTTCTCTTTCCTGTATTCAAAATCTTACTTCTACGCAAATATTTTTGAAATTTTTTCATAATTATTTTTTTAACGTTTTGAAATGAGGAAACCTTGAAATAAGATTTTGAAATAAGGTAACTACCCAAGTTCTAAATAATGCGCTTGTTTTCAGGTTGATCCTGGCTTCAGCTAGTCCACTTATACGTCGGTTACTGAACGACGCGTCGGAAGCCCTTGTAACGATTCAACTTCCCGACGTCAGTCCTAACCACATGAGAGCCATTCTAGACTTCCTGTACTTGGGGCAGACATCCATACCAGTAAATATTTTCACTATCCGTACTTGATGTAGGTAAATAATATTGTGTTCTGACAGATTTTAGTGAATCGGAATAGGTAACGGTGGCTATAAACTAGAAACTCACGAACGCTTATTCCAAAAAGCAACACGTTTTTCCAAATTGAGATATAGATGTCCTCGCTTTGGTAAAAATTTAGATAGCTGGACTCTATAAGCATGTATTCGTCTTTTTCTAACGAACTTGTTTACTATTCCTATTACTCGCTCGATTTATACAACATGCAAGTAAATCACGCGCCCCATTTTCAACCTCAATACGAAAAATTGATACACACCATATTGGCTGTTAAAAAGTAGGCCACTCACGCGTTGCATTATGAAAGAGACTGACTTCTATTAGAATTGAAAATAGTTTACACATGCGGGCTTTCGTCAGATTTGACCGCGATTCATAATGTACATCTTAAGTCATTCGTGTGACTTCTATTGCCCTGCCAGACTTCTGAATCGGCTCGATATTTTTTGCGCCAGGACAATCAATTGTTGATGCTTGCCTACTCCAAGGGCTGATTTACTAATCGTATTTGAAGTTCAAATTTTGAACAATACGAGGGGTGAACAGCACTATTTTTACAAATACAATTTCAGTTTTGGTTTTTTTCCATACCTACAAACAGAATGAACGAATGAATTTGAAAAAATCAACTGGGCTCCTTCAACTGCAGTTTTTTATATATAAATATATTTTGAGGACTAGAGTGATGAATTATCCCACTCCTCAATTATCCAATATCCAAGGAAGATGAACTCCGCCACGGTGGTATTTGCATCAAATTTCAATGTAAAAATCTCAATGGCAATGTTCATCTGAAACTTCCTTGATTGAATTTTGTCAATACACTGGCTCTTAGTAGAAGTTATTTTTTGAAGCTCCGATCCGATTTTCGATTTTAGGACGACTGCAATACTTCCATTTACTTTGTAAGTAGGGAAGTAACAACATCAGACGCTCACTCTCGCCTTCTACCAATTGAAAAACTTCGCATTTCATCATACCGATACCATATTAACCGATAAAACTTATTCTTCGCAGCCAAGCGAAGTGAACGACGTGATCGAGCTATTCGAACTGCTCGAAATCCGATCCGAACTCTGGGAGGAAAAGGCGCGCGGCGGAGAGCGACTGAGCAGCGACGAACGTCGGCATCGCGAACGGAGCACCAGCGGAGCTGAAAGCGACAGCAGCGTCACCGGTTCCTCGACAGGAGGCCGCAGTGCTGAACGACCTCCGCATCAGCACGATGTCGTTCCCATGTCGACGTCACCTTCGGGACTTCCGCTCGTCGGAAGCGGCAGCAGCGGCAGCGAAGGAGGTCGAACGCCGCACAGGAGAAGACGCAGTTCGTCGACGCCAGTCAACTTGAGCATCAACAGTCAGGACGTTGGGGCTCAAAACGCCGTTGTCAAGCAAGAGCCGTCGCCCGAATCGTTGGACAATCAGGTCTTGAAAATGTTCTCTATTTTACGAATTTTCTGCTACGCATCCAATCGTTGATATTTGAAATGACTGTGCCGTTTCTGGAGTAGAATCTGCCCTGCCGAGCAGAATCTGATATCTGATATTGCCTGAGGCGCCATATAGGGCGAATATTCGAATATTATCGAAGAATCAAATATCATGAATCTACCACTTCTAGGCAACTATATTTGTATTAGGGACTATCGGGCACATAGCACTTAGCTGAACGTTACTATGATCATTCCATTATTGTTCCATACTCAACTGCATAAAGGGCCTACTTTCTCATGAGGACCTTACACCCTTAGGAACTGTAAACAAGTCCTATCAATTTGCTCCCATCACCAATCACTAATGACCGATCACCAATCACGCATCGCCAATCACCCATCACCCATCGCCAATCACCCATCACCGATCACCCATCACCAATCACCCATCACCAATCACCAATCATCCATCACCATTCACCCATCTCCAATCACCCATCAACAATCACCAATCACCCATCACCAATCACCAATGACCGATCACTAATCACGCATCACCAATCACCAATCACCCATCACCAATCACCAATCACCCATCACCAATCACCCATCACCAATCACCCATCACCAATCACCCATCACCAATCACCCATCACCCATCACCAATCACCCATCACCAATCACCCATCACCAATCACCCATCACCAATCACCCATCACCAATCACCAATCACCCATCACCAATCACCCATCACCAATCACCAATCACCCATCGCCAATCACCCATCACCAATCACCCATCACCCATCACCAATCCCCCATCACCGATCACCCATCACCAACCACCCATCACCAATCACCAATCACCCATCACCCAACACCAACCACCCATCACCAATCCCCCATCACCAATCACCCATCACCAACCACCCATCACCAATCACCAACCACCCATCACCAATCACCCTCTCAAATGCCTCTATTTCAAAACACTGGGGAAAATTATTTCAATCGGCCACTTTCAATGGTTTATTCATTTGGGGGTCAGTCGCTGTTCATGTTGCAGAACATATTTTCATAACATGACATATTATGATACATTGTATCACGCCAGTGATAAATTAAACGCCATGCTATTCAATGAAAAGCCTCTTCATGCTCATTGCATTCACAGACCTGTTTCATAAAAATTCTCATCCTTAAATTGACATTTTTTTCCACTCATTATTCGTAAAATTCCAACTAACACAATTCATCAAATTTCTCACTAACTCACTGCATAATTGGGGCCCTCACTAGTGACCCCAGTTAATGACTGGTAGAATATTGACGTTGACTGAATTACTGACTGAAATGTTTGCGAGTAATGGGAAATTTCTCTTTGTCCTTGGCATCGGTTAACTCAATCGACGGTTTTTTTACCTCGCCCACTTGCCGGAACAATTTCGGGCTCAACACGTAAGCGATACTCATTTCCCATAACACGCCACCTATTAATAGACGGCCAGATGAATGTCATGTGACTTCATCTCTTGTGCAGAGGCCTGCATAACGAAGGGGACTCGACTCACATCATCACAGTCATCATGCATCATCAATTAAGTTGACATGAGCGTGAGTACCTTGGACAGAATAACCGATTCCGACTATTCGTAACAATCCTTCATTCCATTCTGAATGTATCCAAGTAATGTCAACTTAAGTCACCATAATGTATTCAAATTTTTCGAGGATGAGTTGACTTGAAGCGATACCAAATTTCGAGTAGATACGGGCGTATTATGTTAATCATTATCTACAGAGATAATCCCTCTCAGCATCACTACTATTTCATTCATTTAGGTGGTGCCTTACGCTCCATTAAGGTTGGTATAAGGCTGCTTACTCAGCACCTGTTCCGTCAAAAGAGAATTTTACTCTGGAACTGTCAGATGTCAACTGGAAATTCAAGTACATTCAATTCCTCCACTAATTCAAGCGAATTTTGTCCATTCAGCCTGTGGAGAATCTGAGTAGTCGACCAAATGACAAGTGCTACTCTCCTCGGCTTGTGAAAATCGACACTGTTGACGACGAAGGGCGACCGATGAGTCTCGCAGAGCCACCACCTCCTCGGATCACAGGATACTCATCGCACCTGCATCATAAGCGCAAGTCAAGATATATGGAAGATTACAGGTGAGTACCCAGGCCGAAGAACTTTTACATAAAGGTGAAAAAAGGAGTTTTGTCTGCTGAAGCTTGAGTTCTAAATACCCTAGAGGTATTTAATAATGAACCCTCACTGGTCCTATGATTCAGTAAGCAAGAGTCCACAATTTGGTTTACTTAATCCCTAGTTTAGCTGACCTTTGAGAGCTTCTCATCTAATGCCAATCGGCATCGATTAACAGGTCCAGTCATTTGGAATTTGACGACCCCCACAAGACACCTGAAGAGGCCCTAGGCCAAGCGACGCCTGAGAATTACGTCGTTACACCACACCGGAAGCGGCGCCCTGGCTTCCACAACTCGCCTGCGCAGAATCCGCCCTTCGTCCCTTACTCGCCTTCTTACATAGAAGAGATGGCCATCCGATCGAGACACGCCGCCCCTTACCTGCTCGACTCCCTCAAGACAGACGTTCTTCGCCATGCCAGCGGAGTTGGTGGTGGCAGCGAGAGTCACCCAGTTCCACCGCCACCTTCGCCTCCGCCTTCGCGGCTTCACTATCCTGAAGCACCTTGGAGCTCATGGCCGTTGCCGCCACCGCAGCCGCCTTCGCGCAAAGAGGAGCCTCCGCCCATTGTGCCTCATGTGAAAAGTGAGCTTATTCTGCAATCTATGTTGTGGCAAGAGTCACAATTTTATTACTCCCATGTTTTCTTCCAGCTGTGGAATCATTCCAAAATGTTCGGCTCATTTAGATGCCAGTTAGGTGGCCAAGCTGAGCCTCTTTTCTAGAATGCAAGGTTCGGTGGCAGTAGAGGTACGATCAGAACTGTCAGGTTGATCACGGCCTGAGCAGAAGATCACTGCTAGCTAGCTGCACTGAGTTAGCTTAACAAGAGCTCTGAAGAGTACCTAACAGCATCAGATACTCTCTGGCATACGTCCAGACTGTAGAACTTGAGTCTCTTTCTTTTGGGTGTTGGGATCAGGAGGAAATTTGAGAGAAAGTACCTGGCTTCTTGCCAAAACCTGATAATCATCAGCCTAATGTCTATCTGGTTTCAACACATTTGGGTGAGTGATTTGCAAAAGCGTGAGTTGTGCTTGAAGAAAGGTTGAACTATTTCGTATGATTCCAGCTTGAGAAACAATGCCTATCTTGGTATCCTTTTATTATCTTATTTTGTTTGATGAGGCATACCCGGTGGTGCCTGGAAACAACCATCCAGGCTTCGGACGACACTCGTGATGAAGTCAACAATGGAGATTATTTTTATCCACAAATTCAATCATTAAGCTGGGTTCACGTGCTATCCTCAATTCGCTGTTATCCATGAATGCCTCATGGACTCCTGTAGGTGGAGACTAGTTAATAACGTCAATGTTTCCAAGCAAATCTGGGGTGACCCATGGGTGACCTTCCCATGGATAAGAGGCGTCCTCGTTGAACCAGAGAACCCTGAACGCCAGTTCTCAATCATCAATCAATCGTTTCATTTTGCACTCACATGATCGCCACTCACCATCCGATTGCAGGCTGTTAGAGTGTAGGTTTTCCAATCTTGACTGTGTCGGTCGTTGCAACACCCATGGCCCAACCTACTAAAGCTGTTATCTGCTAGCTACCCCCGTTTTTCTCATGTTATCAGGGGGATAAACCTGGGAACGTTGCTTGGAAATGCCAATAATATTTGTGGGGTTCAACGCTGACGCCATCTCGGCCATGCTTTTTCATACTCCCTCCACCAGCAATCGGATAGTGTTTGGCTGACTTGAAATGTGTCGACGGTGAAACTGCGATACTGCCCAATTCAAGGCATAGTGTCTTTTTTACTTCTCAAAACTCGGATTGGTGGCAACTTGGCTTAGCACGCGTCCACGGCTAAAGGATTGGGCAGTGTTGATTCTGCACCCTCGATGTACCAATGTTTACTCCGATTTCACATCTAATCATGCAGTTCCAGTTTGAAATCACTTTTCACCAATAACTTTCGTTTTTCAGCTGAAGGGGAGGAAACAACGAAAGCGCCCAGTCGAGAGTACCGATGCGAATACTGCGGCAAACAGTTCGGCATGTCGTGGAATCTGAAGACCCACCTGCGAGTGCACACTGGCGAAAAGCCGTTCGCCTGCCGCCTGTGCGTTGCGATGTTCAAACAGAAGGCCCATCTCCTCAAGCATCTTTGCTCCGTCCACCGAAACGTCATTTGCGCTGCCGGCAGCGACGGGGACAGTGGACATTTCAATTGTTGCTTCTGCAATCTGACGTTCGAATCATTGCAAGAGTTGATACGGCATTTGTCAGGACCGCACAACAATCTCTTGCTCAGCAAGAATCTACCCGAATGACGACCCATAATCGTGAACCGAGCAACGGTTACCGCCATCGGACTATATCCCGGTGAAATAGACAATTGTTACGTTTGTTCGAGTGATGGCCATGCGAACCGACCGGTATCGATTCGGAACCATTCTTAAGCCTCAAGTTGGTGTGAAAAATTGTAGGAATACGAATTGCCATGAGTGTTCAATTGAATATCGAGAAGTTTCAAGCAGATTTTTTTGAGATCTCTCCAGGAGCTTTGGCAGATCTTTACCAAATACTATGTCACCTCTGATCGTTCGCTGTTCTGTTTTGACAATTAAGTGACTCCCAATTTACAAGCTGTAGAATGACACCAACTTCCGAGCTTAGGACTTAAGACGTAAAGCTAAAAACTGCTAGGAGGAATACGAAGTGCCTGAATAGGAATCTTGTTGTGATGTGAGTTACCAATGCGTCGAATGCGTTTTACCTGTAAGAAAAAACCCTCTCCCATTCCCAGTATTGCCCTAAGAATTTCAACCCTTCTGTAGTATTATTAAAGTTACACCCTTCGGATTGTAAGAAAATGTAATGGTTCCTTTCTCAGTGTGAAATGTCTGTGTGACGTAAGCGTTAAATGACCGATAGCGAAAGAGAACGAGAAGACGCGGAAGTGAAGATTTCTGCGATGATCTTGCGCGTCTTCTCCACGGTTAATTCAATATTCTACTGTGGAAAACGGAAAATTTTTTCTACCTCTTAACTTATTTTTAACTACCTACCATGTTTATTAACTATTTAGCGTTTTAGTTCGTAAACGGTGACCTCGTTACGTTTTTCTGTGTGTCCGTAATACCAGTTTTGGTCTACTGTGAATCAGGAAGGTTCAAGTTTCTGCAGGTACCTATGGGCACACGATAAAAAATTTAGGTACTCATTTGAGTAACATTAAAAAAAATTGAAACCTTCGATTATGTAAATAAAATTAAAATGTCATATCATGGTTTCTTCGGGCACGTATTTTTTAATCAACCGGGAAGCAATTGGGCAAATAGAACAACCACGGGGCTATGCCATTCACCATTTTAGTATTCAGGACCAAAATTAAAAAAAAAATCTTGATCATCAATGAGAACTATTGAATGGATTATTTAACATTTTTGATCAAATAATTATTTTAGAATGAGTGAAATACTTGGGCGACTGGACGGCTATCTAGTCATATACATATTCCATCGCTTTGGTCCTTCGCCTGATACATTTGGAAATAAGGGTCAACGAGTAGCGGCAAAAAAGTACAGAAAAGGCCTCAAATTTGCATCCGTATTCCTGTAGGTACACGAAATTTTTCTGTGTCCATTTCTGATCCGTAAAATTTTATAATTTATGTTGTTTTCAATTTTTTGATTTTTCATATAACTTCCCTGTATGTAAAATGCCAATGTGAAGGAACACAGGTCAATGTACGAGGTCTCCTATTGTAGTGTGAGCTCATTCGTGAGCTTTCGTCTAGGTTTTTGAAAAACAAGGATCAAACTTTCCCATTCGAACTATAAAAAGCCAATTATTTCGATCATAAGTGTGACCAAACAAGAGCAAGAAAAGACATTGATACAAAAGCCGTTGATAAATTTCGAATTTCACTATAAACCAAGTGACGATCCGATGTAAATATTAGCTTGTAAGTAGTTTTATTTCGAAACATGATCCATGATGCACAAGAATTTCTAGTGGCACAAGATTAGTATTTTAGAGTTGATACCTACGTTCTTTCCCGATGGGTCCTTCTCTTCGAAAACAAAAAATATCGAGCCGATTTTGAAAGTTTCTCGCGAGGCTTGCGTCGCTGCCGCCTGTGATATTATCACATAATACAGACAGAAAAATTTTCCCTTAGATTCAGACAGAAAAATATTTAATATCCCTTAGATTTGCTAGACGTGTATTTATTATTTGCATTGAAACCCAAAACAAAGGACGTGGGAAAAGTGCCTCGGATGATGGATTTTCGAAATAATCGACCAAGTTGTTGAGGATAAGGTTATCCTTTGGAGGTGACGTTAGGGTAGCTGAGAATTCTTGGCTGCAATTTGTTTTTGCTTGAATGAAGTCGAAAATTGGAAAAAGAAGATCTCATAATGCACTAACTAGTTAATGTGATGTAACCAGCAAAGAAAATAATTTAGATACATTAACAATATTCGACCAATATTCTCTTGATTGAGACTATGGAAATGCCCTGTATACGTCTTCCAATCAAGTTTAGATGAATCGCTAAATTCCCAATCGACCGCCAAACCATTGAAGTGTTCACAATTTCGAAACCATACTTCCAACAATTCCGATTAACGTGTAAATAATATAAATAAAATGATAAAATAAGTTATTTTCCTTGTAAATAGTTATGTAATAAACATTATTTTTTAGTTGAACAAGTCCGTTTTGATGCCACCATTCCAAGTGATTGCAGCTAAAACCTGCGAGCGGATGTTTAGATTGTTTGAGATCGACAAACATCGTTATTGAACATAAAACATGGGGAAAATAATTCAAAAATGGAAAATTAATTTATTTTCTGTCAGGTGGTAATTTTTTGATTTTCGAAACCAATAAGCTTATCAAAAACATGGGACTGCATAACAATACGCTCACATTGATATGAAATTAAATTGTAACGCGTTGACCGAAACATTGGGTCTTATCTCAATCTTCCTCAGTTTTAAGAATGTTTTCGTGCACAATTCCGTTTGATTTTTTTATTGGCCTAAACTCAACAAAATTAGATGAAAAAGGCAATAAATAAATAAATACCTACCTATCTTTAATCTAGGCCTACTTGATTGCACATGTAACCTTTGCAGGCGTATAGGAACAGTTGATCTCGACTGAGCAATATTTCAACTCCAAAGTTCATGTGGAATTCAAATGTTTCTTGTCCTCCAGACAGTTCCACTCGTTAGTTCGCATCAAGTACGCTTTACTGATATTGAATTTGTCAAAAACTGCATACGCCTTCTGCATTGTTTCCAAAGATGGATGTCTTTCCCTCGTGAGGATCCAAGCATTGGCTGAAAACAATAATACTAGGCATGAACTACGATTTTGTTATTGTTACATAGCTATAAACTTAAAGTAACCCGTCATTCCAGGCGTTGGCTTTTCGGGCGAAAATTCCTCAAATCAGATCAGTCCTTACTTGTCGTGGCGATCCCAAAAGAGTTACACGACCAGGCGACAGAATAGTTACCGTAGTCCGTGCCCAAAATCGTGTAGGGTATCTCCACTGAAATGGAGAAAATTAACGATCTGAAGGATGCAAATAGGTAAGCAGGTAGAAGAGGAGGCAGGGTACCTACAGTTTAAAATATGATAGGTATCATCATAAGTACGAAAACGTACTTGGTAAGTATGAGTATCTCATGAAAAACGTAGATTGAGGAGAGTTCCGAACATCGCTGACTTTGCCATCGGACTCACTTATTGACCCGGTTCTGAAACATTGATTACTGGATAAGCAGGTATATTTCCTTATTATCATTTTTTTTAAAGTCAGATATCAGGGTTTGGCTCTAGACCTTAACCCTGATATCTGACTTCAAAAATTGAATAACGGGTCGATCCTTAACAATTCACATTCAATTATTAGGTACTTCGTTCTCAATAACTGTATATAATATACAGTCATTGAGAATGAAGTACCTAATCCATATTATGGATGTTAGAGTGCGGCGTCAAGACAGAAAATGAAACTCAAACTCAAGCTGAAAATCAAACTCATATACAAACTGAAACTCAATCTGAAACCGAAACTGGAATTAAAACCAAAACCTGAAGAAAAAATTCAAACTCGAGCTAAATCTCAAACTGGAACTTAAAACTCGAACTGAGCCTCAAACTGAAACTCAAGCTAATACTGAAGATGAAAGTCATACTCATATTTAAAATGAAACTCTGAAACAAAGTTGAAGTCTAACTCAAATTAAATTTGAAGATGAAACTCAATTTCAAACCCATAATCAAACCGATACAAAAACTGGACTCAAACTCATATTCAAACTAAAAGTTAAACACAAACTCAAACTTAAACTGAAACTCAAACTGAAGATGGAACTCAAAGTGGAAATCAATCATAAAATGAAACTCAGACTGAAACTTAAACGCAAACTAAAGCTGAGTAACTCAAACTATTCAATGAGTCAAACTGAATCAGTAAAACCTAAACTCAAACTGAAACTCAAAGTCAAACTGAAACTCAAAGTTCAGTCAAACTCAAACTCAGACTAAAACCTAAGCTGAAATTCGATTTCAAAGTCAAACTCAAACTTGGACAAAAGTCAAAATGAAACTCAAGCTGAAACTGGAACTCAAAGTCAAACTCAAACTGAAGGTGAAAATCGAACTGAAACTCAAAGTCTAACTGAAACTCTAACTCGGACAAAAACCTAAGCTGAAACTCGATTTTAAAGTCAACCTCAAACTTGGACTTGGAGTCATTTTTAGTTTGAGTTTGACTTTGAGGTTCAGTTTGAGTTTGGCTTTCAATTTGAGTTTCAGTTCGTGGTTCAGTTTGAGTTTCAGTTTGACTTCGAGTTTGAGGTTCGGTTTGAGTTTCAATTTTAGTTTCATTTTGACTTTCAGTCCGAATTTGACTTTGACTTTCAAGTCGAGTTTCAGCTTAGGTTTCAACTTTCAACTTCAGTTTAAGTTTGACTTTGAGTTTCAGTTCAACTTTCAGTTTGAGTTTGACTTTGAGTTTCAGTTTGACTTTGAGTTTTACTTCGAGTTTCATTTTGACTTTGAGTTTCAAATATGACTTTGAGTTTCAGTTTTACTCTGAGTTTCACTTCGGTTTCAGTTCGACTTCTTCGAGTTTCAGTTTGATTCTGAGTTTCAGTTTGACATTGAGTTTCAGTTTAAACATGAGTCTGACTTCATGTTTGTTCCAGTTTGAGTTCTACTTTGACTTTCAACATCAGATTGAGTTTCATTTTCTGTTAGAGTTTGACTTTGAGCTCCATTTTAAGTTCGAGTTTCACTTCGACCATGATAAAAAAATACGACCATGATAAAAAAAATACGATTATTATAATTTACAGTGCGCTCTGCTGTCGTCGTACGGCCTTTGTTGAATTGTTTTCATCCTTTACGTAGTCCAATGTCACGCATACGCCTCCAATTTGGTAAATGTTGAAATATCGCTCAGCTTCGTACCACCGTCCCATGTACTGAACAGATGGAAGAGTATGATTTAAATACAATTGTAACAAAAATTTCCGAGTTAAACAAGGAATGAATTTATGATCAGGAAGGGTGGTCAGCAATCAATTGCTGATTTAAAAAGTAAAAGTAAAAGTAAACCGCCGTTCCAGGCGTTGGCTTTTCGCCCGATAACCGAAGTTGTCCCGGGCGTGCCCTGCCGCCCTCAAGGAGAGGGTCGGAACTGTTCAGGACATGTCGCTCTAGTCTCACAGCACTTATGTACTGTGACACACGGCTACTCATTGCCTCACCCCCTTGAGTTGAGAGGGACCGGATCCAACGCGTTGAACCTATTTGGTTAGAATAGGTTCAGAGTTCGTTGAACAAGCCCATCGGGCTTAGCCTGGGATTGTCAGCTCATGCCGAAGATTTTTTGCCTCGACAGTGGAGCTGGCCGTGAAAATTGAACTCAAGACGCCCAATGTCCCTGTCTGTGCCCTCGCAAACACAGAAAGTCACACGCCTTAGCCACCTCGGCCACCCCGACTCGCAATTGAGTAGATTGCTGATTTGCACGTCAACTGAAGTGATGAGGGCCTTTCATTGCCTGGAGGCGTGAATTAATTAATTGATTATACCTAATATTAAAGAATCGCCTTTTTTTGCAAATTTATGACAATAGTAACTATTGTCATAAATTTGAAAAAAAGGCGATTCTTCTTCTTTTTCTGACACGAACGAAAATCCCATCAGGATTTTCGTTCGCGTCATTTCGAGCTTGAATGTTAGGCGTTTCTGAATTTCGGGTGTTCTTGGTGAATATAACACTCACCAATGACATGTTGAAATCTTGCATTGGGCTGTACGACGGACAATTGCCTAAAGATGGAATTTGCGCGCGAACAAGAACGACCATGCTCATTGTCACGATTGCACTGCGAGCCCACATTCCTGAAGAAACAATGAAGAAATGTTAAGTCTGCATTAAGAAAAATCGAGACGCGTAGATTCAAAACCGGCTCAATCCAAGTTTTTCCGATTGTAAATAGGTATCAAAAAACTCACTAAGTATGCAAATTTTAAAATTCGCCCAAAATGAAAGAACGCCACATTTTCGGAATGTAAAAAATATCCACATATTCTGCAAGGTAAAACGAAGATTTTAAGACCAAGAACGCTCAAATCGGTTCATTTTTGTGGCCGGAAAAAAATAAAATAGAAAACATTAAAAATGCAAATATATTGAAAGTACTGTGCGTTATCCAAATTTCGATTGAACAGGGTGTTAGGTCTTGCCGAGACACTCTTCAGGTCTTTCTATTATAACGTTTTTTGGCCCCAAAAATAGATAAAAGGATCATGATTTTCGGAGCGTTCGATAGGTCCTGACGAGTAGATTCTTTCGGTACCGAAATCTCAAAATTGATATTTTGGGACGTATGAACTTTGTGCTTTAAGGTACCTATCGATATGTGAAAAACAGATTTGGGGTGATCCTACAAACAAATTCGCTAGGATAGCAGGATAGCGAAAAGCCACCAAGGAGATGCACCAGCGCCTTAACGCTATTCTACCGTAACCAACTTATTCGTCATCCGAGGTAAAGTTCATCTCCACTTACTGAAAAGTCGGAATCGGCGCAGAAACTTCAGACTTGATCACAGAACTTCGTCCGGCCGACGTTCAATTGAAACTACAAGTACTCGCCGGTGCGGAAATCCTTTCACAAAAGCATCCGAGAGGTTTTGGGGCGTTCAGGAAACGAAGGGGGTCATTTTCTGGGTCAAACTCCCGTCCGTCTTTCTCCCGACTTGGCAAACGGTTCCCTTGAAGTGTTTTCACCTTTCTTTTCACCGTCGGCTGGGGATTCCCTTCCAGGACGTGATTCTCGCTTGTATGAACACGATCGTCGAAAGAACTTGATCCTGTCTCGACCTCCCTTCATCTTCAAGTGCGTGTCCTCATTTGAGAAATTCACCGCCCACGACTCATGATGTAGTGCTTCATTATTCATTCAACACTGAAGATTCAATGTCATTAGTAGGGATCGGATTTTTATGTATTTGAAAATGCCAAATATGTAACATATATGTATTCATTTTCGTAAAATATGCAGAAAATATGTAAAAAGGTTGAAATATTTTCGAAAAAATGTTTAAACGCTAGCATTTCCAACAACCAGATTTTAGTATTGAACCGCTGATCCGATTTTGATGAAACTAGTCCGAAAAGTTGAGGTTTGCTCCAACTCGATACATATTGTCCGGGCAATCCGATCGGAAAAGGTTAAGGGGTCTATATCGCATTGTCTTCTCGTGATGAAACCTCGTCAACGGGTCTTGTTTAATCGCTCAGTGTTTTTTTTCTTTTTATACCTATTTATTCATCATTGTGGACAAGTACCATTTAAGCATCATTGAACTCACCATTGACCATTACTCCACAAATGATATTATGATAAAAGTACCTACTTTAACTATTTGAACTTTATTTTCTGTGATACCCAGACAAATAATGTACCCATGTCACTAATCTACTTAGCAGCGTTTTTTTATTTTTAAATTGGACCAATTCTATGAGTTTTGCTTATGACAGCGTACTGCGTGCGGTCAAAAAAATTTTATTGCAGATTTGTGTTCTAGAACCTCTGAAACGTGAAAAAAAAGAATTTTCAGGGGTGTTGTAAAATATTTTACAGTTTTTTAACCAATTACATTATGTAGCTATGATAGGTACATTATTTCTGGTGATAATGCACCAAAAAAAGTAGATTAGTGACATGGGTAGGTACATTATTTGTCTGGGTATCTCAGAAAATAAGGTTCAAATAGTTGGAGTAGGTAGGTTTATCATCAAATTGTAGGAGTCAAAATTTGTATACAAATAGAAAAATCTGCAAAAAAATTTCATCGGACTCTGGCTATTAACATTTTGATCAATGGGTGAAAAATGAACAGAATCTGTCTAAATATAAAAGCATATGATGCTTTTATTTGCCGATGCAAAATCATACGTGGAGTCAATGGTGAATTCAATGATGCTTAAATGGTACGTTTTCACATTGATGATTAAATAGGTATAAAAAGAAAAAACACTGAACGATTAGGTAAACAAGACAGTGAGTCATCGAGTCGTGAGTTGACGAGGTCTCATAGGGACAATGCCCTTATCTGGGATTCCGAGGAGCGGGGCCTGGTTACGAGGAAGAGCCTCACCTTCCGCCAGCCCCATCCGTCTCCTACCTTCTACCCTACCTTCTACCTTCTTACCCTTTAAACTGTTTACCGTATTAATAGATTAGTATTAGTGTATTAGCTGGCTAATCGGAAAACCTTCACATTCTAACAGCCGAATCGCATCTGCAGTTCCGAGCAGAAATTGACCCTGGTGGCCAAAATCTCGAAAAAGTGGCTAATTTCATGTTTCATAGTCAATATCTAAAGATTCCCGCCAAAAACCCCCGAAGTCAAATCCATCATTTTATTGAAATTTTTCCTAGGCTAGGACCTTGGATTTTCCAGCTGGAATCGGTTTTTTGCATTTTTCTCAGTCCTGGAGAGTTGTAGAAAATTGCAAATTTTTTGTGTCATGTACCTACCCGAAACCTACCTACTCAAAAATAGGTATTTTTTTTTGGAATTTTAAAATTTTTTTCAAACGTCAACGCGAAAAAGGAGAAATCGCGGTAAGAAATCTCAAGCCAAACCAATTAAAAAACAAAATGCTTATACTATTAAATAGGGGGTTTTCTGGCCATAAAGGAAATCTAACGTTGAAAAAACGTGTCCTATCAAGTTTTTCCCCAAAACTCATAATCATGTTTGCCTTAAAACCAAGAAAACGAGTTTTTGGTCGTATTTGTGGTCCTGATCAACCCTGCTGTTCAAATTCAAAAAATAGGTCAAGTTTTTTAGTTCATAGTACCTACCACCTACTTGAAGTTCCATGTCAAAAAACCCAAATTTGAGTCCAATATTTTCTTTCAATCTTTTTTCCCACAGAGGAACCTTCAAATTTCGTTGGTGGTTCAGTTTTCAGCATTAATCGCCGGTGGTAGAAAATCGCAACTTCTAATTTACCTAACCATAATGACTACCTGACAATCCTTTTTGGATTTCAGATTTTTTTAGGGCGTCAATAATGGCGTCAATGTTAACCAGTGGTGCGTAGATAACACACAATACTTCCATATTTTGAAACGTAAAATTGTGACACAATTTGATCATATTTTGACTGCTTTTGTAAGTGTTTAGGTCAAAAATATCAAAAAATTCAGTATTAAAATTCGCCCAAAATGAAAAACGCCACATTTTCGGAATGTAAAAAATATCCACATATTTTGCAAGGTAAAACAAAGATTTTAAGACCAAGAACGCTCAAATCGGTTCATTTTTGCGGCCGGAAAAAAATAAAATAGAAAACACTAAAAATGCAAATATCTCGGAAGTACTGTGCGTTATCCAAATTCCGATTAAACAGGGTGTTAGGTCTTGCCGAGACAAACATTTCAGTTCAAGAAATTTGAAAAAAGGTTGAGAAATGAGGGAGTTATGGCCATTTTTGTAAATGACCACAGACGGACAGACGGACAGACGGACAGACGGTCAGACGGACGTAACGGACACACAGACACTTGTTCAGGAAGTGATTCTGAGTAAATGTGTATAAGAAAAAGTTTTTTCTGAAGCTCCGTTCCGATTCTCGATTTTAGGACGATCACAATACTTCCATTTACTCTGTAAATATGGAAGTAAAAATTGGCTTTGAACGAGTATTTATTTCCATATTACTCTGTAAATATGGAGATATTCAATATTTACAGAGTAAATGGAAGTATTGGAATCGTCCTAAAATCGACATTCGGATCGGAGGTTCAGAAAAAACTTTTACTTATGGGTAATTCCAGAAAAAACTGCAATTTGACCGTACCGAGTTCTGACTTTTGAGTTGACTTCTGAACTAGCAACAATTCGTTATAGATGGTTCCGGCCTTCCTGTCACGGGCTTTCCTCAGCCTTTTCGCAACCTGTTGGAGAGGACATTTTTTTAAATAGTTTTCAAGAAATTGTCAAAAGGAAAAGCACTGTATTGGTCTAAAGGCCCAAAATTGGTAACATCTGCCGCAACGTGTAGGAGGCTATGAAAATTGTATAACAGCATCTCTTTTGAGTAATAATATTTAGTTTGCTGGACAAATATTTTCAATAGTTCGTTTGCATAGTTCAGCCAATCAAAAAGCTCTCAAAATTCGGGACATGACAATAAATAAAGTGCAACATGGAGCAAAAGAAAGTGGTTATAACAAGCAGTGGTTAAGGTGCTGAGGAAGCACCTGTTCGAGTACGACGGGTCCATAATACAATACGAATGCTCGGAACTCAGTGGCCTTCCAAAATTAAAATCTTTCATTGAACGGGGTTTACGGTGGAACTCACGAGGAACATGACCTTTGATTGTGGCCAATCTATCAGAAATTGTGAAGTTTGCTCTTGCATGTAATTTCGCTGTTTTAGGACCGTTCTCTACCCATACACGAATCAGACGTTTCATCACGCCCAAGAAAATTAGGTGCATAGGATCTAGAGGAATTTGGGTTACAAATCCAGCATCCAAATTACGTAAAACGGTCGGTATCCGGATATGCTCTTCATATCACAGTCAGTTGACGGTGGAAATCTTCATCATTCGTGAGTACACCGTTAGACGTATACTGCCAAGTTGTTCGTCCAAAATATGTACCTTCCCGTTTAGTGAATTTCTCACACTCGTTTAGTGAATTGTGCGAAACGATTCCTAATTATTGGATTCCTAATAAGAGGATTGAAGGATTGATAGTTGACATTGTTGGAGGGATGCACGAGCGATTTGAATTGAAACAGAATTTCGTCAGCTTTTTTCTTGAGTTTTGGCCTTTCATTCCGTTCCATGCTTTTCCTCTTCGTTTTCCTCATTACCTGGCTTTTGAGGTGGGCTGTGCTTGGGAGCTACTCGTCGCTTCCGCCCGCCGTCCCTGTCCCCGCTGTGCTTGAACCACACTTGAATCCTCTCTATTATTTGGTGATCCGTAGCACTAGAAGTGGGGGGGTTTTTTCGGACGGCATCTGAATATGCAAATAAACAGTTCTATAAAAATGATACGTTGGGTTTGTGAGCATGAAAAAAGGTACTAATATTTTTGCCAATAGTGAGATAGTTTCGGTTATTTGAAACGGGGAACTTAATTTCTTGAAATAATAGGTAGGTATTAGGGGTACTGTGATAAGGAATCATAGGGTTTGTTCCAGGAGAGTGAGTGTGGACATGAGGAAAACATGGGTTTGGTAGGCAACACCCCAGCAACGACACGAACGTAAATGTCGTAGTTGGGGAGGAACCTAATAAACTCTTTCAAGGTTTGGAAAATCGGCAAAAACAATTTTTGTGTTTAAAGGCGGAATCCCAAGTGCGCGTCTTCGTGCGGCACAGAAAGGTCCGGAAAATTCTAGGATATTGAACTATTTTTGTAATCATGTATCTATGAGAAGCCATATCGCTGGTGGAGAAGTGAATCCCCGTATTTCCAATTTCGTACCTGCACGTGCACATTAGAGATGTCATGGAAATTCAATGTGGTTACATAGGGTGTCATAGGAACGGTGGCGGGCTTAACAAAATGAAGATACGGGGGTTCACTTCTTCACCGGCGATATGATTTTGTGTTTGGGGTGGATGGTGGCTAATATTCAATCGTAATCATGGTAAAAATGGTGTTCTCCGGACCTTTCCGCGCTTTACTAAGACGCGCACTTGTGAATCCGCCTTTAAACACAAAAAATATTTTTTGGGTCGTGTAGGGCATCATCATTTTCTATAAAATTTATTTTATTATTTATTTTCTAAAAATTAGGTTACGGCATCCTCATATTTAATATGAGGATGCCGTAACCTAATTTACTTGACCTCAGCCACTTGAATACTTAACTGAAACGCAAAATGTGAAATTTTGAAATATTTTCCTGACAAACCTAATAGGTTCATTATGATGTAAAAATAATGTACCAAAACATCAAGGAAGTAAAAAAAAAATCGCTTACTGAAGAGTAGTTCCATCAACTTCAAGGAGCTGAGCTTCATTTTATTTTTGCCGGTCCAATTAAATTTCTTAGCTAGTTCGGCGGTAAATATTTTTTCTAGGATTTTTGGCACCACGGCGTTTAGAGTTTCTCCGCCGGTCAAGCTCATCAAATTTTCCTTAAACAAAAATAACGCCCACTTACTTGTTCCGTATTTTTCCTTATATTTTTCAATCAGAAAAAGTAGGAACGCCTGGCTTTAGCAGGCCTTCCTTGAAGTACGTATAGGATCAACTTAACGTAATCAAATAGCTCGTAAAATAAAAAGTCCCCTAGTCTGCAAAAGTCAAGTGTACATTTGGAAGTAACTCACAACTGTCTTCTCGTTTTCAAGGTCGGCATTAATATAATTCTCCAGCAAAGTCAGCTCTTGTTCATTGCAGCATGGCAAATGAATATTAGGGTCTGCAAGAACTGATGCGCTGACACTTTGAGCGGTTTGAGCGCTTTTTAGGTCAGCAATTTCTTCCCTTATTTGACTTAATTTATGGTCAATTGAAGCTAAATGTCTAGCTATCACTGCGGCGAATCCTTAAAAAAAAAAATGGATAGTGAGAACCTGCAGGTTAACGTCAGGTAACGTCATGACATGATGATGTTAACCTTATGCTGATTAATCAGCATCTATTTTAGGTCACTTTCGGCAAAAAATCGCCTTCATTTGATGGCGAAGACAGACTGACAGACGGCCTTCATTTGAGTAATAAACCAGTGGTGCGTAGGTAACACACAATACTTCTACAATACATTTTGATATAAAATTTTTTGACACAATTTGATTATATTTTGACTAATTTGGAGGCTGTTCAAGTAAATAATATTATATTAACTCACTTTTCGGAATATAAAAAACGCTGCTAAGTAGATTAGTGACATAGGTACATTATTTGTCTGGGTATCTATCACAGAAAATAGTTGGAGTAGGTAGGTTTATCATCTAGGTAGGTTTAAAAAAATTGTATACAAATAGAAAAAGTGTACAAAAAACTGATGTCTCAAAATTCATCGGAATCTTGAAATTAAATTTCCACCATTTTGATTAATAGATAGATAGATAGATTATTGGCCTATACAAAATCATTTGTAGAGTAATGGGCAATGATGCTTAGGTGGTACGTTGGCGCAATGATGAATGCATAGGTATAAAAAGACCAGTTGTGCGTAAATAACACACAATACTTCCATATTTTGAAGCGTAAAATTGTGGCACAATTCGATCATATTTTGACAGCTTTTAAGGTTGTTTAGGTCAAAAATATCAAAAATTCACTATTCAAATTTTAAAATTTGCCCAAAATAAAAGTACGAGACATTATCGGAATATAAAAAATATCCACATAATATGTGGATTCAGAATATTATTCTGAAAGGTAAAACAAAGATTTTAAGACCAAGAACGCTCAAATCGGTTCATTTTTGTGGCTGGAAACAAATAAAATAGAAAACACTAAAAATGCTAATATGTCGGAAGTACTGTGTGTTATCCAAATTTCGATTAAACAGGGTGTTAGGTCTTGTCGAAACAAACATTTCAGTTCAAGAAATTTGAAAAAAGGTTGAGAATTGAGGGAGTTATGGTAATTTGTGTAAATTACCACAGACGGGCAGACGGACACACAGACACTTTTTCAGGAAGTGATTCTGAGCAAATGTATATAAGAAAAAGTTTTTTCTGAAGCTCCGTTCCAATTCTCGATTTTAGGACGATTCCAATACTTCCATTTACTCTGTAAATATGGAAGTAAAAACAAACGCTGAACGATTAAACAAGACAGACAGTTGACGAGGGAGAACTAGCTGGGAGATTTCTAAGAAGGGTCTCCATACGAAAGTTCTCGAGGCCGCCATCTTCCGTTATCAACTCCGCCCATTAACATAAGCTGGCTAATCCGAAAACATTCGCTCTCTGATAGCCGAATCTTAGTTTTGCAGTTCTTAGCCAATAAACGGACGCCTTCGGGCGAAAGGGCGGTACCAAATGAGAGGGCGGGAATGTAACGAACGACATTTTCTTTTCCATAACGTTTTTGCGTAGAACCGATTCGAACTTATACGCCTATAGTCCGTACATCCAAGAAAACTGCGAAAAACCGCGATTTTGGATTTATAACTACCCCAAAATTGACTCTTTTGATCAAAATCTTGAAAAAACGGCAAATTTCATGTTTCTCAGTCAAAATCTAAAGATTCGCCCCTAAAAACCCCGAAGTCAAATACATCATCTTTTTGACATTTTTCCTAGGCTCATTCCTTAGATTATCCAGCTGGAATCGGTTTTTTGAATTTTTCTCAGTCCTAAAGAGTCGTAAAAAAATGCAAATTTTTTGTGTCATGTAACTACCCGAAACCTACTCATAAATTTTTTTTTAGAATTTTAACAATTTTTTCAAAGGATCAAAAAAATATTTTTTTGAATGTCGAAAATTAGCCTTTAAATCAGCTGTCAAACTCAGAATTCCAACCAATTTTGACTTGCAGGGAGTGAAAAACCACAACTTTTAGGAATAGTTTCGTCGAAATCGGGTCATTGGTTCGATACGAAGTGGCTGGACGAAATTTTGGCCAAAAATTTCGTCCAGCCACTTCGTATCAAACCGCTGATCCGATTTCAGCGCGGTTGGTCCCAAAAGTTGTGGTTTGCTCCAACTTGATGCATAGGAGCTCAAGGATAATTTGCTCCTATTGTCAAAGGGATCCGATCGAAAAATGTTAAGGGGTCGAAAACTCAAAAAAACTGTTTTTGAAATCATGACTTTTTTACATTTGAACGTTTATTCAGAGGTTTCCCTTATAGGAGGTGCACGTCACAGGAAAATTTGCAAAATTTTGGTTTTTTTTCGAAATCGGACCACTCCTTCCACCTATGCGTTTTGCTGCTGACGGCGTACGGCGTACGGCGGATGGTCAAAAAAATTTTATTGCAGATTAGTGTTCTAGAACCTCTAAAATGAAGGGTAAGGGGAAAGAACAGGAAATGTCCATTTTTCCCAAAAACAAGCTTAATAGCGCATATTGTAGGAATTCAAAGGTACTAACCGTATAGTGAAACTCCAAGGGGAAAAAAGTATAAATGTCGCCCTGAGAAGCAACGAAAGATTCGGTGTAAGAGAAAAAAACATAGAATTTAAAATACAAAACCTGCTTTTTCTCTAAAAGTACTTTTTGTGACATTCCTCGTTCCTTCCCCTTACCCTTCAAATGTGAAAGAAAAAATTTTCAGGGGGTGTTGTAAAAACATTTTTCTTGAACAATTACATAGGTACATTATTTGGAAATAATGTAAAAAAATTTCCACGTATTCTGCAAGGTAAAAAACGCTGCTAATTAGATTACTGACATGGGTACATCATTTGTCCGGGTATCACAGAAAATAAAGTTCAAATAGATGGAGTAGACAAAAAAACTAATTATTTCAACTTGGAAATACATTAAGCGGTGCTGTCTCTTCTCCATCTCCTTCTTCACTGGTTGGTTCAATCTCCTAGGCAGTGTTACCATGAGATCGGCTATTGAAAAATCTATCGATTGGTGTGTCCAACTCATTTTCGCCAAAAATTGAGTTAGGCAGTGTTTCACACTGCACGCGAAGCGAAGCGATGCTATGCGAAGCGATCGGAGGCGGAATTTCGAAGCGGTGCGAAGCGATGATGTGTTCACATTGCTAGCGATTACGGACGGGTCGGCAAGTCGAGTGTTTGGCGTCCCGCAGAGATTGTTACCGTCTTGTGCGTCTCCGGCAACGCACACCTGTGTTGCTAGTGTAGCAACCGGGCTGGAATGTCTCTGATTTGATGGCTGATGCACAGAACCGCAGAGATGTCGTTTCAATTTAATCCGGTTAATTCGTTTTTATTGGAGAACAGTGGTTTGAAAATTAAAAGAAAACGTAAGTGGGTGCATGAAGTCAATCAATCAAGAGGTACGTCAGGAGAATATCACCATTTGTACCATCACCTGCGAGAAGATTAAGACCGGTTTTGGAACTACTTCAGAATGAGTACAGCTGCTTTTGACTACATTCTATCCCGAATTTCAGCTGCAATACAGAAGCAGGACACCAATTTCAGGATGGCCATACCGGCAGAAGAAAAGCTTATGGTCACAATTAGGTGAGTTCAATATTATACCAGTGGTGCGTAGATAACACACAATACTTCCATATTTTGAAACGTACATATTTGAAAAAAATTGATCATATTTTGACTGTTTCTAAGGGTGTTTAGGTCAAAAATATAAAAAAACTCGCTATGCAAATTTTAAAATTCGCAAAAAAAAAACTCGCTACATTTTCGGAATATAAAAATACCCACATATTCTGCAAGGTAAAACGAATATTTTGAGACCAATTTTGGGTCCATTTATGTGGCTGAAAAAAAATAAAATAGAAAACACTAAAAATGCAAATATATCGGAAGTACTGTGAGTAATTCAAATTCCGATTAAACAGGGTGTTAGGTTTTTCCGAGCTTTCGGGATTATGGCCAACAAATGGCGAATTCTTCGGAAAGAAATAGAAACATCTGTACAACATGCAGATCAGATTGTTCACTGCATATGTGTCCTACACAACATTGTCATCGATAAAGATGGGCCATCGATCGCTACTTTGTTGGAACTAGAACGAGAGGATAATGTTGCATCTCTCCCCAGTTGCTTCCAAAATGACCGATCAAACAGCAGTTCTACAAGAAGCGCTATAAATGTGCGAGAGGCATTCAAAACCTACTTCAATGATAATCGAATTTAATTGATAATTAATAATTATTAGTTTTCTATTCCAGGGTTAATCAACCCAATCGTTCAATCAATTCAATCGTTTTTTAGTTAACACGTTGAATATGTAAAAACAAGAAATTAAACAAATTAAAGTGCTGCATTTTTTACCTTCACTTCCACATTCTTCAGCTACTTCATTCCAGCAGCGGCGGACTATGTCCCTGTTGTGGTAATGTTTGTTTTTTTGATCCCACAACGCCGGACGATCATGCACACTATGAATAACTTTTTCAATGTCCATCATGAAGGGAATGAACAACGCAAGAAAATTTGGTGTGGTACATTCCGTCTACAATATTCCGTTGTTACTTGTGCGTGTCTTGTGCGTCTCCGGCAACGCACACCTGTGTTGCTAGGATGGAAATTTCGTTCGCGTGAAATATAGCTTCAAATCGCAAGGTTGCTTGCGATTGCATCAGCCACCCGCTCGAAAACGCACGCTACCTCTCCCCTTCGCTTGCAGTGTGAACACCCCACGCTCCGTCCCCTTCGAAAACCCTACTCGCCCGCCTATTGTCTTTTCCGCGGGAAATCGCAGGTCATCGCATCGCTCCGCTTCGCCCCAAATCGCAGGCAGTGTGAAACCAGCCTTAAGGCCCATTTAGACGGGCAATTTTTCACGGCAATTATTGCTCAAACTGAATTGCCGGCTGCAAAAAAAAAATTGCCGAGCAATTTTTTCCCTACGTCCGGCAACTTTCTCCCTACTTCCAGCAACTTTTTCCCTACTGGAAGTTGCTCATTATTGCCGGCAATAATTGCCCCGAGTGGAGCAATATTTTCGGGAATTGACGTGAAGCCGGCAATTATTTTCAGGCAATTTTTGAAACCCATCGCCCGTGGGTTTTAATTGCTTGTTTTCGGCAATTTTTTCGTAACAGACAGAATTGGATGGAAAACATCTGTATTTTTATATTGTATTTATTTATTGTTGTAGGTATTTACTATTATTGTATGCTGCCTCCAAGAAGCCCTCAGCAATGCCTAAATTCTTCCTGATCAGCGGAGGAGCCCATTGCGCTAAATCCAATACCGTTGGTCGTACGATGCTGAAATTCGGTATGCTGCCTCCAAGAAGCTCCTCAGCATGACTGGCAAGACCTGAGTTCTTCCTGATCAGCTGAGGAGCCCATGGCGCTGATTTCAAAACCGTTGGTTGTACGATGCTGAAATTTGGTACACAGCCTCTGAGGAGCCCCTCAGCAAGATTGGCTGTGCCAAAATACGTTCTGATCAGCTGAGGAGCCCATGGCGCTGATTTCAATACCGTTGGTCGTACGATGCTGAAATTTGGTACACAGCCTCAGAGGAGCCCCTCAGCAAGATTGGCTGTGCCAAAATACGTTCTGATATGCTGAGGAGCCCATTGCGCTAAATCCAATACCGTTGGTCGTACGATGCTGAAATTCGGTATGCTGCCTCCAAGAAGCCCCTCAGCATGACTGGCAAGGCCAAAATACTTTCTGATCAGCTGAGGGGCCAGTGGCGGTAATTTCAATACCGTTGGTCGTAGGATGCTGAAATTCGGTACTCAGCCTCAGAGGAGTCCCTCAGCATGACTGGCAAGGCCAAAATTCTTCCTGATCAGCTGAGGAGCCCATTGCGCTAAATCCAATACCGTTGGTCGTACGATACTGAAATTCGGTATGCTGCCTCCAAGACTGCCCTCAGCATGACTGGCAAGACCTGAGTTCTTCCTGATCAGCTGAGGATTTTGGCCCAGCCAATCTTGCTGAGAGGCACCTCTGAGGCTGTGTACCGAATTTCAGCATCCTACGACCAACGGTAATGAAATCAGAGCCATGGGCTCCTCAGCTGATCAGGAGGAAATTTGGTCTTGCCAATCTTGCTGAATGGCTCCTCTTATTCTGCATATCAAATTTCAGCATCCTACGACCAACGGTAAGGAAATTGGTGTCATTGGGCCCACTGCTGATCAGACATTCCTCGTGATTTTCCTCGTGAATAATTTTCAAAATCTCGTGATAGGGCTCCTCTGTGGCTGCATACCAATTTTCAGTATTGTATGACGAGCGGTATGGGAAATGGCGAAATGCCCTCTGCTGACAATTCGCCCACCCACACACACACCCACACCCACACACACGTCATATTTATTACCTGATTATATTATTTTATTTATTTTATTATTATATAACAACATCACGAGCTCACAAGAAAACACTAATTGCCCGTTCACCGTGTAAACGCAAAAATGGAGCAACAATTATTGCCTGGAGTTGCTCCATTTTTTTCAAGCAATAAATTGCTGGCAATTAATTGCTTTTTCTCAAACAAGAGAACAGGGAAAAATTGCCGAATTGATCGGAGTTGCCGGCAATTTTAATTGCCGAGAATTGCTCAAGTTTCGGCAATTTAGTTGCCCGTCTAAATGGGGCTTTAGAACTTAAGTGATGATTTGTGGAGTAATGGTCAATGGTGAGTTCAATGATGCTTAAATGGTAATTGTTCACAATGATCAATGGATGAAAACGCTGCTAAGTAGATTAGTGACATGGGCACATTATTTGTCTGGGTATCACAGGACATCAAGTTCATATAGTTGGAGTAGTTAGGTTTATCATCATATCATTTGTGGAGCAATGGTCAATGGTGAGTTCAATGATGCTTAAATGGTACTTGTTCACAATGATGAATAAATAGGTATAAAAAGAAAAAAAAACAATGAGCGATTAAACAAGAGCCGTTGACGAGGTCTCATCACGAGGGGACAATGCCCCTCCCCAATCCCTTATACCTGGACGCAAACCAGATCCCTGCAGGTCCCTTATAAGGTACCGTATATAAATATACGGTATTGATACCTGAGATTTCCGAAAAAGGCCTGACTCGGGATCGCATCTATTCACCGCACAGCTCTTTAAATTCCCTTAATTAATCTGTCCAACCTATTAATATGCGAGACTGGCTAATCCCAATAACGTTCACTTTCTAATAGCCGAATCGCAGTTTTGCAGTTCCAAGCCTATAAACCGACGCCCTCGGATAAAACAGTCGTTATCAAGGGTGGGAATGCATCTGATAGGGAATTTATCACCCGACGTTTTCTCCTGTATCACGTTTTTGCTTAACCCCATAGGTGCTTAGGCCGTAAAACCAAGAAAATTGCGAAAAAATTGACCCTGGTGACGAAAATCTCGAAAAAATGCCAAATTTCATGTTTCATAGTCAATATCTAAAGATTCCCGCCAAAAAACCCCGAAGTCAAATCCATCATTTTTTTGAAATTTTTCCTAGCTGGAATCGGTTTTTTGCATTTTTCTTAGTCCTGGAGAGTTGTAGAAAATTGCAAATTTTTTGTGTCATGTACCTGCCCAAAACCTACTCAAAAATATTTTTTTTGGAATTTTAACATTTTTTTAAAGGGTCAAAAAAATATTTTTTGTTTAGGTCAAAAATTAGTCTTTAAACCAGTTTTTGATTACTAAACCCCAATCAATTTTGACTTATAGGGAGTGAAAAATGTGTAAAAACCTTCAAGGAATCCAAAAAATTCAAAATCGGTTCAGTAGGACTCCCTCAAATTGCCAAAAACGCGAAAACGCAGAAATCGCATTGAGAAATTCATGCCAAACCGATTCAAAAACAAAATTTTCGAATTTTTTCGGAAAAACCAACCTATCTTATTGTAAATCAAGCGAGAAACCCGGGAAAAATACTCAAAAAATTCTAAACCCACGGCATCACCATCAAAATTGAGATTTTGTGTTTTTTCAAAAATATACCCAAATTATGCCGAATTGGACCCGTTAACCTTCTCCGATCGGATTGCTCGGACAATATGCCTCAAGTTGGAGCAAACCACAACTTTCAAGACTAATTTAGTCAAAATCGGATCAGTATTTCAATACGAAGTGGCTGGACGAAATTTTTGGCCAAAATTTCGTCCGTCCACTTCGTATCGATCCGCTGATCCGATTTTGGTGCGGTTGGTCCTAAAAGTTGTGTTTTGCTCCAAATTGAGGCATATCGTCAGGGGAATCCGATCAAAAAATTTTAAGGGGTCGAAAACCCAAAAAAAAATGTTTTTGAGATCATGACTTTTTTACATTTGATCGTTTTTGAGTAGTCTAGAGTTGATTCAGAGGATTCCCTTATAGGAGGTGCACGTCACAGGAAAATTTGCTAAACGCTCGTTTTTTTTTTTTTTTTTGAAATCATACGACTCTTTCTATGCGTTTTGCTGCTGACGGCGTACGGCGGACGGACAAAAAAATTTTATTGCAGATTCGTGTTCTAGAACCTCTGAAACGTGAAAGAAACAATTTTCAGGGGGTGTTGTAAAAAAATGTTTCTTGATCAATTAGGTACATAGGTACATTATTTCTGGAAATAATTTACCAAAAAGATTTCAAGACCAATAACGCTAAAAATGGGTCATTTTCGTGGTCAAGAAAAAAAAAATAGAGAACACTGAAAGTGCAAATACATTGGAATTACTGTGAGTAACTCAAATTCCGGTTGAACAGGGTGATGGGCTTACTGAGGCAAACATCCAGTTCAAGAAATTAGACAGTAGGTCAAGAATTGAGGGAGCTCCGGTCATTTTTGCTAATGACCACAGACGGACACACCCACATTTGTTCAGTAAGTGATTCTGAGTAAATGTGTTTAAGTAAAAGTTTTTTCTGAACCTCCGATCCGATTTTAGATTTCAGGACGATTCCAATACTTTCATTAACTCTGTAAATATGGAAGTAAAAACAGATTGTGCCTACCTTCATCCATAATTTGTACAGATTCGGAACAGTCTTCTTGTGGTGCTCTTGTTGGCATGGAGCCACACAATGGACACGTTTGGCATGGAGCATCCATCAATCCTTCAATGTTAACGAGAGAACATAAAAACCTTGGAACTAGAACTTTTAAATTGAAGGGGAAAATAGCACGAGGAATGATCTCGGTTCAAATGACGATTGGGCGAATGATAGTAACCCGAATAAATGGGGAAAAACTGTTAAATTTTTTTTACTTTTTACTTAAATGGGTGATTCCAGAAAAAACTGCAATTTGGGGGTTTGCCATGGCAAAAAACTAACCTTTGATTTTCCGTATAGCCCTAATTGAAACTGGTCCAAAAAAAGGTCTAGTTTTGGAAAATATAAATAGCGAGATACTTTACAAAGCCCAAAATTAGAAATCACGGAAAAACTGAAAAAAAAGTGCAAAATTTGGTCAAGACCGTCACACAGTTTGGCAGTCCTGTGAGAAAAAGGGAACACGATTGTAACCCCTGATTCCTCTTGAAATAAATAACCTGTCACCAGAACCAATATGTGAAATACAGTTTTGGGCCCTAAGTAAAAAACTAATGCATCAGAACGGGCTTCAAAGGCAACTTTTTCGAAAAATTGCATTTTCGGTAGATGAACTTGCTCCTGGTTTCAACAAATTTGGTTCAAAACCTGGATTTCCGCTGTGATTTGATAGAATAATTCCTTCAGATTAATACCAAAACCAATTTTGGGCATTTACCAGGAATCTTGAAATGATTTGAACCATTAATGTAGAGGACAAGGGGTGTGAAGGTCGTGATCTTAAAATTAGGATTTTTTTTAAATCTCTAAATTAGCCTTATTGCACGAAATAAATCATCCGAGACATCTAATATTGTAAGTTGAACGTGGGAAAAATAAATTTAGATTGTTTTATATTGTTGAACTTCAATAAAAAACGCTGCTAAGTAGATCAGTGGCATGTGCACATCAGTTTTCGGTATATCCGAAGAACTCTGCAAATTTTGCACAGGGGTTCATTTTTCGATTGCAAAGACAAATCTTACGATGTATAGGTTCTCCTTAAACACGGAATTTAGTTGTTATTATTCTAGAATTTCAGTATAAATTGGTAGATATTTTAGATGGGGATTAAGAAAAACGTTTTTTCAACCCGGCAAAAAATAATCATCCTCTTTGCTTGGTCCTCCTTGCTTGATCTACCTATCTATCTTTTCAACGCAGCGCGTCGTTAATTTTTGTTGAAATCATCATTTAATCTATTCTTTTTTACCCACATAACTAACAGAATAATAATAATTATTATTATTAAAATCTCTGAATAATGAAATTAAAAATGCGTCAAGAATGCCTCAGAACCTTTGTTAAAGCCTTTCTCGTTCTTATGTTGCCAAGCGCAACTGGTTGTAGTGTGAGTACGTCACCATGTTGGTGTAATAGGCTAGTGGTCGTAAGTAGATCAATCAACCGTATCTAAGAGCCGAGGCCAAATTCTCAACTTTTTCCAATTTTTGTTTTGCTGATTTGTATAATGCGACCAAATTCTTTAAATTGAAGATATCGGGAGGACAGAAGTTTTTGTGGGGATTCCAACGAGTGGAAAACGATTTTTGTGGCTCTAGTCGTTTTCGAGTTATTAAGAATTGTAGAAATTTTTAAAAACTCAAAAATGTCTCACTAAAACTGCAATAACTCCTAAACGGTTGAAGCTACCGGCGTGGCGATGGTCTCATTCGATTCAGCATAGAAAAATCTATAGAAAATGATGCGTCACATGCCTATGTTTCAAATTTCCAGAAAAACACGAATTTTTTCCCACTTCAACAGCTGTTTAACTGGCCTTAAAATTAAGGTAGGGTTCTGTCGAGATGTTAGGACCAACTAGATACGGAACTTGATTTTTGGTAAAAATTTCAAAATTTTTCGATAACTCCTTCCCCCTGAAAAACCCCGGACGGCGGACGGCGTACGGCGTACGGCGTACGGCGGACGGACAAAAAATTTTTATTGCAGATTCGGATTCTACACCCCTTGAAACGTAAACCAACAAATTTTCAGGGGGTGTTAAAATTTTTTTTTTCCTGACCGATTACAAAGGTTCATTTCTATAGAAAAATGAACCAAAAAAACACAACATGCAAATCACAGCTATTTCGCCATATCAGTCTTATTAAGTTGTGGAAGTCAGAGGTGACAAGCCTGCTATACATCTGGTAATTTTAGTCAATTCTACTTACTAGAAATGGCTTATTTCGTGCAATAAGGCTAATTTAGAGATTAAAAAGAAAATCCTAATTTTAAGATCACGACCTTCACAGTTGGAGTCAAGACCTTCACACCCCATGTCCTCTACATTAATCGTTCAAATCGTTTCAAGATTCCTGGTAAATGCCCAAAATTGGTGGAAAGTCATTATGCATCATTCATTGATAATTCCTGAACGTAAACTAGGCGGCATCAGGTAGTTCTAGGAAGATAGCAGTGGTGGTCGCGAATTTCAGCTAGCACATGTGGCGTTTTTTTAGGTTTTGAGCGACTTCTAGAGGATTTTCGGAAAAAATAAGTAGTTCAGCGCATGGAGCGCGAGATTTTGCATAAAAATAAGTGTATCGAACTCATTTTCCCCAAAATGTTGGATAGCAAATGTTAGAAATTAAGCGACGAAATGTGACGTTCGCGTGACGGTCTTGACCGTGAAGGTCGTGAGAAAGTATCCCTAATGTTGAATGAAGACGGCGGCTTTTGTTTGTAGAGGGGAATCCGGCCTCGTGTCACCATCAGCACATGATTTGCAACCAAATGGAGATGAAAAATTTCCGAATATAATCTAACTTATCTAACTTATCTAACCTATTACTGTCACTGCTGTGAAGGTCGTGACAAAAAGTATCTCAGAAACATGACTTTTCTCCGGAATCGTCGCGTTTTATTTATCTCAGCCTCCTGACGGTCCTGCGACAGATGTGATTCACGCCAAGGATTGTTTTTGACTGAGGACAAGTTGGTTGCAGCGCAATAAACAACACCATTGAACTCTACCATCAAGGAGAAGACATACTTTTTTCTGTGTGAAGGTTTTTTAAAAACGTTTGTTGATCTAAACCACTTGAATGCCCTAAATTCATAAACTAGAATATCCAGTGGACAAACCAGTGAAGAAACCAGTGGTGCGTAGATAACACACAATACTTCCATATTTTGAAACGTAAAATTGTGACACAATTTGATCATATTTTGACTGCTTTTGTAAGTGTTTAAATCAAAAATATCAAAAAATTCAGTATTAAAATTTTAAAATTCGCCCAAAATGAAAAAACGCCACATTTTCGGAATGTAAAAAATATCCACATATTCTGCAAGGTAAAACAAAGATTTTAAGACCAAGAACGCTCAAATCGGTTCATTTTTGCGGCCGGAAAAAAATAAAATAGAAAACACTAAAAATGCAAATATCTCGGAAGTACTGTGCGTTATCCAAATTCCGATTAAACAGGGTGTTAGGTCTTGCCGAGACAAACATTTCAGTTCAAGAAATTTGAAAAAAGGTTGAGAAATGAGGGAGTTATGGCCATTTTTACTTCCATATTTACAGAGTAAATGGAAGTATTGTGATCGTCCTAAAATCGAGAATCGGAACGGAGCTTCAGAAAAAACTTTTTCTTATACACATTTACTCAGAATCACTTCCTGAACAAGTGTCTGTGTGTCCGTCTGTCCGTGTGTCCGTCTGTCCGTCTGTCCGTCTGTCCGTCTGTCCGTCTGTGGTCATTTACAAAAATGGCCATAACTCCCTCATTTCTCAACCTTTTTTCAAATTTCTTGAACTGAAATGTTTGTCTCGGCAAGACCTAACACCCTGTTTAATCGGAATTTGGATAACGCACAGTACTTCCGAGATATTTGCATTTTTAGTGTTTTCTATTTTATTTTTTTCCGGCCGCAAAAATGAACCGATTTGAGCGTTCTTGGTCTTAAAATCTTTGTTTTACCTTGCAGAATATGTGGATATTTTTTACATTCCGAAAATGTGGCGTTTTTTCATTTTGGGCGAATTTTAAAATTTTAATACTGAATTTTTTGATATTTTTGACCTAAACACTTTCAAAAGCAGTCAAAATATGATCAAATTGTGTCACAATTTTACGTTTCATAATATGGAAGTATTGTGTGTTATCTACGCACCACTGGTTGTAAATGACCACAGACGGACAGACGGACACACGGACACACAGACACTTGTTCGGGAAGTGATTCTGAGTAAATGTGTATAAGAAAAAGTTTTTTCTGAAGCTCCGTTCCGATTCTCGATTTTAGGAAGACCACAATACTTCCATTTACTCTGTAAATATGGAAGTAATACTCTGTAAATATGGAAGTAAAAATGGGGGGCTATCACTAAAAATTTGGATGCAAACACGTTCAGAAGTAGGTGATAGTGCTTGAGTTCGCGTGAAGGTCGTGAGATTTTGGGCATTCTAACCCGATTTTCTCCGCCATCCAAAGCCCAAATTGATCAAAAGTATTAGGAGACTTGGGCGAACTTATGCCAAACGACAGAAAAATAAAAATAGAAAGATCGCGTGTATACTGTAGATGTTAGAACCCGGTACGGTCAAATTGCAGTTTTTTCTGGAATCACCCAAATGTTAAAAAGTTTTTTTTTGAAAAAATTATTTCAAGTCCAAATGTACCTATGGAGAACAACCTGTATAATTTTTTCACATTAAACATTATTTTTAAATTTCAAAAATTATTACAAGTCCAAATGAATGGGGAAGAACTTGTAGGATTTTTTTACTTGAAACATTTTTTATGTTGAAAAATTTTAAAAATTATTTCAAGTCAAAATTAATTTACGCAGATCGGTAAAATGTACATGGAGGGTGAAAATAATGTTTTAGCAAGTTGAAAAGATTTGAATATGAGCACGCGTCATTAGGTATGAAAATGCACAACATGAAACGACGCCTCAGCCGACCGAGCTTCAGTACAAGGATGGAAAATCGAAGGATAAAATTCCAATTTCCAATACCTATAACCACTGGAAAACCTCGAAATCTAATCTCTTTTCTAATTCGAAATGTAATTGAACGTCCACAACACCATCTGCCCATGTTAACACGCCTATTTAAAAAAAAAAAAATTCATTTAAGTACAAGCTAAATGAATGTGAAAACACTTGTAAAATTTTCGGGGGTTTTCGAGTAATTATAAGTTCTAACGAGAAGTTAAATAATAGTCCTAGTAAATTGTTCAGAAAAGTTCCTTAGCACAGGAGCCGTTCGATGCACCAAATAGATTTTGCTCATTTTATTGGTCAATTTCAAAAAACAAACATGGCGATCCCATGCGGGTGTATGACGATGGAGACGATCACGATCACAGCAACCCAGGTATTGTCAATCGCAACCACAATTTCCGAGGTCCGAATTCCAAGATTGCTGGCGAGGAAACTTGAAATTGGGACCTCGAAAATTGTGGTGGCGATTGACAGTAGGTACCTTGGTTGCTGTAATCGTCTTCATACCATGCGAGTTTTAAGAAAATGCCATGTTAGTTTTTTTAATTGACCAATATCTTCTATTGCGCACTTTTCTGAACACGGCCCTTGATTGTTTGAAAACATAATTAAATTATCATACATTTTATGATCTTACCGTTCGAGTTTCGAAATGACCTCGGACTATAATACGAAGCTACAAAGCTACGAAGCTAGCTAGCGGCGAATGGCAAAAAATGGCAGATCGACAGTGGCGAACACGACGACCGTTGTAGGGGTGGGGGGGGGGCGCATGCGCAATGACCATTTTATCCTAGTAATCAAGAAAAACAGAAAGGAAAAACGGGCAAAAATGATGGATGGGAGAGAGTGGGGAAATGACGTCTCAACAGGTCTCAACATAGGCATTATGCTCCTTCTGGGCAAAGTCCCCAAATGTTCAGAAGATTGTTGTTCCTTTTATCTTCTTGTGGTAACATCACGCTATGACTATATTACAGTTATACCGTCATGTTACCACAAGAAGATAAAAGGAGCCCACGAAGACTCGAGCCTGCGGGCAGACTTAAGATGCGCAACAAGATAAAAGGAACATAATTAATATCGTTATATTAACTGTTGTGATTATTAATCTAATATTCTGATGAGTGAATTTTTTATTCCAATTATTAGGTATATTATGACTACTTTGAAGGCTGGGTGGATAAGCAATGCAAAAAACTCTTAATGAAAGTATTCCTTTTTTCAAATCAAAATACGTCAAATTATCGGAGAAGGTACAACAAATATGGACGTTTTCTGCAAGGTTAAACCTTGGTTCTTGGATTTTGGTTGTCGAGACCAAAAACGCTCAAATCGCTCCATTTTTGTGGCCAGAAAAAATAAAATAAAAAACACTGAAAATGCTAATATTAGCATTACTAGCTGTACCCGCCCAGCGTTGCCCGTGCAAAACAATTAGAAAATGCAGATAAGTGAATAGCGCAGGAATCTCTCTCTCTTCCCCCCCCCCATAGCTATAGCTTCCCCCATAGGATAGCTGTACCCGCCCGTGTCCCCGTGTTGTCACTTTTTTCACTTAATTCACTTTTTTCACGTTTAAAACTCACTTTTTCACTTTTTTTAAAACTTAAAAACTCATTTTTTTAAAATTAAAAAAATTTTTTTTTTTTCAAAAATCGAAAATCGGGCTTTGAGGTCTTGTTGCCAGCCCCTTTGTGCTTCCGTGTAAAAAATTCCAGGTCCCTGCGTGCGATAGATTTGGCTGGAGAGCTCGGTCAAACAAACAAACAGATAAACAAACAAACAAACACTTGCTTTTATTATTATAGATAAGTGTTTTTTTTTTCTTTATATTATAGAAAGTGCTGCGGGTAGTTCGAACTCCGGTCAAACACGGGGCTTGCCGATGCGAACATTCCAGACCAAGAAATTTGGAGAGGGTTGAAAATTGATGGAGCTATGGCCATTTTAGTGAAATGCTCACAGCTACACATAGACACTTGTTCGGAAAGTGATCCTGAGTAAAAATGAAAGAGGTTTTTTTGAAGCTCCGTTTCGATTTTAGGATGATCATTTACTGTGATAATTTATTCTAGCCACGACAATGTTAAGAAAAGTTATAGACAACGTAATTGTTGAAATGATTTTTACTTGAGCATTGCAAAACTTTTTTCTAAACGTAAAATCCCTAACTATAATAAGGAAAAAATCGCATTCAAAATCAAATATATCAAATGGATGAAAATCAACTGCTTAGTCAAGAATTTGAATTTTTAGACCTGCCACGGTTCTTTAAAAACCAACTATTCTTTTTTTGCTACCCAACGTAGAGCTGATCAGAACCTGAAATTCCCAATTCCCGGCCTTCCGACGCTGGCCCGACTTCGGCGTTCCGACGTTGGCCCGACGTCGGCGTTTCGACCTAAAATGGCGAAATCAGAAAATGGCGAATGATCAGAACCTGAAATTGGGGGAAACATTTCAGAGGCTTTAGACGCAAAATTGCCCCTAGTCCCGACCATAAAACCGTTTAGAAACCTATTTCAGTATTTTTTTCTCCAACTCACTCCATTTGAGCATGCAGTGGACTAAGGACCGGTTTATCAATTCATTAAATGAATACGTTATCGTATTATCGGCGTCTCAACGTTGGCCCGACGTCGGCGATCGACGTCGGCCCGACGTTGGCGTTCCGACGTTGGCCCGACGTCGGCGATCCGACGTCGGCCCGACGTCGGCGATCCGACGTCGGCCCGACGTCGGCGATCCGACGTCGGCCCGACGTCGGCGATCCGACGTCGGCCCGACGTCGGCGATCGACGTCGGCCCGACGTCGGCGATCGACGTCGGCCCGACGTCGGCGTTCCGACGTCGGCCCGACGTCGGCGTTCCGACGTCGGCCCGACGTCGGCGATCGACGTCGGCCCGACGTCGGCGATCAACGTCGGCTCGACGTCGGCGATCGACGTCGGCTCGACGTCGGCGATCGATGTCGGCTCGACGTCGGCGATCGACGTCGGCTCGACGTCGGCGATCGACGTCGGCTCGACGTCGGCGAACGACGTCGCCTCGACGTCGGCGATCGACGTCGGCGCGACGTTGGCGTTCCGACGTTGGCCCGACGTCGACGATCGACGTCGGCCCGACGTCGGCCCGACGTCGGCGTTCCGACGTCGGCCCGACGTCGGCGCTCCGACGTCGGCCCGACGTCGGCCAACCGACGTTGGCCCGACGTCGGCGATCGACGTCGGCCCGACGTCGGCGATCGACGTCGGCCCGACGTCGGCGATCGACGTCGGCCCGACGTCGGCGTTCCGACGTTGGCCCGACGTCGGCGTTTCGACCTAAAATGGCGAAATCAGAAAATGGCGAATGATCAGAACCTGAAATTGGGGGAAACATTTCAGAGGCTTTAGACGCAAAATTGCCCCTAGTCCCGACCATAAAACCGTTTAGAAACCTATTTCAGTATTTTTTTCTCCAACTCACTCCATTTGAGCATGCAGTGGACTAAGGACCGGTTTATCAATTCATTAAATGAATACGTTATCGTATTATCGGCGTCTCAACGTTGGCCCGACGTCGGCTCGACGTCGGCGTTCCGACGTTGGCCCGACGTCGGCGATCGACGTCGGCCCGACAGCCGGCGTTTGGACGTCGGCCCGACGTCGGCGATCCGACGTCGGCGAGCCGACGTCGGCGATCGACGTCGGCCCGACGGCGGCGATCGCCGTCGGCCCGCCGTCGGCGATCGACGTCGGCCCGACGTCGGCGTTCCGACGTCGGCCCGACGTCGGCGTTCCGACGTCGGCCCGACGTCGGCGTTCCGACGTCGGCCCGACGTCGGCGTTCCGACGTCGGCCCGACGTCGGCGATCGACGTCCGCCCGACGTCGGCGATCAACGTCGGCTCGACGTCGGCGATCGACGTCGGCCCAACGTCGGCAATCGACGTCGGCCCGACGTCGGCGATCGACGTCGGCCCGACGTTGGCGATCCGACGTTGGCTCGACGTCGGCGATCAACGTCGGCTCGACGTCGGCGATCGACGTCGGCCCGACGTCGGCGGTCCAACGTCGGCCCGACGGCGGCAATCCGACGTCGGCCCGACGTCGGCAATTTGACGTCGGCCCGACGTCGGCCCGACGTCGGCGATCCGACGTCGGCCCGACGTCGGCGTTCCAACGTCGGCCCGACGTCGGCAATCCGACGTCGGCCCGACGTCGGCAATCCGACGTCGGCCCGACGTCGGCGATCGACGTCGGCCCGACGTCGGCAATCGACGTCGGCTCGACGTCGGCGATCAACGTCGGCTCGCCGTCGGCGATCGACGTCGGCTCGACGTCGGCGATCGACGTCGGCCCGACGTCGGCGATCGACGTCGGCTCGACGTCGGCGATCGACGACGGCTCGACGTCGGCGATCGACGTCGGTCCGACGTCGGCGATCGACGTCGGCCCGACGTCGGCGATCGACGTCGGCCCGACATCGTCGGCGATCGACGTCGGCACGACGTCGGCGATCGACGTCGGCGAGACGTCCGCGATCCACGGCGGCCCGTCGTCGACGACGATCGACGTCGGCTCGACGTCGGCGATTGACGTCGGCTCGACGTCGGCGATCGACGTCGGCCCGACGTCGGCGTTCCGACGTTGGCTCTACGTCGGCGTTCCGACGTTGGCCCGACGTCGGCGATCGACGTCGGCCCGACGTTGGCGATTGACGTTGGCCCGACGTCGGCAAACCGACGTTGGCCCGACGTCGGCGATCGACGTCGGCTCGACGTCGGCGATCGACGTCGGCCCGACGTCAGCGTTCCGACGTTGGCTCTACGTCGGCGTTCCGACGTTGGCCCGACGTCGGCGATCGACGTTGGCCCGACGTTGGCGATTGACGTTGGCCCGACGTCGGCGATCGACGTCGGCTCGACGTCGGCGATCGACGTCGGCTCGACGTCGGCAATTGACGTCGGCCCGACGTCGGCGATCGACGTCGGCTCGACGTTGGCGATCCAACGTTGGCCCGACGTCGGCGATCCGACGTTGGCCTGACGTCGGCAATCCGACGTTGGCCCGACGTCGGCGATCGACGTTGGCCCGACGTCGGCGATCCGACGTTGGCTCAACGTCGGCGTTCCGACGTTGGCCCGACGTCGGCGATCGACGTCGGCCCAACGTTGGCGATTGACGTCGGCCCGACGTCGGCAAACCGACGTTGGCCCGACGTCGGCGATCGACGTCGGCCCGACGTCGGCAATCGACGTCGGCTCGACGTCGGCGATTTGACGTCGGCCCGACGTCGGCGATCCGACGTTGGCCCGACGTCGGCGATCCGACGTCGGCGATCGACGGCGGCCCGACTTCGGCGATCGACGTCGGCCCGACGTCGGCGATCGACGTCGGCTCGACGTCGGCGTTCCGACGTCGGCCCGACGTCGGCGTTCCGACGTTGTCCCGACGTCGGCGATTGACGTCGGCCCGACGTCGGCGATCGACGTCGGCCCGACGTTGGCGATCGACGTCGGCCCGACGTCGGCGATCGACGTCGGCCCGACGTCGGCGTTTCGACGTTGGCCCGACGTCGGCGATCGACGTTGGCCCGACGTCGGCTTTCCGACGTTGGCCCGACGTCGGCGATTGACGTCGGCCCGACGTCGGGGTTCCGACGTTGGCCCGACGTCGGCGTTCCGACGTTGGCCCGACGACGGCGTTTCGACCTAAAATGGCGAAATCAGAAAATGGCGAATGATCAGAACCTGAGATTGGGGGTAACATTTCAGAGGCTTTAGACGCAAAATTGCCCCTAGTTTAAGAATCACCCATAAAACCGTTTAGAAACCTATTTCAGTATTTTTTGAGCATGCAGTGGACTAAGGACCGGTTTATCAATTCATTAAATGAATACGTTATCGTATTATCGGCGTCTCAACGTTGGCCCGATGTCGGCTCGACGTCGGCGTTCCGCCGTTGGCCCGACGTCGGCGATTTAATTTCCGAAAAAACTTGTAGTAGGGTAGAAAGACTGATCAATAATATCCATTTCCATGAGAATTATTTATTTTTCAGAACTTTTACGGCGAATTTAAGAGTGCAGACTCAGGTCTTCAATCTTGTTCACCTTGATTGCCCGATCCCCTTCAATTTTCCGCATGTAGACATTGTAGTTCTTGATCCATACATATTTGTAGTTTGCTTGCTTCGCGAACATCTTAGTTTGATGCAACAGGTTAGCACGATACCCTGTCAGATTCTCATTTATTATTCGCTTCGAAGGCCAGGATTTTGAAAAACGACTAGCCACCAACTCTTCATTCCGCTTGGCAGCATTTGCGATTGCTTCTCTCGACTCCTCTGATTTCACTAAATGATGAAATTGGACTAGTGTCCGCCGGTTTCTTTTGTAATTTAGGTTTCCTGATGGCAGTAAACCGGCAAGGCCCTGCGTTGGGACGTCAGGGTGAAATCGTAGAATAAAAGAGCTGGATTTTATCGCTCCTTTACTTTCTACAGCTGTTTCGGCCTTTAGGCCTTCTTCATGAACCTGTCTAAACACTAAAATTTTAATTAGAAACATGCGCTCGTCCAAAACAAAATATAACCAGCCAACAAAAAAAAAACTCAACGGTTTCAACTTTAAAAAAATATATATATAATTTGCTCGATAAATACTCTGAAAACAAAAACAATAGATAATTTTAAAAACTGGACAGAGAAAACTATTTTTCATTATACAGTTGAAACCTGTGGCTGAATGTTTTGGGAGCTACAACTAATTAGGATTAGTCCTCTGATTTCAGCTCTACAAGGATCTTCCTCGAGCGGTCACTCTTCATTGGACCAGCTCTAAAAGCACGCTCACTTGGTCATTCGAGTCCGATTCAGAGGAACTATCTTCTTCTACCGCTGGTTTCACCGATTTTGCAGATTTCGCTTTACAAGCATCGCATTTCCACTTGGATCTCCTATCCTTGTTCATTTGCTTATAAGTATCAAGATTCTTTATACGCGTGCACGAAGGATGAAATGACGAGTCGCAGACAGAGCACTTCGCAGTCTTCTTAGGAGGAAGTCAGTTCCTGAGAACATTTGGGGCACTCCATTTTGGTCCGATTCGAAAGAACTTGACAATTGATCAATTATTGATGGTTCGTTCAGAAGGTGTTAATCGGTTCGAACCCGCAATACACGCACACGCTGCTGGTTTGCGGATCCCCTATGAGCTCCTGCTGGAACCGTCAGACTTGACGGCCTACTTGTAGGCGAGTTGACACTTCCGCTCTCGGTTGAGCAACTGTTGAATTAACAACTATTTTTAACAGATCGCAACGCTCTCTTTCAGGATCCACTTAATCCACAAGACGTCTATGGAGTAGGTAATCAAGACGACGAGCGTACAGGCAGCACTAGGTTGGCGATACAGGCGACCATAGAGCGATACTGGAGCGATACTATAAGCGATACTGGAATTTTCCTGCCCTACAGGCGGGAATGATAGCTAGGTATCTCACGAACAGTGACCGATCCAAGGTCACTTATCAACAATGAATATTGCCGTTTGTATTAATGTTCCACCCAGCAATTCAGATAAATAATTCGAAATTTGATTTATATTTAGCGCTCACTGGTGCTTGGCAGGTTTAGCGGCGCAGGCTCGGCAGACTCCGCATTACAGATTCGTAGGCTGACTGAAATCAGTGAGCGAGCTGACACCACAGGCGACCGATTTATGGAGTAAAAGTAACTCAGTAAAAGTAAACTCAGTAAAAGTTTCCTGCTTTCCAGGCCAAAAACGAACGATTAGTTTTCACTAATATGCTCACTTACACCGATTTGCAAAAACTTGGCTGAGAAAATTGCTTATTATTCATAATATCAATGAATAAACAGAGAGCCGATGTGAACAGCACCAATCACTGATAAGAACTGGAACCTAATTATATTATTTTATTTATTTTATTATTACAACATCACGAGCTCACAGGAAGACACAAATTGTCCGTCCACAGTGTAAACGCGAAAATGGAGCAAGTTTTATTGCTTGGAGTTGCTCCAATTTTTGCAAGCAATAAATTGCTGGCTCAAAAAAGAGAAGAGCGAAAAATCCCCGAATCAATCGGAGTTGCTGGCATTTTTAATTGACGAGAATTGCCCAAGTTTCGGCAATTTAGTTGCTCGTCTAAATGGGGCTTTAATTAACTATTGGGATGCAATCCAATGTCAAAAATTTGTACTCAATCATCCATAAAATAATATTAGACTAGTTTTCAACATAATGAGTTAAAACCGTGTGAACGATCAACCCCTGTGTAACAATTTGCAGCGTTTTTATGGATTTTAGCTGATTTTGTAACAAGTGGTTTCGCAGAAGGTGCATCTGGACCCTTCTCTTTTCTGCCTAAACGTTTTTACGATTTTTTGTAAATTATTTTTATTGTTTTTTCTCAACGGATAAATTACTTTCATTCATACTTTTGAGGATAGAGGTCGATGGACTCCTTAATTTAAGGTGGGATCAGGAACCAGGAGGCTCCCAATTTTTAACCGGTTCCTAGTTAAGCCTTTAAGAATAGGCGATTACAGCGCTTTCGATAATGGCACTTTCAGGAGTTTCCATTTCTTTTTTTCCAGCCACGAAAATGAGCCGATTCGAGCGTTTTTCGTCTTAAAATCTTCACCAAAATACCTGGACATTATTTGAAAAGTTTTCCTCAAAAGGGCGTGTAAGTATCCACTTTCGAGTTTTTCGATTTCGATTCATAGCAGCTTTGGTGCCTATAGCAGCAATCAAAAATCGAAAAAACGAAATTGAAATCGAAAATGGATACACGCTTTTTGGAGGAAAACTCTGCTGCTGCATGCTGGCTGTTAATTCTGGCAAATGTCTCCGTTATCGATTCGGTAGGAAGGTAACTAACTCGGTTCACCAACCGAGGAGAGATTGACGAGTTTTCAGTAGGTTTTATTACAAAACGTCATAACTTAGAAATAAATTACTAATCTAGAAGTTTTTTCCAAAATTAAAGCTTGCCGAGATTTGAGTTCGGAGTCGGGATCGTTCAGTTCTTTTGAGGTTCAGCGGCCATCGGAGCGGCGGCCAAACTGGCCGGAGGGGCGGCGGTGATGGCGGGCGCGGGTTTCTTCTCTTCCGGAATGGCGGCTAGGGCTTCCGGGGCCGGTGCGGCAATGGCGGCGGGGGAGGCAGCTGGAGCGGCCTCGGCAGCTGGGGCGGCGGCCGGTTCTGGAATAGCGGCAGCGAGGGGAGCCGGGTTAGCGGCGGGGAGAGCTTCCGGCGCGGCGGCGGCTGCTGGCGAGGCTTCCGGGCTGGCTTCGGCGGCCGGAGACGCTTCGGCGTTGGCGGCCGCGCTTCGGTGGTGGTGATATTGGTTAGGCCGGGATGGCGAGCTACCGTCGGCGGCGAGCAGAGGATCGCCGAGATTGCACTCCTCCTGTTCCGCGCGGACGAAGAACGTTCTCGAGATCTTGTGCTTGTCGAGGACGGCGTACGCCTTCTGGAGGACTGTGCCGGGCGGCAGGCGGTCCCTCGTCATGACCCAGGCGCTCTCTAAATAAAGTGTAAAAATAGAAGAAAAATCCGTCAAAATTTGCAGAATTGCACACTAAATGCAATAATACCGGATACGAAAATTTGATGGAAATTCGTTGTATTACGCACAATATTTCCGGACTCGTAAGCGTTCATTATTTTTCATTATTTATTTCTCAAGTGGACTTTTTAGAATAAATCTGCCGAATTTCAGTGGTAAACAACTCGTCCAACAACCAATTTCTGCTGATTCGGAGAACCAATTTTTTAAACCTTAGTTCCACTGCCCCAAAAAACCTGTTGGTTTCTCATTCGGAAAATGACAATGCCACCATCATTTTCGATTTGCAAGCATGGAAGTAAAAATGGTCTGTGTAAACTTACGGGTATTGACGAGCGGTCCAATTCCAGAACAGGACCAGACGACGGAGTAGGTGTCGTAGTCGGTGTCCAAAATGATGTATTCGGTTTCCATTGGGACTACAACAGAAGATTTCCATAGACAGATTTGGATTGCCGGCGATTCTTGTGGCATTTTCTTGGCACAACTCGAACCACATGCCTTCAGACGGTACTCAATTATTTTTTATTTGGTGATCAAGTAAGTACAATTTTTATACTTACAAGGTAGGGTGGAGAATTTGACGGTGATTTTGGAATCGATTCCTCCCTTGGGGATGTTACGGATTTCTCCATCCAACACTCGGTGAATTCCAGTTCTGTTGAAAAAGGGAAATTTATACAATTGTTCGGATAAAATTACGATTTTTTAACATTTAGCTGCATAATCGGTTATATTTTTGATTTTTTTCTAGTTCAAACGAATTTATTTTTGCCTATTGAAATTGGAATAGAAATTATATCTCTGAACAAAGTTATTGCAACGGTGCAATGAAAATTTTCAACAGGAAAATATTTTGTAATTTTCATCAGGGAAATATTTTGACACATTTTCACTAAGAAAATATTTTGACATTCTCACTAAGAAAACATTTTAAATTTTCATCAGGAAAATATTTTGAAATTTTCATCAGGAAAATATTTTGACATTTTCATAATGAAAATATTTTGGCAATTTCATAAAGAAAATATTCTGAAATTTAAAAAAGGAAAATATTTTGAAATTTTCATAAGGAAAAAATTTTGAAATTTTTATAAGGAAAATATTTTGTAATTTTCATAAGAAAAATATTTTGTTATTTTCATTAGGAAATGATTTTGTAATTCTCATAAGAAAAATATTTTGTTATTTTCATTAGGAAATGATTTTGTAATTTTCATCATTAAAATATTTTGGAATTTTCATCAGGAAAATATTATGAAATTTTCATCAGGAAAATATTCGGAAATTTCATCAGAAAAATATTTTGTCATTTTCATAAGAAAATTATTCGCTAATTTTCATCAGGAAAATTTCTGAAATTTCTTCAGAAAAATATTTTGTCATTTTCATTAGGAAAATATTTTGAAATTTCCACAAGGAAAATAATTTGTAATTTTTATTAGAAAAACATTTTGAAAACAGTTTGGTGGCTTGCAGTATTTTTTCGAACCCGGTGCTTATCAACTTTTTTGAAACGTGTGAATTTTGGAACCAAAAAACGTATTGGTTAATTTTTTTAGGAATTTTTTTCCGCGTTTTATTGAGTACCTACGTCGCTACCAAATTATTTCTTTAGAATTTAACTTTTTCCGGCTCAAACGATAAAACATTTAATAATTTATTTCTTCAGTTTCGTAAATTGTGTTCTAATCAATTCTCGATTATTCACTTATTTAATCATAATAGGTGAAAGAAACATGTTTTTCTTTCCAAAAACCGTTTTTAAGATTTCAAAAATGCTATTTTTCTAAATTCTGAGATTCAATTATTGATCTGATAGTTCGAAGGATCTCATGCATAGTTATAGAATGGATGTTATTTATTCTAATATTAATGGTTTCATGATTTTGTTTTTATTTCAAATAGACAGGTGGTAGTTTTTTTTTACACGCCATGCTCTTTTTTGTTAAATATAATTTGGTTCTCAATATGTCTAACCATGCATATTCTTAAGAAGGTTTTTCTTTTTTTTAGGTAGCTTTCCTTTTTTCAACTGATTTTCATAAATGAATCAGAATTCGCTTACAATCTGTTGGTGATCTCGTTGGTGACGAGAATCCTTCCATCGATGGCTTTGGTGTAGTTCGTTCTCGCACAGCGGCTTCCGGCTTCCAAAACGGTGAAGTACCTCTCGGCCTCGTACCACGTACCGAGGTACTACGGTGAACATAGAAACTGTTAATTTTTTGTTGAAAAAGTCAGATATTTCTCATTACCAAGGAATTCCATTATATTTCTTGTCGCTTTTATGTTGCAGTAAACCCGCTAGTTTTTAGTTGGTAATTAGTATTTTGCATACCTGAAATTCAGGTCCTAAATGAAATTACATGACGCCTAAATTTACTAGAAATGCAGAAATCGCGCACAATTGAAAATTTCGAAATTTTTTCTTATGAAAATTGAAAAACATTTTCTTCATGAAAATTCCAAATATTTTCCTAATGGAAATTGCAAAATATTTTTCTAATGAAAATTACAAAATATTTTCCTTATGATAATTTCAAAATATTTTCATAATGAAAATTCCAAAATATTTTCATAATGAAAATTTCAAAATATTTTCATAATGAAAATCACAAAATATTTTTCCATTGAAAACTAAAACATATTTTCCTTATGAAAATTTCAATATAAGTACTTTCATTATGAAAATTTCAAAATATTTTCATTATGAAAATTTCGAAATATTTCCCCAATGAAAATGACAAAACATTTTTCTGATGAAAATGTCGAAATATTTTTTTAATGGAAATTTCTTGATATTTTTCTCATGAAATTTCAGATTATATTCCTGATGAAAATTACAAAATAATATCCTAATGAAAATGACAAATTCTTTTCCTTATAAAAATTTCAAAATTTTTTCCTTATGAAAATTTCAAACCATTTTTCTTTTGAAAAATTCAAAATTTTATCCTTATGAAAATTTCAAACCATTTTCCTTTAAAAAATTTCAGAATACTTTCCTAATGAAATTTTCAAAATATTTCCATAATGAAAAAGTCAAAATATTTTCCTAGTGAAAATTTCAAAATATTTTCCTTCCGAAAACGTCGAAATGTTTTCCTAATGAAAATTTCAAAATGTTTTTCTGATCAAAATGTAAAAATATTTTTTTATGAAATTTCAGAATATTTTCCTTATGAAAATTTCAAAATATTTTTCTAATGAAAATTACAAAATATTTTCCTCATAAAAATTATAAATAATTTTTCCTCATGCAAATTTCAAGATATTTTCCTTATGAAAATTTCAAGATATTTTCCCTATGAAAATTTCAAGATATTTTCCTTATGAAAATTTCAAGATATTTTCCTTATGAAAATTTCAAGATATTTTCCTTATGAAAATTTCAAGATATTTTCCTTATGAAAATTTCAAGATATTTTCCTTATGAAAATTTCAAGATATTTTCCTTATGAAAATTTCAAGATATTTTCCCAATGGAAATTTCAAAATATTTTCCTGATGAGCCAAAAGATTTTCCAGATAAAAATTACAAAATATTTTCCAGATAAAAATTACAAAATATTTTCCAGCTGAAAATTCCAAGTTTGATTTGAAACTGGTAGGTAGTGGTTGTTCACTAGTACATAAAATACATGATATGTATGCATATGAATAAACCGCTACATTGTTATACCTTGTCAATGTCGAATCCGGCCATCGCCCTTTTGTCAGGACACCAGCCGATGCCCGGGATTTGAGCCTGGACGGCAACGGCCACCAAACAGCCAACAAGAAGCGATAAATGCGTTTTCATTCTGAAACAGGTAAACCAACTTATGAACACAAAATTTGACAAATTTTTAAATGTGGAATCGGTGGTGAATACCACACAGTATCTTTATTATAATTATTATCTTTCTAATATACGCACGCCAAAAATCGACTTCATTGTCGAACTTATTTCAAACAGGAATTGAATATCTTTTGCGAAAATTTTTTCGAGCATCAACTTATTCAGTGGAAAAAAGTTTTTTTCTAAGCATCATTTATCTTCATTGTTCACTTTTTATTTTATCCGTTTTTTGGAATTGGTTTTAAATTTTTATTGTTTTTAAAATGGGCTTGAGTATTTGATTTACTTTTGTACTATGATATTTAATGTTTAAAAATATCAATTTGAAGAGTTATAGTCAACGTGATACCTTAAGCGCTGGACCTGAACAGATATATAATAAATAAACAAATTTCAAGGTTCGAGATTTTCATGAACTCAAAAAGATTGTAAAATTTGTCAATTATTGTCGTCCAAGGTGTTCAACAACTTAACCCCGTCTTCGTTAAACGGTCGATTCTCCGACTCATTTGACCCAATTTTTGTTTTATAAATCTTTCTGTGAACTCCGACTCATTTGACCCAATTTTTGTTTTATAAATTTTTCTGCGAACCCAAAGGAAAGGGCGCTTTTTGAAACCGGAGCTTTTTTTCGTGTTTTAGACTTTGTCTCAGTAAAATAGCCATAAGTCTATTAAATTTCGCCGCAATTTGAAAAATAAGGCTACCGTTGGAAAGGCCGTTAAATTTCCAGTAATTTCGCACTATTTGCAGCTTTCCAACATTCGTTTAGAACAGCATAAAATTGGCTCAAATTCAAGAAACGCTCCATTTCTAAACATTTCAACGTTTGTTTGGGACTAGAAAAGAATGAAACTCCTCACAGGTCCCCGGGTACTTCCCCAGAATGTCAGCTCATTAAGGTATAGTCATTTATTTAATTTATCTCGCTTATCCGACGAGAAATCGCCTTTCAAATGTAAAAAAGCGTTTGCAGCAAACTCAGTTTTTTGAAAACTGTCAACCTGAATCCAAAAGCGACCGTACCCATCGTCCACGGACTTTCCGATGATCGGTTTCTGAAGGTTTAAATTTTGATTTTAATATTAAAAGGCTTTGTAAGCGGTAATAATGTACACTTGCCTCAGGCATAACCCACTTCAGAAAAGAATGAATCCAACACAATCTTAGTTTGAACAGAGTGTATATTTCCATTAAATTAATGATAATACGGAATAAAAGTCCATTTCCCGAATTTTCGCTGCCTAATCTCCTTCAAGAACGTTGAAACCATTCGTGCTTTTAGCTTTCTGGTGAAAATTCGATGCATTAGAAAAGTTGAAAATTCCTTAACTTCTCTGTATTTGATAATTTTACGCCAATGCTCCTTGTTCGTTTACGGCAGTGGGAATTCGGGTATACAGTAACGCGTGACTCAACGGAAGTGCTGGTTTTGCATAACCGCTCGCTCAACTCGGTAAAAGGACCTCTCATCTTTCCTCTCTATACACGAAGGAGAACGATAAACTTGTTATAACGGTTCTCTAATAACAGGCGGGACTCGCCGGGCTCGATGGTAATAATTAGCCCCGGGGAATCTTCTTGGGTGCGTCTTTATTTTTTAGTACCTACCGATGATTTGAAAAAAAGATCGGAAATAATACTCTTAAAAGGTCATCCACCTCGGAGAAATGCGCCGTTCCTTATATTCCGAGGTAAATGATGCTATGTAGTGGATGAAAAACTTTTCCCCTCGCGTTCACGTAAAATCAAGAAATTGGAATTACAGACTGCAAGTCTTCAATAATTTTTAGAGACGCGATTTTTTATGGAATAAAAGGATAGGTACATGAATGAATCAAGGAGGAGCTCTAAAATTAGCAATATTTCGGAAATTACCAAGGATGTGGAGAAAAGCTGATGTTTTTTCGAGTATTCATGTCGAATCATTTTTTGAAACGATTTACCTACCTAATTCATAGTTGTATTTTTTAATAGATTTAGTTTAGATCTTTCGTCGAACAAACTGTTTCAATTCTCAAAATTTGAGTTTCTTTTCGAACTATGGGGTTCCACAACTTTTTTATTATAAATTATTTCATCCATCATTTTTCGATGTAATTCTTGCTGATGTTTATGAGGTGATGTATGTTGATCTTTCATTGCTGCTTTGAGCTAATGCATGCAGATGATTTTTCGATATGATTCATGAAGCCTAGCTTTTTGTGTTGTTGGTTTTGTAAGTATCTTTATGATTTTTTTCAAGCTGATGCGTTTTTAATTTTTTGGGCTGATTTAAGACGATGATTTTTCGTCCTTATGATTTTTTGAGCGGATTTTTTGAAAGTTTGCTTTAGGGAGGTTCAAGGTAGGGAGTTATGATGGCTCTTGAGAGTAACATGATCAAGGTATAATAGAAATAGGTAAGCATCAGGGCATAAATAATACCTCCCTTTCTCAAGGCATACATTACTTCAGCACAAAAGTATTCGCTGATTTTTCCACTGAAGATTTCAAACTCATCAGTGAACTCGGTTCGATTTTGGCTTTCCCAAACCAGGGGTGAATCCTTCAGAAGCTAATTTATGTTTCGGTTAGGCTATACTTTGAAAATATGGTATTTCTAAGTCAAATTGAGAGATTGATGTGAAATCAAACAGTGAATACTTATTCCAAAATAAATTGAGAATTTGCCATTTTCGGTCCAGAGAATACTCAATGTCGTATGGAAAATTCTCAATTTGATTTGAAAAATTCTCATTTCGGTTTGGGAAATTCTCAATTTGATTTGGAAAATTCTCATTTTGGCTTGGGAAATTCTCAATTCCACTTGGAATAAAGCTAAAGATAAAGTTCTGGAAATAATGTAGGCGACGAAAAAAGGGTCAAAAATAAAAATACAAATTTGCAAAAATTCCCTATTATCTTCAATCGTCAGCCAATTTTTCGAACGGTTTTTGTCTGTCAAATTCACGATAGAAAAGAGTATTTCTCATTGATAATTATGACAAAAACTAGATAATTAGAGAAGATGATGCTCAATTTCTGCAAAAATGGAAATGATATTTTCAGAATATTATTCTGGATCTTTTCTTTGACTCAATCGAATAAGTAAAGAGATTATAATAAGTAAGAGATTATTATGGTTCATTATTTGAAAAAATTATTAATTTAGCAATAATTGCTAGCAACAATTATTATTACCTAATTATATGCTTAAAAACCAGCATCGCACATCTAACTTCAACTTTTCAGAAAAAAGGAAAAATAAATATTTTTCGAATGCATGAATATAGGTACCCAAGCGTATTTAAGGGATATTTCAGTGGATTCCACGACGAGTTTAGCGAATCTGAAACCGAGCAGTGATGTGGCACAGAGAGAAAACATGATTTTCCGTTTTACCTAAAAACTCTCAAATTGTCAGATGTTCGATGCTGATTCTCAAACGACGATATAGGTACCTGCTCGCCTTTTTGCTAACTGAATTTGCGAGCAATGATAGCAATTTTTTAAATCCTTGGATGGTTTCAAGTTACATCTAGGTAAATATTATTTTTTGTAAATTATTAAAAAATCAAAACTTATTAATTTTAACTATACGAGCTCCACAGATCGAACACCCACTAAGTGGACGCACAAAATCAGAATTTCGCTAATTTTGGGTTTTGAAAAATGAAAAATTTCAATTGATCCAGAAGGGTTAGGATTCCTGTATACGTTTTTAGAAGGCTTACAAGCTAAATTTCATAATTTCCTTATATTTACCCAAAAGGGTCATAAAAACGTTACGTACTTACTCTGGACTTGAAGGAACTGGTCTGGAGTGGGTTGACCCCGGCTTACTTATATAGACTCCCCTTCTGCCTCGCCTCCCTGGGTCTGGAAGACATCCTGGGCTCCTGTTGGGGTTCCATCCTGAGTCCCTGCTAGTTCGCCTTTCTTGCCGGTGCTCTTGAACTAGAGAGTCAAAAACGGCATTCGGCACGACATTGAAAACTGCGAAAAAACCAGGTGTTTTGGTATAGCACCATAGACACGTCAGTGGTACCTATAAATGCAGAGCGAAAATTCTCCGGGGGTCCAAAATAGAAGACAACAAAGCTGATTTTGTTTAAATTGATAAATGACTAAAAATACATTCATATTTATATTTTTATTTACATTTTATTGATAAACACAAAATATAAAAAATCATGGGGAATGTAGATGTTTTGACGATTGGGTTCAAAACAGTCACCCAAAAATGGTTATTGCACTTACCTGGGTGCGGTTGGTTGTATTTGAAATGCACCATGCGAACGGGGAAATTGTGTTTGTTCAGCTTATGTATTTGAGGTTTTGTAGAATCGTCTGAATAGTGGATGTTCAGAATCGATTTAAAAACCTCGTATTTTGCCAAAATATAAGAATAACTCATTTTAGACCTATGACCTCGAATAAATGAGCATTTCCAGCTTAATAGCTCTTTCGATTCTTAACCTTTTTTTCAGAATTGTCCGAATTTCTTAGTCTTGAATTTTTGTTTCGGCAAGACTTATCACCCTGTATAACCGGAATTCGAATTACTTACAGTACTACCAATATATCGTATTTGAGCTTTTAGAGTTTTGTATTTTATTTTTTTCTGGCTATAAAAATGAACCGATTCGAGCGTTCTTGGTCATAAAATCTTTGTTGTGTGTTTTCTATTCATGTAACTCATCTTGGCTGGTTAAACCATAGGGTTAGTTGGGCACCCAGAAGTATACCCATTATGGGTAACCCGTACATCCACCCTGTGGTATCGGGAGACCCAAGTCCAACACTGGACGCCCTCCATCCAGGAACAGTCCGTGCCAAGAAAGTGTCAATTCTGCTCATCATTTCATTTCTGCACTCGCCTATAATGAGGCGATTTAGATTCGATAACTCGCACTCGAAGGTTATTATACAAGTGTTTAACAAGACAGGCACGACTTCTCGTCACCTTTGCAAATGTAAAGAAGGTTGTCAGTATGTGTTTGCTTATCGGAAGGTGTACTGACAAACGGGGGTATCGTCAAACGCTATACATACTTAGAAAGTCGACCCTAACGATGAGGTGTATTGTGTATTCGAAGCAAACAGCCGACACCTTCGGCGATTTTCTCTCGAACAATGTTCACCAATATTGGAACTGGTTCTGTAACATTATTTGACATGGACTTTTGTTTTCGGCAAAACTTTCACATTTATCGATCTCTGGGACACTTTTCAGAATGTCCCACACCAACTTATTCCAACCCTAAGAAAGTCTGACGAGATTCTCTGTATTTTCGAGGGCCCAAAAAGCCTCCTTGAGTTCGAACTTAAAAATCTGCCTTGGCAAGAGCTGGCAATCCTTGGCTAAGTCCAATGGGCTCGCCCTATGCATAATATGCGTAATATTATTTTCATTTTGTAGAATAGTGGCCCTATTAGTAAAAAAAAAGTTATTTATTTTTTATTAGTAAAAAAACTTAGTCAAAATTTCAAAAAAATGGAAAAATTTCCGATAGAAAATTCGAAATTTTGCGTCTTACAGCTTCTTTTTCATCACTTTTCCAGCCTTTTTTCAACTTTTTATGTTTTCGTGGGTACCTGATAAAAAATTAACATTAGATTATCAACATTAGGGAAACTCATTTACAGGTGGGGTAGGTACATAAAGAATAGATAATGAAGAAATATATCATGTTGCTAGTACTTGCCAGCCCCCCCCCCTTGTGAACTTGCCTAGGCTTAATATTTTCTATTTGTTGAAATTCATAACTGACAGCTTGTCTTTTACTGTCTAATACACATGAGAAGTGAGAAATAGAAAAATTATAACAAAAAATAAAACCGACTCCAAAGTCCATATCATAATGTAGCTTATCCACCAAAATCAATGAAGGCTCAAGTGAGAAGTTGTCCTTAGTACTGAGCTATCATGAAGAAAGAATCCTATGTTAGGTATAGCTTCCTTGCCGTTTCAAAATATTCTCTCCTCCATTTGAATTTCAATTTTTTACAGTTTAGTTTTTCACGCTTCTTTTTGGAGTCGGTTTTATTCTTCGTCAGTATTTTTTAATGTAAAAAACCGCATATTATCTCCTCGGAATGAGAAAAGATCAAACTGTAACGGAAAAACTTGAAAATTTTCAAAGCATAGTGTGAGCATCCGATGAAGAATCGTTTTGGTCAAACGGTCGAGACACACATTCACGATTCTGAGAATTTAACGGAAACCACTTTTCCTTATCGAGTCCTGCCGTACAATGTTTGGATCGGGGTTAAAAAGATAAGTCCCGTTCGGGCCTAAAGCAAAAAGCGAGGATCACCTCCAACTAACACCATCACCAACTAACAACATGCTAATCTCCCATCCGCGAAATTCTTCCTCTCGGCATCGCCGACTTCTTTTCTTCGTTGGCGAAACTCAAACCCTCGGGGCCAACCCGGTTTTGTGCCCGGGCCATTCTCCCGTTCATCTCGTTTAATTTATCCTCATTAACTTCTGGTCTGAGTCACAATTTAACCCATTTCACGTTCACAAAAGAAATCCAGACGTGACCCAATTCGCTGCATAGAGAAGGATTTGGTAAACAATAATTATCAATTTACAGTAACTGTAGAGTACGAATGTCTTTCGACCAACTCTAGTGAAGTAATAATCTTGCTGTGGCAGGATGGCAAGGACGAGGTTGTGGGGTTGGGAGTTATGTGTCTTCTCGAGCTAGCCCTGGGGGATGGGTGATCATTAGGGATCGGATTGTTATGTATTTAAAAATGCCAAATATGTGACATATCCAAAATGCCAAATTTTTAAAAAAAGGTGATATTTTGTCACGCTGAACTAGGTAAACTGTAAAACCATTCTTTTTGCCTTCAAGGGCACATTAGGGCTGAGTGTTTGAACATATTCTTGAATGGCTTGGACATGTAGAGGGGGGGGTTATTCACAATCTTATCTTGGATTTGGCCGTTTTTGAAACTCGTTCTGGAGTTGGCCGTTTTTGCAGCAAAATCGAACTGAGGTTTTGCTGAATTGGATGTAAATATAGGGTTCTTACCTATTGTAATATTGTAATAATAAATACTGTAATATAATACAAAACAAGGTTTTAGTTCATTTGCAGTCCCAACAACCCTATATGAGGCATTGATAGCCAGAGTGGACCATTCCACAAACTGGCCGAAAATGAGTTATACAGTGCAATGGGTCTGTGGTTGCTCTATCTATAGATTCGATATATCGAATTATAATTCGATAATAATTATTATAATAATAATCGAAAATTAAAATTGGGACTAGGCTAGCTAGCTGTACCCGCCCGGCGTTGCCCATGCAAAAAAATTAGAAAATGCAGTTAAGTGAATAGCGCCCCCGCCTAGATTGCTGTACCCGCCCGTGTCCCCTTGTGCCCGTGTTGTCACTTTCTCACTTTTAAAACTCACTTTTTTTAAATTCATTTTTTTCACTTTTTTGAAAAAATTTTTTTTTTTCAAAATACAAAAATTGAAAATTGGGCTTCGAGGTCTTGTTGCCAGCCTCTTTGTGCTTCCGTGTAAAAAATTCCAGGTCCCTGCGTGCGATAGATTTTTCTGGAGAGCTCGGTCAAACAAACAAACAAACAAACACTTGCTTTTATTATTTAAAATTTGACTCGTACAACTCGCTAAAAATTGGAATCTTGGGATATCATAGGGTGCTAAATCCGAATATGCGAACATGAAATTTCATTATCTTCAAAACTAATATGATAATAATACGAATGATCCTCCATGTGCTTGCTGTTTCGAGATGTTGATGGCACCGCTTACAAGACAAGAAGTCTTCAGATTGGATGAGCTGTTCAGGGAAGCCATTAATCAAATTTCAAGGACGCCGTTGCATCTTTCGTAATATCGTGATGAATGGGCCGAAGCGAAGAGCATGATGGATTCAAATTACTTTCCTCGTACGAACTTGATTTGTATGATTTCTTGTTTTGGTTTATTTTGTCTCTATTGAGGTGGACTCAGGTCTTTGGATATTCGGATTACCTACCTACTTGAGGTATTTTAATTTTAGGTTATTTTGTCAATTTTTACAGTGAGTTTCCTGAAACTTTTCGTCTGAACAGCCCCCAAAGTAACAAAAATACAATCAAATTCTATAAAAAATTCACGCATCAACATTTGGAAGAATTTTTTATTATCTACGCACCACTGGTTTTGCGTTCTCCTATATTTCTGACCACACATTCGAACACCCAAAATTAAATTTAAAAGAAAATCTTCAACTGGTATGTACGAAGATGGGCAGATGCATACGTTTTTATAAGGGAGGGTTCATCAATTCAGTTTATTAATCAAATATCCATTATTCTTCGAATAAAATTCTCCATGGGCACGTCGGCACGGAAATGCATCGTCTGCATTTCCAAGAAACTACTTATTCGGAGAATAACTTTTATTCGACGAATAAACTGAATTGATGAACCTACCCGCGGTCCTTGGTGCAGCTTTTACGATTTTGATTCCTCAAGCGCTATCTTCATCTTTCCGTTCCATCGTTTCAGATCGAACCGTTGGATAGGTACACACGAAAGCTTCATCTGAACACGTAGGTAGATACCCGATTAATAGCCAACATCTAATGCATCGTTAACTTTTCTCACAGGCGATAGCAATTATCCCATACGAGCAGATTGTACAGAAGATGCTTTGAGGGTAATAACCTCCATTTGAGACACAGCACTTCCGTGGAACGTTCAACTCTTAGGCAGCGCAGACGGCTCCCCATCTTTTTCCTTTCGAGGGGATATTTTTAGCCATTTCAGACCACCACTCCCCCTCATTTCAGCTATCGTTTATGTGACGAGATCTGTTCCATCTTCCATTCTGGAACCAGTCGATCTGAAGGACGATGCACCGTGGAACAGGTTCCATAAAATGACCGCCCAAGGGTTTGGAGCCTGGCTAGATCTAATTGCCGACGCATTAGCGTCGTTCGCTTTTGGCTATTAGTCCACGGCCTCTTCACTTTCAATGGAAAATCGTGGAATTTCTTCTCAGGACTCAAACGATTCTCACGATGCTACGGACGTTGCCTGTATGGGTAATTGTTTTTTTGTCACAGATGAAACCGTTCAAATCGACGAAGAATAAAACTGCAGTATCTGATAAATCGGTGTGTATACCTAGCCAAAACGGTCCCAGGAAAACACGTCCAAACATGTACGAAAATTATTTGAAACATCTCCGGACTGAACATTTTGACCTAAGGAGCAGCAAAAAGTTGATTGACTTTTTTGTTGTTACTTCCACATTTACAGAGTAAATGGAAGTATTGGAATCGTCCAAAAATCGAGAATCGGAACGGAGCTTCAAAAAACACTTTTACTCATACACATTTACTCAGAATTACTTCCCGAGCAAGTGTCTATGTGTCCGTCTGTGGTCATTTACAAAAATTTTCGTCCTTCCCCCTGTCGTGAAACATGAAATCCAATGCTAACGTCAAATTACCACGAAGCGCTGTATCATAAAGGGCCACTTAAACGACTGGCCAACAGGAATAATAGATACAATCCTTTAAATGTCCCGACATAATTTAAACACGTAGCAGGAAGCAAGGGCAATCGACGAAAACCGGTTCTTTTTCAGCCAATGGGCAAATGATTTCTTGCCATCCTATCCGTACCCATTTTGGACCAACCATTCCCGCAACCGTCAATGCTGAAGATTTATTCACCAGAAGGTTCAGAAGAAAGGGCGCCGCAAATGATGAGCCTTGGAGGAAGAAGAGTTACACTGCCCTTTCTAAGGATGGGACGGGAAAGGATAACCGAGTGGTCAGTGTTGGCTGATGTGGAGGACCGGTCTTGAAAAAGGCCCCTCCGACTCGGACCATCTTCCGAGAGTATCTTCTTGGATATCCCATCTTAGAAGGGGAAGTCGTCTTCTTGTTGTAAGCGGAGGGGGCATCTGAGGCCAACGGCCCCCGGGTCGCGTCCGAGACGAAGAGGGCGTCTCTTCCCTCGGGTATAAGTGCCGACTTGAGGATGCTTCTGCTACGGAGGATCACCAAGACCCCTGGGCACCGTTCTAATTATCCACCTCCCTTCGATTCCTCGGTGCCAGCTGCTTTGTTCCAATCGAGTTGAAGAAATTTAAAAGCCACCTCAACCGACCATAGGCGTCACACTCAGGCAAGTGTGCATTTAAAAACGGCGAGTCCCAAAAACACTACAGGGTAGTTTTTGGTGCGATAATAAAACCGGGTGAAACTAGACCAACCAGTGGTGCGTAGATGACACGCAATGCTTCCATATTTTGAGTTTCAAACTCGAAGTCAAACTCGCAATGAAACAGTAACTCAAACTCATAATCATAGCGGGAGTTAAACTCACAATGAAACAGAAACTGAAACTCATAGTTAAACTCCAAATGAATCAGAAACCCAAACTCATGATCAAAATCGAAGTCAAACTCATAACGAAACAGAACCTCAAACTCGAAGTTAAGCTCAATGAAATAATTTCACAATGAAACTCACAATCAAACAAACACACGATGGAACAGAAACTCAAACTCATAATCAAGCTCAAAGTCAAACTCACAATAAATCAGAAACTCAAACTCATAATCAAACTCGAAGTCAAACCCACAATGACACAGGAACTCGAACTCATACTCAAACTCGGAGTCAAACTCACAATAAAATGGATACATTAATGGATCAATCCAGACAATGTTTCCAACTTTTCATTATCTTTTTCAACCACCATCGTGAGAAAGGTACGATCAAGGAATGTTCACGAAATGTTCAATGGGTCAAGTTTTTTATCGCACAGTTTACGGTTCCTCTGAAAGTGACCGTACCGTTCGTTTGAAACCTTCTTTTTCTGAAGGTTCGGAGTACAAACCAGTTTGTACGGGCCAGTTCCGTGATTTAAGAGATCCGTGAAACATCATGTTGAGAGGAAGATCCACCCCGAAGCGATGGGAAAAAATTTAAATGAGCTCAAAAAAATTTGTTATCCGACTTCGATGGGTTTGCGATCGTTATCGACAGTACCGTCTTAACTAGGGATGGGATATCGATATCGATAATATCGGAATATCGATATTTTTCTTGCGATATCCGATATTTCATTAGGTATCGATATTTTGATTCCGATAATATCGGAATATCGATATTTTCCTTGCGATATTATCGGTTTTTAAAAACTCAACTGAGAAATGGGTAGCTAGAGCAAGTATTAAATTATGAACAGGTGAGCAAAAAAAATCAATGAATTCGTGCTTGATTTTGCAGATTTTATTAATGAAAACAGTTAATCATAAATCCGTACGTAAATATCGTATCAGTATTCGTATATATGTGTAAAAGGTTGTGATGTAGGTAGAGAGGGCTAGTTGTTGTATCAGATTCTGATTTCTGTCTGTACTTCTTCTTCTTCTTTGACCAGCAAGCAACTTGTTCACACTTTTAGACCCTATAAACTTTATTAGGTTCATTTAGTTTATACTATACTAGCTGTACCCGCCCGTGTCCCCGTGTGCCCGTGTTGTCACTTTTTTCACTTTTTTCACGTTTAAAACTCACTTTTTTCACTTTTTTAACACTTAAGAACTTACTTTTTTTAAATTCACTTTTTTCACTTTTTAAAATTAAAAAAAAAATTTTTTTCAGAAATTGAAAATTGGGCTTTGAGGTCTTGTTGCCAGCCTCTTTGTGCTTCCGTGTAAAAATGTCCAAGCCCTGCGTGCGATAGATTTGGCTGGAGACAACCAAGATCATATCAAACTCACATCAGTTCAAACTCAGATCAGTTCAAACTCACATCAGTTCAAACTCACATCAGTTCAAACTCACATCAGTTCAAACTCACATCAGTTCAAACTCACATCAGTTCAAACTCAGATCATATCAAACTCACATCAGTTCAAACTCACATCAGTTCAAACTCAGATCAGTTCAAACTCACATCAGTTCAAACTCACATCAGTTCAAACTCACATCAGTTCAAACTCAGGTCAGTTCAAACTGAGATCAGTTCAAACTCACATCAGTTCAAACTCACAATTGTTCAAACTCACATCAGTTCAAACTCACATCAGTTTAAACTCACATCAGTTCAAACTCAGATCATATCAAACTCACATCAGTTCAAACTCACATCAGTTCAAACTCACATCAGTTCAAACTCACATCAGTTCAAACTCAGATCATATCAAACTCACATCAGTTCAAACTCAGATCAGTTCAAACTCAGGTCAGTTCAAACTGAGATCAGTTCAAACTCAGATCAGTTCAAACTCACATCAGTTCAAACTCAGATCAGTTCAAACTCAGATCAGTTCAAACTCAGATCAGTTCGAACTCAGATCAGTTCAAACTCAGATCAGTTCAAACTCAGATCAGTTCAAACTCAGATCAGTTCAAACTCAGATCAGTTCAAACTCAGATCAGTTCAAACTCACATCAGTTCAAACTCACATCAGTTCAAACTCACATCAGTTCAAACTCACATTAGTCTAAATTTTAGTAGATAATCTAGAATAAATTTCTAAAAATTTCTCTTGAAATTCTCTAAAAGTTTTTCTACAGATTCTCCGAAAATTTCTTTCTTAAATTCTTTTCTCTCATTAAATGAATGAATTTTTGTCAAATTTTTCTTTCTTCAAGTTCAAATTTCTTTCTTAAATTCTTTTCTTTCATTAAATGAAAGAATTTTTGTCAAATTTTTGTGCTATTAAAATTTAATAGCTTTAAAAGCACAAAGATTTGACGTCTGGTAAAAGGCCAACACCGATGAATGAGGAACATGCATGAAAAACGAAATCCATTTTTTCCGCCAGAATGATGCTGTTTAGGATGCGAAAATGATGTAGTGATGGTCTACAACGAAAAAACCACATTTTTCCGGGTGAAAAACGCTAATGAAAAGTGCCCTTTTGAATGTGGCGGTTAACCGTATGACGTCACTGTGCGGACGAGACTGTATGTAGTTTCTTAACGTAACGGCAAAAAATCCGTTATCTCCGTCCTATCACAGCATACACACATGAACTTGGATGAGGTTGCACTGGTGTTCACTGGAAGATGACATCACAATGTGTAACCTTGCGGCTGGCCATTTTCCCGCTCGACTTCAAATCTGCGATTTTCACTAAGCCTCCCTCCTCTTTTAATTACCTCTTTTCCGAACCGTCATCCACCATAACACCATTTTCGAAGCCTAACAAGGAATATTATGGCAAAAAAACAGTTTATTTTTTTTTCATGCATGTTCCTCATTCCACGTGCAAAGAGGTAAAATGACCAAGATGGAGGACCTCTAATGCAGTGCTCCAGACTCCTCTGTTCGTCTCGTTCGGACGATTGTTCACGGCCGAATCATTAATGTAAGGTTGTTAGATGCTAAATCCAAATAATGATTAGTTTTTTGACGGACTGATTCTGACTCTCTTAAGACATACAATCCCAGTTGTGTCATACATGACGAATACACAAATCAATGGCTGTAAATTTGGAAAACATCAACAACACCACTGATAAGATTAGAAGTTCAATGCGACTCATGTCAATCGTGTTTTTTGGATTTTTGCTTTTTGGGTTCGGTTATGGAAGTGAGGGCATTAAAATTACTAAATAACTTATAACTGTTAAAAAAAATTAATTTAACTAGCTAATCCTCGATTATTACTTGTACCGTGCTGTTATTTCACTCTTACCTATGTAAGCCAGATTCAAAGTTTTTAGCAGCGTCAAGAAATTTACCTCAATCGTCTAGAATAATTATTCACCGGCCTGCCGGTAATTTTGGAAATTTCTCTTCTACCAGCCTACGTTACCTCTGAAACTAGTAGTCTAAAAACTCAACGATGGATGATGACGTTAAACGATTGGCTGAAGAAAGGCGAAAAAAAGTTCTAGCCAATTCTGAAGCTCGACTGAAGAAAATTACAGGTTGGTGCATGTGCCTATGTGAAAGGGTAAATAATATCTATTAAAATTAAATGTCACTATTTAATACCGTAACTTAACTATGCTTTTACTGTGCAAGTTCAGTTAAATGAATCCTACTCTACTCCGTGTGGTTCATGTGAGAAGGTTTCTTGGTAAGCGGGCCTATTCTGTAAATTTAAAAGCAATAGGTATTTCTCTTTGACTCATTAATAAAATTGCCTTAAATGTCAATTGCCATAAATATGTCACTAATGACATATGCAATTTGATATCGACTTGTGTAGACGTATCGCTTCGATTTTAAAGAATGACGTAGGGCCGTCAGTTTTGCAGATCTCGACCTTCTCCCTCGAGCTTTTTATTCCCTTCTTGACTGCTATAGTGCATTTTCCATTCTAGATTTGTCACGATCGCAGAACCCCAAACCTCCAGAAAACAATTTCGTGGATTTCGAGGTGGACTCTTTCGTGAATGAACCGTGCAGAGTGGCTGGCCGCGGATTGGAAGATTCACCATTAGCAGCCAACAGTCCACCGTCGAACTATGAAGATACGCCTCCTCAGGCTAACATAATGCACAGATTGACTTTCGAACAACGTCCTTCAGACGATGTTATTCCGACAACGAGCGTACGGACTGGAAATCACGCAATGGAGATGGATTTCGACAATTTTATACGAGATCTCCAAAGCGGATATGCTGAGCAGGACTTGTACTCCAATCTGGGGCGTAGGCAACCCAACGGGCTCCTGTTTAACCAAAATAATCAACCAAATGTCAACAATATGGGTATAGGAAACTTGATGGCAGAAATGTCCAGCCTCATTGCTGCTATGCAACCACCCGGCCCCGCTCCAGCGCAGCAAGAGCAGCTACAACCCATCGCTAAGCCGTACCTCGTCGTCGCTACATTTCTAATCCTTGGAGCCGTTGCAAGGCTGATCCTGCAGATCTCTTCGTATAACTTCGTAAGTGCTCCGTTCTATGGCGGTTCTATCCGTTGTTTAAAAAAATAAAAACGTTAATCCTCGTTGTGCGCGAATTTTTGTTTTTTCTGACCTATCGTATTTCTAAAGGAGAATGTTCCCACTTGTGTTCCAGAACGTGATCGTACCATTCCTGTGCCTCGCTGTTCCTCTCAGCCTCATGTCGTGGGGCCGTGGGCGACCTCCTGTGTCCAACCTTCTTTCGGCTGTTTTCATTTTTCTGCCCAACCCGCGGACGCGAGCGATGATCACAAACTGGATTCGTCTGACGTCACTGTTCCGCGGTCTATGCCAACTTTTCGCCTGTTATCTATTCAGTTTCGTGATGATACACGTCCTGCTTGAAGTGCCGTCGCTATACTCCGACATCGCCTCGACGCCCGCTTGAAAAGTTTTCCAGGATTCAGCAGATTTAAAAATCTTGAATACCTATTGCGGTGAGAATTGTATATTTTTTTAAGGTGCAGCTTCTAACCGTCAGATTTGATTGTCCATCGAGATGAATTCTTTTTGACGATTTTTCACATATTTGTATCTTTTTGGTGTTCCAAGCTCGAGGAAACCTGGTTCTGAGGTTATAGTAAGGGCCTTAGGAACGACCTCAGGAAGGGAACCTGTTTTGGGATGAGTGAGTTAATGTGACTTGAAAATCTAACACAAAACTAGTGGAGGTTAACTTAACCCGAAACCTGGAAATTTGGTTTCAAGTACCAAACTAATTTTTATCTCTATGGCTTGTTGTATTCCAATCACCCCCATGTCCATAACCTAGCGAAACTTTCAACATTCAATAATTTCTTCGGAATGCTGTACGATTACCTCAAGGTTCCCTATCCTGATTCTTGGGTACCCAGAAAAAAGAAAGAAACTGTTGAAAATGAAGTGATTTTTGTTTGTCATTTTGGAAGTGTTGAGCGAAGATGGGACTTCATGCCTTCTAGGGTATAACCTGATACGATGTATGTACTAGCACTAATACCAACTTATCTAAAATTTAGGTTGTCTTCTAGTTATATCATTTCCTGCACCTAATAATGAGTTTATCAATGTTTTACTGGTTGTTTCGATTTTTAATGCTCAAGAAGTCAATAAATTCCGTTCCACGATATACAAGTTTTTAGAGGCCTGGTTCATGACCTGCCAAAAGTCAATTTTGGCACCTGGCTGCCAAACTCAACCACTTACAGTCGTTTTGGCGTTGGATCCTATCGCTCCATAATTCAAGGAAAGTGAGTAGCCGCGTTCCGGCCCTTTCCTTGAGGGCAGCAGGGCTCTCCCGGGACAGCTTTGGACAGCGATTTACTCCTTTTTATCGCTTCAATTTTTTCAGTCGTTTTGGTCTGAACTTGTAGGCCCACTGTTGTAATGCATGTGCAAAAGGCATTTTGGATAGGGGGAAAACAATTTTGATAAGACAACACCTCTCGCTGGGCTTGAGAGGTTGCCCCAAACTTTATTTTTCCGACGATTACTCCAAGACACCATTAAAAAAATCCTATAAAACCCGATTCGAGGTTAATAATAAAACATTGGAATGGATCAGTTGCAACTTAACCTGCCTAATGATTAGTCACCATTCATCCTCTAATAAAATACATAACATTTTAGATAAATAATACAGGCTCCTAAGAAGCTTGATACTGGTGAATTAATCTGATTGGAAGATCGTCAGTTCAGACGTGACCTACCTAATCATCAAATTCATACAAATCGAAGAATCGACTAAAAAAACCGACGAACATGTATAAAACGATGAGTTAGTAGTTTATCAACAGTAGTTGGTAATAATTTTAGTAGAATTGAAAAATATTCTAAAATATAAACAATAACAGAGAAATAAGTAGGTACATGGCGCGTGATATCGAAACAAACTTCACGCTGACCGCCAGTAGGAACTGGAATTTCGGTACTTTTTACGGCACCCAAATACTTTCAACTTATCCACGTAAGTTATCAAGACGGATGGTAACCGAGGGACAGTTTCATGATAACTGTGAATACCAAAAACGTTGAAAACGTCAGGCCCAATCGGCGAATCACGGATATGCACAGCGTAGGATTCCGAAACAGCATATTCAGTAAGATGGTTAACAGTTGAACATTGGCGTCTTGTCTGGACCCCGCAGGTGCTTGCTGTGAGATTTGATAATGGTAAAATGCAAATGAGACCTCAGGCATTAGACGTAAGTACAACACGCATAGTAGACGATGCTTAGGTACGTTAAATTTCGAACCGGATGATGATATTTATATAATATAGTATAATATATGAAACATAAAAATATGATTAAAAGATGTAATATTATAGGTAATAAAAATAATTTCTATTAAATAATTATTTGAGTAATTTTTTTAAATAATTAATAATTAAAAATATAAATATTAAAAAATATATTATTGGATAGTAAAAATATAATGTTTATTATACCTATATATAATATATAACTATTATATATAATTTAACTTATAACAATTATTACTTAAACAACAAAAAAAATAAAATGTATTATATAGGTATAATTTATTTTATTTTTTTTCCTCGCCCAAAAACAATCATCAATTCTGGGAATTTCCCAACCTACAATCATGTCATTTACGACAACACTGTGCTCCACACCGACATGTTTTACCACCGGTAGAATGTATCAGGAACTACAACATACAACAGACGAGGCAATTCTACAAAATTATTTATTTCAGCAAACAGCGCTGTATTTTAAGAATTCACTGGGAACAAACATTTCTACAATTAGTCAGCCTTCCGTTTTTGTAGAAAACACTCAAATAATATTACGTAGGTGGTCACCATTATGCAATCGACAGAGAACGAATACGACATATTTATATGCACCAATCCAAAACCGCTCGTGCGCAGGGACCGACTTAGAAGGGAAAACTAACGCTAACTCAATTTAAACTGACTGGAACGCAACTACTGTACAAAAATTCACACGGCCGGGCCAATATTGCACCGAAATGTCGGGAATCGTATCATTTTGAGGTGCTCGGGCTCGGGATGAGTTTTTTCGGCAGGACGTCCGAGTTGCCCATTTCGCACATTCGCTTCGCCCACTTGGCCATGCTTTCATCATGTTCCTCTTTGGCTTTCAAGTATCGACTTTGGTAAGTCTGCTTTTCAGATTCGCCCATATTTTTCCACTTCTGCGTCATTTTGGCCACCCATTCCTGCAAAAAATTCGTCCCATTTCAAATTTAGCCAAAGCATTCAGCCATTTGGGGTTTTTTGTTTATTTTTTTTTAATTTTTTGCCTCGATGGCCATTGAGAATTTAAAACGAGATCGAGTCGAATATTTTTGGAAAGCCGGAGAAGACGTTTAAGAGGGAAAAACAAGTGATAACACGCGAAAAACGCACGTCAATCAAAATCACCTATACAGGACAACAAACTAGAGAAAAAAATTTGATGCATTTTTTTCCATCGACTGATTTTGAGTTTTTCACAGGGATTGTATCGTTTTCACGCCACCACTGCGGAGCATTTCGAGAGTTAAGCCGTATCATGACCAATCAAGACTTTTTGGGGGTTTTTGCATACTTAGAATGCAACTTCTATGTCCCATAATCAGCTGAAGTTGCTTTACTGAAATCCCTTGGAAACCACTAAATTCAGGAGTGACGTGAAATAAAAAGTCGGTAACGTGAAAAATTTATTGCGGGAATCAACGTAAAATATTTTGATTTGATACACGATTCATTCGGTTTTTTGCTTCCACTGCGATATTGAGAAAAGTTTGATTGGTTATACGGCTTGACCCTCGAAGGGCATACGGCGGTTTATCCGTGAAGATCGCAAGGATAACGGACAAACAAACGGATAGACATGTGTTGACAACGTATGCGTCCGATTTATCCCACATATCTCAGGAATGATTGACGAAACCAAACATTCAGCATGCGATTTTGAGGAATCAAGTTAGGTGAGCGAACAAAAGGTGGGAAGGAACGATGTTCGACGATATTAACAACAATTTTTTAAACCGCTCCATTAGGTTATCTCAACGACCTATAGCACAAATTAGGTACAAAGGACGACAGAGCATGCTTCTTAGTAACTCAATTTAATGCAATTACTGGAAGGGAATGATTACCTTGTAGGGCAATTCGCCTTGTTCAGAGCGCTGGTCCTGAAGGAACATCAAGTAAGAAGAGAGGGGCTTTTTCGGTTGGCCCAGGTCCGCCTTCCGCTGCGAATTAGGAAAAACAAATTGCCGTCAAGTAGGGCCCAAATCCGAACATAGAAACTGATTTGATAGCCCGATGTTCAAGGAAAAATGGGACCAAAGATCTCTTCATCTATCTTTTTATCTAAAAATATGTCTGATTGAGGTTTTTTGCTGAATTTTGGAACGTAACTAACTCTGAGAGTAGCAGGAGGCCATACAATATTATCAGCAAATGTTTCCATAATTTCGGAGAAAATAACGTGGCAAAATGTTACCTTGAGCATAGCTCTTTTCTCCTGCGACTTGAGTTTCTCCTGTTTCTCCCTCCTTATCTCCTCTTCTCGAGCTATCACCACTTTGGGGTCGAGTTTGGACATAGCAGCGTTGTACTCCTTCAAAGCCGTATCGTACTTCTTCTTATCTTCGAGGTACTCGTCGCTGAATTTTTTCTTGAGCGATTCGTCCGCTTCTTTCCACTTCGATGCGGTGAGTTTGGCGAGCTCTGTGGGAAATTGTTAAATAGATATAGATATAGATAGTTAAATAGATATTCATGTGCGTACCGGAAAGGCCAACATAGTGAAAAACCGTTTCTGGACATAGGGGTGTCTGAAACGCAGAAATCAGTCGATGAATCAATTTTATTGCCTATATTTTTTCGTTTTCTTCCCTTAGGAACAGCGGAAGAACAACAATTTTAGACAAACAAAAGTAAAGGAAGAGTATTACAAGTAGAGATATAAAAAGTGTTATGAAAGTTCCTACCCAATCTGTAAAATGTTCAAATCTTCACAGTCAACTTACGGGTGACGTTGAGGGAAGGATTCTCCTTAACCAGCGTCGGCCTAACGTGAGAGGCGAATTTGAGAAAACCAGATATCGGACGTTTCGGTTTAGGATGTGCGGCTATGAAGTCGAGATTTTTCTTCAACAAAGCAGCCGCCGTGCTTAGCCTGGAAAATTAATTGAGTTTCGAAGGAGCAATTGAACATTTCAAATTCCGCTCTTACGGGAAAAATCGAAGCACTACTATCGCTTTGACAACGTCCAAGGTAATACGGTTCTGATTTGAACATCAATCGCTCAAAATAGAAATGAAAGAATGGCACAAACGTTGGATTTATAGCTTCAAATTACCTGTGACCAGATGGAGCCATATTCTGAAAACCTAAACTTAAGGCACTAATTTTGGGCACTAGGGCGAACATGTTGGTATATTTTCGGACGGGTAACAAGTATAAAATGAGAGTAGTGCCGCCGAAACAAAAAGTATTCACTTTTCACAACAGTTCACAGTTCAGTAGTCTAACGGACAGACCATGTTTACATTTGCAGGCTCAATATGAGGTTATAGGAACAGAGAGGTTCACTTTGTAACAGACACACGGGTCTAGGAATAAACGGAGCCCCCACTATCTCTGAAGGGTGTTCGAGAGGATGACTCCCTTCCACAAAGGTCTTCCAGCCAATAGGATGTACCAATTGCAGATGTGAGGTACTGCAATCGAGCGCGAAATTTTCAAACGGTTTCAAGAACGGGCTCAATAGATTATTACCATTTGAATAATAATCAATAGAGTAATAATCAATAGATTATTACCATTTGGAACAGTTGAACTTAATCCTACAAAAATGAGAAAAGTAGTGGTACCTAGTAGCAGACATCCTAGACATTTCAGTGGAAGAAAATCGAAATTCCTCAGTTTTGAAGTCGGTCAAAACAAAAATTTAGAGGCCATCCGAGGATAAGGGTATGCAGAAACATTCCCAGGTATTCCCATATTTTGGTACAATTTAGGACCATAACACGTTTGGTCTGGTTAGAAGGCTACCTACAAGGATCAAACGTGCAGAAAACCCCACTTTTAAAAATTAAGAAAATCGAATATTTTCAGTGTATGAGCTTATGAACAAATCGGAACTGAAAAGAAATCACTACACGATGTCCCACCATTATTTTGATGAGAGAATCGAGGCCACCACATTCGCGTAAGAAGCGCCCACTGAACAAAAAGTTTAAAAAATCAAATTTCAAGATTATTTTGTTTCACAGAGAAAGGCTGCCTATGGAAAGTGCGTTGTTTCTCAAACCCAAAATTTGACTTGCATGCATTTCTCTGTCTGCCTGAGCCAAGGCACTCCTGGCGTCGTTGCCGGAGGATTAAGGCGTATGCCTAGCGAGCAGGAGCGCCTTGCCAGAAGATGAAATTTTTTGCAAGTGTACTGGATCTCATTTATTTTTGACATCAGTGGCTCAACGGGGAGAACCCCCAAACAAAGAGGTAACCCAATCAAGGTTAGAATGACAGTGAAACAATTTCCTTGAAATTGGTTCCAATTTTTGGAAGCAGGTAAAACGCGACTCGTGGTACTCATACTTATCTTCTTTCGGGAACTGTACGAACAAGAACCTGGGGGGGGGGTTCGGGTTGCTTCATTAAATAGAAATTTTCTATACAGATAACAATCGAAGTTCGCAAGACGAAAGATGAATGTAACTATCCGATGCTTGACCGATGGGCATTTCCAAAGCCATCCACGGCACCAAAATCCCAAAAATGTCGCTATGGAACTTCTGCGTTTGCTTTGTTGGTTGCTAAAAAACTAACTCAATCCTTCGAAATAGTCTCGCTTACGTCTTACCCGATAGAAACTCCGACTTTGAAATTCACGAAGAGCTGGCAGATGACAGTAGGAGTTCCTCGTGCAATTGCGACTTTATTCATGTTGTGTAACTAGGTTAGTATGAATATTACTCAAAAAAAGATAACTTCCTAGTAAGAAATTAAGTAACTAGCTAGGTAAGTCTACTTCGCACTTAAACCTCACGGCAAGGCCACTAGAAATTTATCTTGAAAAAAGCTGCAACACGTCACACAGTTGAGCCACCCAATGGTTAGGGCAGAAAGGTACAAAGATGCTTACGTCCAAGTCAAAACCACTCACGTGGGAAAAATATCGGGAGAAGGAGCCGGGAATTCTTCGGGGACCGATTCCGGTTCAGGTGAATCCGACAAGGAAGAATAGTAGGAGGAAGAGGAGTATTCTGAGGAAGTGTATTCTGAGGAATCGTCGTCCATCATCGCTAGAAAAGCGCCCCACATCATTATACAGTCTGTTAGAAAAGAAGAGAAAAATCATACCTAGGGTATCATTTTTTATAGGTGTACCTAGTGTGAAAAAGTAAATTAGGCACGATACACATCTACTACGACTAGCGTAAAATATTTCTCGAACGAGAACGTAATACATAGGTAGTACTTACTTCTGTACATAACCTGAAGCAAAATTGGAGCAAGCGTGGTAGCTAGGCGTTAGTAGCAAGGATTCGCTTCGATCTCGCGCCCGAAATTCAAATGAAAGAGAAATGGACACGGCTGGCTACAGATCAGCAGAGCAACGTCCAGCGCTACACAGTGATGCTGCGGTACGGGGAAAATCCTTGGGAGGGTAGTGATCTTTGCCCAAGACAGGACAACCCGAGGAGGAACGAAAAATGATGGAGGAGCAGTGTTGCCATATCAGTGGTTTTCCCTCCGTTCCTAGAAGTTTCGAGGTACCTTACACAGGGAAAAAAAGGCTTGTTGAGGGATCCCTCTGTTCTAGAGGTTTAAATGAGACTTTCAGAAGGATATCGGAGGTTTTTTTTCTAAGCAGCAAGAACGCGTTTTTGCTGCTTTAAAACCACAGAGAAAGAATTGTGCTGCGTTGAGTTTAACTCGAAGTTGACTTTGATCTCGAAGTTGACTTTGATCTCGAAGTTGACTTTGAACTCGAAGTTGACTTTGATCTCAAAGTTGACTTTGAACTAGAAGTTGACTTTGATCTTGAAGTTGACTTTGATCTCAAAGTTGACTTTGAACTCGAAGTTGACTTTGAGCTCGAAGTTAACTTTGATCTCGAAGTTGAGTTTGATCTCAAAGTTGACTTTGATCTCGAAGTTGAGTTTGATCTCGAAGTTGAGTTTGATCTCGAAGTTGACTTTGATCTCGAAGTTGACTTTGAACTCGAAGTAACTTTGATCTCGAAGTTGAGTTTGATCTCGAAGTTGAGTTTGAACTCGAAGTTGAGTTTGATCTCGAAGTTGAGTTTGAACTCGAAGTTGACTTTGATCTCAAAGTTGAGTTTGAACTCGAAGTTGACTTTGAACTCGAAATTTTCTTTGATCTCGAAGTTGACTTTGATCTCAAAGTTGACTTTGAACTCGAAGTTTACTTTGATCTCGAAGTTGAGTTTGATCTCAAAGTTGACTTTGAACTCGAAGTTGACTTTGATCTCGAAGTTAACTTTGATCTTGAAGTTGAGTTTGAACTTGAAGTTGAATTTGATCTCGAAGTTGACTTTGAACTCGAAGTTTACTTTGATCTCGAAGTTGAGTTTGATCTCGAAGTTGACTTTGATCTCGAAGTTGAGTTTGAGCTCGAAGTTAACTTTGATCTCGAAGTTGAGTTTGATCTCGAAGTTGAATTTGATCTCGAAGTTGACTTTGAACTCGAAGTTTACTTTGATCTCAAAGTTGACTTTGAACTCGAAATTTTCTTTGATCTCGAAGTTGACTTTGATCTCAAAGTTGAGTTTGATCTCGAAGTTGACATTGATCTCGAAGTTGAGTTTGAACTCGAAGTTGAGTTTGATCTCGAAGTTGACTTTGATCTCAAAGTTGACCTTGAGCTCAAAGTTAACTTTGAACTCGAAGTGACTTTGATCTCGAAGTTGACTTTGATCTCGAAGTTGAGCTTGAACTCGAAGTTGAGTTTGATCTCGAAGTTGACTTTGATCTCGAAGTTGAGTTTGAACTCGAAGTTGAGTTTGATCTCGAAGTTGAGTTTGATCTCGAAGTTGAATTTGATCTCGAAGTTGACTTTGATCTCGAAGTTGACTTTGAACTCGAAGTTTACCTTGATCTTGAAGTTGAGTTTGATCTTGAAGTTGAGTTTGAACTCGAAGTTGAATTTGATCTCGAAGTTGACTTTGAACTCGAAGTTGACTTTGATCTCGAAGTTGAGTTTGAACTCGAAGTTGACTTTGATCTCGAAGTTGAGTTTGAGCTCGAAGTTAACTTTGATCTCGAAGTTGAGTTTGATCTCGAAGTTGAGTTTGATCTCGAAGTTGAATTTGATCTCGAAGTTGACTTTGAACTCGAAGTTTACTTTGATCTCAAAGTTGACTTTGAACTCGAAATTTTCTTTGATCTCGAAGTTTACTTTGATCTCAAAGTTGAGTTTGATCTCGAAGTTGACATTGATCTCGAAGTTGAGTTTGAACTCGAAGTTGAGTTTGATCTCGAAGTTGACTTTGATCTCAAAGTTGACTTTGAACTCGAAGTTGACTTTGATCTCGAAGTTAACTTTGATCTTGAAGTTGAGTTTGAACTCGAAGTTGAATTTGATCTCGAAGTTGACTTTGAACTCGAAGTTGACTTTGATCTCGAAGTTGAGTTTGATCTCGAAGTTGACTTTGATCTCGAAGTTGAGTTTGAGCTCGAAGTTAACTTTGATCTCGAAGTTGAGTTTGATCTCGAATTTGAGTTTGATCTCGAAGTTGAATTTGATCTCGAAGTTGACTTTGAACTCGAAGTTTACTTTGATCTCAAAGTTGACTTTGAACTCGAAATTTTCTTTGATCTCGAAGTTGACTTTGATCTCAAAGTTGAGTTTGATCTCGAAGTTGACATTGATCTCGAAGTTGAGTTTGAACTCGAAGTTGAGTTTGATCTCGAAGTTGAGTTTGATCTCGAAGTTGAGTTTGATCTCAAAGTTGACTTTGATCTCGAAGTTGAGTTTGAACTCGAAGTTGAGTTTGATCTCGAAGTTGAGTTTGATCTCGAAGTTGAATTTGATCTCGAAGTTGACTTTGAACTCGAAGTTTACTTTGATCTCAAAGTTGACTTTGAACTCGAAATTTTCTTTGATCTCGAAGTTGACTTTGATCTCGAAGTTCAGTTTGAACTCGAAGTTGACTTTGATCTCGAAGTTGAGTTTGAACTCGAAGTTGACTTTGATCTCAAAGTTGAGTTTGAACTCGAAGTTGACATTGATCTCGAAGTTGAGTTTGAACTCGAAGGTGAGTTTGCTCTCGAAGTTGACTTTGATCTCGAAGTTGGCTTTGATCTCTAAGTTGACTTTGATCCCGAAGTTGACTTTGATCTCGAAGTTGACTTTGAACTCGAAGTTGACTTTGAACTCGAAGTTGACTTTGAACTCGAAGTTGAGTTCGATCTCGAAGTTGAGTTTGATCTCGAAGTTTACTTTGATCTCGAAGTTGAGTTTGATCTCGAAGTTGACTTTGATACTTGATGAGTTGGCAACACTGTAGAGGATTAGGTAAGTGCTACTAGTTTTGATATCACATTCACAGTGAGGAAATGGGTACAGGCTCTACCTCTGTATCCACGATAGAGGCTTTTTATACTATATTCAACTTCGAATGTTCTATTGATAGTCGTTGAGGTGAGGGAGAGAGTTTTAGCCCACCTAGTACTCTCATATTCTTTATTGCTCCTAGCGCTTTCGCCCCGCTGGGCCTCTTCAGGGAGTGACATTGTTTATATAGGGTTTTTCCCGCGCAGGGGGTCACCTTTTCCCTACGAGTATCACCCTGAGGGGAGTCGTCATTTTTCTTAAAGACCAGTAAAGTAAAAAAAAGTTTTCATCTGAGGTAGGTAGCAGAAAAACTAACCATTTGACGAATCGATTGAATATATTTCTATCTATTTACAGAAGACTCTTCAACGTTCCCGTGCGGCTTTTAATTTTGTTTCAAGCGCTCTCGACTTGTAGGGCTCTCTGAAACCCGTCGTCCAACTCGTCAGAAACAACAGAAAAATCATCGAAAAACACAGGCATTTACAAATCACGGCTGTACAAATAAGAGGACAATTCAAATTAAGAGAAGCTTGACTATTTCTCCTCTCTATCTTTTTTAGCGTCTTCCTCTTCTCTCAGCTTTCTTTCCATTTTCTCAAACTCGTATTTGGTCATTATGGTCATATCATCTTCGACTTGCTCAACAGCTACAACCTGGAATTGAAACATTCTCGATATTATGCTCTATCACTTGAGGCGATCGGGAGTTGTTGGTTCCTCGAAAATGGAAGATTTAGGGCCGCTTTATCAAATCCTCAGTCAAACAGTCAGCTACCTAGCCAACGAATAGCGCTAACTGACAGCTATCTCATCAGGCCGCTTTATCATTCATTCCTAACTCGTCAGTTTGAGTTATTCAGCTGTTAGCTTCCGCTGCTGTCCCTAGGCACGGGTTTCACGAGAAATTTTCGATATTTGGGCATCGATCAAGTTTGAATCGATAGTTAATCGATTAATTTCGTCGATTGTGCTAGTTATAAGTGATATCTCCCGGAAAACGCGGGTTTGATGAGTGTTGCGCGTCGCGTCGCGTCGGTCTGATAGCTCCTAATAAAATTCTTTTCCTCCTAAAAATGCTTAAAAATAAAATAAAATAAAATTAAAAAAAAAATAATAATAAAAATAAATAAAAAATAAAATCCTTCTTCTAGTAATATAGTTATTTATTAGTTTTTACGTAGGCTGTGCAGCATGGAAAGAAGAGGAAATAGAAAGGTTGAGATTTGAACGCTGTGCTTTTTTCGTTGTTTTACTTCCATATTTACAGAGTAAATGGAAGTATTGTGATCGTCCTAAAATCGAGAATCGGAACGGAGCTTCAGAAAAAACTTTTTCTTATACACATTCACTCAGAATCACTTCCCGAACAAGTGTCTGTGTGTCCGTCTGTGGTCATTTACAAAAATGGCCATAGCTCCCTCAATTCTCAACCTTTTTTCAAATTTCTTGAACTGAAATGTTTGTCTCGGCAAGACCTAACACCCTGTTTAATCGGAATTTGAATTACTCACAGTACTTCCGATATATTTGCATTTTTAGTGTTTTCTATTTTATTTTTTCCGGCCACAAAAATGAACCGATTTGAGCGTTCTTGGTCTCAAAATCTTCGTTTTACCTTGCAGAATATGTGGATATTTTTTATATTCCAAAAATGTAGCCACCCTTAAAAACAGTCAAAATATGATCAATTTTATTCAAAAATGTACGTTTTAAAATATGGAAGTATTGTGTGTTATCTAAGCCCCACTGGTTTTTACCTCATTTTATCAGTAGGTTTGTGTTACCTTACTGTGTACGGTCTCCGTTTCCAGGAGAGAAAAACGAGGAATAGCTCCTCATCGGATGAATAATCTGAATCCATCACTCACCGGCGTAAAAAATATAAAATTAATGAGCAAAACAGATCAGTTTACAATAATTGTAAACTGTAATTAATTACCTAATTAATTAATTAATAATTAATAAAATTAATTAATTAATTAATTATAAATAATAATAAATTAATAAATTAATTACCTAATTAATTAACTGTAATTATTAATAAGTAGGTAACTGTAATAATTATTATTACTAACTGTAATAATAGGGCCTGACCTATTACCTAATTAATTAACTGTAATTATTATTAAGTAACTGTAATAATTATTATTACTAACTGTAATAATAGGGCCTTAACTGTAATAATAATTATTACAGTCCAGTTTACATTACAGTCCAATGGCCGGTAATGGCGTTAACCAGTCAGTTAAGGCGTTAACTGAGCCTCGAAGCGTCGGCTAAAGTTAGCTGTCAGCTAAGCCCTAGCCGACGAATGATAAAGAGGTCTTCGCCCGCTATCAGTTGACTAGCGCTAACCGATGAGTTAAATCCCACTAACCGACAATTGATAAAGCGGCCCTTAATTGTTGTTTTCCAAACCTCAACCATTTTGAGGATACCAGCAGACACGCGAGGCAATTCTATCAAACCGGGGGAAGGTTATCAAATTTCATGCTCACTTCTGGTATGTAGAACTGCATCATGTTCTGAATCCCATTTTTGAGAGTGACAATCGAGCTCGGGCAATTCGTACAGGAACCTTGGAGCTTCAGTTTTACGATGCCGTCATTGAAACCCTGAAATTGCAGAAGAATAGCCGTGATTCAATCGATCGACTTTTTTGGCGCAGAATTTACAACCTCACCAATCCTAGTCTGAAGTGGAAATCCGTAATTTCTGGCATAAGATCCACCATGATTATTTGAGCGATCATCTATTTTGCAGCATCGGTCAAAAATGAAACCTACCATAAAAACAATGTCGCCGCCATCTTCTTGTACGGTAGGCCTGATTCTCGTGTTGAGTAATTCCTTGATCATCTGTACAGTTTCGTCATCGTCCTCGTTAATTTCTGCAATGAAATTTAGTGAAGCGGTAGCAAATCGTCGCGGAATCGACAACAGGCGCTATCTCATTTTTTCACCAAAATGAGTTAGGTACGATAATTTACGGAAAATCAACTGCCGGATTGAATGGCGAGGTTATTTTTAAGCTCCGGGCAACACTGGGCCCTCCAAACGAGTTATTGGTAGGGCGCCATGAGGCAATAGAGCGTAGATTAAAACCGTTTTTGGTTCCTCCTGAAAAGTTGGCTAATATGAGATAGCGCCTGTTGTTGATTCCGCGACGAAATTAATTCCAGAACCCATCTAGCAGTCGGATGTGAAACGGTTTCACTCTAGACTAACCTGAGTCTGCGTTCGGCTTCACATCGTTCAGAATTGGCAGCCCTGATGCGAAAAAGTCCATAATCGTTGCGAAGATTTCCGGCTTGAGGAGCTTCCATTCGACGTCGTCGTCAATCTGAAGAATCCAGTATTTAGCTACTTCGGCAATTTGCACGAATAAAATTCACCGATATTTTCACGAGCTTACTTTTGTGACGGTGATGAAATCGGGGCCGAAAAATACGGATTTCACTCCCTCGATTCGGAATAGAAGTTTGGCTAATGGAGAACAATATGCATCAGTCACCGAGGGAAAATCCATTGTTTGTCTGTCTTCGAGGACCTGCAGAAAGCAAAATAGAAGAAACAAAAAAATTACTATTGCCAGCTTAGTGGGCATAATACTGATTGATATAGTGCCAAACATTAAAAATTGAGTAGTACCCACATTACTTCATGCTCTAGAATTTCGACTAGGTACTCAGACAACTTCCGAAAATTGCTATTTTAACTACTCTATCGTTTTTTACTGTTTACAAATACATCTTGATAACTAATTCTGCTTTCGTACCAACCTTAGTCCCAGGCAAGAATTTGAGGCTATTCGGGTTAGGCGTGTCCTGTGTCTGGATGAACATGTTCCGGCGCCAAATTCCATTTTGTGGGCCCGCCGATCGCGAAAGGATGGTTGAAAATCGTAACGATTCAGCGGTCCTTTGACCAGCAAGCAATGAAAATGGATGTTTCTGTTCTACGAGCCTGAAAAAATTCAGTTTTTAAGCAATCATTTTTGAATAGGTATGAGTCCAGTTCGCATTTTACGATATAGGTTGACTATCGATTTTCCAACAAACTGTAGACTTGTGAGAAGAGGTTAAATACAAAAACCCATGGCACTCAAAACGAAGGTTGTCATTTTTTGTCCAACATCATGTTGCCATTAAAGCATTTATTTCCTCAGTATGTCAGACGAAGACGAATGTATGGGCTTGATGCCGACATCCTCTTAATGGTATCCATCTGAGCCCTGGCGCTTTCGACAGTACGGCCCTCCTCAGGAGCTATCCCTTTACGGAGAGTGGAGCCGTTGGCTCACTATCTCATCTCTTGAATGATTCTCTTGAGATAATTTTACCTGATAATAGGTGCCAATCTCAGAAGAGATCGGGACGATTTATACATTTTGACGTTCAAACGTCGCCGGTGGCTCTTGAAACTTTTTGTCAGCAAAATTAATCGTTTTCCACTGGTACGACGCAAGCAAAACTCAACTTGCAACGAAATAAAAATAAGCCAAATGCCTAAGCAAAATAACTAGTATCTGATAATTTATCTGATAACAGATAAGCTTGTCATTCAGCAAGATTAGGAAAGCTTTATGTCTTGCTCTATCGCTATGTTGAACACGAAAACACGATT